>CM057449.1:153695312-154898750 GCA_016271365.2 Neoceratodus forsteri | reverse complement strand
TCTAAGTTGATGGATGCTTCATTGCCTCCTGATAGATTCACCACAGGGCTCAGCTCCTTTAACTAGGAGCATGCTATTGAACTATGCATGTATTCTTTTGCTAACTGGCAAATAGTCCTCATCCATGATACTAAGGCAGTTTCATCACCCTTTTTATGGTAAAGTTTAAATTGTGATAGGGAGAAAATAAGGAGGTTATGCAAAGACTGAGACCTGGATCAGGATACATTTTCCTAGGTCTCTATGCCCCATTTCAGAATTGCAGGCTCTGTTCTGTGTGTCATCCAGGGTTTGTGTGCCCTATTTATTGCTGACCCCCTTATACCCATCACTGTCTGATAGACCAGGTTTATTTCATTGCTTTGCATGTGCCTGCCTCTTGGGGTGGGGTGGGGTGGGTGTTATTAAGAACTGGAGATGGTGAGGTTATGGGGACCAGAGATGATGGGAAGAGGGCAGGTGCCTTACAGAGATTGCCTCCAGCAGTGTCCTGTTTTCAAGGAGGGAGGCAGATTTTTGCTGCTTGTATTTGGCTGGGTGTGGGGGAGTAGACTTGCAAGGTAGTGCTAGTAGTTGAACCCCAGGTCTGAGAACCAGGAGACCCAGGTTCAGATGCCAGCAGACCTACTGACTTGCTGCAAGGCCTAGAGCGAGTTACTTAACTTCTCAGTGCATCAGTCAGCCTAGGGTACAGTTGGGTAGAATTTGGACCCTACTGCAAACAAGATAATACATTTCTGCTGAGCTCTATGTTGGCAAACGTATTGATAGTTTGTACTTCTGGGATATAGGGTAGTTTGGTAGTAGGGTAGGGGAGGTGAAAGAGGGAAAGTTTCAGTGATGAGGTCCAGTTGGTTACTCCCAATTTTAGCCCTGAGTGGAGTGAGTAGGTCTCTGACTGGTGTTGGCAATGCACTGTAGATCCTCCTAATGAAATGTGTGTGAACAATGCAGTAATAGTTCACATGGGGTGTAAAATGCACAGAAAAAGTAAAGATCTGAATTATGAATGGATACAAGACAATAGTTCTACAATCTAGTTCTCAGCCAGAGAAGGCTTTTATCAGTCCTGCTGCAAGTCCCCAACACTCCACTGGCAAAAATAGAAAAACACCTGAAAAGAATATTTTCCCAACTTCACTCTAGGCAAAACATTCGATTACACCTTTCAGATCTTGCATCTCCTAAATTCACCAAAGAGTGTCCGATACAATAATTTGCAGCAAGACTTCACCTCAGGGCAGCTGTTCCACTCTGCAGAGCTTTCCTCCTTCCCTCTATCTCTCCTCCCGTCTCTCGCTGAGGATGTTTCTTTCTTTTTCAGGCAGGCCAGCAGAGCTGAACTCATTGGCATGTTCTATAATTACACTGCGTGGTTTTAATGTAAAATTCCATTTCATTTCCCCAGTAAATATAAATCATGGGTTAGTAGTTAAATGCATTATCGTCCCTAAGGATGCTTTCATTTATATTACAAATTCACCCAAAGAAAAACGAGCATTTAGGGAAGTCAACAGGTGAAAACAATCATAGAGTCCCAGCTGTTACTAAGGGATTAAATTATTTTTGTAAGCAACAGGGGTATGGCATTTGATTGATATAAAATAAAGGTGAGCATTCCTGAAGACACTTTGGATCTAAATGTTTTCATCAACTGTGACTGAATGATTGCCTTTACAATTCAGATATATGTACTGCTTGCAGTATTTTTCCCCATTATCCAAGTGTGCACTCAAACGTAACTTTTTGTGTTCAGCTTTGCCACGAAATGTTAAACCATATTGTGCTCTGTTCTACTATTTATCACATAGGAAAAATGACTGCAATCATATAATCAACACCTACTGTCTGCTTCAAGGGAGCATGTGGGGCTCAGTATAACTTTATATGTCAACCTATGTTAGCAGCTGGCATCATCTCAACTGACATGGAGTCCACATTTGTTTCAATCTATTTTTAATGAAAGATGGGCTTAGCAATTGCAGTCTGTGCCACTCCCTTCTGATTTTCATTTCATTTCTGCATTTGGTTCTTATAATAATATATATGGAGGTCCACTCTGTAATGCACAAGCTACTGTTTAATGGATACTGGAAACTCTTAACATTATGTTTTTAAACTACATGAACAATAGATTATAGCAGTGTACTTTGTACCAAATCTTGTTTTCTGATGCAACAAACTGGAAGTTCCCCAGTACTCTGCACTATCACTATCTACTGATACTTTTCCTGGATAGATCATAACAGCAAAGGAGGGCCAGTAAAAATCAATCCTCACAACTCTTTGGTACAGAGCAGAAGGAAAAGTTTATAATGCAACTCAGAAAGTAAAAAAAACATGTGTCTCCCTTTTCTGAAGACTCCAAAGCTGTCTGGTGTGTGTGTGTGTGTGTGTGTGTGTGTGTGTGTGTGTGTGTGTGTGTGTGTGTGTGTGTGTGTGTGTATGCATAAATTTGTTTTCACATTACAGACTTCTAAATCAATTTTTATTTTATTACTGTATAGGTGGAGCATTGCAGACATATTGCTATCACCTAGAGGAGACAACGAGGACCATTACTGTATTAGGTCCCAACCGCATTACAAGATGTGCCCTTTGCCCTCAGTGCAGAGATCATTGGTGGTGTGTGGTTTCTGCTGCCCCTGCCTCCACGGCTGCAGTTCCTCTCTATGGTAGAAGCCCCTCCCCACAGGTGCACTTTGTAGTGTGATACTTCCATTTGCCATGTCACACGTGTACAAGTGGCTCACAGCAGAAATACTTGCTACTACCCAAGATAGCCACTGTATCCTACTGCACATGTGAACTCCACTCGCCATCTGCACACAGCAGACCATTACACCCTGAACTCCATAACATGAGACCCTTTCCACCATCACCTCCATGCTCTCTTAATAGCTTCAGGCAGACATGCGGCTCTGACCAGAGTTTGTTCATGTGCAGTCATCGGTTCCAGCAGCAAGAGGTGTCTTCAACTGGAGAGTTAATCATGAACTTGGGACCTGTTCAGGTGTGTGAAGGTCTGTGGGGAAGGTGTACCTGGGGAAAATGGTATGGATTGGTGCTGAGGTGGGAGGTAGATGTGTGGGAAGCTGATTGGCAGGGACCATTTTATTTTCAGAAAAAAAAACATTAATGGAGGGTTTCTTCATTTCAGGGACAGAAAGTCATGGGGGATGAAATTAGACACCAGGGACCCAAAGAGCTGTGTGGGATGGTGATCAGACAATGGGGAGGGGAGAGCAACCACTGGACTGCCAATGGGAAAGATTAGTAAATATAGGGATGGCAGTTGGAGAATGGTAGGGAGGACCACTGGACTACCAGGGAAATGTTTGTTTAACATGGGGATGGCAATTGGACATCAGGGAGGAAAGGGACCACTGGACTACCAATGAAACATAATAAAAATATAGGAGCAGCAATCAAAGGATGGGGAGGGACCACTCGACTACCATGGACATTTATTTGTATATACAGGGATGGTGATCAGAGAATGGGAGAGGGTGAGGACCACTAAACCAACAACGGAATATATATAAAATATACACAGGGACTACCAGGAAATCCTTTATAAAAATATACAGGAAGGTGATCAGAGAATGGGAGGGAGAGGGGACCACCCGGGACTACCAGGGACATACTATTTTATTCAGCATCTTAGCAAGGCATTGTCATGCTCGAAGTGCTAAGCCACACATTATTGCCCCAAGCCCATCCTGTACAGAAAAGACATATTTTACGTACAAGAAATAGGTAGGGATACCCATAATCATCAGAAAACAGAGCAGGGAAGACTTTTGGTGATGTCACAGCTAAGGCAGCAACAGCAAGTGAGCTCCCACCCAACTTCAGAATAAAACACCTTTCCTCTCAAACTGTAATTTTCAGAAAATTAAAATACCAACAAAGAAAAGAGAAGGCGAGAACAAATTTACAGATCCCAAGTGAAAAGGAAGACCATGCTAAATGGATCCGATTCAAGTACTTACTTCAGAATGGAGTTACAACCCCTCCGGCAGGACCAGGCTTCAGTATGACACTGATTGCAACAATGAAAAACTAATGAGGAATAGATGAAAACACTTCCCAATGACAGCAAGGCATCTAGGAAAAAAAAAAGGTGGAAGTCAAGAAAATTCATGGCAAATTTGGTGAACTCAACACTGAGATAAAGAACTGGAAACTCGTGTGGTGAATTTAAAGTCGGTGCTAAGAAAAGGGGAACAGTAGTGACCAAACCTTTGCATTACATGGAAGCTCTACAGAAAAATGTATAGACTCTGCGGAAGGTCGAGATGAGATAATCTGAGACTTGCTGGATTTCAGAGGTGCCAAGACAGAGATATGGCACTATTTCTGCAAAGATTTACTGTGAGATGTCCTTGCTGTTCCTCTGACTACGGAGAGTGCGCATCAAGCGACCCCATTACTCACTGCAAACAAAGCCGATGGATCCTCTGCATGACCTCAGCCTATAATTATGAAATTGCTAGTTACTGCAAATTAAAGAAGAGATTTTGCAGCAAGATTGGCATAAGGAAGGTCAAACACAATAGTACTAGACTTTTCTGGATCAGGACTACCCCAAGAATTCAGCACCTTAGAGTTTACAATACAGACAATAATGAAAGCTTTAAAACTAAGCAAATACGGTTCCAAATGCCTTACCCTGCTAAAATGCAGATTTCCTAGAGATGGGCCCCAACTGTATTCCATGCCAGCAGAAGTAGAGAACAGCAAAATCTCAACAGGTAGCCTTGGAAGAAATGACCAGCAATAGCCAGCTAGGACCAACACATAGAATCTTCACTGCAGAGTGGCAGCAGTTTCTAGGGGACACAAGATCATTATGTGGTGATGAAGCACAACAGACACATATATCTCAGGCACTACACAAACCAGAACAAAGCCCCAGAAGACAGGCTAGTACACACAAGGAGTACCACCATGTAAGGGCGGCTTCTAGAATTCACTGTTTCTGCCTACCTTATAATGGAAAGGTATTCTTTTTATATGATCTGCAATGGACTGGGTTAAGTGCATAAATAAACTTACAGATGTTTCCCCAGTGATGCAGCACTCTACTAATCCTTCTTGCAGACCACAATGGAATCATTAAGATGGACACAGAAAGGAATATAACCTATCCACCATAATAAATATGTTTTCCTTTGTTGAGACAGGATAACCTTTCTAGCACAAGGCTGCTGAGGTGGCAGGACGTATGGAGGCAACAGAATATCATTCCCTGTAACATTTGATGGGAGGTTACTTTAAATGATGTATCTCATAAACATGCTCTTGACCTGGGACTGAATTAATTTTGAACATTAAGTTATCATCTCAGGAATCTATTTCTAACCTAGGCATTTCAGTATCTCCCATTAATTCTGCTGGGTCTATTTCTTATTAATGAGGAGTTATCCTTCTCAATATAAGGTGGTAAATGCTGGAGTTTCAGGAGGGTAATAGATGCTCCTTGGTATATCTGGGGATAATTCCATTTGGGGTTTTGAAGGAAGGAAAGATAATGTTTGGGGCATTTGTTTTGTGGCTCCGGGACCCCAATTGGGAGGAGCCCAACCAATAGGGGTATGAGCAATTCAGCTTTACATCAGAGTGACCATTTCACTATAGCAGAATCTAAGATCTTAACATATAATGCGAACAGTTTGACTGTCCCAATAAAATAGAAAAAAAAGTCATGACTTATATAAAACAGGCAAATGTGGATTTTGTTCTTTTACAAGAAACTCACTTATCTGAGATGGAATACCAAAAACTGGCAGGGTTTGGTTATGGAGAGGCCTATTTATCCTCTTATAAGTCTGGCAGGATGAGGAGCATAACCATTCTTGTTCCTAATGCAGTACCTTTTGAAATAGTGGATAGGGTTAAAGATAATGAAACAGATATGCTATATTTAAAGGAAGATTGAATGGACAAATGCTCACTCTGGTGTAATAGCTGTACACACGTAGATTCCATATACTCTACCACATAAAGTACTGATGTTAATAATCAGAGAAGGTGGAGGGCTTACTGATTTGGGCAGGTCAATAAAATACCCTAGATCCTAAGCTGGATACCACCTCTTGTATCCAAGAAAATCCACAAAGTGGTACGTCAGGTTAAGGTCTCACAGAAAGTTAGGTCTCCACGATGTTTGGAGATACTTTGAGGACCCAGCCCGGGTTACTCTTTTACTCTCCCACATCACATGTATTCAAGACTGGACTATTTTTTATTTTTTGTCAAGCGAGGCTGGAGAGGCATAGCCCAGACAACAACTTATAAAACTGGCCTGATGAGGCTGTAGCCCAGACAATAAGTTGTAAACTGGCCCGATCAGCCTTTCAGACCATTCCTCCCTTACACTTGATATTGATCTTTCCATATCTTTTGCATATCTAAGAAGTCAGTTTTTTGGGGATTAAATCACGCTATTAAATGATACAGAAATACTGAACAAGTTCGAAAGCGTAATTACTCAGGCCATTCAGGCAATTAACCCAGAGATTAGCAAGGGATATTATGGGACACCAGTCAAATTGATATGTGAGGTAAACTCATGTAATTGCTGTGGCTGGGAAGAAACAAAGACAGGAAAAGCAAGAGACAGCTGAAACTCAAATACAGATCCTAGAAATTGCAAACAGGTAAGTTAGATCACCATAGACAGAAGAATTAATTAAACTTAGAAAATAACTCCCATAATTAATAGACCTCAAAGTGGAAAGAATTTGCAGTTTTTAAAGCTAAAATATATTGGGGGTTGGGGTCCATGGGCACTCAAACTCTTGGCACTTCGGCTCCAGACAAGAAGGCCAAAAGCCCAAATAATTAGTATAGTGCAATCACAGGCATTGAATAGAATAGGCCACATGGCAGATAAGTCAGAGGCATTCACTGCTTTTATAAAGTATATACACAACAAATGAGACCTAATGTAAACCAGATACAGACCTTTTGGATATCCTGAATGTGCCTACTATTTTGGAGGCTCAAATGAGACCCTTACGAAATCTGATTACAGTAGCGGAAATACAGGTGCCATAATAGGGGCAAGTAAAACTCAGAAATGTCCTGGAACGGATGGATTTCCAACAAATTTTATAAAACATTCAAGGATAAAGTTAGACCATTGTTGCAGCAGGCTTACCAAGACATACTTGAGGAGAAGTGTACTACCACCTATCTGGAGACAGGCAGTGGTCTAGGTTATACAAACCCAACAGGACCTATGCCTATGTTCCTCTATCATCCTATTGCTATCCTTAATGTGGACATAAATTTCTAACAAGCTATTCTAGCTAAAGTTAGAGTATAATCCCTAGTATAGTCCATAAAGCTCAAGCGTGGTTTATGTTGGGAGACAGGCAGCTGACAGTAGATGCCACATCCTTCACATTATAGACCATCTTAATAAAATCCTTTACCAGCCTTGATTATAAGTTTAGATGCTGATCACATGGTTGAGAGTTTTGTATGGGTCCTTGCTGGGTTTGGATTTCAGAGTATTTCTGGGCACCATATAGAGACTATATATCAACTCCCTAGGCCTGCAACAACAATTTCCTGATGAAATGGGACCTCCAGGCCTCAGATATTTGGGTATCATTTAAGTACCACCCAAAATATTTGTATATTGATAACTATGCCTCATTACTTAAGCAGTTAGGAGAAGATATCACACAATAGTCGATATTACACTCCCAATGTATGCTCACATACAGGTGGTAAAATGAACCTCCTTCCCAGATTTTCATATGTGGTTTAATATGCACCAACACTGTTCAGTAGGAACTGGTTCTCGGACATACCAAGAAGATTAGCTAAATTCATTTGAGTGAGTCAGAGGCTGAGGGTTAGGAGAACACTTCTCTGGCTAGAAACAATGGGAGGAAGGAGATTTCAGATTTGCAAGAATATTGAAGCTGCATAGGTTAAAGTAGGCTTTGCTGTGAGGCCAAACACATTCATTGGCTCATTGGCAAGAAATGCAATGAGACCTAGTACAGGAGAGACCAATACACTCTCTGCTGTTTGACCTCCGTAGGATAGACCCAGCAGAGCAGACTTTTATATGGCAATCATGGTCGGGCACAGAACAACAGCTCCAGTCTTTTCACAAATACTTAAATGAAAGAGACAATAACTTGAAATCCATCATGCAATGCAGTACAGATAGCATATCGTATCTGGATATTCAAATAATTAAAACTCAGACACAAATACAAACAACATTATTTCATAAACAAATAGAAACACTTTACTTCATGGAGCCAGCTACCATGAATCTAAACTCAAACACAACATATATATCTCAGCTTATTAGAGAAATCAGAAACTGCAGTACAGAAGAAGAATATGACAAGCACAAGAAAGAGATGCTCAGCAGATTTTCCACGAAGTATGGTAAAACACAATCAGACAAGCAGACTATAAAGCAAACAGGCTAAACAGGACAGATCTTCTGACAATCAAAGGACATCCACAGGATCTAAAATGAGTGGTGTTTCAACAAATATATGTTCCCAAGCATTAGATGCATCATAAACAAACATTGACACCTTGTCAATTTAGACAATCCTACATCTGCTTTTCATAATAATAGACTAATAGTGGTTGCTAAAATTCACCATGATCAAAGATAAATTGTGAAATCAATTTACAACCACCTAAAACAAATAGACTCAACTGTTACTCTGCCCATTAACAGCCTGGAATGGTTTTACGTAACAGATGTTCAGCCTAGGAGCCATGCTACAAAAAGAACAATTTCAACACTCTACACAGGCCAAACCTTTAAAATCTCACATATACCATCTCAAGGGGTCATTTATGTAATACACTGCCCCTGTGAGCAAACTATATGTAGGCAAAGCATCCAGGGCACTGAAGATCAGGATACAAGAACACAAGGGGGGCATTAGATGCAGGATGAAACCTCACAGGTAGCAATGAATTTCATTGAAGTAGGCCACTCTAGAGCTTCTTTATGGTTCTGAGATCTAGAAATAGTCAAATATCCAGATAGAGACTACCAAAGATGCTGAGCAGAGCAAATTAAATGGATTTTCAACCTCGCTCTAGACAAGAACACAGCCACGAATATGGATGCAGACTGGCAAGCATGCAGTTAAAACTAAACAAATCAGCTGATTTTGAAAATGTACTGTTTGAGATATAAATCTATTAACACCACAATATATTTTAACTAACATGTCCACACAAAACACTGCTGCAGCTCATGGCTCTTATCCACCAGCACATATGAGAGGTATACCACCCCCCCACCCTTCCTTCTATATTTCATCTGATCAGGCAGACTGTTCATCAACAGTACAAAATTAATAGAATTTAGTTAGACTGAAAGATTGGTCCACTTTGAACCAGATTAAGCTGTTGGTGGTATTTTTAGTGAATGGGAGAAATTTGGCCAGGACACCGGGGAAATTCCCCTGCTTCCTGCTTCCTGTGAGCAGGGGGGACCCATTTTCTGGTGGGACCAAGATGGCGGAGGAGGAGGAGGATGTCTGCTTGGTAGGAGAGAGAGAGCCTCGTCTTCTACTATTATCATGTTAGAGGCTGCAGCCGGTGTTTCGGCTGAATTTATTTCAGAATTTAAGCTCTTGAAAGGAGACTCTTCAGGGGAGCTTACTAAGGAATTTACTGAAGAACTACAGCCAGAGGTATTGCCTGTAATGGCATCTGCAGATCTTGAGGAAGAGAGTGGCTCTGAGCACAAGATTACAACTTCAGGTTGTGAATTCCCTTATTTGCTGCAGCAGGATTTGAACCTGGAACCTGCGATTTGCAATGGCAATACAAGGATGGATGAAAAATGGTGGAAACAAGGCAACCGAGGTGGTCATGGAGCAAGAAGAAGAAGGGAAGAGATTGGGAGAGTCTGTGAGCTGGCGGCTGTCCAATGGAACTGTGCCCGGGTAAAAGGCGCGAAATTCAAACAGGTACTTTTATTTTCCCAACATCGAAATTTGCCTGTTCTAGCTCCAGAAATGACTGTAAAAGTTGTCCAAACAGGTAGAATTGCCTGTCGCTTTGCAGCCAAGCTCGTTTTCCAAAATTAACACTGTTACTGTTTCGGTGTAAAACGGAGCTCAGATCTCGCTTTTAATGACAGAAATAGCACAAGGAATGACCGGAGCTCTGAAGCCGCCTGCTGCAATATAGTCGGGAGGATTTAAAAGAAGAAAAGTCTGGGATGCCTGAAAGCCTCAAAAAACTGTAGCCTGTCTTTTCAGCCTGCACAAAGGAAGGAGGAACAGGACATTATTTCAACTAATGCTGAAAAGAGCTGTACCACTTTGCCTATGGATTTTACTGACTTTGCTATCCCTATGGATAAAATAAAAGGTTTTGTGTTGAATAATAATATGAAGCAGGGGGATGCAGTAGAGGCAAATAAAAATGTGGTTTATCAGTCTAATGTAGGTTCTCAATTAGGGGTTACAGAATTTTCTTTTTCTGAGGGGCACACAAGGAAAAATGTAATTCCCATGCCAAATGCATTAGGTTTAGGTAATAAAGCAGCATCTATTATAAATAATGAGGGGCAAAAAGACTGGACGCCAGAAAAAGCTCTAAGTGGGGCAGGTTGGTCTCTGTTGGAATCAGGTGGATGGATTCCTGACCCCACTTGGAGCCCGAAGTCATCCTTTTCTCAGGATTCTCCTGAGTGGGCTCCAAAGTGCAACTGCAGGAAAATGTTTCAGGTACAGATAAGAAGGTAGAGGAGTGTATGTTTTTAGGTACTGCAGGTAACCTGAATAACTTGAGTGATTCAGCTGAGGCTGCTGTGTCTCATAAGGCCTTACGTAAACCTGCAGTGGAATTGTTAGTACCCCAAAAGGAACCAGATAGAAAGCCTTTGCTGTCGGAGCTCTTTTCAATGCACAAGAGAAGCTGCTCAAGGAGGAATGCAGTAACGTTTACGGTATAAAGGGGATTGGAAGTCAGACCTGACAGAACATTACGTAGGGAAAGTTTTACTGAAAGATTCTTTGCATTTTTCTCCTAAGGATGTTTATGCATTTATACACATTTCGGTGAAGATAATTTTGATATCAGCTTTAGGTCTCAACAAGCACTTGACCTCTTCTGGTTACGCTATGAGCAAGTAAAATTTTCCCAACATGGACCCCTTTATTGTGATACCATTGTCAAAGCCCTTGATTAAATTTGTCACTATAATGTTTCGAATGAAGGGTCTGGGTAGAAGATATTACATTCTGGCAAAAAAGGTGTGATGTTTAATGAACCTGAGCCTATTTTAGACTCAGAACAATTTTGGACGGAGGGTGGAAATATAAAGTTAAGCTTAAGCAAAATGAAGCAGGAATTGAGCACATTCCAAACTCTTTTTGTTAGGAAAGGACAGAGGAGTGCTTTTACAGTGGACAACCTCGTGCCTGCTATAAATGTGGAGCAAAGACTCACCTGTCTAGCGCTTGTGACCAACCCAGATGCGATAATTGTGGGAGGTAGGAGCAAGTAACCTATTTTGTGGTAATCCATCTTGCTTGCGATTTATGTGAGGCAAAGGTCATGTGTTTAAATTCTGCCCTTGGGCAGTATCATAATTGTCACATAGTTCTGGTTCTGAGTCTTATATACAGAAAGCACAAGAAGCTGTGGTTCTATCCACCCCTGCAGGAGGGTTCCATTTCTGTTCCTAGTTCTGTGGTACAACTCCCTGAGGTCAGAGGTACAACAGAAAGGAAAACTAGCTTGGTTTCAAAAATGGTGGTAACAGGGGAAAAAGTGTTCTGAAAATCAAAGAAATAAGCAGGGTACTGATGTTAGAAAAGGACACTAAAAAGGATGGAATGGGTCCTCTGAATATCTTAAACATTCCCCAGTTTGTTTTCTGATGAGAAAGTAGGGAAAACAGAAATGGTAAAAGTCAGAGGATACTTTTGTACGGTTCATAGTATGAGATCAACAAGAAATCTGCATAGCTAGCCCCCAGATTGCCAGATGGAGACTAGCAATACTTATGCGGCTTTGTTTACATCTTGGGGTAAGACAGAAGAGGACGAATCAGACTCCCAAAATCCACTATTTCAACCAAATCTCAGATACTAGACAACTATAAGGATAAAAAAAGAAAAAAGGAAAAATGAAGGGTATTGACCATCATGAAGCGACTATGGTGTGCTCCTGGGGTTCATTAAACACTCATAGCTTATTAAATAAAGCAAACGGCTAGCTGTGTTTAATTTTATACATGATTTTCCTTTGTCAGTCTGGTTTTACAGGAGACATGGATGTCCACCATTGACCAAAGGTTAGCATTTAAAAGATTGGCTGTGGGCCCATCCTATTGGTCTTTTGGGGAGGATGTTGCGGATGGAGTGGAGTTTTATTCAACTCTTTTCATTTCAGTTGCATAATCTGATAGACTTGGTACCAGGGAGAGTTTTGATTTTGGATGGGAAATGGTGTGGGTTTTGTTTCGTTTCATTAATATCTACAATCCTCAAACTAAATCAGGTAGGGTGAACTGCCTAACACTGGTGCAGCCTCTTTTATTCACGACGGTCAGAGTTTTATGGGGAGGGACTTTAACTGCACAGTTCCAGATCTTATACATGGTAAACAAATGGCAAGAAAACCTACTCGATACTAGCGCTTTAGGTAAAATCCTATAGAGATGCAGGTTTAGTGAGTTGAATACTCTTTAAATCTTAAGAATAAGTTTTCTTTTCAAAAGGAAATCTTTTTCTCTCATCGACCATATGTTTGTTTCTTCAAACATTCATATAAACTCATTCCAAATTTTCCCTGTGAATTTTCAGATCATTCATTTTGGTAAGCACCTTTTTCCTTCCAGAGATGACAGAAATAAGACACATAAGATGGAAGCTTAATAATTCAGTGCTAGAACTAAATTTTATCCAGATTAGAATAAGAAACCTATTGAAGGCTAGGCTTTCAGTAGCTTTTTATACACAGATATATGTATATGGTGGTTAGACACAAAAGCAGATCTACGTAACCTGTTCAAAAATACTGGGAGGAAAATTAAAAATGAAAATTTCTCGCTATCTAAGTTTGAGACAGCAACTTCAGAGAATTTTGTCCTTAGCTTACACATCTAGGTGGGATTACTCAGATCAAATCTCCTTATTAAAAGATGCTATGAAAGAATATCAGTCACGACAGAAGTAAAACAATGCAGGCCATATTACTTAATGGAGTAAAGAAATCAACTCTTGGGACCCCTTTCAGATGTGCAAAGAACTTGAGATTCAATGGGTTTGAGGAGCTAAAAGATCTGATGAGGTGTAGTAACTTCAGAGCAGGAATTAAGAGAGGTAATTAAGGAACATTTTGGTTCCTTAATCCTAAAAAACTATTTCTATAACAGAGATAGAGGATTATTTAAACAAGATTCCGGTATCATGTATAAGGCATAACAAGGAAGCAGAATGGGATACTATCTCCCAGAAAGAAATTATGGAAACTATCAGGTCTCTAAAATTAAATATTTCACCTGGTCTAGATGGTCTCACAAATAACTTGTATAAACAGTTTTGGATGAACTAAGTCAATGCCTGGGCCTATTATTTCAAGATTTTCTAGACAAGAATCGCATCTACCCTCCTTTTCAGAAGGTTTATTAACTTATATTTTAAATCAGGTGACAGGCAAGATATGGGAATTGGAGACCAATCACCCTATTAAATACTGACTATAAAATCTTTGCCAAAATATTGAATGAAAGGCTTAAACATCACGAGGGAAGTGATTTCGTCAATCAATATTGTGGCTTGCCAGGGAGAAGAATTCAATCTGCCATCATGCAGATAAGAGATGTAATTGACTATTTCAATGAGATGGGATTAACAGGTTGTTTAGTAGCAGCTGATCTGGATAAAGCATTTGACAGGGTCCATTTGCCATTTCTTTTAAAACTTTGAGGCATTATGGGTGCAGGTTAAGCTGACAAATTTAATTGAGCAATTGTACCAGAGTGGGATGTTTTTCCTTTTGTGAGAGGCCGAACGGCTGCTGGATTTCCCTTAACCACGGTTGTCGAAAGGTGCCCTTTAAGCCCCCTTTTATATACATTTGCTATTGATCCCTTTTACTAACTGCATTGGAGGCAAAGAAATGGAAGGGATACAATATAGAGAAAACAGTCTAGCACAGCTACATATTCAAGCTTATGCTGATGATTTGGTTATATATTTGGAGGACTGTTCATCAGTTACGGGGTTTATGAGAGCATTTGAGGAATTTACTACAGTGTCTAACGCAAAACTAAACATAAATAAAACAAAAGGACTGATTATTGGGGGGTGTGGGATTTTGGAACTACGGCTGGAGAAAATTCATTTTTCTAGAGACCGCTTGAATTTTGGGCATTAACTTTGGTCCTCAGAATGTTCCTAATGATAATTGGCAGAGGATACTTAGGAGTGTTGAAAATAAAGTTTCTAGATGGAAGCAATGGCATTTGTCTAAAATTAAAAGAGTTCAGATAATTAAACAATTCCTTTGCCCATTATTCAATTTGTGGCAATATATTTCCACTACCAACAAATTTGAAACCAAGTTATATAGCATCTTTTTTCAGATGCTTTGGGGTAACAAATCTAAACCCGGTTAAAAGAAGTTTTACTTACCTAACAATAAAACAGGGGTTTAGGAAAGATAGACCCAGTGGTATACGCCTCATGTTTTCTTTTATTACCAACTCCTTGAAAGAAGGGTTGATATCGAATCAGATCTGAAAATTCATGGAATTTAATAATTATGGGAAATACTTTAAGTGTTGGACTTCTTTAGCCCCTAAACTTAATAAATATCTACATATTCCAGAGCACTTCGCCAGCAGGCACAAAAATTATATAAATGGGAAATACAGAAGACAGTAGCACTCACATATAGTACAAGGGACTTTCACACATCTAATGAAAAACTATACCCACAAGAGCCAGAATTTAAAAACTGCCCATTAACTTTGAACCCCATCTGAGTAGCTCAATTGAATAATCCTAGGTTGCCCAAAAATCGAATGTTACAGTGGTTAATTTTCTATGGAAGACTGAATGTTAGGGGAATGCTAAATATAAAGTCTTACAGGAAAGGTTATGCCTATACCTTGAATGCATTAATAAGGAGGAATCCATGGTCCATTTTTACTAGATTGTTCCTATGCTTCAGGATTGTGGGTTTTAGCAGATGTATGGAACCTGACATGGCTGAAAAATATGACATATGAATTCTTAGCTTTAGAGTGTCTCCAGTGGGTTCATTCGGATTGCATAAGGGACTTTGACTTTATTTTGGGATGTCTCAAATACTTCCTGTGGCAAGCTTGAATACAATGGGTTATATATCAAAAGAAAATGTCGTATGTTTGCATTAGTAGGCTAATTGTTAAAGAGTTGGAGAACATTTTTGCCTCTGATATGTTAAGAGTATCCCCAGGATCACTAAAGAAATTATGGAAAAGGTGTTTTCATTTTATTAAGTATAAATAAAGAAACTGAAGAAGCAAGAATAAATGTGAAAAACAGTTTGATAGCAGGTGTTCAAGAAGTGGATCTAAGAAGTTAAATGGATATAGTGTTGTAGTCTTTTTGGCTATTATTTGATTTCTGTGAAAACGTGTTGTATTCTATGTTTATTTTTGTAAATAAAAACACCCCTACTCTTTTCGATAAGTGTCATGGGATCTTTAACATCCACCTGAACTACCACCAATCCAGGCAGATGGGACCTCAGTTTAACATCACATCCTAAAGACGGCACCTCAGAAGTGCAGCACCCCTCTCATGCTGCACTACAGTGTCAGTATTGGGATATTAACCCAAGTGTATATCGCCAATTTGCATTTCAGCGATATACACTCACCATAATAACAATCACCATTTGGCAATCGCTATTATGACATAGAACCACCTCCACAACCTGATTGGTAACCACAAAACCACTACCCCTTTATGCTTCACCATCTCCACCAGAAGTGCATCCCACATCATCCCACCACCCCTGGTCCAGGGGAATGGCAGACAGTAAAAGGGGCAGAAGAATGCAACTCAGATTCCAAAAGCAGATGCCATATCAGGAGGCATCAATCAACACAGCAAATAAATACACCACTCTCACCAAGGGGGAAGAAACAGCAATCAGAGGCATCCCTCTAACCAAGGAGAGGAAACATGGGTATAAAGCCAAACACCACCAGTTTAGTAGCACAACCAAAACATGCATGGAAGGAACTACAAAAGGCTCACATAGAAGGGAGCAAAAGAAAATACTGATTGTGGGTGATTCCATGACCTAAGGACTAGAATCCACATAAATCAGGGTCCTGAAACACAGGTGGTAGTAAAATGCCTATCAAGAGCCTCAGCAGAAAGTTACACAGTCCACCTCAACAGGTTAATAAAAAGGGAGGGTAAATGCGCAGGTATTTTCATCCATATAGGTACTAACAATCTGGCAAACCAGATACTCGAGAACACCAAACAGCACATTGCTTACTTAGGTGAGACAATAACCTTTTACTCCTCAATTATTGCCTTCTCTGAGACCCTTCCAGTATGGGGGAAAGGAGGCAGCCAGAAAAGGATATGCAAAGATCAAATAGAGGAACTAAACACTTGGCTTCAGAGCTGGTGCCAAGAAAGGGGCAGGAGATAGGATATCAAGCTACTGGAGGGCATGCAGCAGAGGGCAATGAGGATGATACAGGGAATGGAGGGGTGATACTGTGAGAAGAGGCTGGTGGAACTGAATATGTACACCCTGGAGGAGAGGAGGGATGGGGGGACATGATTGTAACTTTCGAGTATCTGAGGGGAATAAACAAGGATAGAGCTGACAGGGTTTTTAAACTGGGGAAGGGACACTAGAGGGCACTGACTAAACACAGAGGGGGGAAGAGTTAGGAGGAAGATGAGGAGGCATTACTTCACAAAGAGAGAGTGGTGTCAAAGTGGAATGCACTACCAGAGAGGGTGATATCATGCAAAACTGTGGGTAGCTTTAAAAGGGCATGGGACAAAGAACAGGGGAGAGTACAGGTGGGTGAGGCTGACAATGGTCGAGGGTGGACATAGGGAGAGGGGGTGGGGCAGCTGTAACTTAGAGGTGCTAGCTGCACACTCGAGCAGACATTGATAGACCAGAAGGTTTGCTTCTGCTGGCACAGTCGTATGTTCATATGTACCTCTACATAGTGAACTGGTGGGACTTCTGAGACCGAGATCTCTTCAAGTACAATGGCCTACACCTGACTAGGGAAGGCGTGGAAGCACTAGGGCAGAAACTGGACATAGTCATCAATCATTTAAACCAAACACTGGGGAGGGGACAGCAGGGACAAATGGGTCTGCTACCTCCTCCCCAAAACGCATACAAATCAAGGTTTCAAATGCTAGAAAAAGAATTCACCGACTGGGTGAAGGAACAGATACAAAACACAAAAAATCAGTGAAGAACAGGACGTGACACCACAAAAGGTCAAGGGGGGGGAACAAGTGTGGAAAGCTATGTTCTGTAACACAGGGAGCCTATGAAATAAAATAGCTGACCTCACCGCTATCACAGCCAACACCAACCTGAACCAGATTGACATCACCGAAACCTAGTTAAACAATAACCATGACTGAGAAATGGCTATCCTAGGATACTGTCTCTTCTGAAAGGACAGAACTGGGTGAAAAGGGGGGAGTGGTTATGTACATAAAAGAGGGCATCAAAGCAACTATAACCCAAAATAACACCATGGAAACTGAATCACTTTGGGTCATTCTGGAGGCTGGAAATGGAGCAGTAACTCAGGTAGGAGTGTTTTATCATCCACCAGTGACAGGGTTGGAGGGAGACAAGGAAATATTGGAATACATTCACAAAATGAATTAAAAAGCGGAAGTGATAGTGATGGGAGACTTCAATTTACCTGATGTAAATTGGGGTACCTAACAGCAGGTTCAACCAGAAGCAAAGATTTTCTGGAGGCTCTGCACATATCTGCACAAAATATTTGGATATACCTAAATTATGGCGAGTATATGGACTTTTGTCTTCAAATGCTCTAAAAAAAACCTATGAAATAATCAGGCCTAACGCAGCTTGTAAAGAACCCAACAAGGGAGATGCTATCCTTGACCTATTACCAACAAATGGGGACAATATCTCAGTCTAGAAGTGAGAAGCCACCTAGGGACCAGTGACCACTGCATGGTGTGGTTTAAGGACAAGACAAAATCAGAAACTAGGCACTCTAAAACTAAAGCTATGGACTTTAGAAGAGCAGATTTCAAAAAATGAAGGAAGATTTCAGAGTGACTTGCTAATATTGCGCGGGGGAGGAATGTTGAGGAGTAATGGGCACATCTCAAAACAGCTATACTACAAACTGCAAACCATTGTATAGAAAAGGTGAACAAAGCAAAAAAGTAAAGAAAGCTGCTCCAGTTTTCTAGGGAAGAGGCCACCAGGGTCAGGGAAAAACAGGCTGCTTACAGGAAATACAAAAAAACAGAACCTGACAGTGACAAGGAGGACTTCAAAGAGAAACAAAAGGCATCAAACAAGGAAATCAGATCAACAAAGGCAACGACAGAGGAAAGGATCGCCAAAGAAGTCAAAAAGGGAGATAAAACTTTCTTCAGATATATATATATACTGTAAGTGAGAAGAGAAAGACAACAGGGGGTATTGACAGACTCACATGTGAAGATGGAGGGGACGCCAAGGATGACAAGGACAAAGCAGAAATACTAAACAGATACTTCTGCTCCTTATTCACAAAGGAGCAGGATGGCTGTGTACCCACCATTTCAGGGGGCACCAAAGGAGACGTTGGTGTATACTTAAGACCCTTCACAGAGGAAGTAGTAATCAAGGAACTAGAGCAAATAAATATAAACAAGGCCATGGGACCAGAAAAAATGCATCCTAGGTTATTGAGAGAACTAAGGGGGAAACTGGTAACGCCACTGGCTGATCTCTATAACTTATTTGAAACATGCAAGGTCCCACAAGATGAGAAGAAGGCCACAGTTATTCCTCTACAAAAAAGCTGGTGCAAGGTGAGTGTAAGCAACTACAGACCGGTAAGCCTCACCTCAGTTGTGGGTAAAACTATGGAAACCTTCCTTAAAGAAAGGATTACTGTATATCCTTTCTCGAGGACAACAGCAAACTAGACACAAAACAACATGTCTTTACCACAAGTAAGTCATGCCAGACTAACCTAATTGACTTTAGCCACCGGCCAACCATTCCACAGTTCTAAATTCCATTTCAGCCTATGCATCCCTATTTTTCGCCACTTAGTTTCCCTTGTCATCCTCCTGATTAGCTTCAGTCTAGTCCTTCTTATATCTCCTAAAAGCACTTTTCTTTTCCCCAATTGCTGCCCTCTCCGATCATTAAACCAAATGGGATTCCACGTCTCTTGCCCTTTGTAACATACTTGACAAACTCATGTGTGCCCCCTAATTCTGCACTTTTGATTACAGCCAATTTGTTCTCCACTCCAGCAACTTCTTTATTCCTGCAGCCTCTCTCTAGTGTCTCCCATGTACTCACAAATCTGCTGAATTATTGTCCTGACATCAGGGATTGTGGTGCTGGAGTTTAAGTTTTGAACCTCCGGAGCAATGTTAAAACTCATGGCACTATGATTGCTTTGCACCAAGTAATCTGCTTCACCTTAATGGATCATAATGTCCTGATTAAACATTACAAGGTCCAGGATTGCATTTCCCTTAGTTGCCCCTCAAATTGTTTGACTCAGAAAGCAGTCATTCATTGCCTCCAAGAATCTATGTGTAAGCCCTACACTCCCGGTGCCTAGGGGTATTCAGATGGTAACTTGGTGGGAGGGGACACTGTACAACCCAGAAAACACAATCCAAGAAAACAGAAACACACTTATCACCTGGTTCTTCTGATGTTGTGAGATGGCATCACATTGCAGGTGAGCAGGTACATCTCTTCTCTTCCGTAAACTAGCTTCAGGGGCAATGTTCATTAACAGGCACAAAATGCACAGTTTGAATCAATTAACTTCAATGTCCACTCCAGAATCAAAAGTGCAAAAATTAATTTAATGTGAAACGAGAAATTTGATAAGCCACTCCATGGAGCATGGGGGTAACAAGTACGGTGGACGCACTTTCAGGAAGGAACCTGCCAATCAATTCTGCAACAATCTTTTTTTCCAACTGATTGATGTATGGCTTTGCAGACATTCCCTAGAGCCAAAAAGCTACATTCCTGACAGCAGCACTAGACGGTGGGCTGAGACAGGCCACACTTAGAAGTATTTCACAAGTACAGATCTTCAATTCATGTTTCTTCCCTTAATTTTCTCTCTTAATACAGGCACTTGCTTACATTCTCTTTTCTTGGTCTCATCAATCCTTAAACTGAGGTAGCAGTTGTGACAGCACAAGGCATTTCTACTGTCCCAATCCCTTTTCTTACTTGCCTTGCTACAACAGGCAGGTTACTTTAACACACTTGGGAGCTATCTTCTTATTGATAGGTCTTAACTTTCACAAATGTTATTCTTTTTTAGCAAGAAACAGAGACACTGAAGGCCTTCATGATACCCAATCGCTGATGCCACATGCCTGCTCCAAGTATCCCAGGGAATAATTTCATCCCTGACAATCATGAAGACCAGAGGCGCTTTCCACTCATGCAGCAATTACAATTTCTGGACTGCCTTACCCCAGTAGACATGTTTACTGTGCCACATGGAGCACCAGGATGGCCTGCCACCCCACTGGGGTCCCAACCAACCAATCCTCACATGGATCTTTTCCTGCTTCCAACAGGCTGTACCCCCCTGAGAGCACAAACATTGCAGTGGCCATCAGCCAGGGGAAAAAGGGGTAGACTGCCATCACTACACCCTCAATGGTCCAGGCATCCACCTCTGAACCATGCCCCAGGCCCCATCTGCCAGAACAGGGCCAACCACAGAAACACTCCTGGCTCTCAGGCTGCACTTGTCCAAGGGTGAGATCAATTAGGAATAGGGCCCCCATCAGTGCTTACCCTACCAGGGTGCCAGAAATCACTTGGTGGGCCTCCATACCCCTGCTTCTCTGGGCTCTGGCTCCCACACCACATCAACAGGACCCACACTTGTGCTCCACACTCCCCTTCACTCTCTTGGCCCAAACCGCTGCACTTCCAATGAAGGTTTTTAAGGAAGGAGGACCAGGGTGGCAAGTGGCCCACCCCGTCGCAGTCCTCCAGCTAAAATAGCAGGCCACAACCCCGATTTCTCTCTTCTCTCTCCTTCCCCCTCTCTCAATCCACTCTTACACCCTAGGGGATGGGTCCCCCTGCCAGCAGGAGGCAGGACCAAATCTCAGACCTATCAGCACCACAGCTTCCATTGCCTAGCTACTCAAATTAACTAGTAAGCTCCCAGACGGTGCTTACATTTGGTTATTCTGATTTTTGGTTTCCAGAGTTTCCCAGTTGATATCCAGGAGGTAAACATCACCAATGAGATCTATGCTGCCAATTCCAGATGCCTTTTTAATTTCTCCCTCCACTTGTAGGTCTTGTTCCATAGACTGGTTTTGAGTTCTGTAGACTATGTCAGTCATCAGAATCCTACCCCTTTTGTCTGATACCTGCTTCCATAAGGACTCTACTTTCACCCTTTCTTTTATGGTCCTGTCCTCTGTTACTCTGAAAGAATCCTTGACATTTATGGCCTCCCCTCCTTTTTTATTCTCCTTATCACTCCTGAACAGGCATAGAGAGGAACTGTAAGATTATATGTATTTTTCTGTGATGCCCGTGTCTTGGTGATATACCTACTATCGAGATTCATTTTATTTGCAATTACTCTGACTGGGATAACCCCATGAAATGCAGCATGGACAGCAGTAGTGTGCAGGTTAACATAATCCAGCAGGAACAGTTACTTACAGGCTAAGACATACACTGGAAAGGAAAAAGACTGTAAAGATAAGTACATCCAAACAGCAGTCAAAGCAAGCTAACAAAGTGGGTTCACAGCAAAATAAGAAGTATAAGCACTGTTATACAACATGGTTCTGGTTTTGGAGATGAGGATTCTTGACCAAAACAAATACAGGGAGTTCTAATGTGGCTGGAAAGACTGGACATGAACACTTGCATGCTAGATACATTCCTCAGTTTGAGAGGGAGTTTGTTCCTGGTGTCTGGTACTGCAAATGTAAAGGCCTTTCTACCAAATGTGCAGTTCATCCTGGGAATTCAGAAGGTAAGAGTGGCTGTTATACAGAGTGAGTAGGCACTTATTGACTGTGTGAGGTGGGCTAGGAGATACTCAGGGGCTTTTCCTTATGCACAGCTGTACAACAAAGAACGCCAGTGGTAGTCACAACTGCTTGAGGGACTTGTCCAGTAGGGTTGCTCAGAATACAGCAAATGGAACCAGATTTGTCAGATTCTGACCCATTTTTCACATTAAGAATGTTTTCAATTTGCAGTCCAAAAATCCTTCATGCCCCCTAATGAAGACCCTCTGTGGCTGAACCATCGGTGTTAGCCTGTTCCAGCCTTTGGCTATCTCACTGTCTACTAAGTGCTGCTTATCAATTTAACTTTGGTGCATCTGTGAATTCTTTTTGAGATTATACTGTCATTGAGTGCTACTGTCTTTTTTTAATTGCATTGTTGGGGATTAGCCTTCCAGGTGAGCACCAGATCAACCCCCAGGATGCGCTGCAACCCAGAAGGATTTTCAAAAATTCTAAATCCTAAACTTTATCCTAAAACCTATTTTTACATAAGCATTTAGGATTTAGGATATCAAATCTGAATCTGATTCCAAGTTTTGGGTCTTTTAGGATTTGAAATGGAATCGGATTAGAATTCAGAAGTTACTAAAATCCTACATCCAAAAATCATATTGGAATCAGCCGATTCTGAGCATCTCTATCGCCCAGTTATTTATTTTTATTTTTTTGAATTTTGGTAACCAGGTAGGCACTCTGAGACAAGACTGTTCCATTTTCAGGGGCAACCCGGGAAGTGCAGTACATTGATAATGCCTTCATTGACACAAGAAATTAGACAAGGAGTAGTCATACAGTAACAGAATACATCAGTTACATTCAGTTATGTAAAATAAGCAATCTAAAGCACAGTCAACAGTCATACAGTAAGAAAGTAATAATAATAATAATAATATTCTTTATTTATAATGCGCTTTTCAAGAAACCAAAGCACAGTACAAGTTATGAAATCACAGTATAATAAAACATTAATATAAAATACAATGAATAATTAATACATTACAGCAAACATTCATAAAACAATAATAAAATCAAACCCAAATCAATCAGGCACTCCCCCATAGGCCTTAATCCATAAAAAGGATTTTAAGGCTTGTTTGCCCCCACTGTCGTGCACTCTCTAATCCGATGTGGTAGAGAATTCCAGAGGGTCAGAGCCACAAACGCAAAGGCCCGGGTACCAGAAGACTTCAAAATGACCCTCAGAATCTCCAGCAACCCCTCGCTGGCCGAGTGGAGCGGTCGCTCTGGGAGATAGGGAACCATGAGCTCTTTCAGGTAGTCAGGGCCCAATCTGTGCAGGGCTTTGTAGGTCAACAGACCCACTTTGAAGGTGATCCACTACTGAACCGGCAGCCAGTGCAGTCTCCGCAGCACCGGGGTAACATGGGAAAAAAGAACTCCCAGCTGCAAGCGGTGCATATCAACCCCAGAAAGCCCAAAGTAAAGGGAGCTGCAGTAGTCGAGATGTGAAGTCACAAAGGCGTGGATCAATGTAGGTAGGTCCCCAGACGGAACAAGGTGTTTAATCCTAGCGATGTTCCTAAGATGGTAAAAGGAAACTTTAACAACGGCCGACACTTGATCACATAGTGTCAGCCGATCATCAAGAATAACCCCTAGGTTCCGCACCCATTCAGAGGTGGGGAGCTCCACACCCCCCAGGAATAAACCTGAGGGATGGTTTATCCCCAACCCCCCTGTCCGGCGACTAGGATCCAGAACCAGCACCTCCGTCTTCCCAGGGTTTAACTTCAACCAGCTGGACCTCATCCAATATTGGATTTCCCCGAGGCAGCTATTAAACACCGAGAATGCTCTATTCTGGTCAGGTGCAAAAGACAGGTAGAGCTGAGTATCATCGGCATAACAATGAAACTCCAGCCCATACCATCTTACAATGTCTCCGAGGGGAAGCATGTACACGGCAAACAACATGGGAGACAACACTGAGCCCTGAGGCACCCCACATAACAGAGAGGCAGGATCAGAAGAAAACACTCCCGATACTACCCTCTGAGTTCTACCGGTGAGGAAAGATGTAAACCATCTGAGGACCAACCCAGAAAGCCCACAGATGGTTCTCAAGCGCTCAAGTAAAACCTCATGGTCTACTGTGTCAAATGCTGATGACAGCTCCAAAAGGACCAAAATGGACCATTTTTTCTGGTCTCTCGCCATCAGGAGATCATTGAGCACCCGAACCAGCGCAGTCTCAGTGCTGTGCCTCTTCCAAAACCCGATTGAAGGGGATCATAGATGTTATGGATGGTCAAATGGTTGTCTAACTGGGTAGCCACTACTTTCTCAATTACCTTCCCAACAAAGGGAAGGTTTGAGATAGGCCGGTAGTTACCGAGGCAGTCAGGGTCCAAAGAAGCCTTCTTCAACACTGGTGTCACCACTGCTTCCTTCAGGGAGCAAGGATATTCACCAGAGTCTAAGGAGCACCAGACTATCCTTGTCAGGACCGGGAAGATAGTCTCCCCACAGCCCATAACCAAGGCTGTGGGGCCCGGATCTAAACTACAGGACGTAGTGCGCATACCCCGAACAATCCTCATAACATCCTCGATTTCCGGCCTCTTGAAGAAGCCCCAGGGAGTAGGAGGGCAAGTGACCATGGCCGGATCCACGGCAACTCCCACAGAGAGTGTTGTGTAGGTCTCAGCCCTGATGTCTTCCACCTTATCTGCAAAGAACCGAGCGAGCTCCTCGCACTGATATTGCGAAAAAGCTCTACGAACCTGCAGACAGGCTGGGTTGCACAATCTGTCTACGGTTTGAAAGAGCTGAACCAGTCAGTTCTGAGCAGCAGCCACTTCCCCGGACAGGAATACTGCCTTTTTGTGGACAATTGCTGACTGGTAGAGTTGATAATGTTCTAGCAGTCTAAGGTGGTCGGCATCTGAGCCAGATTTTCGCCAACACCTCTCTAACATGCGTCCAAGTCGACGCATCTCCCTCAAGTCCCCATCAAACTATGGGGACTGAGGGCGAAGGGAGAGAGGATGCACATGGATGGAAGCAATAGAATCCAGGGCCTCAGTAATGGCCCTATTATAGGCCAGAACCAAGGCCTCAGGATCCATGCTCATCATCAGAAATTCTGATAGGTCAAGCACCGCCGATAGACCATCAGGAGTCACATCCTGTAAAGGGCAGTACTTGACCATCTCCACAGGGGTAGGTCTACGCAAGGGGGTGCAGAAATTGAATCTCACAGTGTGATGATCAGACCATCCGACAGGTCCCACCCCCACGCCGGAGGCTTCCATCCC
Source organism: Neoceratodus forsteri (assembly GCA_016271365.2). Lineage (NCBI taxonomy): Eukaryota > Metazoa > Chordata > Ceratodontiformes > Ceratodontidae > Neoceratodus > Neoceratodus forsteri. Next base: position 154,873,156 of record CM057449.1, on the reverse strand, counting down.
CAGGAGGAAGACCAGGTCAAGAGAATGGCCATATTTATGAGTGGCAGAGGTAACAACCAGTGAGAGGCCCAATTAATTCATCAATTGGAGGAAGTTCTGACCAAAATGCGAGAGTTCATCGTCGATCCGGGCATTGAAGTCACCCAGCACCATCAACCTGGGGGACTCCAATACCAGGTCAACGATGAAGTCTGCCACTTCCTTAAGGACTGGCTTCTCATCTCCGGGTGGATGGTAGAAGAAAGCCACTCTATAGCCCCCACCTGCCACTGCAACACATTCAAAACATCTAGTGTCCTCTACTGGAACACTAGTGAGACCCAATTCTGTCTTAAAACAGACCGCAACTCCCCCACCCCTGCGATCTAATCTCGGGCGGTGTATCACCGAACACCCAGCCGGAACGGCTGCATCAAGAATGAGGCCAGCATTACCATCCAGCCAGGTTTCGGTGATACAGGCCAGATCCACCGTTCCCACCAAGTCCGCCACGACGGCCGTCTTGTTGACAATGGATCTGGCATTGCACAAAACCGCCCGAGTTGGACAGAGTTCCGAGGATCCCCCAACCACCGACCCGTCATTGTTAATGGTGGTGATCTTGGGTATGGGGATCAGACAGGGAAACCCATGTTCTGACCTCCATTTCGTCCCAGGGCGTCTTCTGGACCTAACAATCCCGATTTGAGCACTCCCCTCATCCATCCTCCACTGTTCAGGCCCCCGCCTGACCCCTTCTCCTTCGTACGATTCCCAGAGCCCTACAACATTGATAAATGGAGAACGGTAGAGGAGGAGGAGAAAAAGGTGGAGGGCCAGAAGAGTGGAGGATGAATAGCGCACGACTGGGGGGGGGGACATAATAACACATACCTACAACCTACAGAGAAAACTAATAAAGTCCTTACTTTAACAATCAAAGACAAAAAATAAAACCCCCAAAATTCAAAACATCTACTAAATAACATAAACAAAAATTAAAATTAATCCCATTTGTCCCCTCTTTCTCAGAACCAAAAACAAAAACCAAAAACCCACTTTCTGGGACCTAACAATGAAAATAACTAAAAATAACTGAAAATAAACTACAAAAAATAATAAAAAATAATAAATACAAATACAGATGGGAGACCCTCCTCTCACAAGGATGTCCCATCGAAAACTCAAAAAACAAAGACCAAAAGAACACACATAAAAACCAAAGAGCCCCAAAATAAATAATAAATATACCAAGAAAACATGTACTCCCACTACACATTAAATTGGTACCAGGTCCTCTCACTACCTGAAAATAAAATAACATATAATACGCAGAACAATAAATGAATTGTAAATGGGCAGGGACTCACACTCCCCACAAGCGTACAGTAACCGAGCACTCTCACTGGTCGAACAAAGAATTTAGGTCCAGGAAAACAGGTTTCAGTTCAGAAATGCATCCAAGAAACAATAGTCACCAAAATCAGTTCACAGTCACATAAATCTTCAAAACAGGCAGGTACTCGAGACTGATTTAGCCCCCTAGAACACACTGGGCAGCAAAGGGAGCCCAACAGACCCTACCCCTCGGGTCAGGACCCCAGAGACAGGATGGTATCACAACCACCCCAGCACCACAGGCCCCTCAGGGCAGGCAAAGGCTCAACCCTCCGGTTGGTCGACAACTAGCCCCCCCACCCTTGGGTAGCAGGGACCGATGGATCCCACTCACCACAGCCGTCTCAGGGCAAGGCCCGGCTGCAGAACTTTCCTTCCACGATGACAGGAAAACTTGCACTCGTTAAGAGTATCAAATTCCCCAAACGCCTGCCAAGGGGGAACCAAGTCCGAAAATCAATAAAAGCCGGTGAGGTCTGCTCCAAAAGCTTAATAATCACATATGAATAAAGTAGAAAGACTGTGAGCATCAAAACAGCCACACATGTTTGTGGAAATGACTAAACAAAGCCAATCTGTAGTTCCTCACATCCAAAGACAAAAGGTTTGTCTAAGCTTTAAGTTAATATCAGTACTGATAATAACAACTCAGACAGGTCGTACTCACGAAAACGAAAATTGGTCCAGTTAATTCTTCCTCGACCTTTACAGTTTGGGCTTGCTCATAATCATCTCACTAATGTTTCCAGAGCAGAATACCAACTCCACTCATCAGCCACAGCTGTCCCACCTAGGCTAACTCCATGTTGGAACAGGATTCCAATAAGACAGGGCACCAAAGCTCCCAAACTCGATCGCAGTCCTCCTGAGTCATTCTCCACAGCAGTCGGCCACCAACAAGCTCCAGGCGATAGCTCCCAAATCAGCTAAGGGCCAAACCTCTCTGGTGCTATGCAGGCACTTTAATACGAAGTTCTGCACTCTGCGCTGAATAGACGCCGGCAACACGAGCAATCCCAACAGATGAAGATGCCGGGCAGACCACGATTATACCAGAGCTGGCAATCAGAATTAAAAATGAAGCCGACTGTGATTTACACTATTCCCGATTACAGATATTTAACCACCAAATTGACAAATACTATCAAACAAATAAATTAAAGCAAATAAAGCATAGTAAAAACATTTAAAAACAGCACACTACAGAGCTAAATTGATGGCTGACCCAGCGTGGTCGCCATCTTGACTAAAGGAATAGTGACCATTAACAAGTACATCAATTACAATCAGTTATGCAAAAATAAGCAATTTAAAGCACAAGTTAAGCTGGTTATACAGCAGACATGGGTATACCATCCACAAGAGAGGGTGAACCTGCACAACTTGTTGTTCAAAATGATCCAGGGGCAGTAGAGTAGTTTTGTTTTCACAGCAGTATATGATGTCTCCAGAGTTAATAGAGGGGAGCAGGAAGTGGGACACCACCCACTTCCTCACATCAATACTGCAAGGCAATATTTAGACCTGTAGAGAACGCTGAGCTTGGACCTTACAGTTGCAATGTATCCACTGTACAGTATGTAAGAGATACATCAAGCCAGGAGCAAGCGATTGTTGATGAACCAGTAGGAGACTGTATTGAAATCAATTTGGAGTACTGAATTTACCTCGGATATTATTTTGCATTATAGTAGAGTAGGGTGTCATCTGCATACATATGTAGATGATACCTCCTGCTGTGCTTCAGGAGGTCATTAACAAAAATGGAGAACTGCAGGGAGCCAGGGATTGAGCCTTGAGGAACTTCAAGATTTAAGACAGCAAGGTCTCTATGCCGGCGACCCGGGTACAGGAATGAGCCCGGGCCATCGGAGTTGGCCTGGGAGGGAGTAGATTGAGCGTCTCCCTCCCTGGCCTCCTCTCCCTGTGGTGGCTTCCTGGCTTATACCGCACTGCAGTGGCCCCTGATGGAGATCAGGGGCACTACAGTCGTGGTGCATCTAGAGGGAGGAGTACGGTGGACGGCGGCACATTGCACATAGACATCATTGCACGTCCGTACTCCTAAAAAGGGGGAGGAAAATACGGTGGAAAATTGTCAGTCAGTCATGGCAACTTGATGGTCATGCCTCTGCACACCCACAGACCCAAGTGGAATTGCATCTGGGTATTAGATACAGGCCTGGTGGCTGGGGATTGGGGGAACCTGCCACAGGCACTGTGTGCTAGCCCTCTACGGGGAGCATGTGGGGTGCAGGGGACGGTGGTTGGACAATTGCAGACCAAGCCACGGTGGAGAAACAATGTCGATATAAAAAAAAAGACAGCAAGGTCTGAAGTAATGCCTTGTATGGATACTAACTGGGTTTGGTTACTCCGGTAGTTTTCGAACAACTTGATGGTTGTTGGCTGAAATCTAGTGCTATCTGCGACCTTCATTTTATTCCCAACATTCCTTGCATTTGCATAGAGAACCTTCCATTCCCCAACCTTTCTTGCTGTTTCCTTTCCCTTGTTCTCTCTTCCCTCTGTTGTTCCCTGTCTTGCCCATGGTTCCTTATGGTCCCTTGTGTCCCCAGTTTTCCCCTCTCACCCTCTTTCTGCACTTTGCAAACTCTATGTAAGTAAAGGGGGGGCCATCTTGGCTCCCATCATGTGTGTTAGTGCAATGGTGTGACCTAGACCTACCCTCCTCCTTCTCCTACACCATCAATAGCCAGATCTATCTTTTGGCCCAGTGCACCGGTTTCTTCTTTGTTAGGATGCAGTCCATCCTCCCTCAATAGACTGTTACTTTCCCAGAAAGATCTACAGTCCTCCATGAAGTGAAACCTGTCCTCCTGAACTATCCCTTTGGCCATGTGTTAAACTCCCAGATTTTTTTTTTTTATCATGACACATTTTCTCCCCTGCCAGTCGGCCCCCATCCGACTGCCCCCCCCAGACCCATCCCCCAGAATCATCGGCTCTTACCTGCCTGGGCCCTGGAGCGGCACCTGCGGGGCGTCGGTCTTCACCCTGCCAACCGGCATTTTTCCTCTGGTTTTCTCCCAGAGACCACAGGAGTCAGCACGAATGTGCAGAACAACCCTGATAAAGGCCTCCTCCCCCTACCCTTTGGCCTACTCCCTAGGCCCCCTCTGGCCCGAGCTTCTTCCAGCCTCCACTAGGGGTCACCCATCAGCTGAGGGACACTGCACTTCCTCCCTGGAGAGGAGAGGAGAGCCTGCCTGTTGGCAGCTCCATCCAGCTCTGCCCTCCCCACTGCTGACCTCCGATGCCCCGGGCTCATTCCCGAACCCGGGTTGCCGGCATGGGTCGAGGTGAGGCACCAGTGCCATAGCCTTCTACACCACTGGGCCGGCCCTAAACTCACAGATTTTAATCTGCATATTCTCTTTTTCACATTGCACTGGTAGCACCTCAGAGAATATTACCTTTCTGCTGCTACCTTTAAAATCCTGCCTAGCACATGAAAACTATAATTTTTCCTTTCTATAGTGTTTGTAGCCAGGTCATTGGTCCTTAATTGAATGACAATGTCTTGCTTCCCTTCCCCAACTCTGGTGAGCTGCTGTACCCTAGGAATGACTCTGTTCATTATCATCACTGGGAGACAGTGTCCCTATATTTCGTTAGGATTTACAGCATACGCCACCTATTCAAGTCCTCTGAATATTGAATCTCCCAGTACTAACACTCTTTGCCTCATTCGCCTGCTGCTACCAGCGCCCCCTCCTTCTGGAATCACCTGTTCCAGATGTAGCTTGTGCCCTAGAGGCACAGGCTTCAAACTCCTCATTGAAAGGTTCAGATTGAACAGTTTTGGCAAGCAGGTTATAACAGCTTCTGGTAGTCACTCTGGGTCACACACCCACCCTGGCACTCCCTTCCTGGACTAACTCCCTTCCCGATTCACTACCTTCCATCCCCCATTCCAGATTCTAGGTGTTCTCTGGGTAAGTGGCGCTGCAAGCACCCAAGCTCTGCACCCTGGGCTGCTGCTTTCTCAGCCTTTGTAGCAGTGAGCTCAGTCATCTGTAAAGATAGCATATTTCCAAATCATCTTGAGGTATTAGGATCTGACACCCAAGTTGAGAGCAAGACAGAGCGACATCTGGGTGGTCATTCACCTTTCTGGGATAAGATCTGGGTTGGTGTCCCTCTTCAGTGCTAAGAATGGCCACCAAATGTTGTCATGCTTGACCAACTTCCCCACAGTTGAATGTGCTTCCCTTCATACCTTGCCATTAGTGAGATCAAGTTTTCCCATTCTAATGGGCTGGGAGGGCAGGATCCCTCCAGTGCCTCAATAGGACCCATTATGTCACCTCAATACACTTTTTAGCCAGAGGATCTGATGAGGAGTTAGGGTATTATTAGAGGGAGTTATTCTTAGAATGGCCATGGCAGGATCTTTAAAAGGGTGCAGAGGGGCAAGGTGGCTACCATGGCACCACACCATATCCCAGCTGAAGTCAATGTGGGAGCAGGATCAGAGGATGTGGGTGAGTGAGGCATGAGGAGAGTTGAATCTCCAGCAATCACCATCTGCTGTTAATCCTGCTCTGTAGAGCAGCTGTGGGCTCCAGTAGGCCCTGTGTAGTACCTTGTATTGTACAGTTTTAGTTTTAATTCACAATTTTCCACGTGTGCATGAAGCCACACTCAGGTCCACTCTTGCAGTGAGATACAGTATTTGTGTTTAGTTCTATCTCCCATTAGTCCCTAGGTGTCAGTATCTGAGGAGTGGGGATTTCCCTTGCTTGGAAGTCTAAGACTCTCCATGCCAAGTGTTGGGTCATTTTAATCTGTAGTAGCCAAGTCTCAGTGCATCCCTCTGAGGGGACTGTGTGCTGAAGGGTGAGCAGCAGTGCATAAATGTGGTAAAAATATTAACCTGTACTTTTTGATTCTATTTTAGATTGTCCCTTATCTACTGACTTGTATGATACCATTCTCTCCACAATATGAATCTGTTTTAGTACTTTTTTCACATCTGAAATAATAAAAGCCTCAATCCTGTTATTATTCATTGGACCATGTTTTCATTAGTATTCTCAGCTGTTTTTATACATCAGTTGTTTAAAATCACTTCTGCTGTGACTAAAATGAACTATTATGCAGCAAGCAGTGCTCCCTGACCTTATGGAAAAATAGATGTTCAAAAACAGCTGCAAATAGTGATGAAAAACTGGTCTGAGTCATATATTAAAAGGAGCACTCCTTTTATTATTTCAAATGTGAAAAAAGTACTAAAGCAGACTCATAATGGAGAAAGAAGGGTATCATACAAGCCAGGAGATAAGGAGCAATATAAAATAGTATAAAACAGTGTAGGTCAAAATTTTCACAGCATTCATGCACTGTTGCTTGTAGGAGGTCCCGTAACTGTAGGTACTTCCAGAAATGGGTCTTGGGAATAATAATAATAATAATACATCTTTTTGTTAAGTACAATTCACAATGTATCAAAGTGCTGTACATAGAATAAAATAAACAATTTGAAATCAGTAAGAGTTCTAAAAATATAAAACACTCCAATCTGATTAAGATCATAGCCAATTACACTACCAATTTAAATACATTCAGGAAAACCAATCCCATAAAGATGTGTTTTTAAAGCGGTTTTAAAGCTCTGCACTGTCAGGCACTCTCGTATCCGACGAGGCAGAGAATTCCACAGGGTGGGGGCTATGAATGCAAATGTCCAAGCTCCAGAAGTTTTCAACTGTAACCTAGGAATTTCCAGCAATCCCTCAATGAATGAGCGGAGCGGTCAGAGCAGACAGTAGGGATTCAGAAGATCTTGCAGATAACTCGGACCCTGTCCATGTAGGGCATTATAGGTCAGCAAGCCAATCTTGAAGGTGATCCACCACTGCACTGGCAGCCAGTGCAGTTCGTGTAGCACAGGTGTAATGTGACTGGATTGAGTAGATCCAGGCAACAGCCTGGCCATAGTGTTCTGCACCAGCTGCAAGCAGTGAATATCAACCCCCGGAAGCCCTAGGTATAGTGAGTTACAGTAGTCAAGACACAAGGTCACAAAGGCATTGATCGAGGCTGGCAGATCACCAGATGGAACAAGATGCTTCTCATATGGTAAACAGAGGACTTGACCACAGCCAACACCTGAAAACAAAGTGTCAGCCCATCATCGAGTATCAGCCCCAGATTCCGCACCCATTCAGAGGTCAGCAACTGGGAACCCCCAAGACAAAGCCCTGAGGGACATCCTGTCATCGACCCCTCTAACTGATGACCCGGTTCTACCACCAACACCTCAGTCTTGTCAGAATTGAGCTTCAACCAGCTGGTATTCATCCAGTCCTGGATTTCCGCAAGGCAGAAGTTAAACACTGAGAGTGCACTATCCTGGTTGGGCACAAAGGATAGGTAGAGCTGAATATCATCTGCATAGCAGTAAAAACTCAGCCCATACCATCTCACAATGTCTCCCAATGGCAGCATATACACCACGAACAACACTGGGGACAGCACGGAACCCTGTGAAAACCCGCATGGCAGAGCAAATGGCTCAGAAGAACAAGTCCCTGATACCACTCTCTGCAACCTGCCAGTGAGGAAAGAGTGGAACCATCTGTTGACCATGCCAGACAGGCCACAGATGACCCGCAGGCACTCCAGTAGCACCCCATGGTCCACAGTGTCAAAAGCTGATGATAGATCAAAAAGCACCAAGAGGGAATGGCACATGTGATCCCTCGCAATTAGGAGATCATTGAGCATCCGGACCAGAGCAGTCTCTGTGCTATGTCTCTTATGAAATATGGACTGGAGAGGATCAGAGATGTCATGGATGCTAAGATGGTTCTCCAGCTGCAGTGCAACAACTTTCTCAATAACCTTCCCAACAAAGGGAAGGTTAGAGACCAATCTGTAGTTAGCAGGACAATCTGGGTCAAAAGATGATTTCTTGAGAAGGGGTGTTACCACTGCCTCTTTTAGGGAGTTAGCAAACTCACCCATCTCAAGTGAGCACCAGATTAACTCTGCCAGAACCGGGCCAATGACATCCACACACCCTATTAAAAGGTGGGTAGGGCCCGGATCTAAACTACAGCTGGTAGGCTGCATGTCTTGGAGAATCCGCATGACATCCATGATCTCCAGCTGATCAAACTCCATCCAACAAAACTGAGGAGTAGTGACTCCATACCGACCACCATCACCCCCCCCATTGAGTGCGTTAAACAAATCTCTGATCTGATGTCGGCAACCTTATCAGAAAAGAAGTGAACAAACTCCTCACATTTAGCTTGAGAAAATTCTCTCTGAACTTGCAGACAGGCTGGATTGCACAGTCTGTCTACAATTCGAAAGAGCTGAGCTGGTTGGTTCTGAGCTGTAGCAATCTCACTTGATAGGAATTCTGCCTTCTTATGGGAGATTGCTGACTGATAGTCTCTATAATGCTCCATCAGTCTAAGTCTGTCGGAATCCAGTTTGGCTCTACGTGAGCTGTGCTCTAGCCTTCGTCCAACTCGTCTCAACTCTCTCAGTGCCCCATCAAACCAGGGGGACCGAGGGCAAAGAGTGAGAGGGCGAACACGGACATGAGCCATGGTATCCAGAGCCCCTGTCACTGCTCAGTTGTAAGCCTCAAGCAGGTTCTCTGAACCCTCGCTTGCACCCGGCATTCCCAGAACACCGCCAAGAGACCTTCTGGGGTCACTCCCCACAAAGGGCTGTATCGGACCATCTCCACAGGGGCAAACTTATGATGGGGAGCTAGGAAATTGAACCTAATAGTGTGGTGATAGGATCATCCAACTGGTTCCACCACCAGGTTAGAGGTCTCCATCCCCAGGAAGAAAACCAGATCCAATGAGTGACATTGATTGTGAGTTGCAGAGGTAACTACCTGTGAGAAGCCCAACAAAGTCATTAGTTGGAGGAAGTCCTGACCAAATATCTAGAGTTCATCGTCAATCAAGGCATTGAAGTCCCCAGTACCATCAGCCCGGGACACTCTAACACCATGTCGAGAACAAAGTCCGTGACTTTCTTCAGGAACAACTTCTCGCTCCTGTGGGAACGGTAGACGAGAATGATCCTACACCCCACAACTGCCACCACAGTACACTCAAATAACCTGGTATCCTCAACTGGCACACCAATAAGGCCCAATTATGATTTAAAACAAATTTCTAAACCCCTGCCCCTGCTATCCGATCTCGCACAGTGTATCACCGAGAAACCGGCTGGAATCGCTGCCTTCAAAATAGGACCAGCATTATCATCCAGCCAGGTCTCAGTGATGCAAGCCAGATCTGATGACCTGACAAGATCAGCTATAGTAGCCATCTTGTTTTTAACAGATCTGGCATTGCACAACACCGTGCAAGTTGGATGAGATACTGGGGCCAGCCGAGTTACCAGCCCACCTATCATGGAGCCCTTGGGTATAGGCACCAGACAAGGAAGACCTTGATTGGGATTCCATTTTGCCCCAGGGCATCTCCTGGTCCCCACTACCCCAATCCAGCCGCTCAGCTCCCCCCCAGGTCCATTACTCCCCCCTTCTCCTCCTCCCTACCATTCCCAGAGCCCTACATTGACCATAAATTGCTGCAGGCAATGTGAGACAGTTAAAAAGGCAGAGGTCACGGAGCTCGGAGGGAGAGTAGCACCTGAGAGGGACAGCAACCTTTAAACACATAATTAATAAAATCAGAAACCAACTCCCAATTAAGGCTAAGACAATTTCTAATCACCCCAAAGCAAATTAATATACAACTCCCAACTAAATAAAATACAATATAAAATACAAATAACTCCCACACCCTTCCCAACCCCAACCTAAAAAAAAACTTAAATCATGCTAACTAATAAATTCCTCTTGACCAATAACAAATATGTATGTATAATGAGACAGAGTCCAAATAATAATCCAGCAGAAAAAGTGCTCCACTGAGACTCTCACTCCCAATGCACAAATAATTTTACATGTCCAGTGGAACACGATAAAATTTCATTCCATCGGTTATTTATTTTGAAAATTGTTCAGAAAACTTATTTGAAAGTCCTCTCACCACCTTCATCCCAGAAATATAAAGACAGGAATAGATCATTAAATCACCATCACTCCAGATAAAACTTCATCCACTGTCCACACTATGATAGCGCATACCAAATTCCAATCTCCATCCACAGTGTGATGTTGCTGCAAAGACAGGGCAAGGGGAAATAGGCCCCTGATCAACTGGACCCCAACAAGAAGCCCACTGGCCACCAGTTGGGGAACCATAGAAACATAGAATTTGATGGCAGATAAGGACCGCTTGGCCCACCCAGTCTGCCCATTTTCCTACCTACTGGATAAGCTGCAGATCCTAGTTAACCAGCAGCCTACTTCTTCCTACCCCACCCCTAGAATGGCCTTATGACTGTCCCATGCATGCTTGAATTCCACCACTGTTTTTGACTCCACAACCTCCTCGGAAGACTGTTCCAGCCATCCACAACCCTCTCTGTGAAAAATACTTCATCAAATTACCTCTGAGCGCCCCCTCTATCTTCAAATTGCCCCCTTGTTCTTGCACACCTCTTTTTTGAAAGATGTTACCCTCTTGGACTTTGTTGATTCCCTTGAGGTGCTTGAAAGTTTCTATCATGTCCCCACTCTCCTCCTTTTCCTTGAGGCTATACATATTAAGCTCCTTTAGTCTCTCTTCATATATTACTACGGTTGCAGACCCTTCACCATTTAGTTGCCCTCCTCTGGGCAGCTTCCATCCTGTCTATGTCTTTGCGGAGTTGGGTCTCCAGGAACTGCACAGTACTCCAGATGGGGTCTGACCAGCTGTCTGTACAGAGGATAATAACTTCCTGTTTTCTACTGGTGATGCTTCTCCTATGCATCCCAGTATCCTCAACCCTCCTTGCCCTCTCACATTGCTTGCCCACCTTTAGGTCATCTGATACTGACTCCCCCAGGTCCCGTTCCATTTTGTTGTTGTTAGCATCTCACCTTCCATTGTGTACTCTTCCCTGGGTTTTGTTTCCAGGTGCATTACCTGCACTTCTTAGCATTGAATCTAAGCTGCCATACATTTGACCATTCCTCTAACTTGCCAAGTCCCTTCTCATCCTTTCCACCCCACCTTGTGCATCAGCTCTGTTGCAGATCTTTGTGTCATCTGCAAAGAGACATACTTTTCCTTCAGTCCATCTGCAGTATCGCTTATAAAGACATTGAAGAGGATCAGTCCTAATACTGAACCCTGTGGTACCCCTAGTAAACCCCTTTCTTCAGAGTGGACTCCATTTACTGTTACTCTCTGTGTCCTATTCTCAGCCAATTCTTTACCCAGGCTGTCATCTTGGGACCCACTCCCAGGCTGGCTAACTTGTATATTAATCTTTTGTGTGGGACTGTGTCAAATGCCTTGCTAAAGTCTAGGTAGGCCATGTCCACAGCCCCTCCCTGATCTACTACTTTGGTCACCCAGTCAAAGAAATCTATCAGATTCATCTGGCATGACCTTCCCACTCCAGGAGTTGAACACTAAAGGCCTCCAGCTACCACCCCTCAGCACCTTGTCAGGGAAACCACCCAACCCAAACCTTGACCCCAATAAACTGACCAAATCTTGCTGCCTTCATCCTGCCAACACAGAAAGTCTCCACTGCTCCAGCAATCACGATTGACCCAATTAATGTCCACCTGCAGGGGGAGAAGCCAATGCTGCCCTCGAACCACAAAGACTAAGCCCAACTCCCCAGCCATGCACAGACAGCCGCACGGTCCAGGCCCTTTCCCCACTGAGACCCCCATCCTCCAACAGAAGACCCGGCAGCAAAACTCTGGCAATTCCAGGCCGCATACAGTCCCCCTCCCTACTCCTGTGAGTGTGGTGATCACAGTCCTTAAACAATCAGCTGATAAAAATCCACAAGATGGTAAAACAGGACAAGATGGCCAATAACAAGGAACACTGGAACTCATGACCTCCTATGAGCTGTACTCCTTGATCACAGTTCAAGGCTTAAGTTTCCTCTTGAATTTGAATTCCTCTTCCACAACCACAACCCTCCTCCCGGTAGATGAGCAAGTATGGTGGCCTCTGGAAGTAATATGAAACGGGCAAAATGCTCATTCTCTCTCATTGCTGTCTCCAGCTAAGGTATACTTGCCGCTAATGATTTCTGCAATCCATCAAATGGAGGTGCAACCAAACAGTTCCAGCACCTCACTAAAAAACTCTACCAACGTAGAGAAATATTACAGCAGCTTATTTGTCTCGGCGTTAGGCTATAAAGTGCAGTCTGCCACACTGCAACCAGACCAAGCATGCCAAGACCCCATAGATGTTTCCCCAAAAATATATCGGGAAGCTAGATTAAACAGAGAAACACACAGCCCGAATAATGCTTGCTCCCCTGAGCTACCTCACTTCTTTGACCCTGTCTCCACTAACCTAACAAATAAAACATAACATTTTAACAAAAAGTCGAAAATAATTAAACGAAATAGAAAAAGTAAAATGAGGTGAAATAAAATGAGTAAAATGGGGTGAAATAAATAAAAATTAAAAAACAACAGAGAACTAGCATTCTGGCTGGCCCATAACAGCTGCCATCTTCAAAGTGAGAAGACAGACTAGGAAATGATGATACTCCTACTGCAATTCTGTAAAGGACTTCATTGCCCCTGTACAGTGATGATATAAATCATAGAAACAAAAAAACGTTGAATTTGACTGCAGATAAGGACTGCCGGGCCTGTCCATTTTCCTACCCAGTGCATATACCGCAGTCCGAACTTGACCTGTGGCTTACCCTCTGTTCTCTATTGTTAGGGTTCCTTTATTTTCCCAGAATATGTATACCATTTGCATCCAGAGGGGCAAGTTCAATGGCTGATCACCAACGTATAGTTCTGGATTGTACCACAGTGGTCTTAATCTAGAGAATCAACAAGACCATTTCATTTTCATCATGTGAACTTTCCATATAGTCCTAGTGTGCTGGACAAAAGAAGACATATTTTAGCATGGCTGCCAATCAGGGAGGACAAGTGCCTGGGCATGATGGTCTCCAGTTCAGGCAACCATAAATGTCAAACCATTTCAGGAAGGGGAGATAGGAGTTCTGGCCTGCAACATTGGATTGCTTTGCGGAGGACTACCCGTTGTGCAACAATTTCAGGTTGGGGAGGCCAAACCCTCCATATCTTCAGTGTGTCTGGAGGATTTGCATCTTGATTTTAGGGGCTTTGTTTTCCCATATGAATCAGGACATTTTGGTATTGATTTTCCTAAAGAAGGAGCCTGGGAGCACTACCAGGAGATTCGCTAAAATATATTGGAACTTGGGAAGAGCCTCCATATTAAGGGAATTCAATCATCCCCATAAGGAGAGGAGAACATGTCCCCAGTTTCTTACACCAGAGTCCAGCTTAGATAGCATGACACTGATATTCACCTCTATTGTGTCTCATATACAGTATTAGGGCAAATCTGAATGCACAGGCATGTCACATCCTCTGGAGCTCATTGATATGGGTAATCAGTAAACAGGCTCTGAGTGCAGGCAGAGTTTAAAGGCATTATGTGGGATTTACCTCCATTGAGTTTGTACCCTGGGAGGGCTGAGTAATTATGAATTATAGCCCTCAATCTGTCGAGATAGCGAAATGCTAGGCAGAAACAGAATAATATCATCTGTGAACAATAATAGTTTAGTAGTGTAAGGTCACATTTTTATACCTTGGAATCCAGGGTTGTCCTTATTTTGGCTGCCAGTATCTCCACCACCAGAAGGAATAGGAAGGGAGAAAGAAGGCACCCTGGTGGGTTCCACATTCCAAGCGAAACGCTGGCGAAGATGATAGAATTACTAAGGAGTGAGGCTGTCAGAGCATGATAGAGAAGTTTGATCAAGGCAATAAGGTAGGTAGGTAAAATTTTTATTTTTATACATGATATCACATGTCATTAGGGATGAAATCCCTGTTTACAAGACAAGTCCTGTTTGGTTACATAAAAGTAATAAATCATGTATTACAAATACTAAGATGTTTACAAGGTTTGTTAAATACAGCGACATTCACTATACACTATGCAAAATGCATAATAGCAGTCTATCAAATACAACAAACAACAAGTACAAAATGTACAAAAATACCAACAGGCCCAATTTCATTAAACTACAAAATGTTCAATGAGGACAAAAAAACTAAGACAAAGTGCATCATGGTATATGGTCTAGATTTACAAATCCCAATAGTAAACCAAGCAGTTAACTACATACAATCTAGACTGAGTTCAAACCCAGTCTACATCCATTACATTATAAAAATTTCAATTGACTAACAAACAAAGCTAAAACACAATCACATATCAAAATTGCCAAACACAGTAATAAACCAAACAATTAACAATTACACACAGCCTGGAAGATTGATTTCAATCCTGTTTTAAATACATTTGTGGATGCCACTCCCATTGAATATGGAAGTATATCCCACCATATTGCCACTTGATGTTTTAATGTTTTTACCCCAAATTTTGTTTTATTATAATTACCTTTTATTTTAATAACATATACAGATCTAGTCAAGGTCCGAGTAGGCTCAATCTTTTTCATCAAAGCATTAACTGATATGTAATGAGCCGGATGCTTTATAAAAAAGCGATGCAATAATTTCAACCATATCTCACCATTTCTCTGTTCTTGGGTAGTCCATCCCAGAGTTATTAATAATGTACAGTGGTGTGTTCTATAATGACATCCCAAAATAAACTTTGCAAGTTTATAATAAATTTTATCTAACTTAACCCGCATTAACTTAGGTGCAACCCTATATATAACACTTCCATAATCAATGGTTGGCATCACCATCTGTTCCACTATAAAGAGCTCAGGGAATCTAAATCATATGACAGCATCAAAGATGTAGGCCCACTCCACCCTGTCAAAGGCCTTCTCAGCATCCAGTGACAGGGTGACTGGGGGCTGTGTCAGCATCCTGGCTTCCCACAACAAATCAAGGCTTCTGAGAGTGTTATCAGAGCCCAAGTGGCCAGGCACGAGCTCTACTTTGTTTGGATGGGTAAGAGTCCCAGTGATGGGCTCCATATGACTGGCTATGACTTTCACAAATATTTTTGCATCAACATTGATAAGGGAAATAGATCAAAACTGAGAGCATAGAATGCTGTTTCTTCATCTCTCTTGGTAGGAGGGTGATCAATGCCTGATTGAAGGATGGTGGCAGGGCCACCTCCTCCCAGGCCTCGCTAAACACTCGAGTAAGCCTGGGGGTTATGAGGGAGGAGAACACAGCAAACAATTTACTGAGAAACCCATCCAGTCCCAGAGATATTCCCTTGGACATAGACTGAATTGCCTGTTCCACCTCATTTTAGAAAATAGGGTTAAGAAGACCCAGGGCATTTGAAGAATGAGGAAAAGGGAGCTGTATAACAGCATGGAATGGTTCAAACTGAGGTGGATTAGGGGAGACATCTGAAGAATACAGAGTGGTATAGGACTCAAATTCTTGATTTATTAGAGTTGGGTAAGATACTCTTTGACCCTGCACCATTTGTATCAGTGGAATGTACCTCTCCATCTTTCCTAATTCTGAGTCTGTGGGCCAAAAGCTTACTGGGCTACATTCCACCTTCCCAGTATGCTTGATTAAGATGGAAGAGGGTTATTTTGTTTTGTGTTGTAGATCTTCGAATGCATAGCATGTATCTATGATTTGTGGCTTAATGGCCTCCTTTCTGTCAGGGTATTTGTAGAGACAAGTGTTCAAGCCTCTTAAGTTCTCCCTCCAGTCTCCTGGTCTCTTTGTCTCACTCTTTTCAGTTTTTGGATGTATATGCAATGAGACTTCCTTGAATGACTGCCTTCATTGCCTCCCACTGTGTGGTTGCTGATGTGTCTGGGATATCATTTATGGAAAAGTATTGTTCTAGCTCTTGGGGTAGCCACTTGACCATGTCCTCTTTTTGAAGCAGGGTGGTGTTGACGCACCACGTATTTCTAGGGTCAGTTGCCCTCCCCCAAGCCAGAGAGGGTAACACTAGTGCATGGTCAGACATCAAGATGTTGCCCAGCTTCACTCCCCCATCCTCTGTACTAGGTCTTTCTTCTGGGGTTGTAAGGCTTGTCAGATGTCCCTAAGACCAGCTACTTGAAATGAGTGGTTGACATGAGTAGCCACCTTGGATTCCCCTCTAGCCCAGAGCCCATGCAGTCTAAGAGTGGGTTTAATGCTAGGTTGAGATCACCTCCAAGTATGATATTGGCTGGACCCCCTGTTAGTTGTTGGAGGATGTGGTCAAAGAAACCCTGGTCAGGGATATTAGGCATGTACACATTGCCCAGTACAATGGACTTACCCTGCTATGTACCATCAAGTATGAAAAATCTGCCTTCAGAATCTCTCATGTCTTTATGGATCTGTAGCAGGAGTCCCTGGTGGCACAGTATTGCCACACCCCTCAGCTTGGTAGAGAAGGCATTATGGAATACCTGACATACCCCACTGCATTTAAGCTGGCAGGCTTCATGTGCTGATAAGTGTGTCTCTTGTATAAGGGCAATATCACACCCTATCTCTTTCAATTTAATAAGTACTTTTCTATGTTTCTTGATGCAGTTCTTTCCCCTAATATTCCATGTTATAATTTTCAAACTGAAGTAGGTTGGCATAATGATGCTCCACCTTAATTATTTGTTTAGAATGCAAATATAGTTCCTCCTGGAACTGAGTTGAGTACCCCCCTTCCACCCCCAGAAGCTGTACAAGAATAATACCACAATAAATAAGATGTAGTATAAAATTCATAAACAATACGGTACAGTATTGGCTAACCTAAGGAAAAAGAGTGCCCTACACAGGAAGGCATAACAGAAATGCTCAACAAAAGTATTAAATGCATCTGGCTAGGCAAATCCTTTGAGCTGAGAGATGGGGATTGGGCACCCCAATGTCAGCAGAAGCAGTTTTTGTAAAAAAAAAAAAAAACTTCTTGAGACAATGGGAGTAGGCTACCCAGTGTCTCACAGTGGCAAGTGTGGGGGCAGGAGGTATTCTACCACCAACACTGGGATTGGGCACCCTGACGTCAGCAGAAACATGTTTGCTGGCCAAAAAAAAAATAAAACTGGCTTTTCAGCTCACAAAGTAGGATCCTAGTTCGTATCTCATCATACGAATTAGGATCTTACTTTGTATGACGCTGATACAAACAAACATTTAAATGTTGAAAAAGGCAGATGTTAAGGGTGTACGGTATTTCAAGCAATAAAGTGCAGAATGCACTTAGGGGGTCACAATAACCAAGGTACATGTGTTGTTTCCTCCCCAGAATATCATTTTGGGAGGTTTCCAAATTTGAATTTCAGGCAAAATGGAAAACAAGATGGTGGCCATATGAAGTAGGAATTTTTACATGTGAAGCAGAATTCCTACTTTGTTTCATACAGCTATATTTAAGTGCCTACTGAGCATACTCAGAAATTATTTTATCAAATTTTTAAATTGCAATAACTTAAAAATGGCTTATTGTTTTTTCACCAGACTTGCAAAGGGCACATTTGTGGGGTAGTCCCTTTCTGCCCTGAAAATTTCAGGCCCAAAAAAGCCAACCTTCTCGGCTGTAGGCAAGTTTAAAGAAAAATCCCAGCAAAGTCAATGAGCGAAAACATGTTTTATTCACCTCTCCGCAACTTGGAAACAGCACATCCAATCAGAACGTTACTTGCCACATCAAGAGACCTAACCCACAGGAAGGTGTATACCACATTGCGTGCAAATCCGTTTAATGGTTGCAAAGTTTTAAAGTGCACAATTGTGAGTTTAACATTGAAGTGCCTACTCAACCCTAATTATAGGGGTGCAACTACACCCCTATAATATACAGTATATATATATATATATATATATATATATATTTTTGTGGTCTGCACCCCCTATGTTCTGAAGTCAGCATGCTTTAGTCAATGAATTGTATGAGAAGAAGCCTATTGTTCGAATAAGTTAGTCAGCACATTGCTGGAAATGCTACAAAATGTATCAGCCTGCATGCTAGACGCCCATGTATTGTCCAATGGAACACCAAATACAGAAAAGCAGTGATGCTTATGAGCCCATTACTCTGATAATGGGACATTTTTATCTCAGGTATATAATCTTAGTGCACGGCCAAACCCCTTGGGATCCCTGGGAGCATCCACTTCACACCAGGTGTACGATGTGTATGACTGTTTTTGTGTTCCAGTTGGTAAGATTATCTTATGCTTCTGTCCTTTGTATTGTTATTTGGGAGAAATAAACCATTATTCTGCACATCTGTGGTTGTGGTGTTTTTCCTGCACAGTCTGACAAATGGCGATCGTGGCAGGACCTCATTGTGATAGAACAATAACCACTTGAGTAATGTACAGGTGTGTGTAAATTTTGGGAATGGAAGAGAGAGAGATTTTCAGGGGCAGAGACATTTTCTTGACCAAAGGAGTGTTCATGGTGGAGATTGGGCACTTGCTTGCTTCTGCCTTCCATGCTGAGCATTTGGAAATTGAGTATTTAAACCCTTGTGCCCTCCCATTCATTTATTTTCATAGAACAGCCTTTACCCGAGGGACTCTGTGACCCAAACAGTGTACCTATCTAGCAGGGGAAGTACATGGTGTTCCAGACCACTCTGGGCTTCTCTGCCTGTAAAAAAGGGCAGAACAGTCAGAGAATTGTCAATCAGCACTGAATTAAAGTTAGATGTCGAAAACTTTTTAGCCTCCCAAGGAGGCAGGGGTGATTTTACAAGAAGTGCAGCATCTGAAGACCACCTGGTACAGTATGTGTGTTTGCTGTACTTGGAAACTAAACTAACGGTTAAATGGTATAACCATAAGGGTGTAATGGTTGCTGCATTGTATGCTGCCCTACAGGCAGTTGATGCAAGGGTGTCAGCTCTGGAAACAGAGCTGGAATCCACACTATGAGAGAAAGGCAAGCAACAGAAGGCATGAGAGAAGGAGATGGAAAATCAGCCATGTGACACAGGTAGAAATCTGTAACACTCTGCTAGAGAAATACAGAGAGATTGCTAGATTGAGAGAGGATTGTGAGAAAATGTATCATGACAAGAAACAGGCATTGCAGATGAACGATATTCTGACAGCTGCAAACGATGCCTTGAAAGATGCAAATGAAGAACTGTTGTAAGAAATGGGTAAGTGTTAGCAGGATTTGGATAGGGAAATCAGTGAGAATCACAAAGTTACCACCATGTATAGGGTTTTACAGAAACATCTTAGTACAGGACAGCACACAGATGCAAAAGTAAAACATGTTAGATGTAGGCAGAGGTATTCACAGTTACATCCGCAATTTGAAATTCTGAAGGATCATGTGAAAGCATTACCTTTTACCCTACCCATTGACCTGACGTCATTACCCAGTGACGACATAGATGATGATGATGAGGATACCCAAGATGGTGGTCCTTGGGACTTCAGAGAGGAGCAGCATAGCCCACCTCCAATAGCCATCTTGTGGAAAAGCATGAAGGAAGCAATCAGTGGTTTTTCCACACCTGAGTGTCTTCTATAATATGTAGATGATCTTCTCCTAGCCACAGTGGACATGGAGAAGCACCTGTGACTCCTAGATAGAAATATAGAAACATAGAATTTGATGGCAGATAAGGACCACTTGGCCCCCCTAGTCTGCCCATTTCCCTACCTAACGGATAAGCTGCAGATCCTAGTTAACCAACAGCCTACTTCCTCCTACCCCCCACTAGAATTGCCGTATGTCTGTCCCATGCATTCTTGAATTTCCCCACTGTTTTTGACCCTATGACCTCCTCAGGAAGGCTGTTCCATGCATTTACAACCCTCTCTGTGAAGAAATACTTCCTCACATTACCTCTGAGCAATCCTCCCTCTATCTTCAAATTGTGCCCCCCCATTCTTGCACATCTCTTTTTCTGAAAGATGCTACCCTCTTGGACTTTGTTGATTCCCTTGAGGTATTTTATAGTTTCAATCATGCCCCCCCTTTCCTCAAGGCTATACATCTTAAGTTCCTTTCGTCTTTCTTCATATGTCTTCTGGTGCAGACCCTGCACCATTTTGGTTGCCCTCCTCTGGACAGCCTCCACCCTGTCTATGTCTTTGTGGGGATGGGGTCTCCAGAACTGTACACAGTACTCCAGATGTGGTCTTACCAACTGTCTGTACAGATGGCCAACAACTTCCTGTGTTCTACTGGTGATGCCTCTCCCTGTGCATCCCAGTATCCCCCCAGCTGCCTCCTCACATTGCTGGCCCACCTTTAGGTCATCTGATATGACTACCCCCAGATCCCTTTCCATTTTTGTTGTTGTCAGTATCTCACCCCCCATTGTGTACTCTTCCCCTTGGTTTTTGTTTCCCAGGTGCATTACTTTGCACTTCTTTGCGTTGAATCTAATCTGCCATACATTTGACCATTCCTCCAACCTTGCCAAGTCCCTTTTCATCCTTTCCAACCCACCTTCTGAATCAACTTTGTTGCAGATCTTTGTGTCTTCTGCAAAGAGACATACTTACCTTCTAGTCCCTCTGCAGTGTCACTTATAAAGACATCAAAAAGGACTGGCCCCAGTACTGAACCCTGCAGTACCCAACTAGTAACCCTCCTTTCTTCACTTTGGACTCCATTTACTATTACCTGCTGTGTTCTGTTGTTCAGCCAGTGTTTTACCCAAGCTACCACCCTGGGACCCACTCCCAGGCTGGCTAATTTGTTTATTAATCTTTTGTTCTGGACTGTGTCAAATGCCTTGTTAAAGTCTAGGCAGGCCATGTCCACAGCCCCTCTCTGGTCTACTACTTTGGTCACCCAGTCAAAGAAATCAATTAGATTTGTCTGACATGAACTTCCTGCTGTGAATCCATGCTGCCTTGGGTCCTGTGCCCCACTGGCCTCTAGGTACTCAACAATTCTTTCCTTCAGAAGTGATTCTATCATTTTCCCTACCACTGAGGTGAAACTGACAGGTCTGTAGTTTCCTGCCTCTGTCTTGCTCCCACTTTTGTGTCCTCAGTCCTCAGATACCATACCATCCTCCCATGATTCATTAAAAAGGGCAGTCCGTGGTGTTACTAGTTCTTCCCTTAGTTCTTTTAAAATTCTGGGGTGAATCCCATCAGGCCCCATTGCTTTATCCACCTTCAGTTTTAAGAGTTCTTTCAGAACCCTTTCTTCTGTGAAAGGACTAATATCAACCCCCCTATTCAGAGTGCTTCTATTGACTGGATTAGGTACCTCTCCCTGCTTTTCCATTGTGAATACTAAGCAGAAGTATTCGTTCAGTATCCTTGCTTTTTCACTGTCGCTCTCTGCCCAACCAGCTTCCTCTTTATTAAGCCTCAGTTTCCCTGCCTTAGTCTTTCTTTGCTCCCTAATGTACCTATAAAAGGTTTTATCCCCCTTCTTAACTGAGTTGGCTATCTTTTCCTCAGTTTGGGCCTTTGCTATTCTGACTGCCTTCCCCGCTTCCTTCTGCTTTAACTGGTACAGTTCTCTGCCCTGCTTCTTCTGTGTTTCCTTATACTTCCTGAATGCTATCTTTTTCTCCCTTACCTTCCCCGCCACTTCTTTTGAGAACCATAGAGTTTTTTCTTTCATTTTGGTTTGTTTATTTGCTTCACACAAAGGCTTGTTGCCTCTGTGATGGCAGTTTTGATGTTTCCCCATTGTTGCTCCACCCCACCTTTTTGCCTGTTTGCTAGTGCTTTTCTGATGCACTCTCCCATTTTGAAAAAATCAGCCCTCCTGAAGTCCAGTACCTTCACTTTTGTTAGGCTTGACTCTACAGCTAAGCTACAGCTAAGTTTATCATGAACCACACTGTTTGGTGGTCGCTTGTTCCCAGATGGCTACCCACTTCATGATCAGCGATCCTCTCTCCATCCCCATTTGAGAGTACCAGGTCTAATATTGTTCCCTCCTGAGTGGGTTCCAAAACTAGCTATCTAAGGCATGCCCCCTATAAGGCATCGAGAATAGCCCTGCTCTTGGATGTGGCAGAAGCAAAGGTGCTCCAGTTAATATCTGGCATATTCAGTTCCCCCATCAGCAATATCTCCCCTTTCTCTGCCATCCCAAGGATGCCTTCTATCATTTCCTTGTCTATTTCCTCCCCCTGAGATGGGAGTCTATATACAACCCCTGTGCGGATTGTGGAGCCATTTCTAGTTTGCAGGGTGACCCACAGTGCCTCCACCTCCTCTCCCTGTTTACCCTTTAGTTCTGTTGCTTTGATCCCTTCCCTTACATAGAGAGCTCCTCCTCCTCCTCCTCTTCTTCCCTCCCTGTCCCTCCTGTAGATTGTGTACCCTGGTATGTTGACATCCCAGTCATGGTTCTCTGTGTACCATGTTTCTGTGACTGCCATGATATCCAGGCATCCCTCTTTCATCAAGGCCACCATTTTGGGGAGCTTTTTATCTAGACCATGGGCATTGGTACTCATTACCCTCCATTTTTTATGGCTTTATTTCTTTTTGCCCCAAACCCTGTCCTTACTGCCTTTGTCTTTTTCTCCATTTACCCCTACCCTTCTCCCTAACAACTGCTCTATCTCAGTATTTACCTCACTAACTACCCTGATTTTTTTTGGGGGGGCTAGGATTTCCCTTCTCCTTTTCAGTGCCTCCCCCATTGGCTAGTTTAAATGCTTGCCAATGAAGCACTTAAACCGATGAGCTCCTCAGCCTGTTACAGAGAGCAGGCTTCAAGTGCAATCCTGCAAAGGTACAGTTGTGTCAACTGGAAGTGATATTTCTGGGCCTGCACATAACTGGAGAAGAGAGGAGCCCTGCCACAAACAAGATTCAGGGCCTACAGGATTTGACATTAGCCAACCAGTGTGGCAACCCTCAGACATTTCCTGGGTATGGTCAACCACTTCAGGGATTTTATTTGCAGTTTTGCACAGAAGGCTGTTTCTTTGTATGAACTCCCAAAAAAAGATGTCCCATGGCAATGAGGCCCTGAGTACACTGATGCTGTCACCTCCATGAAGAAGGCCCTGGCCTCTGCTCCAGTATTAGTCAACCCAAACTCAGAACTTCCATTCCATCTGGAAACTGCCACCTCTGAGGTAGGTATGTCAGTGGTCCTTGTTCAAAAGGTCAATGGCAACCTGTGTCCCATTTTGCCTATGCTTCACAAATGCTCTCCATGGTAGAGCTGAAGTACTCCCTATGTGAAAAGAACATGCTGGCAACTTTTTTGGCTGTTGAACACATTGCTTACATAACAGGATTTTTCCCTATTATGCTTCACACCAACCACACCTCTGCCAACTTCTTATTGACAGATAAGATCAAAGATGGCAATGTGTCTAACACCAGACTCACTCATTGATCTCTACTACTTCAAGGTAGAGAAATCACTGTACTTCCTATGAAAATGCCCTCCATCTTGGCACATGGTCTCCTATACCAAGGAGAATCACATGAATGTGGCCTAGAGCCACCCGTTTTATCTGAACCAGGTCTGTTTCTCAGAGCAACAGAAAAAGCTTTGGACAACACTACTATGCATCATGACTTCACAGATGGCTCATCTTCATATGAAGAGGGGCTGCAAATAGCAGGATTTGGGGTCCCGGTCCTAGTTCCTACAGGTGACACCACTGAGGTGTCAAGGAAGTGCAGTGTCAAATCATCACAGTATGCAGAACTTGCAGCTGTTCCCTGTGCCTTAGAAATTATAGATGGACAAGGAAATGATGATACCATCCTCTTTTCTGACTCCTCTTGGGTGTGCAGCTCTTTGACAGAATTCCTTCCTTTCTGGAAGGCCCATGATTTACATCCTTTGAAGGTACCGCATGAATTACAGAGATTTGTTCTTCTACATTGTCATCCTGACTGAGTAATGTGTGTGTTCAAATTGTTCATTCACAAAGTAAAATCCCACACCAAAGTAGAACCCTTCCATCACTACAATGATCTAGCTGACTCTTTAGCCAAAGAAGGAGCTTAAGGGTGGCAGTATGGACCATGCCTCTTCCCAGTGCAACACCTATGGTGGCTGCAAACAAAAGATCCAAAGAAATCTCTTTGGATCTCACTGAGTGGCAACTAGCTGACCCAGAGATAAAGGAAGTGTACCAATATCTCTCAAAAGACACAGAGAAAGAAATATCTAAGGATAATCCATTTCAAAAACATGCAAAGAATCTCCATCTGTCCCAGGATCAAAACTGATTTTCTATCATGCAGGTGATCAGAAACTCTAGGTAATTCCCAAATCACTTTGATCTGAACTCATCTATCAGGTCCATGACACCCTACAGGTGGACTCCAGTGAAGGACATGACAGTCGAGAGTGAAAACCGGGGCTGGTGGCTGGTATAACACCAAAGTCCAGCATTACATGGACACTCCATTACCTGTGCATAGAATAACCCAATTCCAGGCAAGAAAAATGCTACATGTCTGCCTCAGAGACATTCTGGTCCTTGGAATGACATCCAAATCAGTTTCATTGGACCATTGCCTTGTACCCCTAGAAACAACAAGTTTGCACTCACGATCACAGACCTATTCTCAAAATGGGTCAAGGCCTTTCCATGTAAGGCCTCCAAAGCAAAAAATCACTGTCAGAATCCTGGTCGAGCAAGTATGCACCAGGTGGGGCCTACCACTCAAGGTAGATTCTGATAAAAGAACAACTTTCACAGCAAAACCCATGCAGGAAACCATGAAGTTATTGGGAGTTATTCAGAAATTTCACATATCATCCTCGGTCATCAGGACAGGTAAAAAGTGCAAAGAGATACATAAAAGGAATGTTATGTAAATTTGCTACTGAAACTGGAAAGACTTTGGATACCCTGTTGCCCTTACTCTTAATGGCAATTAGAGCTACCCCATCAGCATCTACTCAATGTACCCCCTTTTGAGGTAATGACAGGCAGACAAATGAGGTTACCAGAATATTTGATGATTGACCTCAATGCCCCTACTACAGAAAGAGTGTCAGTAGACAACTATGTCACCCAACTGAAAGACAACCTTGCTAAAACCCACTTGTTTGCTGCAAACAACTTGGGCCAAGCCCAATTGCACTCCAAAAAATACTTTGTAAAACACATCAAAGACGTTGCCTGGCAAGCAGACGACAGAGTTATGATTCTGAAATGTGTCTCTCCAGCACATGCATTTGTGTACAAATGGGCAGGTCCATTTGACATTGTCAATAAACTGAGCCCAGCTATGTACCAAGTTTGAACCACTGATGGCAAAAGGAAGCCAATCGATAAGTGGTACCATGCAAACCAGTGGAAGCTCTAAAATGATGATTTGTCCCATACAGTAAAATACAAAGTGAATGCTCCTTCCTCCAGTCCCAGGGGGAAGGAGACCATGAGTGCTTAACTGTCGCTTTGCTTTGTGTTCTCAGCTGCTTAAAAATTCCAATAAACTGAAATTTTGGTTAGCCTAGAAGACCAAATTACGAAGACGAAAGGAAGCAGATGTGAAGACACTCTTTCCTCCATCCGAAGAGGAAGGAGTCCTGTTATAACTTTGTTTTGTTTCTGCTCTTCTTTCCTTTTCTTAACTCCTGTAAACCCAAATTCCAAAAGCCAGTAAATTGAAATGGGACCCTTGAGAAGGAACCTGGTTCTCCTACTTCTTTTCCTAGACCTATGGCTGAGAAACTTGGCATCAATCCATTTGACCCCTCACCAGAAGATCCTGCAGAGTGAGACCTACCACCAAAAGATCCTGAAAACTGAAGCATACCTAACAGACATCTGTGCCTTTCTCCATGCCATGAATCCCAATGACCCTACATATGCCCCTTTACCAGATTTTACCCCTCCCCCCTGGTGTAGGAATACAGATTGATTTACCCTCTACTCATATTTCTGTTTGAGAAGGACAAGATGCTTGTTTAAGTGTTTTAATTATTTTTCCACCATTATCAAGTTTATATATTGACTAGAAAACTGATAACCTTGAAGGACAACAACTTCTAGTGGCCAGCCTTGCCACAGGAACCTTTAAAGATTGTCCTATCACATGCATTTGCTCCAATGGAACTTTGTGCACCCACCAAGTTACACAACAACAGACAGGACATTAAAACCTCACAACAAAGATTAATAAAGACAAAGTGGTTTGCCCAATTAAAAGGGCAGACCCCATTGTCCTCAGGCCCAGGCAAGTGTGTGTGGGAGAGCCAGAAATAAGGGAAGGGGCTTAATGCAAAGAGGAGAGGAGGGGAGAGGAGGGGGAAGAGGCAGGGGAGGGATGAGTGAGGTCACAAAAGGGTGGACCTTGGTGAGCTCAGGGATAGGAGTGAGGTGGGAAGCAGGGGTTGGCCAGGCCAGGAGAGAGAGTGGGGTGAGCTAGGGGGTACCAGGCCACATGGGGGGGCATGGTTGGCCAAGACTGACATAAAAGTGGCTTTCTACTTGTTGCCGGTCCAGCCAGATGATTGGGATCTGTTAGGTTTCCAGGTAGGGGAGGGTTACTATTTTGATAAGGCCATGCCCATGGGTTGTTCCATGGCTTGTGCCACATTCAAAATGTTCAGCACTTGGCTGCAATGGACTTTTCAGGACAGGTATGGGTACCAGATGATTGTACATTATCTAAACGACTTCCTGTTCATTGGGGAGGGACGGCACCAGACTGAAAAAATGCTAAGGGATTTTGAAGTTATGAGTGGGGAATTGGGAGTTCCACTGTTTCCTGAAAAAAACAAAAGAGCCTAGCCAAACAATGGAGTTTCTGGACTTACAGATAGACGTAGGAGGTGAGTTCTTCCATTTACCTGAGGCAAAAGTGGAAAAGCTGAGTTCATTATTGGGGTCAGTCAAAGCAAAGAGGAGGGTGCAGTTGCAGCAGGTGCAACAATTGATGGGACATTTGAACTTTGCTTGTAGAGCCATAGCTCAGGGCACATTTACATGGTGTTTGGCCAGGGCAATCCAGGGGCTTCACAGCCACATCATTGAGTGGATATTAGTAAAGGGCAAGAGGAGACTTAGAGGTCTGGGAGGCATTTCTCAGTACTTACAATGGGAAGGTGTTCTGGCAGGAGGAATGGGTTTTTAACACTGATCTGCAACTTTACATGGACGCTGCAAGGGTGACAGGCATAGGAGCTTATTTTGGAGGAAGTGGTTTGCCAAAGCATGGCCCAGTGCATGGTTTCAAGTGGAAGTGATGAAGGATATAACCTTTTAGAAATTTTTTCCAATCTGGGTGGCCATAGAGACTTGGGAAGAGAGCTCAGGAATAGGCAGATCATGTTTGTAGTGATAACAGGGCTCTGGTAAATGTACTCAATAAGAAGGGGCAATGCCAGAAAGGGTCATGAGGGTGTTGAGGTGGTTAGTTTAAGGGGTTAATCTTGAATCTGTCCTTTAGGACTAGACACATTGATGGTGTGGACAATGTGATAACTGACTGCCTCTCCCACCTGCAGGTGGACAAGTTTCAGGACATTGCCCCAGGAATGAGACCAGACAGATGACTATTCTGGGCTATGTCTGGAAGATTGGATTGAGGGAGCCGAGCAGTTGTTCTGCAACTCCTGGTCCCCAGGACCTTGAGGCATATGAAACCTCTTGGAGGGCATTCCAAGTGTTTCAAAAACAGAATGGCTGCCAGGTAAGTGGGATGGTCACGAGGAATCAGGCAGCTAAATTCATAGTGACAGGATGGAGGCACAATATGGCGCAGGCGACAATGGGGGTGCATTTAGCAGTGATAGGGCAGTTATGCATGCTGAAGGGGTGGGGAGACTCGACAAAATGTAACCTAGTATGACACATGATGCAAGATTGGTTACAGAGGGTAGAGAGGGCCCGAGATGGGTGGAGGCCACTGAGGGAGGGGTTGCTCGAGAAACTAATAGGGGCTATGCACCAGGTATGCACCTCTAGTAGTGAAGTGTTATTGTTCAGAGCATTATATACCACAATGTATAACAGGCGTTCAGAGTCAGTGAGGTGGTGGGGCATGGCAGGAAGGACCTCTCCATAGTTCTACACTGGGAGGACATGGTATGGGTTATAGAAGGGATATCAGTAATGGTGAGGAGATCCAAGACAGATCAGCAGGGACTGGGGGCCAGAGTGTTGTTAAGATGGCACCAGAATGCAGCCATTTGTCCAGTAGGGGCCCTTCACACATACACGGCTTGGTGCCCAAAAGGCAGGAACCTCTTGATAGTTCTACATGATGATAGGGCCTTGTGATGGTATACCAGGTGACAGCAGTTTTAAGAAAGGGGTTGGCATTTATAGGGGAAAGGCCAGAAGGGTATTTGTCCACTCATTCAGGATTGGTGAGGCCTCCATAATGGTGGCTCAAGGAAGCACGCCAGGGATATCAAGCAGTGGGGAAGAGGGGTTTCAAACTGTTACAAGAAATATGTCTGCAGTTTGGAGCGGTAGCAATAATCTTGCTTTCTTTCCTTCCATTAGCAGGTACAGTATGGAGAGATATGGTCACCTGTGGTGTAAGAGGTTGGGGGGGCAGCCAGGAAGATGGGGGAAATGGATTTTTAAGGCATTAACTTTGTTTCTGTTTATGGTTCCCCAGGGCGGACAAGGAGGTTGAAGGCGTGGATATGTGGGCATTCCTTTGTTCACTGGATGGAAAAATGGGCATCCAGGTGGCTCGGGGGAGTAGCTGTCCTGGACATCAATACAATCAAGCTGACATGGAGAGGCCTGCAGGGCATGAAGTGGGCACAGATGCTGCCAATGCTGAGGAAATCAGAAAGGACCATAGGCAACCTGACTTGATTGTGATTCATTTGGCGGAAAATTATCTTGGCACCAGGCCTTAGCTGGACATATTTTATCAAATCAAGTAGGATGTGCAAAAATAAAGAATGGTGGCCAGAGTTACTCTGGCCTGGTCAGATATTACACCAAGAAGGGTATGATGGCATGCAACTGACCATAAGGCTATGGATAGGGCCTGAAAGCACATGAATGCAAAGGTAGGCAGTTTTTCTGAGGGCACACGGGGTGAGTCATGCATCATGGGATCTTGGAGCATGTGGATGAATAATACAGGGGAGATGGGGTACATTTATTGGGTTTAGGGTTGTCATCGAGCCCTGGATGTGGGAAAAAAGGATTTAAAAATAAAAGAGGGGAAGTCCACCATCCATCGCAGGCTGGAGGTGGACTAATGGAAAATAAGGAAGGGGGATGATAGGATATGGGGGGGAGTAAAGGATACGGGGGAAGTAAAGGAAAAAACAATAAACAGGGCATAGGTCAACTCAACAAGAAGCAGGGGTATGGTGTGTACGCTTGTACCCCCTTTGAACAAAGGAGGAAGGAGAAGGATGGCCCCCCCATGATGTACATCTGTGGGGAAGAAGAAGAGGATAAAAAATGAAGAAAAATCAAGTATAAAGTTATAAAAGAAATTATGATTTGAAAAGTGAATTGGGAATGTATAGAGTGTAAAATGTGTAAAATGTGACTGATGTGATTCAAGCATGTGTATAACAGAATTTGTAAATTGGGGTGCTAATAAAAATAAATAAGTAAAGTAATTGCCAAAACTGAGCACCCACACAGAACGTGTTCGTGTCTTTATTTGTGGGGATCTGGGGGACAATTGCACACGATTTCATAATATTATTGTTAGAAAGATATATTTTAATCACACTACTGTTTCTATTGCTCTTTTTCTCACAGTGACACCTTCTAATAAAGATGCACCTCTTCAATGTCCAACTTTGGAGCCTGGCCCAGAAAGAAGACTGTCAGTTACATCCATACCTGGAACTTTGATTAATGATGTGCAGTATATGCACGTACCTGTTGTGTTGAATTTAACCCATTGGATCATGGCTGAATTTGGCCACTGTTCATCCACAAACATATTGCATTTTCATTCTATGATGCTGTTAGATTTAATGGCAGTATTTCAGGTTAGCACCACACAACTGAACACCGAGGCATGTTCAGACCTCAATGTCACAAGAGAGTGTTGGGGCAGCTGCAGTAACAGGCATAGCTGGCACTGTTACAGGATTATTTAGTTCAGGGATGTCAATTTGGAACTGTGCCAATTTGGCCCATATTCAGAAGCATGATAATGTTTTTAATTCCAAATTAGCTGAAGATGTGGTTACACCTATGCTAGATGGTATAGAAGGTCTCTCACAAGAAGAGAGGTTCACAGTCCACAATATGCATGATATAGCACATTTATTTGATGAAACTCATAATAAAGTTAACCATTTGATTTATTTAAAGAATAAAGAAGTCAATGAGCAGCACCTAGGCAATGAGATAATATGTTCAGCCTATGGTAATTTTGCATTTAACGCTATCACTAATCTCTTCCGGGATCTGGAATCAGGGCAGATCCCAGATTTGATCCAAGATAAGTGTATGGCTAAATGGTATTGCCCCCACTGCAATTCCTTTTCTTGCACCATGAAGTGTATGGATAAGTCTGTATCATTTTCCCTGGCTACTGCACGAAATTTGGGTTATGTTACACCACACCAAATCAAGGACCTTGCTACACTGCCAACCATTATAGCATTAAATACACTATGTATAGCACATTCACAGTTTCTCTTCCAGTTTTTGATAAGGATTCTTCAGTCTTCAACAAGCTTGCAGTCATCCACTCCATGGGTCATCTTGAGGGCAGCATCTACAGAGAATGGATTGAACTTCCTCCACTGCTTGTGTTTCATCCTTGCCTTGACTCCTGGGTTTCTCCACACATGGACTGTTGTGCCAAGAGGGGAGATCATTACCTTTGCAGATGTGATGTCTTTGATGTGGCCACACCAGTGTGTGGTTACTCACCTGATACTATGGATTGGTCATTGCAAGTTCCTGATAACCTTACAGACAATTCTACTGCTTTTGCAACATCTTCATCGGATCCAGACAGCATTTTTTCAAGTCAAGTGCAACCCAGTCTCAATGCCTCCAGCCATGCTTCCAGGAAAACATCTCAAGATGACATTCACACCAGCAGAATCACCAACTCCTCCATCACCTGCCCTGTTCAGCTCATGAAGTGATGCCTTCCTCAAGTTCATGTGACCTACAACTCTGATGGACAATACTGCATTGTGACCAATCATCAGACTTTCTCTTATAGACCTGTAACATGTGACATACCCATACTGAGCTTTTGTTTCATGCCCCAGGAATGCTCTATCATAGGCCATACAATTATCACCCCAGTTCCCACCCCAGAACGTGATTATATCAATAGTGACCCTGAGTATCTGTATGCTATAGCCCAGTACTTCCCTGTGTCCAATGTGCATATTAATCCACTCACACTGAATCTCAAATCGCTATTACAGAGCAAGGATACACACGTGGTTCATATCACTAATAATGTCACTAAGGAAGGAAACTCATTAAATGCTCTTTTTCCATGATGGTGACCTCAGTACCGCATTATCTAATACTTGGTTAGAACTAACTTTTAAAGGCTTTGCTGTAATTCAAGTGTTTCTGATTATTTTTCACATTATTACCTTGCTCTGTTTATACAAGGCTTTGAAACAACACCGTGCACAATTAAAGTTTCTCTATGAATCTCATTCTGCAACCAAATAACCTCCTACCACCCTAGTTAGTGTTGCCTCTCTATCCAGGGAACCGGAGGGGGGGGAATGAGGACCATCATTACTATTATAACAGACAAGAGTAATATTATAATACTGTGTACTAATGGTTTGCTAAAACACTGACAGATTTATTGTTTTAGGGCCTAATCAGGATTCTCCTGTTTAGCCAGATACCTAATGTATTAGACAGGAATATGTAATTGGGATTATGATGACACCTACCGACAATTGTGATATTAGCAGCCTAACATGATATAATTATATCTGTCTGTCTATCTATATATTTCATATTTAGTGAAAGAAAATGCATTAATGCACTAGTATGGGTTGCTGCCATGACTATTAAAACATGAAAATATGCTGTTAGGGTGTTCCCAACCCTAACATGCCACCCCCACCCTGCAGAGACTGACAGGCATCGGGGTGGGGGTGCCTTGGAGTTGTCAGTCCTAATGCCTCTACCCCCACCCTTCACAGACTGAGAGGCATCAGGGTGGTGGTTGGAGTTGTCAGCCCTAATGGTCACACCATTCCCCTATAGTGTGCCCATCTCAGCTTATTTACTTATGAAGTGGGTGAGCATTAGGGCTGATGACTCCAAGGCACCACCTGACACCTCTGTCTGTGCAGGGTGGAGGTAGAGGCATTAGGGCTGATGACTCCATGGTACCCTCCCAATGCTTATCAGTCTTCAGTCTTCTGCAGGGTGTTATGGTTGAAACACCATAACAACATATTTCCATTCTTTAATAGTCATGGGGAAACTATAACTAGTGCATTACTGCATTTTTTGCTGCAAATGTCCTTAGTTTTTCAGATAACATAATTACATACATATATATATATATATATATATATATATATATATATATATATTATGGTAGCACGTAGTGCTACCATAGTTAGGTTGAGGAGTCATTTACATGTTAAATCTAAAATTTTGCACCTTAATAACTTTGCAACTGTTCAATGGATTTGCCTGCAATTTGAATACACACTCAAGACCCATGCACCTTGGGATGTGCCAAGATTCGTACTGGTCTGATATATGGCTGTGGGTTATTAAGCATGATCTGCATGCACATTTACGCTTTTTTGGAATTCTACAGTCGCACCTACAGGTCGCACGGTTTGCACGACTGGTCCAAAATCTTCAGGGAATGTGCAGCCAGGGTCCCCGATGTGCCTTTTGAAGATTTCGTGAATAAATATTAAACAGTTCAAAAGTTATTAAAAAAACAAGTTCCCATTATAAGTCAATGGGAAAAATTAACAAAAAGTTTGACAGTGTCACAAATGCAGTTTTTACTTTTGCAAATGGCCCTCTTACTGTCACAAATCCCCAATTTTTTTTCATTTGGTGATCAGAAAAATGCTTGGCATTTAAATTTGGGACCCTATAGCAACCTAATTCTTTTTGTATTCACCTAGTCGGACCCTGAGGATGCTAGCCATGTCTTTATTTTGGGGTAAAATAGCCCAGAAATATGTTTTTCAAATTTCTTGAAAAAGTACTTTCGCGAAGTACTTTCACACTTGCGACACTGTTGAATGAATTTGTGAAAGCTTTCGCAAATTGCGACAGTACTTTTCTAGGCTGTGGGAAAATGACAGCAATTCTTTGGCACCCCGCTGCAAATGAACGGTTTGGTGTTTTGGGCTGAAATTTGGGATAAACGCAGCCGACATCTCACAGATGTGCCTTCCAGTGTTTTGTTGAAAAAATATTACATGGCGGCAAAGTTACGGCACTCCAAAGTTGACACTTTTTCCCATAGGATAACATTACGGCGTCCTACGCATTACAGCAATCCTTTGGTGCCCCGCTGCAAAATAACGGTTTGGTCTTTTGGGATGAAATTTGGAGGGTAGACAGCCAACATCTCACAGATGTGCCTTTTAGTGGTTTGGTGAAAAAATATTACAGGGAGCCAAAGTTATGGCATTCCGAACTTCTCTTTTTTTCCCATAGGATAACATTATGGCGTTTGCCGCGCCTTTCAGGCCGTATCTGAAGCGATTTGCCAGATAAGGACTTTTAGTCAAAAATTCTTAGCCCCTAATGGGGCTAACTACAAACTAGCAAGGAAAGTGATAATTCATATCACTTTTTAATTTTTTTTCTATGTCGTACGGTTCCTGAGATATAAGCAATTTACTATTCCAAGTCCTCATTTTCTGTTCCGAGAGCCATAATTTTGCATACATTCTTTGTACTCACTGTCTTTCTATATGCAGCTTTTGCGGAAAACTATTGTGTGCGTTTCCATAACTCTTACCCTTAATGCTTCTGCTTCTGGTTCTGTACCTGTTTCACTTACTTTTCCTGTCTACGCCACGTTCTGCTTTACCCTTAGCATTTTCATTTGCACTTCTGTTTCTGTCATTTTAACCATTTGTGTCTACAGTACTGTTTATCTTTGTGTTTCGCTTTGTCGCACTATGCGCATTACCATTCTGTTTGTGGGCACTGTGTTACTATGTAACAAGAACATAATATGCGGCGGGAGGGCCCCGCGCTCCCGTCGCTGGTCCCATTGCTGTATTACATTCACTATGTCTCAGTACTGTTTATCTTTGTGTTTCACTTTGTGTCACCATGTGCATTACCATTTGCGTTTGTGGGCACTGTGTTATTATGTGTGAAGACATCACATGGTGGAGCATAGGGCCCAAAGGGCCCCGCACTCCCTCTGCCACATTACATTCACTATTTGTCATTATCATTCTCAAAAAGAAGGGAAATTAGAGGCACAAAAATCCATTTGATGCATCATTTAGGGTTGTTCCACAGCGACAAAGTGAGGAAATTCTGTGTAGGGTTGAAAACCCCCTTGGACCAGCCCACCCCCAACCCGGCATTGGGTGCGCATTGGGGTCTTGGTCCTAACTTTCACCCCATTCTCCTGTACCTCTGCCTTCTTTCGCATGTGATGGGGTGAGAGTTGGGGCCGATGACCAATCGCCCAATGCCAATTGAGGGTGGGCTGAAGTCCAGGAGTTTTCAACCCTAACACCGACTTCACTCACTTGTCACTGGAACAACCTAACTGATGCATTAAACAGAGTTTTGCCTCTAACATATATAGATAGATAGATAGATAGATAGATAGATAGATAGATAGATAGATAGATAGATAGATAGATAGATAGATATGAGTGTGCATTTGATACTGGAGAGGCAAAGTGTGACATTCACGTCCCCAATTTTTTTTACTTAAATCCCATAACTATATCATTGTTACATTGGGTTCATATGGAGATAATGTAATACCAAATAAAAAGATAGTTTATCATCTGGAAGTATAAGAAAATGAGTCTTTAAGTTAGCACATGGATCAGGTAATGTACGTAACACAGTGTCCCTTCTGTTGAATTTTCAGTTTCAATTTCTTTTAGTTTTTTCCAAATTAGTATGGCTATTGAAGCTATTTAGGTACCACAGTATGCAACACTTCACTATTTTATTCTAAGCATTATCAGATTGTAATTACGCCACAATTTATCTTTGGGCACCACTGCTGTGAAAACAGGACATGTAAAAGGTTTGCTGCTGATTGTATCCATTTGTTTTTATCATCCTCTTTTTTTTAATCTGCTATGTGAACCTTGGTGGATAAGTTAGACACCACTGAGTTTCTTAATTATTCAGTGCAATTTATTCAAAAACAGTTTTTTCATAAGAAGTCATGTACGTAACAGTGACACCACAACAAGTCATGTAGGTAACAGTGACACCACATAAAGTCATGTGGTTAACAGTGACCCAACAAAAGCAACAATGTAAGTGTAACTATCCAACAAAGTCCTACTATAAGAAATACTTATGTTAATGTACATAAAGCAACCATAGTTATCTTTAAACATTTACTTTTGAATACATTTTCACTGGGCATGTCAAAGTTCACCTGCTGATTGCATCTGTTTATTTTTACAGTTCTTTTTTTCTTCATCAGCTATATGAACCTTTGTGTATAAGTTAGACAGCACTTAGTTTCCTAATTATTCAGTGCAATTTATTCAAAACAGTTTTTCATAAGAAGTCATGTACATAACAGTGACACCAAAAGTCATGTAAGTAATAGTGACACCACATCAAGTCATGTGGTTAACAGGGACCCAACAAAAGCAACAATATAAGTGTAACTATCTGATATAGTCCTGCAACAAGAAACACTTGTGTTAATGTACATAATGCAACAATAGTTATATTTAAACATTTACTTTTGAGTGCA
The DNA here is from genome assembly GCA_016271365.2 of Neoceratodus forsteri. Lineage (NCBI taxonomy): Eukaryota > Metazoa > Chordata > Ceratodontiformes > Ceratodontidae > Neoceratodus > Neoceratodus forsteri. The sequence goes on along the minus strand of CM057449.1, from coordinate 154,836,904 downwards.
TTTTCTCCACAGGTGTCAGAGTTTATCTGCTGACTGTATCTGTTTGTTTTACAGCTCTTTTTTCTTACTTAGCAATTTAAACCTTGGCTGAAAAGTTAGACACCACTTATTGTCCTAATTATTTGGTGTAATCTATTTAAAAACTGTTTTTTCATAAAATGTCATGTACATAACAATGACACCACAACAAGTCATGTACGTAACAGTGAGAGGAATGGAGACACCAAGAAAAACACTCACAAGCACGAGAAGTAGAAAGGAAGTTTCTTGAGCAGGTGTGGGGCTTTTAAGACCTTCAAAGGTTCAGCAACAATACAGACAAGTGCTTTTAGTTCTGCAAATGGACCGCTGAGAACTTTTGGAGCAATAGTCTTGTACATAACAGGGGGAAGCCAAGGGAGGAGGATCGAAATATTTAAATAAAACATCATGAATACCACAAAGTAAAAAAAAAAAATCGAAATGACGTTAAGGAGAGTCAGAGGCACTGCATTTGGGGTGAGGGTTTATTAGAAAAAGCTATTTGAAACCAGGGCTGTACAAGTCCTGAAAGTACTGTAGGGGACATCACTGATTAGTATGTTACCAGGGGAAAAAAGGCATATAAACCTACATAAATTATAAATTTAGAAATAAGAAAGTTTTAAGAAGCACAAGAGGTAGCTATGAGCAGGGTTCGACCTTAACATTGTTTTACTAGCCCTAAACCTAGTGCAAATTAGCAAGGGCTAGTGTAGCTAACCCTCTACTTGTCCGTCTTGACTAGTGCAGGTTTTTCACAACTATTAATGAAGTTGAAAAAGTCCCTACTTTAGCAGGCTGTAATCCTTTTGCTAATCTCCATCAGTGTTCCAGGCATCCTGGTGTAATTAACAGCTCATTAAGAGCTGCAGTTACCTGGCAGTTTAAGAGGGGGATCCAACAAAAGATTCAATGTGAGCCATTATCATAGAAACATAGAAACATAGAAGTTGACGGCAGATAAGGACCGCAAGGCCCATCCAGTCTGCCCATTTCTTTTTCTACCTTATAAATGTGCCATCGGCCTTTGCTCTGTCAGTGACCTATCTATTCGTAGTCATTTGTATTGCTCCCTTATGCCTATCCCATGCCTGTTTGAAGCCCTGCACTGTATTCATAGCCACCACTTCTTGTGGTAAGCCATTCCATGCATCTACCACCCTTTCTGTGAAAAAGAATTTCCTCACATTCCCCCTTAATCGGCCTCCTCTAATCTCATGCTGTATCCTCTTGTCCTGCTATTTTTCTTATATTTAAACATGTTAGACTCTTTCACCTTGTTTATGCCCTTAAGGTGTTTAAATGTCTCGATCATATCACCTCTCCCTCCTTTGCTCAAGGGTATACATATTGAGCTCCGTTAATCTGTCCTCATATGTCTTCTGATGCAGTCCCTGCACCATTTTGGTTGCCCTTCTCTGGACTGCCTCAATTTGGTTAATGTCCTTGTGAAGGTGTGGCTCCAATACTGCACGCAGTACTCCAGATGGGGCCTAACCAATGTCTTGTACAGAGGATTATTACCTCCTCTAACGACTTGTGATACCCCTACTAATACACCCTAACACCCCTAGCCTTACCTACTGCTTTAGAGGTCTGCTTGGATGATTTTAGGTCATCAGTGATGATGATGCCCAAGTCTCTTTCTTCCTTGTGACTGCTAGCAACTCCTCCCAGCCTATAAGTGGCTTAGGTTTCTCTTCCCTATGTGCATGATTTTGCACTTCTTTGCATTAAATCCCAGTTGCCACTCTTCTGACCATTCTGCTAGTTTATCCAGATCTCTTCTCATTCTGCCCACCCATCTGGATCATCTACTCTGTTGCAGATCTTGGTGTCATCTGCAAACAGACAAGCCTTACCCTCTAGTCCATCTCTGAGGTCACTAATGAAGATGTTGAATAGGACTGGCCCCAGGACTGATCCCTGAGGTACCCCACTTGTGACTTGCATCTCTTCTGACTGTATACCATTTACCACCACTCTCTGTTTTCTGCCAGTCAACCAGTTTGCCACCCAGTTGACCAACTTCGACCCACCCGAGCCTACCTAGCTTATTTATCAATCTTCTATGTGGAACAGTGTCAAAAGCTTTGCTGAAGTCAAGGTAGGCGACATCAACTGCTCCCCTTGGTCCACCACTCTGGTTACCCAGTCAAAGAAATCTATGAGATTAGTTTGACAGGACCTTCCTTTTAAACCCATGCTGTCTTGGATCCTGTGCCCCTATGGATTCCAGGTGTTGCACTATCCTTTCCTTAAGGAGTGCCTCCATAATCTTGCCCACTACTGAGTAAGACTGACTGGTCTGTAGTTCCCCGCCTCCTCCCTGCTACCACTCTTGTGGAGTGGGATCACATGAGCCCTTCTCCAGTCTTCTGGGACCTCTCCTGTGCTCAGAGACTCACTAAACAATTCTGCTAATGGCTCTGCTAGTTCCTCCTTTAGCTCCTTAAGTACCCTGGGATGTATGCCATCAGGTCCCATTGCCTTATCCACCTGAGCTTAGCAAGCTCTTGTAGGACCCTTTCTTTTGTGAAGGGAGTAGTGCTCACCTCCCTCCCCTGTGTCCATGATGCTGAGCTGTGGGCCTGCCCTTCTCTTCAGTAAATACTGAGCAAAAGTATCTATTTAGGATAGATGCCTTTACAGGGTCCTCCTCCTCACATGCTCCCTTTCTCCATTAAGCTAATACCCCTCTGGACTTTCTCCTTTCACTAATGTATCTATAGAAAGTCTTGTCACCTTCTTTTACTGTTCGTGCTAGTGTTTCCTCAGTTTGGGACTTTGCCTGCCTTACTGCCTTACCTGCTTCCCTTAGGGCAGTTTGGTATGCCTCCTATCTTCATCCCGCTGTGTTCCCTTATATTTTCTGAAGGCCAGCCTTTTGGCTCTGACCTTTTCTGCTACTGTATTTGAGAACAAAGTGGTTTCCTTCTTCTTTTACACTTCCTTTTCTGTCTAACACAATGGGATGTTGCTTCAAGTATTGTATCCTTAATACTTGCCCACTTTGCCTGTACCTCCTCACCTGTGTTTTTTTGCCAGGGCTAGCTTAACTCTGTTGGCCATCTTATCAAAGTCAGCTCCTCTGAAGTCCCATATTTTTGCCTTGGAATGGGATGATTTAGATGTAGTAGCCAAATTGAACCATACCATGGATGGTCACTGGCCCCAGGTGACCTTCTACCTGGAGATCTGTGATCCCTTCTTTGTTAGTCAGTACTAGATCTAGGATAGCCCTGTCTCTTGTGGGTTGCTGTACCAGTTGTTTGAGGCCCTCCTGCAGGGAATCCACTATGTGTCTAGTTCTGGCCGATGTTCCTGCTGGTATTGACCAATCTGTATCTGGCATGTTGAAGTCTCCCATTATCAGAACCTCCCTTTAGCTGTCATGTTTTGTATATCTTCTAACAGTAATGTGTCTATGTCCTCCTCTGGTCTGGGGGCCTGTAGACAACCCCAGTTCTTATGGCTGTCCCATTTCCTGTTTCCAGGGTGACCCACAGTTCTTCTGGCTCCTTATGTGTATTCTGAATTTCTGTAGCTTTGATATTTTCATTAACATACAGGGCCACTCCTCCCCTTTTGCACCTCGGGTCTCTTCTGAACAATACATAGCCAGGTACTGAAGTCTCCCAAGTGTGGTTACTGGTAAACCACGTCTCACTAATTGCTACTATGTCCAGTTTAGCCTCTGACATTATTGCCTGCAGGTCTGGGATCTTATTTCCCAGGCTGTGAGCATTGTGTACATGATTTTCCATTGGCAGATTTTGGTGTTTAGTTGTTGGGTGAAGTTTGGCATTACCCTGTGCATCGTATGGGAGACAAACCTTTTTCTTACCTGGTGATGCAAATGAGCAGGCAAACACGCCTGAATTCCTGTTTGACCACTAGCTGAGGGAGGGGTGTTCTTCCATTCGACGTATGGGGTGCTGCACCCCTCTCCCCATTTGCTAGTTTAAATATTCTGCAAAGACGTCAAACTTCTGCCCCAATGCACTGACTCCCTCTTTAGTCAGATGCAGTCCATCAAATTTAAAGAACTTTCGCTCCCAGAACTGTTGCCAGTTCCCTACAAATCTGTGTCCTTTTTTCTGGCACCAGTCCTTGAGCCACGTGTTTAGCTCCCCTATCTCCCCTTCTCTGACCTTCCGTCCATCTGCTCCCTTCTCCCAGACTGGCAGGATCTCAGAGAAGGAGATGCCAGACGAAATAGATGATAGTTTGTCACCCAGCCTAGTCAGGTGTTCCTTGGTCTCCACAACTGACCGGCTGGTGAGATCATTAGTCCTATGTGTACTAGGACATCAATGTTTTCTCCTGCTTTGTGAACAATTTTAGCAATGCGTCAGTGTCTCTCCATGCTGATGTACCTGGGAGACATCTGACCATCACCCCTGGCTGGAGATGGGTATCAACTCCCCGAATCATGGAGTCTCCTATGATCAGAAGTTTTTTGGATTTCCTTTGTGCTTGTTTAGTTTTGGTTCCTGATTTGGGTGAGTATTGTTGTGCTAGCTCCTGTGCCGCAGTGTCCTGCTCTGCAGTGTCTTCTGCCTCTTTATTTGATTTCAGAGATAGAGGCAGATACCTGTTTGTAGTGTTTATATGGTTTTGGAGGTAATGTGTTGGAGAGCAGAGAGTGATGAGGCACCTGATTTGCTCCTCCTACCCACCTGCCAACCTCCTGGACCAACTACCCTCTGCGGTCGAGGTTTTTCTGTTGGATGCTGGGGAAATGGCAGGTGGTTCTTATAATGTATTTCCTCTTCAATATGAAATTTGAGGCGTGCAATCTCTGCCCATGCTGCCCGGAGCTGAGACCTAAGATCTCCAAAGGCCCAGCATGTAGGACAGTGTCCTAAATCCTGTAAGACTGTCCTTCTGAAAATTGTTCCACAGTACCTGCAGTTAATGAAATCCATTACAAATAAGTTGCTGGGTTTGTAACCTAGTCAGAGTAATTAGAAGAAAAAAATGCAAGTAATGGTTTAATTGTGCTTTGTTTAACTTGTTATAACAAGTTAAATTACTAGTGCCCTGTAAATCAGATCACCTTGTGGAGGCCCCACTGATCCGCCCTTCCTGCTCTGTCACAGGAAATGTCACAACTGTGGTACCCTATAAAAGGAGTGTGCGTGGGGTGGTTGGGGATGGGGTGGGTGGCTGGGCCCTTCCCTGCCTAAAAGAAGAACCACGGACGAAAGAACAAGGAGGTAAGAGCAGAAACAATCAGTCAACAACAAATGCAGTAACCCTGAAAGCTTATCCTAATGTTAGATAAAACTGTAAAACCTGTAAAGCACCACCTGTAATAATTTCAGAGAAGATATACCCTGTAAGAAACACTTTGCTCCAGAGAAAATAAAGCAGTAACAGAAGATATACCTTGCAAAAGTCAATTTGAATCAGAAGATTACAGCAGTAATCGTTAGCACACACCTCTAGGCACACCTTGTGAATAATGCAGAAGAAGGTATACCAGCAACAACAATTTGAATCAGAGAAAAATAAAGCAATGAAATGTTAACAACAAACAGTAGCCATCCTGTGAGTAAAAATAAAAACACCACCACACAGTAAACCTGCTTAGCCAAACTAAGTCTTAATCCTTCTCCTTGCTCTGGTAAGTTTCTCTACTCTGCCTTTCAAGCAGTCTTAGAAGGAAAGAGCTCAGGTGAAGCTAGGTGCCTTGGCCAGCAAACCAAGTCTTCTACCTCCAAGATATCAACTAACCTGACTTTTAACCCTTCTTTCTGTTGGAAATTACTGACAGTTTGCCAGCTCCACTCCCACATACACACCTAATCCTTTGGAAGAGCTGTGGGAGGAAAAGCAATTAGCTCCTTCAATGTGAGAAGGAGACTGAAACACCTCTGAGACAACAAACCTTTCAACAAACAAGAAAAAATAAAACACAGTGTCAAACAGTAATTTGCTTAGCCCAATGATAAAAAGTCACAAAATGTAAGCTCCACCTGTAATACAGTAATTTCAGAGAAGATATACCCTGTAAGAAACACTTTGCTCCAGAGAAAAATAAAGCAGTAACAGAAGATATACCTTGCAAAGTCAATTTGAATCAGAAGATTACAGCAGTAATCTGTTAGCACACACCTGTAGGCACACCTTGTAATAATGCAGAAGAAGGTATACCAGCAACAACAATTTGAATCAGAGAAAAATAAAGCAATGAAATGTTAACAACAAACAGTAGCCATCCCTGTGAGTAAAAATAAAAACACCACCACACAGTAAACCTGCTTAGCCAAACTAAATCTTAATCCTTCTCCCTTGCTCTGGTAAGTTTCTACTCTGCCTTTCAAGCAGTCTTAGAAGGAAAGAGCTCAGGTGAAGCTAGGTGCCTTGGCCAGCAAACCAAGTCTTCTACCTCCAAGATATCAACTAACCTGACTTTTAACCCTTCTTTCTGTTGGAAATTACTGACAGTTTGCCAGCTCCACCCCACATACACACTCTAATCCTTTGGAAGAGCTGTGGAGGAAAAGCAATTAGCTCCTTCAATGTGAAAGGAGACTGAAACACCTCTGAGACAACAAACCTTTTCAACAAACAAGAAAAAATAAAACACAGTGTCAAACAGTAATTTTGCTTAGCCCAATGATAAAAAGTCACAAAATGTAAGCTCCACCTGTAATACAGTAATTTCAGAGAAGATATACCCTGTAAAAACACTTTGCTCCAGAGAAAAATAAAGCAGTAACAGAAGATATACCTTGCAAAGTCAATTTGAATCAGAAGATTACAGCAGTAATCTGTTAGCACACACCTGTAGGCACACCTTGTAATAATGCAGAAGAAGGTATACCAGCAACAACAATTTGAATCAGAGAAAAATAAAGCAATGAAATGTTAACAACAAACAGTAGCAATCCCTGTGAGTAAAAATTAAAAACACCACCACACAGTAAATCTGCTTAGCCAAACTAAGTCTTAATCCTTCTCCCTTGCTCTGGTAAGTTTCTCTACTCTGCCTTTCAAGCAGTCTTAGAAGGAAAGAGCTCAGGTGAAGCTAGGTGCCTTGGCCAGCAAACCAAGTCGTCTTCACTCAATTGTTAGGACATTCAGCTAGCGTGCATGCTGTAATCAAGGGCAGAATGCTGTTAAGTAAATAGCTTCCAGTTTGCTGAATTTGTTTTTGATTTGTCCCACAATATTAAAACCAGTGTGCCCTTATTTCCCAACCTTTTGAGTGCCAGTATCCAACATTGTAGTGACAGAATGCTATAATGTATGCACGGTCTGCCCAGCCAGGTGGTCTGTCCTCTCTGTACTTTCTCTGTACACCACTGCAGACTAGGCTCTGAAGTGGCCATCCATAGACCCATAGCTGCCATTACTGCCTGGTGTAGGGTTCACAGCTTCTCTAAATGGATCACACCAGTCAATGTCATCCATGCAGTACCACCCAGCATGTCGTTTCATCCTTAAAACAATGCTTTGGTGCATATATGGTATAAAGCAAAACCTTAGTAAAACATATAATTTGAAATGTTAAAATAAGTATTCCTGATGTGCACAGATCATCCTATATAGAAAGAGAGGCAGTACAGCATAATGCCTGTATACCGCTCCCCTTTGACTGATGAAAAGACACTTATGAAAAATCTGTTTTGTTAGCAGAGCATGTTAAATCAATATTTTCTTGCCTGATATATATAAACAGATATGTGAAAGTTTCTTACCTCCCAGCCTCCTGTGTTTGTTTAACTCTCTCAAAGAAATCCTGGAACTGCCCTGGCTCACTTCACAGTGTAAGAAAACTTCCAGAAGTGCAGTTCTGGTTAATCACAAGGTGGGGGATGAGATTGTCTTTCTGCCCGATTATGTACATTGCCCTGCAGATCAGGGTGGGACTGTGGTGATGTACATGATGATGTTGGCTATTGTGTGTGCAGAACTAGAACTGCCTGATTGAAATTTGCTATTATTGTTCTCTGGTTTGGCGGGGAGGGGACGAAGAAAGGGGAAGCAAGGGGCATATTGTAAAAAAAAATGGGGTTACACACTGCGAGTGCTTGGACTACAGTCTTTTTTTTTTGCTGGGGCAGAAAGCAATGTGGGAGCAGGATAAATATGCAATAATCAGAGTATTTCTTGGCTTGCATTTTTCCTGTATAATCAATCAAAACTGGCCATTATTATTGTAGGCTAGTGCAACCATCTGCGGACTAGTGCAATTTTTAATCAACTTGTCCAGCTGGCTAGTGCAAAAAAAAGTTAAGGTTGACCCCTGGCTGTGAGATACTAGCATACAATTTTTTTTCTTTAAAATGTAAATGTTAAGACTGCAATGAGACACTCTATGAGTGACATGGAACAATGTCACAAAATGGCATCTTTCTTAAGTGGAAATGGGCACTCCAGATGGGTCCACAGCAAAACAGCAACACAACAGAGGCTGATGTTATTTATAGTACGTCCTTATTAAGTATAATACTAGGGAGTATTAGAATGGAAACATTTTATTAGTTATTTAAGAAGTTACAGGCCATTATTATAGAGGTGATGCAAGTCTCTCCAGTACTGTACAAAGACATATATATATATATATATATATATATATATATATATATATATATATATAGATATATAGATATATATATATATATATATATATATATATGTATGTGTATGTGTGTGTATGTGACAAGTTGGCCTATGGTAGATGGAGAGGCAACACACTGGGCTTAAAGTTCACAGAACAAAATGTACTTTTATTGCTTCAAATGTAAGTTGTTGCTCCAGAAAAGCAAAATCAGTCAGTTCAACTTCTCCAGCCTGGTCAGGTAACATATAGGTTAACACAAAACAGTTCTTTCAGGCTGACTTGACAAAGAAATCTTTGAACCACCTATGTGAACCAGCAGCCTGTCCGATATACAGTCTCAAACAAAACAAACGGTTTGTGGGCCAACAGTTTCGAATGCACAGTCTCAAATAAATAACAGACAGTTTTCCCTTGTTGCCTTATTTGTAGGCGGTTATCAGCAGCACATTCCACTCACTGTTTTTGGCCCAGCTGGCTAGACTGATCCTTTACCTCAGGACTTTCTGCTCTAGAAATGGTTTGTTTCTCAGTAGCAGGTTTCAACTTTTTCCCAAAGGCTCTCTCCAATACCTAATCATTCTATTTGGCTTTCAGCTCTGGTTCCTGTCTCACATTGCAGCAGTTTCCAGCTTCCATCTAACTTCTTGTTGGATTCTCTCTGCCTTTTCAGCCATCCCTCTAATTAGCCACACCTGGAGAGGCACCCCCCCTTGCCTGATCAGATTGCATTCTCTGCATTTCCTCAGTCTCAAACAAGAGGTTAACCTCTTGTTTCCCAGTGTAGTGTTTACACTGTCACATACCACCCCCCTTTGTGTGAAGGCACAGTTGGTCAGACCCTGACCATTCCCCTCCTGGGACAGGAAGTCCGTGTTTCCATTCTGGGTCCCGGCCCGGTGGTGCATCATAAAGGAAAATGGCTGGAGGGCCAAGTACCACCTGGTGATGTGGGGGTTGTCATCCTACATCACCTGTAGCCACCTCAGAGGGGCATGATCTATGACCAGGATAAACTGGTGGCCATGCAGGTAGTAGTGGAGGGCATCCACAGCCCACTTGACTGGGAGACACTCCTTCTCTATCACTGCATAGTTTTTCTCCTGGGGAAAGAGTTTTCAACTGAGGTAGAGGATAGGATGTTCCTCCCCCTCAAAACTCCTGGGAGAGCACGGCTCCTAGCCCAACCTCAGAGGTGTCCGTTTGCAGGATAAAAGTCCTGTTGAAGTCAGGACTGCATAACACTGGCTCTCTGCACAGTGTCGCTTTAAGTTGTGTGAAGGCCTGGTCACACTCCTCTGACCATTGGACCTTACTGGGGTCAGATTTCCAGGTGAGGTCTGTAAGGAGGCTGGCAAGGGTAGAGAAGTGCAGTATAAATCAGCGGTAATCCCCTGCCAATCCTAAGAAGGCCCTCACATGTGATTTTGTGGTGGGTACTGGGCACTCGGCTACGGCTTGGACCTTACTGACCAAGGGTCTCACCTGCCCATTGCCTATACAGTACCCTAAGTACTTTGTTTCTGCTTTTGCCAAAGTACACTTTGCTAAGATTGGCTGTCAGCCTACTTCTCATAAGGACTGTAGTACAGCAACCACCTTGGATACATGGGATTCCCAATCAGTGCTGTGGATCACCATGTCATCTAGGTAGCAGCAGCTGCATAGTGGGCATGGGGTCACAGCAAGTGATTCATGAGCCTTTGAAATGTTGCAGGTGCCCCATGTAAGCTGAAAGGCATGGTATGGAACTGGTATAGCCACAGGGAGTAGCAAATGCTGTCTTTTCCTGAGACTCTGGGGTCAAAGAATTTGCCAGTACCTTATGTTAGGTCCAAAGTCGATGTGCTTGGCTTACCTAGTCTATCCAACAGTTCATCTACCAGGGCATGGGTAGGCATCGAATCCACGATGGCATTGACCCTTGAAAATCAATACAGAAGCGGATAGCCCCACCTTCTTTTGGTACTAACACTATGGGGCTACACCAATCACTGCTGGATTCCTCAGTCACCTCCAACTCTAGCATGTCCTGTAACTCCTTCTTAACAGTGTCTCGTATGGCTTCTGGCAAGCAATACGGTCGCTACAGGACCTTCTCCCCTGGCTCTGTTTCTATATGATGAGCTGTCATATGGGTTGTCCCCGGGAAGAAGGAGAAAACATCTAAAAGCTGGCTTACCAACTCTCGTAGTTGCTGTTTCTGTTTGTGAGACAGCTGTTCTCCCATTGGGACTTGAATCCCCAGATTGTCATCCAGCACTTGGGGTTCCAGATCCACTATGTCTGGTTCAGTGGAAATCAATAGGCTATCCCTCTGGTTCCAGAATTTCAGCAAATTGACATGGTAGATCTGAATCTCTTTTTGCCTCTCTAGCTGGCAAACTTCATAGTCAACTGGGCCCACCCACCAGGTAACTTTGTAAGGCCCCTTCCATTTGGCTAGATGCTTATTCTGGCTGCTTGGCAACAACACTAGTACCTGATCCCCTGGTTTATATTCCCTCAACTGAGCTCCCTGATTATAGTAGTACTCTTGTCTTTGTTGAGCCTTCACCAGATTCTCTCGGGCAAATTTCCCCACCTGAGCTAATCTTTCCCTCAATTGCAGGACATATTGCACCACATTTTCAGTCTTGGGGTCGGGTTTCTCCCACATCTCCTTTTTTTACTACATCAAGAACACCTCGTGGGCAGCGCCCATAAAGGAGTTCAAAAGGAGCAAACCCTGTAGAAGCTTGAGGGACCTCCCGCATTGTGAACATCAGTAAGGGAAGTAACTTGTCCCAGTCCCTGACATCAGTGGTTATGAACTTTCAAAGCATTGTTTTAAGTGTTTTGTTGAATCGCTCCACGAGGCCATCCATCTCAGGATGGTAGATTGAGGTCCTTATGGAGCTGATTCCCAGTAAAGTACAAACCTCCTGAGTCATGCAGGCCATGAAGTTAGTTCCCTGGTCTGTCAACATTTCCTTCGGTATTCCCATATGACTAAAGATCTTTAATAGCTCCCGGCTACAATTTTGGATGGAAATGCTTCATAAGGGGTGGCCTCGGAAAGTGCCAGGAAGCATAGTCTACAATCAACAGAATGAATTGGTACCCCCCTGCACTCTTTTCCAGGGGTCCCACTATATCAACCCCAATCCAGTCAAAAGGTGCCTCCATAACAGGTAAAGGTACTAAAGGGACCCTTGGATTGTTCTTTGGAGCTACTAACTGGCACTTGGGACAAGATGCACAATAATCTTTAACATGTTGATAGATGCCCGGCCAAAAGAACCAAGATAACAGTCGGGCTAGTGTATTCTCTACCCCACAGTGCCCAGCCACAGGAATAGAGTGAAATGACATAGTAATTCCCCTAAAGACTCAAGGGATTAGAACTGATGCGGGTATCCCCGTTTGGACCTCTTTACTAACTTGATACAGGATACCTCCTTGTAACTCAAAACGAGGATAGCGTGCTGCCCGATTCTCATCTACCACCTCCCCTTCCCTGACAGCCAACTGGGTGTATACCCAGCTGAGTATACCGTCAGCCCTTTGTTCTTTGGCAATGTCCAGGCAGTGCTTTAATACATCTTGCTCTGATAAAGATGGCCCTGCTGAACTTTGGTTAAGTGGGTCAGTGTTTAGATCGTGCTGTGGGTCTGGACCCACTTTTGCCTTTGCTTCACCTCCCTGCTGTGCATCTGCCCCTTCAGGGCCCCTTTTCTTTGCTGCCCTACATTCTTGCCTAGATTTGTGGGTTCTGGTCTGGGCGTTAAAAATCCCTGGGTCCAGGAAAGGAAAAACTTCCCCCATGGGGTTCAGATTCTGAGCTCACTCGATGGAGGCCTCAGCATGGTTTCGACCCAAGGATCCTGTAGGAATAAGGAACTGTGCTCGAGTGTCTTCTTCTATTACCTGCTTATGGTCTAACATCGTTAGTGCTTTCACTCCAGCAATGATGAGATTTTTAGCCAGTTCTGCTCCTAGACCCTTCATCCCAACCAGCAGAACTTGAGAGGCACGCAACCGTTTCTGTGCCTCCAGTCCTCACAGATGGATCTGCCGGTCATACTGTGCCGCCTCCTCCTCGCTGATCACCGCTTCCTCCTTCTCCACCATCCTTGCCTGCTGCAGACTCGACTGCACATGGCTGCTGCTGAGCCAGCTGGGTGACAACCTGTTGTTGCTGAGTCTGTTGTGCTTTTGGGCCCACTGTTGTGCCTCTTGCTGCTGCTCTGCCAGCTGTCTGAAAGCCTGTTGTTATTGTTCAGTGAGGAACTTCAGCAATTTCTCCATATTCATTCTTCCAGAATGTAACTAGTCCTGTTCACTCCAGCAGGGGGTTGTAATCCCACTTCTTACACCACGTGTGACAAGCTAGCCTATGGTAGATGGAGAAGCAACACACTGGGCTTAAAGTTCACAGAACAAAATGTACTTTTATTGCTTCAAATGTAAGTTGTTGCTCCAGAAAAGCATAATAAGTCAGTTCAACTTCTCCAGCCTGGTCAGGTTACATAAAGATTAACACAAAACAGTTCTTTCAGGCTGACTTGATGAAGGAATCCTTGAACCACCTATGTGGACAAGCAGCCTGTTTGATATACAGTCTCAAACAAAACAAACGGTTTGTGGGCCAACAGTTTTGAATGCACAGTCTCAAATAAAACACAGACAGTTTTCCTTGTTGCCTTATTTGTAGGAGGTTATCAGCAGTACATTTCATTCACTGTTTTTGGTCCAGCTGGCTAGATTGATCCTTTACCTCAGGGCTCTCTGCTTTAGAAATGGTTTGTTTCTCAGTAGCAGGTTTCAGCTTTTTCACAAAGGCTCTCTCCAATACTTTATTTATTTATTTGCTTTTGTTTACCAGGTAAGCACACTAGACAACCAAGTGCCTATTTTCAGGTGTGACCCAGATCATTCTCTTTGGCTTTCAGCTCTGGTTCTTGTCTCACATTGCAGCAGTTTCCAGCTTCCAACCAACTCTTTGCTGGATTCTCTCTGCCTTTTTGGCCATCCCTCTAATTAGCCACATCTAGAGAGGCCCCCTTGCCTGTTCAGATTGCATTCTCTGCATTTCCACAGCCTCAAACAAGAGGTTAACCTCTTGTTTCCCAGTGTAGTGTTTATACTGTCACAATATATATATATATGTGTGTGTGTGTGTGTATATATATATATATTTGTGTATGTGTGTGTGTGTCACTCTGTCATCCATCCATACATACATACATACTCTGTACATATGTATCCATGGAAGCAGAGGGCCCTCCAGACCCCGTGCTTGTATTCATATGAGAAAAGTGACCAAACTGTTAGCATAGCCATGTCATTACCCCTTGTCATTTACCCAGGTATAGAAAGTGTTGAAATCCTTGTCAAAACATAATTCTGTGCAAGTGCAACACCATTCCATGACACAGGTGCAAAAACACGTTTCAGACAGGATGTGAAAAATGACAACCATATTGTTCATGAGGATGTGTGGAAAAATGGCTATGCTGAAAATTTGCAGTCAAAATATTAAACATTAGAAACATTACACATGTGCTTTCAAAAATTTAAATGGGTGCACGCAACTGTGCCATTTGTAGGATTGTTTTCACCAAATTTTTAAAATGGGCTTTTTGGTATGCCACTTCATGAACAGTGGCACTGCAATTTTGTTAATGGGTCCCAAAAGATGATTTCGCGAAGGAACTGTGCCATTCCACATCACAGGTACGAAAACATGTTTTGGGCAAGATGTGAAAAATGACAGCTGTACGGTTCATGAGGTCATGTGGAAAAATGCCTATGTAGAAAAGTTAGAGTCAAAATATTAAAAATTGCCAAACTTAGGCAAGTGCATAGAAAAAGTTCAACGAGAATGTGTAACTCAGCGTTTTGAAGAATTTTTTCACCAAATGTTCAACATGGGCTTTTTGGGACCCCACCTCATGAACACTTGCACTGTCATTTCATTAATTGGTCCCAAAAAGTGATTTTGCACAGTGATTGCAAAATTACCTTCCAGGCCCGCGTAACAAAACAACAGTCACAGTGTTCACGAGGTGGGGTCCCAAGAAGCCCATGTTGAAAATTTGGTGAAAAAAATTCCTAGAAGTGGCAAAGATATCAACATAAGTTCAAAACACCATGGAAATACATTACACAGCACTGACCTTTATACCTCAGTTTGCCATTCAGCTTTGAAGAGTGCAGACGTGTTCTCGGTCCACAGAAGATGACAGGATCGGACTTCAGGGATAAGTATAGAGAAGAGGTGTGTGCGGTGGTCAGTCCTCAGTGGGAGAGTCAGGAAGGAGGGAGGGGGCCAGTGGCAATGACAAGGGATGGTTTTCTTTGTTTCAGGTTAAAAAAAAAGACATTGCAGGACAGTTTCCTTTTTTTCAGGTAATATATCCATTTGGGGACAGCAGGAGTGGGCTCCCTAGTGTCCCACACTGGTGGGGGAGGAATAAAATATTTAAATAATTTGAGGACATTGGGAGTGGGCTACCCAGTGTTCTGCACTGTGTGGGGGGGAATGAACTATGAAAATAATTTTGGGACTCTGGGGTGTGAGGCGTGGGATATAAAAGAGGACACTTGCTCGTAGTTGTAGATGCATCAGAGGAAATTTATTTAACAAAAAAATTAAGACCTGCCGGACTTTAGGTGCAATACCAAAAAAAAATAAAATAACTTGAGAAATATAACAACAGTCTCTTGAAACACTAGAATGGGCTAGTGTAACACACTTCGAGGTCAGACTAGGTCTGTACCTCCCAGACTATCTAACTAACTGATTCAGGTACCTGGATTATATACCACAAAATGGTCAGGTGACTACCTAACTCCACCCCTGTACTTTATGTTTAGCTTTATATTTCTATTTCCCAAAGGATTATTTTATTCACAAAGATCATATCCCTTTAAATCAGTGAGATAACACATACACAATCTTAGCAATAGATTTTATACCTTTTTAGGATTTACATCAAAGTTCTGGCATCTGAAGCACCACCTCCCTTTTAGTGATATAAAAGTATTCACATTGAGGCGGTCAGCTCCTAAGGAAAGGGCTGGAGCAGAAAGGATCCTGGATTTTTAAGCACTGTGCAGCAAAACGCTCATTTTATCAAGTGCCTAGAATCAACACAGGAATGCCCCAATTCAGATTCGGGAGGTATGTGCAAGTCAAAACAGTTGTTTTTGGACAGAGGAGAATGCTCAAACGAAATATAAGACTAAATGCCTTTGCGAACGTGCGCACATTCAAGGAGGTTAAAAGCATTAGCGAATGAATTACTCCGTTCACATAGGCGCCTAGCAGCATACGTTCTTCAAAAGAATTGATTTTTAAGAGGGTTTTCCTCTGGCCAACAAATCAGCACATTAGAGGGGGAAACCAAAGGTTAAACGATATTTTGGGTTCCTTGAATTACGCAAATGAACCCACGGAGGCACAACAACGAGAAGGGGGGTCCTATATCGAAAATAAATATCAGAGTCTATACTCTGACAGTCTCTTTTGATAACTTTACTTTTGTGCAATTCTAATACTCAATTGCATCAATTGGGGGGGGTCCTATTATACCTGGAGACTATACAAATACATACATATATATCAAGACCATGAAATACAAAAGGAGTTAGGAAGAGAGAATATAGGTGGCCAGCCTATATTAGAAAGAGGAAAGGATACAGAAGGAAAAGGGGGTATACAAAAAACGAGCTGTTGCAACAGACTAAAAAAAATAAGGTCTGATATACATGATGTTTTCCTTGTGTTTTTTTTTCTTTTATAAGTATATTATCTTTTTTTTCTTTACACTCCTCCCACCTCAAGAGGGAACCAATAGCAATTAGTTACCATTGGTTTCCTGCTGCTCTGATGTTGAATGCATATCAGATCTCCCTTACGATACAAAAGGGGAGATGGAGTTTTAGCCCTCCCACTCCTAAAACTCCACTCCAGGGTCCCTTTTAAGTATATAATTCCGTAAGTGGTTTATACATACCTTATGTATGTAGAAACGAAGGAAAAGAAGAAAACAAAAAAAAACAAAGTAAACAGTTATTTGATCATTACTTCACTTTCACCCTGGAGTCTGATGTCAATTTATAATTGTTGTCTGCACCATAATGCGATAAGTAATCAGCGTTAAAGTGTTTTTTACCTGATTTGTGTTGTACTGTAAATTTGTAGGGTTGAAGGGTTAAATACCATCGCAAAATACGAGGGTTTTTGTCCTTCATAATATGTAGCCAACACAGGGGATTATGATCTGTAATCACTACAAATTCTCTACCCCATAAATAAAATTTTAGGGCATTGATGGCCCACCGGATGGCTAAACACTCTTTCTCTATTGTAGAATACTTAGCTTCTCTTTCATGCAGTTTCCGACTAATGTATATGATGGGGTGTTCCTCCTCTCCATCCATTTGGGACAAAACAGCCCCAATACCTTGATTTGAGGTGTCCATTTGTACCAAAAAGGGTTTTTGAAAGTCTGGACTACGTAAAATAGGGTGAGAACTTAAGGAGCTAAAGGAGGAACTAGCAGAGCCATTAGCAGAATTGTTTAGTGAGTCTCTGAGCACAGGAGAGGTCCCAGAAGACTGGAGAAGGGCTCATGTGATCCCGCTCCACAAGAGTGGTAGCAGGGAGGAGGCAGGGAACTACAGACCAGTCAGTCTTACCTCAGTAGTGGGCAAGATTATGGAGGCACTCCTTAAGGAAAGGATAGTGCAACACCTGGAATCCATAGGGCACAGGATCCAAGACAGCATGGGTTTACAAAAGGAAGGTCCTGTCAAACTAATCTCATAGATTTCTTTGACTGGGTAACCAGAGTGGTGGACCAAAGGGGAGCAGTTGATGTCACCTACCTTGACTTCAGCAAAGCTTTTGACACTGTTCCACATAGAAGATTGATAAATAAGCTAGGTAGGCTCAGGGTGGGTCAGAAGTTGGTCAACTGGGTGGCAAACTGGTTGACTGGCAGAAAACAGAGAGTGGTGGTAAATGGTATACAGTCAGAAGAGATGCAAGTCACAAGTGGAGTACCTCAGGGATCAGTCCTGGGGCCAGTCCTATTCAACATCTTCATTAGTGACCTCATGGATGGACTAGAGGTAAGGCTTGTCTGTTTGCAGATGACACCAAGATCTGCAACAGAGTAGATGATCCAGATGGGGTGGGCAGAATGAGAAGAGATCTGGGTAAACTAGCAAAATGGTCAGAAGGAGTGGCAACCGAGTTTAATGCAAAAGTGCAAAATCATGCACATAGGGAAGAGAAACCCTGAAGTCACTTATAGGCTGGGAGGAGTTGCTAGCAGTCACAAAGGAAGAAAGAGACTTGGGAATCATCATCACTGATGACCTAAAATCATCAAGCAGACCTCTAAAGTAGTAGAGTAAGGCTAGGGAGTGTTAGGGTGTATTAGTAGGGGTATCACAAGTCGTAAGAGGAGTAATAATCCCTCTGTACAAGACATTGGTTAGAGCCCCATCTGGAGTACTGCATGCAGTATTGGAGCCACACCTTCACAAGGACATTAACCAAATTAAGAGGCAGCCAGAGAAGGGCAGCAAAATGGTGCAGGGACTGCATCAGTAGACATATGAGGACAGATTAATGGAGCTCAATATGTATACCCTTGAGCAAAGGAGGAGGAGAGGTGATATGATTGAGACATTTAAACATCTTAAGGGCATAAACAAGGTGAAAAGAGTCTAACATGTTTAAATATAAGAAAAATAACAGGACAAGAGGACACAGCATGAGATTAGAGGGGCGATTAAGGAATGTAGGAAATTCTTTTTCACAGAAAAGGGTGGTAGATGCATGGAATAGCTTACCACAAGAAGTGGTGGCTATGAATACAGTGCAGGGAACTTCAAACAGGCATAGGATAGGCATAAGAGAGCAATACAAATGACTATGAATAGATAGGTCACTGACAGAGCAAAGGCCGATGGCACATTTATAAAAGATAGAAAAAAATGGGCAAGACTGGATGGGCCTTACGGTCCTTATCTGCCGTCAACTTCTATGTTTCTATGTTTCTATGTTTCTATGAGAACATAATTTAGCTTTCAATAATGTGAAGGCCTCTTCACACTGTTTGGTCCAACAGACCTTGTCTGGTTTAACTTTTTTTGTAAGTTCAGTCAATGGACTAGCAATGTCTGCAAAATTGGACACGAAGCGCGATAATAACCAGCCATCCCTAAAAGCTGTTACCTGTTTTTTGTTTGTGGCTGGGTGCTATTCTATAGCATCAACCTTATCAATTGCAGGTTTATTTTGCCCTGTCCAATTATAAACCCCAGGTACTTAGTTTCTTGCATACCCAGTGAGGCATTTGGTAGGATTTATAGTTAAGCCTGCCTCCTTTATAAGTAGTTATCACATTTTTTTAGGTGTCCATATGTTCTTCCAGGATGGACTTAAAATGATGACATCACCCAGGTATGCAGCACTGTACTCCATATAAGGATGTAGTAGATGGTCCATGCATCTCTGAAAAGTTGCCGGGACACCATGCAGACCAAAAGGCATTTCAGTGAATTGAAACAATCCCAAAGGGGTACTAAAGGCGGTTTTACTCTGTGACTCTGGATCTAGGGGAATCTGCCAATACCCTTTTGATAAATCCAATGTACTTATATACTGTGCATTACCGAGGCGATCTATAATATCATCAATACGGGGCATCGGGTACCCATCAAATTGGGAGATTGCGTCAAGTTTACGGAAGTCTATTCAGACTCTTATTCCACTATCATTTTTATTAACTACAACCATAGGAAAACACCATGGGCTTATGGAAGGTTTAATAACCCCTAATTGTTGCATTTTTTTTATTTCTTCGATCACCTCTTCTCTTAAATGTTCTGGTAGCCGGTAGGGCTTTTGTCTAATGGGTACAGTGGAATTTAATTCTATACAGTGAACAATTCCCTCAACCTCCCCAGGTATCATTGTAAAACTGTTTTTTAAAAGTATTAAAACATCATTCAATTCCCTCAATTGTTCAAAACTTAAGTTATCATTGATTTGTATGTCCTCTATTTCACCTTTTGTATTCAGACGTTCATAAGCTTCATCTAGTTCACCTGTAACTGGTTCAGGGTGGACAAAAAATACTGACTTACGTCTATCATGCCATGCCTTTAACAAATTGGCATGGTAGATTTTATATTTTGCCTTTTCTCTGGACATATGATCTCATAGTTAACAGGGCCAACTCGTTTAAATATAATATACGGTCCTGCCATTTCATTAGTAGCTTATTTTCCGTACAGGGTAATAAAGAAGAACTTTATCCCTAGGTTGAAGGATTTAGTACCCACCCTTTGTCATAATGTTGTTTTGGACTTTCTGATGTTCTATATTACTAAGTTGAGCTTTCTTAGAATATTTTGCTAATTTCTTGTCGCAGTGTGGTAACATATTCTAGAAAAGGTATAGGTATAGTGATTTGTTTTGTACCCTCCCAATTCTCCTTTACCACATCTAATATTCCTCAGATTTTTCCCAAACAATAATTCAAGCAGGAATATCCTGTAGATGACTGTGGAACCTCGATGAAGCAAACATAAGATAGGGTAAATATCTATCCCATTGCTTGCCTTCGTCCTGTATAAATTTTTTAATATCTGTTTTAATGTTTTATTAAATCGTTTCCAAATCCGTCAGTTTGAGGATAGTACGAGGGGCGTATGTATGGAATGTATGCCTAAAGTATGATAGAGGCGCTGTAAAATCTGTGAACAAAATTACTGCCTCTATCGGTCAGGATTTCTTTAGGGATGCCCATCCTAGAAAGACCTTTACTAGCTCTTATTCTATTTTTTCAGCAGTAACTGTACACATGGGTATAGCTTCAGGGTATTTGGTAAAGTAGTCACATAGGATTAGAATAAAATGATTTCCCTTTGTACTTTTGGGTAGGGGTCCTACTATATCTATGGCAATACGTTCAAAGGGTGTTTACTACAGGTAAAAGGCTGTAGGGTACCTTATCCTTTCTTATCATTGGGGCCACTTTCTGGCATTGTACACAGGACTTACAATGTTCCATTACTTGGTCCTGTATACCAGGCCAATAAAACCTATACAACAATCTCTGCAGTATGGTTCCTTCCTTGATGACCAGCAAATGGTATATATCATGAGCAAGAGATAATAATTGTTCCCTGTAAACAATAAATTTACCATCAACTGTACTTATACATTCCCCAGTCTTTGGATTGTCACATTGCCTATATAACAGTCCCTTATGTAATACCAATTTAAGTCCTTTATCATTTTGTTTGCCCACCTGTAAAAGCAAGGTTTTAAAGAATCATCATTTACTTTGCTACCCCAAAATCTGATTATGCTTAAAGTTTTCTAAACTGACAGTGTCTTTAGAGTTCTGATGGACTTGTTGCCATGTTTGTTTTATCTTGGCGTTTTCATTCTTAGACTTTCTTGTCTTACCAGGAGGCTCAAATAAATCATCGTCAAATGAAAATACGTTGCAGTTCAACATCTCTTTCCTTGGGCTCTATAGTTATGGCACCTAGGTTTGTAGCAGCTGCCTAATAGATGGGTAAAGTCTGGATGGTCATGTCCTATTATAACAGGTACTGGTAGCTGTGATACACCAACCTTCATACTTCTGGCATTGGACTGTACCTGAACCTCAACTTGTTGCATCCGGATATGTATGGGTATCACCATGAATACAAGTCACATGTGTCTCATCCAGGAATTCATGGTATTGGGTAACATAGAGGCTTTGACTAAGGTTTGCCGACTACCAGAATCTAATAGTCCAATCATGGTTTTCCCATTGATTTTGACTGGCATAATATACTGCCCCAGTTAGCCAGGACCAAGTGGGTGGGGTAGTTTTTCTTCTTCAGGCAAAACCTAGCAATATGTCCTTTCCCTTGACAAAAATGGCACATGATTTCCTGAACTATAGGGTCTAGGAATATTTGTGTTTTAGCAGTTCCACTAGATACAGTTATTGTAGAAGATGAAGATCTTTACCGTAGGAAGTTGTGCCAATTCGGGGTGTCCTTTATGCCTGTCGGTCTTGCAGCTAGATAATCTTCTGCCAATTGTACTGCTTTCTCAGCTGACTCCAAGCGATGTTCCGAACCCACATCTGAGCATCTTGTGGTAATATGCGTATAAACTGTTCAAGAACAACAGCCTCCAGCATCTGTTCTTTGGTGTTTTTTGGTGGGTTGTAACCATTTTGTGCATAGGTCCCTTAACCTTGTATAAGCATCCTGTAGGGTATCTGAGGACTGGAACAACAGGGCTCGGAACCTCTGTCTATATGTTTCTAAGCATATGTCATACCATTTAAAATAGCCTCTTTACAGTATTATAATCTTCACTCATGGAGCTGTCCACATGACCATAGGCCAGCTGAGGCCTTTCCTGTTAGATAGGGGGCAAGGCGTATCACCCATTGTCCTCTGGGCCACTGACAAGCTCAGGCAATCCGTTCGAATGTAGTCAAGTAAGTTTCTATATCATCCGTTTCACTTAATTGTGTAAGCTTGATATCCTTAGGGTTATCCTCGATGGAGGTAGCCTGCTAACCCAGATCCCGGATAGCTCTGAAGTGTCACCATCTCTGCCCATTTCATTGCATCTCCCTCACTCTTTGCTTCTCCCAGGCTACTTGTTGAAGGCAAAACCATTGTAGTAAATCCTGGGCATCTCCACTAGGGGGACCTTCTGCCACCTCCTCCTCTTCTTCACCAGCCTCTAAGGTCCCACCAATCGCACCGTCTTCCTCCAGCTTGGTGGTTTTGCATCGGACATCTGGTAAACCAGACATTAAAGGTTGTCCCAATTTGTCTGCCATCATTCGGGTCAACACTCCAGTGAGTCTCTCCTCTTAGAACATGCAAGCTCTCTTCCAATACTCGGAGCAGTATTGTTCAAATCCCACCACTGCCACCACGTGAGGCGTGGGATATAAAAGAGGACACTTGCTCGTAGTTGTAGATGCATCAGGAAATTTATTTAACAAAAAAAAAAAGACCAGCCGGACTTTAGGCGCAATACCAAAAAAAAAAAATAACTTGAGAAAATATAACAACAGTCTCTTGAAACACTAGAATGGGCTAGTGTAACACACTTCGAGGTCAGACTAGGTCTGTACCTCCCAGACTATCTAACTAACTGATTCAGGTACCTGGATTATATACCACAAAATGGTCAGGTGACTACCTAACTCCACCCTGTACTTTATGTTTAACTTTATATTTCTATTTCCCAAAGGATTATTTTATTCACAAAGATCATATCCCTTTAAATCAGTGAGATAAACATACACAGTCTTAGCAATAGATTTTATACCTTTTTAGGATTTACATCAAAGTTCTGGCATCTGAAGCACCACCTCCCTTTTAGTGATATAAAGTATTCACATTGAGGCGGTCAGCTCCTAAGGAAAGGGCTGGAGCAGAAAGGATCCTGGATTTTTAAGCACTGTGCAGCAAAACGCTCGTTTTATCAAGTGCCTAGAATCAACACAGGAATGCCCCAATTCGGATTCGGGAGGTATGTGCAAGTCAAAACAGTTGTTTTTGGGCAGAGGAGAATGCTCCGAACTGAAATATAAGACTAAATGCCTTTGCGAACATGCGCACATTCGAGGAGGTTAAAAGCTGCTTAGCGAATGAATTACTCCGTTCGCCATAGGCGCCTAGCAGCATACGTTCTTCAAAAGAATTGATTTTTAAGAGGGTTTTCCTCTGGCCAACAAATCAGCACATTAGAGGGGGAAACCAAAGGTTAAAACGATATTTTGGGTTCCTTGAATTACGCAAATGAACCCACGGAGGCACAACAACGAGAGGGGTCCTATATCGAAAATAAATATCAGAGTCTATACTCTGACAGTCTCTTTTGATAACTTTACTTTTGTGCAATTCTAATACTCAATTGCATCAATTGGGGGTTCTATTATACCTGGAGACTACACAAATACATACATATATCAAGACCATGAAATACAAAGGAGTTAGGAAGAGAGATATAGGTGGCCAGCCTATATTAGAAAGAGGAAAGGATACAGAAGGAAAAGGGGGTATACAAAAAGCGAGCTGTTGCAACAGACTAAAAAAATATAAGGTCTGATATACATGATGTTTTCCTTGTGTTTTTTTTTTCTTTTATAAGTATATTATCTTTTTTTTCTTTACATGGGGGTGGGCTTCCCATTGTCCCAGACAAGTTTTGATGGAGGGTGTGTGTGTGTGAATGCCAACTCAGGGATTGGGCACCCCAGTGTCGGCAATTCTTATTAAACCAATGGCCTTGTGTTGTTTACTGCAGAGACAAATCCTGTATCAAACTGCTATTTTACAATGCAGAATCCTGCATTGAACTGCCATGTTGTTTGCTAAATGGCAGTTTGATGCAGGATGCTGTATCATAAAGTTGCAGTTCGATGCAGGATTCTGTTTATGTCATTACTGGTAGGGAGTATGGGAATGCAAGGGTGGTGGGTGCCATTGGATACCGTGATGTTTCACCTGCCTAACATGCCCCTCCTCGTAGGATTTGAATTCATTTTACATTAAGTTCCCAGCTTATAGAAATGGCAGCTTTGTTATTAAAGTTTATACCTAGCTCCGCTCATTTGCTTCTCCATGTCTGGGAGTGTCAGTGGGCTAATCGCTGCTGCAACTGAAGACAGGAGACTAGTTTGAAACTTACAAACAGCCTGAAGTCACAGAAGCTGAATTCAGAATGCCCACCACAGCTGGCACAAGAAGTTAGATGGCTGCTGCATTACTGAAAATGGCAAGCACCTGCAGACTGAACATCTGCTCATTGACCTCTGAAAGGTCTGTTTTTTTTAGTATTGCAGCTTTGAAAATCTTTGGTTTTCCTTTCTGTACTGCCGCCCAATAAATAAATTTAGACTTTCACCTGAACAGGAGACCTCCTGTTGATTTCTGTCCCTTTGTCTCAGCAGCTGCTGCCACTCCTCTCTGTTGCCACTTGTCTGCCATCTTTCTCTGTTTTCTTGCTTGTCTGCCATCTCCCTCCTGCTTTCTTCTTTCCCTCCATTCATTCTAGTGTAGTTCTGTTTATTTTCTTACACTGTCCTCCTTTTGTGCAGAGAAGTTTTCCCCCACCAGACCTTTTTCGGTGAATGTTTTTAAACTGTACAATTTTATGATCTGTAGCTGCTGTTAAACCTGGGACTTCACTTACAAGAGACTTTTCTTTGTACTGCTATCCAATGACAATGGACATTGGGGAGATGGGAGGGACCACTAGACTACCAGGTAATGTTTATTTTTATAGTGGCATTGGGATCCAGTATCCAGATCAGGGGAGAGGAAGAACAAGTACAAGGATGCGGAATCCTGCATCAAAGTGGCATGTTACAGTGCAGAATCCTACAATGAATTGCCATTTTATGATGCAGATCACCATTGAACTACCATGCTGTTTGCTAAAGAATGACAGTTTGATGCAGGATGCTGCATCATAAAGTGGCAGTTCAATGCAGGATTCAGTTTTTGTTATTACCAGTAAAGAGTACGGGGATTGGAGGGTGGCAGGTGCCACTGGGCACCAGGAAAACATAGGGCAGGCTATGGGATCCCACTAACACTAACAGGAAAAAAAATAAAGCAAGGGGATCGGAGGCTGCAGACTGAGGCACCTACAGGTGCCTGCTCATCAAAAATGTCTGTGAACAAATAATTTGAACAAATTAACATCACAATGTAGATATGTGGGTATCATTTACCTACATTGTGATGTTTATTTATCAACATTCATTAATTGTTCCTCTTTTCCCTGCTTTGTTTATCTCGCTTCCTGCACAGACAAAATGGCAGACACTGTGAAAGGGATTCAGTTTTATAACATAGAATCCTGTCTCACAATTTGCCTGAGGCATAGAATCTCTTGTCATGTGGGACATCTATTTTTTCCCATAAGAAATAATGGGAAATGGAACATTTCATAACTTTTGAACACAGTAATATTTTTTTCACCAAACCTTCAAAATGCACATCTGTGAGGTAAAGGCTCTCTACCCTGAAAATTTCAAATCACAACTTAAAACTGTTTCTGAGATACAGGTGGACACAAAAAAGTGTTAAAAAGCTCCAAACCTTCTGTATTTTCAACACTCTGTAGCTCAGAAACTGCAAAAAGTATTTAGGCAACATTTGCCACATACACAGACCCCAGCCATTATGCATCAAAATTTCATGTAAATCACTTGAACCATTACAAAGTTATTAGCTTCCAAAAAAATTGCCCCTTAATATTAAACACTGTTATCAACCCTAACTATACTGGTGCTACTGCACCAGTATAATTTGTGGTCTGCAGCTCCATCTATGTTCCAAAGTCAGCATGCTTTAGTCAGTGAATTATATGAGAAGAAGCCTACTGTTCTAATAAGTCAGTTAGTCAGCACATTGCTGGAAATGCTTCAAAATGTATCAGCCTGTGTGCTAAATGCCCAAGTATTGTCCAATGAAACACTGAATACAGAAGAACATGATCCATATGAGCATGTTACTCTGGTAGCGTGATATTTTATCTCAGTATAGAATCTTAGTACAAGGCCAAGCCCCTTGGCATCCCGGGAACATCAATTTCTACACCAGGTGTACGACTGTTTCTATGTTCCAGTTGGTAAGACTTTTCTTATGCATCTGTCCTTTGTACTATTATTT
Organism: Neoceratodus forsteri; assembly: GCA_016271365.2. Taxonomy (NCBI): domain Eukaryota; kingdom Metazoa; phylum Chordata; order Ceratodontiformes; family Ceratodontidae; genus Neoceratodus; species Neoceratodus forsteri. The sequence goes on along the minus strand of CM057449.1, from coordinate 154,810,584 downwards.
GGGAGAAATAAACCATAATTCTTCACATCTGTGGTTGTGGTGTTTACCGTCAGGTTATTTCCTGCACAATCTGACAGTAAAAATAACAAGAGGCTGGCACTAGTCATAGAAGCATAGAATCTGATGGCAGGTAAAGACCGCTTTGGCCCATCCAATCTACCCATTTCTCCCTCTACACTATTACCACAGACTGTGCCTGATCTACAGCTCTTTCTCCTTCTCCCTTCCTCTACACTATGATTCCTTTTGCTTATCCATGCATGCTTGAACACCACCACCACTGTTTCACCCCCACCAGCTTCACTGGAGGCTATTTCAGGAATCCACCACTCTTTCTGTGACAAAGTACTTCTCATCTCTCCTGAATGTACCCCCTCCTGCTTCACAGCATGTCCCCTTGTTCTTGAACACCTTTTCTTCTGCCTCAAAAAAGGACTAGTGTCCAGCTCCCTTCAAAGCTTTTATTTTTTTGTGACCCCTTCCCTTCTCCTTCCTCTGTGAACACTGAGCAAAATATATATTCAGGGTGTCTGCCTTTTCCTGGTCCCCATTTGCACAGTACCCAACTCCCCTCCCTTTTTAACTATTCAATCTCACCCCTTGTCTTCCTCTTTTCACTTACAGTACATACCTAAAAAAATATATTGTCCCCTTTCAATACCTCTGGGGCTTTTCTCTCTTCAGTTTGTGCCTTTGCTCTCCTTACTGCTTTCCTGCTTCCCTCATGCCTCCTATCCTCCTCCTTTGCATCTCCTTATACCTTCTGAATACTATCCTTTTAGCTTTTACCTTTTAAGCCACCTCTTTTGAGAGACGTGGTGGTCTCTTTCCTCCTGCTTTTGCTCACTTGTTTGATGCAGAGTTTTGTTCCCTTTACTATGCTTCCTTTTATCTTTGTCCACTATTTCTCAACCCAACCAGGTCACCCACCCCTGCTACTGTGGTTCATCCCTGAGGCATTCACCCATCTTTTTAAAATCTGACCTCCTGAAGTCCAGGACCATCACCCTTGTGTGGTTTGATTCTGCAACCTTCCTTATATTGAACCACGTGGTATGGCGATCACTGGTCCCCAAGTAGCCTCCCACCTTGATGTCTGCAACCCTGTCCCTGTTAGTGAATACCAGGTCCAGTATTGCCCCATCATCAATGGGTTCACTAACAAGTTGCCTGAAGAATACCCCCTGCAGAGTATCCAGGATGTCCCTGCTTCTAACTGAAGCCACTGCTTGGAAGCTCCAGTCCACATTTGGCAGGTTGAAGTCCCTTACCAGCAGTCCATCCACCTTTTCTGCCATGTTCCCATTGGCTTCCATTAATACCTTATTTAATTCCTCTCCCTGTGCTGGAGGTGTGTAAATCACACCAGTGCACATAGTGGCTCCATTTCCCATCTCCAGGGAGAGTCACAATACACCTGTCTCCCCCTTTTAATCTTTTCCTCATATAAAGCACCACACCCCATCTTTTCCTTCCCACCTGGTCCTTCCTAAACAGAGTATAGCCTGGTATGGCCATTATTCAGTCATGGTTTTCAGTGGTATCCTGTGAGTGGGCTATCCACAGTGGGCACCTACCAAAACAGTGACTCACTTGTGGTGCAGGAAAGACAGGGCGAGGGTGTGAGGAAGGCAACAGATTAGGAGGCTCGCACATATAGTGATTGGATGTCACTATATGTATATACACACAGGGGAGCGAGCATGACAGAAGGGAAGGAGGGAGGGTTAGCCTGGCATGGTTGGCATGGGGCCTGCAAGTTGGTCCCATAGGGTGGTGGGTGGGTGGCAGCCTAAAACTGCAAGGGTCTGGGTTCGGGTCCAGGTGCGCCTACATTTTAGTGCACCTGGCATGACACTTCTTTTTTCCCCAGAATTTGCAACCCCCAGCATGCACCCCACTGGAGTTAAGAATCCTTTAGTAGGGGGTGCAGGGGTGCATCCCCCTGCATTAACATTATAAATCTAAGTCCCTGGCACAGTTTTCCTGTGCACCAGGGATGTACATTACCGAAATTGATTTTCAGTGATGGACCCTCGCCATAATAACAGTTGCCTTTCGGCAATCGCCATTATGACATAGAACCATTTTCAGTGCACCATGACTATGTAATGACCACAGTATCCAGGTTGGCCTCTGCCATGATGGTCTCTAGGTCCAGAATCTTATTTCCTATACTTCTAACATTCACACACATAGCCTTCCAGATTTTATTTCCACTCTGTTTGTTGCCTACTTTTTTCCAATTTGCCCTCCCTCCTTCCCACCTCCTTTTAATGCTCCCATTCCTTTCCACCTTTATCTCCACAATCCTGCTTTCTTTTTATTTAATTTGCACACTAGAGGATTCCTCTCCTGTCAGGCTCTGTTTATGCTCTACTTCAGCCTGTGGGGGGGGCAGTTGCTGACTCCCCAATTCCTTCTGCCACCCCCCTTGGCTAGTTTAAATGTTGCTTGAAGTACAATATAAACTGTCCACTGAGGACTGCAAGTGCATCACCCCTGTTTAGGGTCTTATCTTCCCATGTGGGTTCCCAGCCCCAATGTAGCCAAACTCTTCCTCTCTGCAACATTCCTTCAAGCATGAGTTAAAACTCCTGGTGCACCATAATGATAGACCCCATTATAGAGACCTTGGGCTGGATATTCAGACTGTGCACGGTGATGGCACAAGCCTGGGCACAGTGCAACTGGGCTGCACCAGGGCATGGACCAGGCAATATTCAATGGTGCTGCGCCATGGCTCAGCACAGTTGAATATGGCACTGAGGGTGCACGCACTGCACAAGTGGCAGAAAATGTGATATTCAGCACTGAGCATGCAAATGAGGCCATCCAATGCATGCAAAGGTGCAAATGGGGCCATTTGCATCATTGTGGCCCCAATTGCATGCTGATGCGCTGATCCCCAATGATTACTCCTGGTCCCCTGCCAGACTGCAGCCATCTTGGACTGACGCCCTGCAGTCCTGTGGTGGACCCCGCTCCCGTATGCCTGACTGCGGGCATATGTTTAAATTATTCCTGGTGGTCCAATGGACCACTCTCCATCACCTGATCATGGGCATATGATGACAGTATCCCTGGTGGTCCAGTGGACTGCTCTCCATTGCCCAATCATGGACATATGTTTAAATCATCCCTGGTGGTCCAGTGGAACCCTCCAGCACCTGATCGAGGGCAGAGATGGCAGAAGTAATCCTGGTGGTCCAGTGGTATGCCCCTCCCCACCTGCCCACTGTGGTCCCCCACCACTCAGCACCACCCCATCAGCGGCAGGTGGCAGCACCCCACCCGCATGCCGCCCGGCCACCACCGACTGACTGCATACAGTACGGTCTGTCGTCTATTGGTCCACTGCATGGACCAATGGGCATCTGAACCATACTGTACTACAGAGCCCGTTATGCCAGATGAATGCATTCATTCACATAGCTGACCTGTCTTCTATTATCGTCTACACCCTGGTCCCCCGGTGAACCAATAATCATACTATATGTCACAATCGGTGATGAAGCTCAAGTGGCATCTGCGGGTGGGGTGCTGCCGCTCCGCCGCCTGACGAGGTGCTGGGTGGCGAGGAACTGCAGTGGGTGGGTGGGATGGGAGGGGTACTACTGGACCACCAAGACTACCTTTGCCATCTCCACCCATGATCAGGTGCTGAGGGGTGTTCCACTGGACCACCAGGGATGATTAAACATATGCCATGTCGGGCAATGGAAAGAGGTCAACTGGCTCACCAGGGATATTGTCACCATATGCCCAGGCAATGGAGAGTGGTCCACTGCGACCAGGGATAATTTAAACATATGCCCATGATCGGGTGATGGGGAGCAGTCCACTGGACCACCAGGGATGTATTGTAAAGATGCCCCAATCAGGGGATGGGGTGGGGGCACAATGCTCCCAGGGCAGGGAGCTTATGGACAGTGTTCTGGGTGGGTGGTGGCCATCCATGGCTGGTGGCTGCCGTGTTGCACCTGCAATATGGCAGCTCACCTGTAGGTGGCCAGGACTTGCTCCTGGTTTGACCAGGCACATCTTTGCTCCCCCAAGTGGTGCAAGGTGGGTTTGTGCCAGCATATGCGCTGCACATCCCGGGATGAATATCGGGATGTGCTGCATATGCATGGGCACACCCACCTCAATTGCACCACATACATTACTGATGCACCCCGGCGCATCTGGAGTTGTGCAGCACAACATGCCCCTTTGAATATCGCACCAGGGTGCATTGGTGGGTTGCATATGGTGCAACCCTGTTGCACCATGCGCAACCTGTTTGAATATCCAGGCCCTTAAGTAGAACATATAGATCAATTAATTACTCCAACACAGCCTTCTGCAAAACATTTTATGGTACTTATGACAAACTGGCCCCTTTAGATTATGTATACAGTATACAGTAGTTAACATTTCTGGTCTTGGATTATTTTAAATCAATATGTTGGTAATAGTTATGGTGGTAGTCCTCAATAATTGATGAAAGGAATGTGCCTTTTATGTTGTAGATTTACCATAGAGACACAAACTATTTTTTTATATCATAAAGTCATAAAGCACTAAAAAAATTCATAAAGTCATACCAAATAAATGAGGATCAACCTTCAATCATCTTTCTGCAATGTGCATGCTAGGTATAATACAGTGCATATTCTATAGAGGATAATGTATGGTCTTTGGGTAATAACCTTGCTATAAACACTTTAAGAGATTGCCATGACGTCATCTTAAACCTCAAGAGTGCAGCTCGAGAGGGTTTTCAGATGTCACAGGAACCTCGAGAAGTGTTTAGTGCAGTTGTTAACCAACGATTTTACGTTATATTTTATAGTGTATGGGCTACCAAGATTGTGTAATCATGGATTGAATTACTTTACTGAATTATTTTATGGAACATTGATTGTTGTGAGCATTCTGTTTTGTTATGCCATTGATATGACATACTCAAGAAGGGTTAGCAACAGAGTGAAGTCATATCAATGGCATAACATAGAGGATAATGTGTGGTCCTCTATCGGTAACGGTCAGTTAACTGTCGAGGGAGGTTGCCAGGGCGACCGTCAAACCTTGAGAGCCGAAGCTCGAGAGGTTTACATTGCCATGGCAACCTCGAGACAGTTAACATTGACTGGTTGTCGAAAGAGGGACCATACATTATTTTTTATAGTGTATGGTCCCACATAAAAAGACTGCTTACTTTTTACTAACTAGTCACCGCCACGGCCGTTCAGTCCTTCCTAACCGCTGCTGTTCATCCGTCGGTTCCCCGCTGAAAAAAAAAAGCGTGCACATGCTCAGACCACTCGCTGTTGTTAACCTATCGATGTGACGTAGCATCGATAGGTTGACAACATGTCTACGTCACATCGATAGGTTAACAACCTTAGGAAATGATGATTTCCTAAGGTTAACAGCGTTCTACCATACATTATAAGGTTGTAATCTGTTTGATTTCAGTTAATAATAAGGGCTCCCCATATATTTTATATACATTTTAATAAATGTGTGTTAATGTGCAAGCTTTTTGTGTTACACTTATAGATTTAAAATAATCATTTGTGATGTTTGTGGCTGGAGGTATAGTAATATAAGTGAAATAGTGACTTCCATGATTTAAAATACAAACACTATAATAGTAATGAACTTGTCCTAAGCTTTTGATATAATAGTCTGTGTTTAGAAATTGTGGTGATTAGTTTTACATGCAGAGAAATATGCTACTGTATATCAAAAGGTTGTCTGCCTAGTAGGATTAAAATGAGAAGTGTAGTTCCATTTCTAATCAGTACAGGTATTCATTTAAAAAATCTATATAAAATTGACAACGGATGTGCACTATTCAATGCATAGTTTACACTGGAAAGGTAAATTTACCATAGACGTTAATGCAGTTTTGATAGGACTTCTTCACCAGTCTAAATACTTTAATGCTCCTGAATCTGCAAGCAGTGTAAGTATTATTTGATCTGTCATAGACCTTTACAATATCAAAAGTAGACGAGTACAATAACATATAAAAATAGTTCATAGCAAACATTACACCATATTAATAAGTATGTAGATCAAAAACGAATAAGTACAATCATAAAAAATATTAAAAACCAAAGCATTTTCATACACACATGAGAGAAGAGATGTATACGTTAGTTTGCAAACACTCAAATCCATATATGGAAACATCCCTCAATTACTAAACTTTTTATTACCTGACTCAAAAACAGCAGTGACCTCCTTTAGATGATAACCAGATAGAAAGGATTTAATCATGTCTGGCTCTAATTCATGAAACTGACCCCAAGTAACATGCCACCTTATGTATTACATATTCATCCTTTGTGGTAAAAAGAATATTTAGCAATAACGCTGGATCAGTAGTAGCAATATTGTTACAGATAAGAGTAAACCATATTTCTCTTGAGTTTTATACCAGGAGCATATCAGAATAACATGCTATAGATCTTCTACATTCTCATTAGTACATGGGCAGTAAGAAGAACTAATTGCCCTGTCTTTATTGAATTTAGACATGATGCGTTACTTGGGAACATTTCCAATCTAAATTTAGTGAATAAATGCATTTGTTTTGGATCTTTTAACACATCAGAGTATTCGCTGTATTGAAAGGACATATCATTAAAATATGCCCATGGTGCTATTTTTAGCTCAGAGATAGTAACAAAATCAACAAATTTGAAGTGATTTGTAACCTTCCTTGTAATATATACCTTGAATTTTAACTTTTAGAGATGTTTTTATCCAAGTATATTCTCAGGAAAGTTAGGCCTGATGAATCTAAAATGGAATATAACCCTAATAGCCACTTGGACTTCCTACAACTCAAACTCTCCTAAAGATACTTCTCTTGCAGTGAGATAACTGACAGTCTCTGCTGTTCTAATGACAGTAGTTTGACCCAGTAATTCACTTTCCTTGTTTGGGCATATGCTGGGGACTAACTAGGCCAAGCTTAGCTCACACCAATGCAGCAGGAGTAGAATTGTTCAGTCCAAGAAAGGTTCTTAATAATTTATTTAATGGGATTTCAACTGTTTGATGGTTATCATAATCCCAAACCTCTGTGTGATATAAGGCTTGGGAATAATACATTGCCTTAAATGCAGTGAATAATGGCTTAACAGAGTTTCACCCAAATTTGTAATTAAAGGATTTGAGAGAATTAACACTTTGTTTTAGTTTGAATAAAAGAGAGTTGGAGTGCTTAACCCATTTACCAACATTTGAGAAATGAAGGCCTAAGTAAACATAAGATTTCACAGTATTGAATCTTTTATTGCCAAGCCTCCACTTTTAGTTATTTTATTTGAACCATAATCATATACTGACTCTTCTTTTCATTGATGGTACGATTGTGACTAGTGGCATAGTCAGTCAAGAGGTCAAGTCTACCCTGTAGACCACTCTGTGTTAATGACAACAGAACACGATTGTCTGCGTATGCCAATACAGGGCAGCATTTTTAAAATATTTTCAGTGAGTCAGTGAGGGAGTTTTCCAACTATATTAATAGATTGTTTATGTAAATGCAAAACAAGGTGGGGGCCAACACGCAGCCCTGTCTGACCCCACCATTTGTTACAAATGGAGAAGAAATTGGCCAGTAGTCCTATTTTCACCTTAGCCCAGGTGTTGTGGTACAATTTTCTAACAGCAATGAGTTCTTCAGCTATGCCCCAATCCTTTATAATAGCCCATAGTGTACAGCACAAAATAGAATCAAAGGCTGGAGGAAACTCAATAAATGCAAGAAACAGCTTCTGTTTATGTATTTTGATGTATTTTTCAAAAACAAATGTGACAAGATATAACAATTATCTGTAGTGCAGTATCCAGTATGGAAACCAGCTTAATTCTCGGATAGGTCACCCAGTGCTTTAATTTGTTCCTGTAGTTTGGATAATACAATTTTAGAAAAGATTTTACCACAATCATCTAGGAGGGGAAATAGGCCAATACATCCTAGTGTCAGACTTATCCCCTTTTTGGTGAATCGAAATTATTATGGCCCCTTTCCATGAATCAGGGAAATTGAAATTCCTAGCAAAAGTATTAAAAACCAGCATAAGACTAGAAGACCAATGTGATGGTGAGTCTAGGTAGACTTCTGCTGGAATCAGGTCCGGGCCTGGTGCTATGTGTTTTTTCATGGATATTATGGCAAAATATACATCAAAATAGCTGCAGAGAACAAAGTGTGTCATATCTGTCACAGTATTGCAAGAATCTGCAAGATGGTTTGGGTCAAAAAAGATCTCAGTGTAATAATTTTGCTGTGCAGCCAAGGAAATGTAAAAATCTATACATGTCATAATTGTGTGTGCCCTGGACAACCATCTGCCAATATGCATGACGATCTTTATTATAAATGGCTTTCAGCATTTTTGCCCATTGTGAATGATAAAAGATTACTTGTTTATGCTTCAGTAGTTTTCTTATAGGAATATGTGGCCTGATTCAATATCTTAAATTGTTTTATCTGGTTACTATCTTTAATCAGTTTAACTGCTTTTTGGCCTAACAGCATTCTTTGTCAAACCATGTATTAATAATGATCCTGTGTTTATTGATGTTTACCACTAGCTTCCCTATAATAGCTTCAAGACAAGTTTCCAGGTGTGTAATTAAGCTAGGACTGTTTAGAGAAGAGTAATCAAAATTAAAAAAAAATTCACAAAGACTAGTCCCTATCTCAACAATATACGAGTGATTCCATTTTATTCTAAAGTTATTTCTTATTTCTAAGTTAGCATCTTGACAGACCATAAGCTTCTTATCTGATAAAGTATAACATAAAATCAAAGGAAAATGGTCGCTATCAGCTCTAGGAACAATTACAAGTAAGTCCCAGATAACCATGCTATCGTTCCAGAACATGTAATCAATAACTGAAGGTCTAATCATGTTAAAATATGTGAAGTTACCCTTGGTATCGCCTTTCAATCTACCATTAAGGGGGATGAGATTATTGGGTGTTAAGAATTCTAAAAGTTTGATACCTCTTTTATTTTTCGCTACCTTGTTACCAATATGTGGCCCCTCACCCCATCCACCCAAAACCTACACATCTTGGTGCTGTACTGGATGGACCATAGGCTACGTGTCCCTAGGTCAGCACAAGGGGAAACTTTGGACTCCGGACTCCCGCACTCAAACTTATACTAGATGCAGAAAGATTTGTGCTTTCAAACTACTCCTTGCTGCCCTAAGGAAAATTGTGTTCCTACTACTTTTGTGTTCAGGTAATGTTGAACTCAACCCTGGTCCCACAAAAGCTCTCTCATTCTCCATCCGACCTTACAAGACTGAAAGGAGTCAGCTTTATGCACGCAAATATTTGCAGTCTTTTAAAGAAATTTACATCAGTCCAGGCATGGATTACTCATACCGCACCAGACGTACTTGTGCTCTCTGAATCCTGATTTCAGGCATCCACCCCAGATAGAGAGGTTAACATCCCTAACTACCTCCGATTTAGAGCCAATAGGCAGACCAGGGAGGTGGAGTAGTCATCTACGCAAAACAAATTTTCAGTGTCCATCCTAGACTCTACCTCTATTGCAGGCAGATTCGAATGTTTGTCTCTTAAAGTTGAACTTTCCCATCAATGGCTTTCCATGTCATAGGCTGTTACAGACCACCAGCCTGGGGCCTCAGCTCCTGTCCCATCTGTCATCTATTATGGGCTTTGTCCCCATTGAAACAATTATTCTAGGAGACCTTAATAATGATTGGTTGACTAAGTTCTCATTACCCTGAAGCAATTCTTGACTCCCATGGGTTCACACAACTTATTACTGAGCCAACTCGCATTAACAAGAAAAACCCAATGAACAGCACCCTATTGGATGTCCTTCTCATAAGCAAACCATATTCTTTTCCCATGCCAGAATTTTTTCAGCTGATGTTAGTGACCACTGCTTTATTGCTGGTATAAGAACTGACACTAAACCCTCACCAACATCTAAATTTTCCCCTAAAAGGTCCAGCCAGAACATCAATCCTCTCACATACTTCAAAGAATTAAAAAACTCTTTGCACTGGCAGAGTTTTTACCTTGCTAAATTGGTGAGTAATGCCTACGACATCTTCCTTGAAATTATAACCAGTGCCCTAAATAACCAAGCTCCTCTGGTAAAAGCACGTATAAAAGCTAGAACATGTCGTTGGCTCTCAGCCGACTTCTAGGCTGCGTTACTAAAAAGAGATCAACTCTGGAAAAAGGCTCACAAATCACACACAGACGAATACTGGTGTCTCTTCAGGACAGCTAGAAACGCCTGCACTAAGATGGTCAGAGAGGCCAAGGCCAATTTTTACCGATCTGAGCTAGATTCTGTGTCGAAATGCCCTACCAAGTTCTGGTCCACACTAAAAGAACTGACTGGTCATTCTCCAGGAAATGTGCTTCCCTCCAAAATTACCACTGGCAATGCTATAATCAATGACAGAAATGAGATCCTGCAGGCCTTCAACAATCATTTTGCCACTGCAGGCCTAGCATTCGATAACGCACCGCTAAGCAGACTACACCCACAGATCAACACTAAGCTCCCAGAACCGAGTAACAATATCGTAACCTTCTCATTCTTACCCACCTCCATAAAGGAAGTTGAAGATCTTCTCCTAAATTGGACAATAAAAAGTGCTGGGCTGACTTCTTCGACCCATATTACTTGAAAATTGCTTATCACATCCTTGTTGCACCCATCTCTCACTTATTCAGCCTGTCCCTATCGCAAGGTTCCCTCCCTCAGTTATGGAAAGTTGCTCACTTCATCCCCCTGTTTAAATCAGGGGATCCCTGTGACCTAAATAACTCTAGGCCGATCTCCCTCCTCCCCACACTCTCCAAGCTCCTAGAAAAAATTGTGGATACCCAGCTGAGATCTTTCATAGACAACTTGAACTTACTAAACCCTATGCAGTCAGGTTTCAGAGCAAAGCACAGTACAATTACGGCCCTGGAAAAAGTAACTAACGACTGGCAACGGGAATTAGACAACAAAAAATTAATCTGTGCAGTTTTCCTGGATCTCAATAAGGCCTTCGACACCATCGACCACTGCTTGCTTCTCTCCACTTTACAAACAATAGGTCTAGACCGAACCTCCTTGTGTTGGTTCCATGATTACCTCACTGGTAGGCAACAACAAATCAAGGCTGAAGGGGAGCTTTCTTCACTTAAACTGATAAAAACAGGTGTCCCTCAGGGGTCCATATTGGGACCATTACTGTTTGCTATCTATATCAACAGCCTGGATGTAGGCATTAAGGAAGCAAGCATTCACCTGTTTGCTGACAACACGGTGCTCTACATAAGCTGTGAATCTCCTGAAGCTGCCTGTGGCGACCTACAAACTGACTTTAACATCCTGCAGCACCAGCTCCTCAGTAAAAGACTACTACTTAATGCCAAGAAAACCAAGACAATGCTATTCTCACTAACTGGCCAGAGGGCATATTCTGCCGCTGCTGGTCCATTACCTTCTATTTCCACCTGACTAGGTGAACATCTTGAATACGTACCGAAATTCAAGTATTTGGGTGTCTGGATAGACAATAAACTCTCCTTTGTGGAACATATAGAAGAACTGCTGAAAAACCTAAGGCAGAGGCTTGGACTCTTCTTCAAAATAAATCGCCTCCTGACCGCAGACGCCAAAAGACAGCTCGTCCAATCCACATTCCTCTCACTAATTGACTATGCTGACTTCATATATGGCCAGGGCCCAGCCTCACACCTTGCTAAATTGGATGTACTGTATCATAGAGCTCTGAGATTTATAACAGGCCTCCCCTTTTCCACCCACCACTGTTCACTATATGTAGCTGTGGGTTGGCCCTCCCTTCAACACAGGCAGTATAGAAATGCAGCCCTCTGGACACTCTGAGCCATCGCCAACAAAGTCCTGCAATACATTGCTGACTGTCTCCCACTAAGCCTGATTGGGAATTATGCCTTGAGAAGTCATTCGCTGGTTTCCCTGAAAGTACCTAGGGTCGGTACCCACTTTGGAAAAGCAGCCATAAGCTTTGTCCTGCACACGCTTTGGAATAGGATACAGAAATCGCTGAGACTTAGCTCCCCTGTTAGTCTTGCTATGTTCAAGACCTAGTATGCAAAAACATTTGTGGAGCTCTGTAACTGTTTGTACCATTCCTAGTTGTCCAGCTGATGTTTCTGCTCAATCTAAATCCTTCCCGTTCAAACTAAGTGTTCCCTTACCAAGAATACTCCCCCCTCCCTGAGTCCATTCTAGTCCCACCAGTACTACCAGTTCACCTCAGTCCATTCCAGTCCCACCGGTACTACGTACTCACTGCAACACACCCCCCATCGCCCACTCTTATGCCCTGATACCACCTGCTTAGTATCCCAGAATCTTTCTGCCAGTGTCCCTGCCTCCACGTAGGTGCTTTTCCATATTCCAGGGACTCCTTTACAGGCTATGAACATGTTATTGATGGATAGGATTATGAAGGCATCTCTGTATATATTATTTACCTTTATTTCTACACTGTATATATTTTGTTGTATACGTCTTGCTACTGTTGTTTTATGTATATTTTACTTGTACTCTATTCTGTACCCTCGTCCTTGCAAACTGCAGGTCCACCTTGTAAATGAGCTTGCTCAATGGTGATCGCCTGGGTAAATAAAGATTTTGATTGATTGATTGATTGATTGATTGATATTCTTCTGGTCTAATAAAGATCTGGGGAATTTGTAAGCACTATCAAATCTCCAGTTTTGGATATCATTGTCAAAAAAGCCATCATAATTTCCCACTCTAGCATTGAAATCACCACACACAAGAATCTTTTCACGTGCAGTTGTTACCCATGTCCTGTGTATGATGTCATCAAATTCCTCCCAAATGCTGGAGTTAAAAAATGTTGAGTTACCCGGTGGCACATAAATATCAATGAGACAAAATTAAAAGGAGCTCAATTTAATATAAAGAGACTGAGAAAAGGAGTTTGAAAATAGCATATCAGCCGATGTGCCCTTCATGATCTTAACCCAAGTGACCAAACTGCCAGAAGGTCTACCTAATTTATAATACTCATTACCAGGGATCCAAAAAGTAGTATAGCCATTAAGTGTAATATAGTTTGCTGATTTCACTGTACATGGGATGCTTGAAACAGCCTTCCTGTGGAAGTGGTGGGGCAAAAACACTGGTAGGCTTAAAAGTATTCATGGGATAGGCACAAAGGTGTCTTGGTAGTAAAGTGGGTGGTGAGATAGCTGGGGTCAAGTAAGGTCTACAATAACAGTTTAGGCAGGGACAAATAGTCAGACCAGGTAGGCAAGCTGTCCTTATCTGCAGACAGATTCTGTTTCTGTGTAAGTACTATAAGTTCAATATTCAGAAATCACCAGCCACCCAAGAACAAATTCAGTTCCACTTCTTTTATTTTGTTCACGTTATGTCAGCTAACATTGTGTAAATAACATAGTGTGAGGCTAGTAAGACATTTACCAGCAAATCTGGAACCTTCTGTACTGCAATGAATTTAACTATAGGATCCTAGCTCCTGAAGAAGCCCACATAGGGTGAAATGTTGGTAGTGGCCAGGGATTGTTCAGAAAATAACTTGTTGAACAAGATAAAAGAAGTGGAACTGATTTTGTTTTCTTGTGTGGCTGGTGCTTTATGAATATTAACCTTTTGGACCTCTCTGAGATACCAGCCCCTGCATACTTCCTTTTGAGTAACTTTTGAATGTAACCCACCTCCTCTCTCTTTTCTGTGTAAGTACTGTAACATATGTACAAAGGAGCAGTGGTGCAGGCCATAGTTAGCTAAGAGAGTAACATGGCAAATGCTATTATAAAAAACGTTGAGTCTGCTCTAGTCAGAGATAGGTATATTACAAAAATGTGGGAGCCATTGTCTAAGCTGAGAAGCAAAATTCCACTAGCAATGGTCAGCCTGGTTTTAGAGGAGAGACAATGTTTCAGTCTAATTATCATACCTACCTTCTGAGTGACAGCCTTTACAAATGTAGGATCTATACTCCAAGACAGTGAAACAGGAATCCAGTGGCTTACTGTAGATCTAATGTAAATATGTATTGAATTCTAAGTCTTTGTTTTAAATCTGTAGCTATTCCATTATGTGAAGAGTGTCCATTTTAAAACCATAAACAATGAAGAATTCTTTTTGATGAGAATGGAGACCCACCAGCATTGTTTGACATCATAAATTGGCACCCAGCTCCTGATGGCACCATCAAGTTTGTCAAAATCGGTATCTATAACATCAGTGAACCTCCAGGTCGCAAACTGATTCTCAGTGAAGGAGCTATCTTTTGGAATGGAGGACAACCTAAGGTAGAATTATATTTTTAAATTTGTAAACTTAAACTAATGGATTTATATAGTCTTTTCTAATGGAACCCCTGAGAATTTATTTTAACTTATACACACACACAAAAATAAGAAATGAAAAACATTTTCATTATACACAGCAAAATCATAAGCAATTGTTTCTCCAATTAAACCATCTGCAGAACCCCTTCAGGCAGTCAGATAATTTCATTTTTTGTTTCCAGAAACTACGGTGTGCTTAGAGCATCTACTGCTCAAGAAAGATCAACCAGGTTGTTCACACATTATACTGTGATAAAACATAAACATACGAACATATGAATCTGCCAGCAGAAACAGACCACCCAGTCTATTAATGTCTGTCCGAGTGTGCAGCTACCACACTAGATTGCAACTGTCCCAACCCACTCCCCATCTATAATTCCCATGACAGCCTCGGCCCCCAACACTCAGACCCTCCTTCTTGCTTTGTCCCACTCCCTCTTAAAACTTTATACACTCTTACATGATACCATCCCCTCTGGTAGAGCATTCCATTTAGACACCACCTCTCCGTGAAGTAGTACCTCCTCATCCCCTCCTAAATCTTCCACCCTCCAATCTTAGTCTGTGCCCCCTCATGTCCCTACCCCTCCTCAGTTTAAACACCACATTCAGTGCTAGCTTTGTTTATCCCCCTCAAATACTTGAACGTTTCAATCATATCCCCCCATTCCTCCTCTCCTCCAGTGTGTACATATTCAGCTTTGCAACCTGTCTTTGTAGGCCTTGCCCTTCATCCTCTGTAACATATTTGTTGCCCTCCATTGCACCCCTTCCAGTAAATTAATATAACTCTTCAGATATGACTGCCAGCACTGCTCAAAGTACTCCAAGTGAGGCCTGCCCAAAGATCTGTAGAGGGGCAGGATCACCTACCTATGCCTGGATGAGAAACCCTTGCTGATACAGCCCAGCATCCAGTTCACCTTAACTGCTGCTATCCTGCACTGGGCAGAGCTTTTCATGTTCCTGTTACCAATACCCCTAGGTCCTTCTCTTCCTTGGTGATCCCCAGCCTCATCCCTCCCAACCAGAAGTCCCTCCTTGGGTTCTTTGCCCTGAAGTGCATAACCTTGCACTTTTCACATTGAATCCAGCTGCCACTTCTCCGACCATACCTCCAATTTGGTTAGGTCCCATTGCAGTTATTTCCATCCATCCTCTTCATCCATCACTGCTCCCATTTTGGTATCATCTGTGAACAGACTAACCCTGCTCCCAACTCCGTGTGCAATATCTGAGATAAAGACACAAATAGCACTGGGCCCAGCAATGAGCCCTGTAGCACACCACTCTCCACTGTTCTAGGTGTTGAGAGCTCCCCCCACTACCACCCGTTGTAGCCTCCCCTGTAGCCAGTTCCTTATCCAGTTTGTCAGCTTTTTCCCTACCCCCACAGCAGTCAGCTTCCCCCCAGTCTCTCATGAGGCACTGAATCAGAGTCCTTGCTAAAGTCCGAGTACAGGACATCTACAGCATGACCCATATTTAGCTCTCTTCTTACCCAGTCATAATATTCAATTAGAATGACCTGACAAGACCTCCCCGAGATGAACCCATGCTGCCGCCCATCCTGGAGGCCATTACCCTTGAGGAAAGACACCAGCCTCTCCTTCAGTATCATCTCCATAAGTTTACCCACTATGGAAGTGAGACAGACAGGCCGATAATTTCCTGGCTCATCCCTAGGGCCACTCTCATGTATGGGCACCACATGGAGTCCTGAGGCACCCATCCCATGTTCAGGGAGGTGCTGAACAAGTCTGCCAGAGGCTCAGCCAACACCTCCACCATCTCCCTCAGCACCCTGGGGTGGATGCCATCAGGACCTGATGCCTTGTCCACCTTTAATGCCTTCCAACACTCTAGTACTCTACTCCCCTTGATCATTCCATCTGTCAACTCCTCCCCCCCACCCGCACCATCCCAGTTCATTGTGGTAGTGGACCATCATTCTGCTTCTTGAAAACAGAGCAAAAGTATTCATTTAGTACTTCTGCTTATTCCTATCCCTTTTCCACTCACTCCCCTACCCACTTTTTCTTCATTATATGGTCTTTGCACTTTCTCTTTTCCCTGACATATCTTAAAAAAAGTCCTTCTCCCCTCCCTTAATGGCCTGCACTAACCTTAGCTCCCTGGAGGCCTTAAGAAACATAGAATCTGATGGCAGATAAGGACCCTTGGCCCTCCTAGTCTGCCCATTTCCTACCTAATGGATAAGCTGCAGATCCTAGTTAACCAACAGCCTATTTCCTCCTACCCCCCACTAGAATTGACTTATGTCTGTCCCATGCATTTTTGAATTCCCCCACTGTTTTTAACTCTACCCTCACTCGCTTGGTCACCTCCATGGACCAACTCACATAAGCTTCCCTGTCCTCTTCCTTCCTCGTTCTTCTGAACTTCTGGTATGCAACTCACTTCGCCCTCACCCCCTCCAACACTTCTCTGTTCAGCCAGCATGGTTTCCTGGCTCTGCACTTCTTCCTTCCAGTCCTGGTGCAAGCTTCTGTAGCCTCTTTTAGCCCAGTTTTAATAATTTCCCACTTCTGCTGTGCATCCATCTCTGGCATAATACCCTGAAGTCTCCCTTGCAGTATGTCTTTCATCCTCCCAAAGTCTACCCTCCTAAATTCCACCATCTTTGTTCCTGTGCCTCCAGACTCCCTGCTTAACTGGAGTGAACCACACTGTTTGGTGGTCACTATTGTACCAGCTAGTGGGTCTTCCAACCTTATTTCCCCTCACTGCCTCCTCATTTGACAGCACCAGGTCTAGCATGTTACCTAGTCATGTTAGCCCACTGACCAACTGTGTCAGAAGACCATCCTGGATCACATCCAGGAGCACCTGCTTCCTGGCACTGGAGGTGGCTGGGGTGCTCCAATCAACCTCTGGCAGATTGATATCCTCCACAATCACCACACTCCCCTTTCTACACACCCTCCTTATTTGCTCCGCTAACTCCCTGTCCAGTTCCACTGACTGGGCTGGTAGTCTGTACATCACTCCCAGCCTTAGCTTTCTACCCTTGGAGTCCAGAAGCTACAACCATATTGCCTCTGTCCTTCCTTCCTCCCCTCCTATCATCAGTCCCTCTCTCACATATGGTGCTACCCCAACCCCTCTCCCAACCCCCCAGTCTTTTCTATATATTCTATACCTTGAGATTGCCAAATCCCAGTCATGGTACTGGGTGTCCCAAGTCTCAGTCACTGTAGCGATGCCCACATTCCCCTCTGAAAAGAGCACCTGAAGCTCTGCTGTTTTATTACCCAGGCTCCTCGCGTTTAGGGAGACCACCTTCCATCCATTCCGATCCGTCCCCCCCTTGGCTCCTTGGTCTACACCCCTCCGCTCAGTGATCATCTCACATTATCCCCTTATCACAGGGGGATAGCACATTTTGCACTTCAACCTGGTGACCCTGCATGCTCCCCCTGTGCCACTTCACCTCTGCCCTTACTCATAACTAGGGGGGTGAGCTCACTAGGCTCCCTTTTCCAGACCCTTTTCCTATCGGCAGTCCCTTTGCCACACCTCCTCCTAGTTTAAACCCACCTTTATTGATATATACCCTTCTATTCCACTTTTTAGTACTCCCTTGCCTCTCTGCTCAAATGTAACCTGTCCCCTGTGTATAAGTCACTATTACCCCAGATTCTGCCCCAGTCTGACACTAATCCATACTTCCTGGTGCAGCACCAATCCCTCAACCACTCATTGAAGTCCTCTATCCTTTTTTTCCTCACTGTACTCACACATGGTACTGGGAGTACCTCGAGAATGCCACTGACCCCCCCTACCTCCTCACACTGCCTAGTCAACTCCTTGAACCTCTCTTTCACCACCTCTACAGTCTCCCCTGCCAAGTCATTTGTACCCACATGCATCACTGTGTGGAGGTTTCTACCTCCTTCCATGTGCACTTGAGAAGTGCCTGCCTGCCCTTCCCATGGTCAACCCGGGAATAGCCTCAATACAGATATGACTGTGCCTTTCTCCCTTCTGCCCCATCTGACCCTTTTCAGTATAGAATCCCCCAGCACTAGTACTCCCATCTTCTTGTCCCATACTCCCTCCCCTGTTTTCCTGTCTACATTTCCAGAGTCCACACTACCCTGCACCTTATTATCTCTATCTGAAACATAGAAACTTAGACTTTGAAGGCTGATAAGGACCCTTGGCCCACCTAGTCTGCCCATATCTCTACCTAGAGGATAAGCTGCAGATCCTATTTAACCAACAGCCTATTTCTTCCTACCCACCACAAAATTGCCTTATGTCTGTCCCATGCATTCTTGAATTCTCCCACAGTTTTAGACCCCACAACCTCCTTAGGAAGGCTATTCCATGCGTCCACCACCCTCTCTGTGAAAAAATACTTCCTCACATTGCCCTGAGCCGTCCCCTCTATCTTCAAATTGTGTCCCCTTGTTCTTGTGCATCTCTTTTTCTGAAAGATGCTACCCTCTTGGACTTTGTTGATTCCACTGAGGTACTTAAACATTTCTATCATGCCCCCTCTCCTCCTTTCCTCAAGGGTATACATATTAAGCTCCTTTAACCTCTCCTCATATGGCTTCTCTTGCAGACCCTGCACCATTTTAGTTGCCCTCCTCTGAACTGCCTCCATCCTGTCTATGTCCTTGCGGAGATGGGGTCTCCAGAACTGGACACAGTACTCCAGATGGGGTCTCACCAACTGTCTGTACAGGGGGATAACAACTTCCTGTTTTCTGCTGGTGATGCCTCTCCCTATACATCCCAGTATCCCCCCAGCCCTCCCTACTGCCTTCTCACATTGCTTGCCAACCTTAAGGTCATCTGACATGATTACACCAGGTCCTTTCCATTTTGTTGCACCATTTGTGACACCTACAACTTCCCTCCATTTCTGCCTCTCCTTCTACCTCTACCCTGCTCGTCCCTCCCCTTCTTTCCTTACCAGCCTGACTTCTGACTCCTGGGCCTTATCTACCATTCTCCTCCCCTCCCACTGATCTCTGACACCTCCACTACCACCTCTGATGCCTACACTGAACACCTATTACCTTCTACCCCCACAGTGGTGCCCATCTCTCCTTCTCCTACCTGAGCCTTCCTCCACTTACTGCCCCTCTGCTGCTCTTACCCCATTCTCCCACCCTACATCCTCACAGGATTTAGCCCTGCTGTTCCTCTCTGCTTCTCCCAGCTACCCTTTCCAGGGTCCCTCTTGCCCCGCCCTCACCCTCCCAGCTCCACCCAGAGCCCTGTACCTCCTCTTCCAGTCTGCTCAGCCTGTAACAAATTGGACAACCCCAGTTTCTATAGCATATTCATCCAAATGCTGCCTCACAACCATTGCACCCCACTATCCTCCCTGTGCCTGCCACCCACTCACTCCACGGTGCCCCATTCCATCCACTATTCTGATGTCTCCATCCAACCTTATTGAAGCCCTTCACCTCCCAGTGCTATCCCTGATAATTCCACATTTTCCTTCCCTTCATTATTCACATTTAACTTATATGTAATCTCAGTTTCTTATCACACAGTCTGTACTGCAATATCTGGATACCATATCTGACCCTACTAGCTTGCTTCCAAGTCTTTCTTTACTCCGTTGGTCCCTAGCTTGCTAGCTCAGTATCTCTAGTTGACACATTTATACATGACCTTGTCAGTTTGAACTTTAAATTTTCAACTTTAAATATGCTGTTACCCCTCCAAAATCCAAACCTTTCATTATGACTTTCAAACTTGCAACTTTGAAATATTTAAACCATAAAATCCAACTAGTAATAGCTTGAGTGTCTGAACATTTCCCACTTGACTATTAGCTTTAACAGTTAGCTCATATGGGAAGTTTGCAACTTCCTAAGCTCCTCCTCATAGCCTTTAAACCCAACCCCAGTGGCTTTTCAGTATTTAAGAAAGGCTGTATTTAAGGTGGCAAAGTTTGAGCAAAGCAGCAAAGTTAATTCAAGAAAAATCTACTTCATTAACCTGGGATTATGGTTTTACACCATAACTGAGACCCCATCTTCTCTGATTTCTGCAGCATGGCACCTTGGCATCTGCTGTACTGTTTGTTCATTTCTGAGGCATGAATGATTTATTTCTAAAGGCAGAATGCCATCCTACAATTTAAAAGAAAACTACAAAAATGTATTTTGTCTGCAGAATGAAGTTAAAAGTAGACACTGGTAAAATCAAGGAAATTCACTTTGTAAAGAACTTCATAAAGTTTTCCCAGCTTTGCTTTTCCCACAGCTGCATTTCACATAGTTTCCCCTGCTAAAGTGCCCATCTTCATCCAATGAAGACTAAGCATAAGGGCACATCACCAGCAAATGTTTTGATGAAGTGCCACTGAGTGCAGCTTCTGATACTTTGCCAGTGAAAATTATGCAAAATGTTTCTGTTTAAAAAATGATTTTGAAATGTGTCACGGAAGGAGTACCAGTCCAGCCATCCTCATTTAATATGCTAAGTAGATGGTAATAAGTTGTTTATTCTTTTAATTGTAGAGCACACACCAGTAAACCCGGAAAAAGGGGAATAATCTCCAAAACAATGTTTTAGCATTAATTCGCTTCTTGTTGTTACAGTGATATTACTAGAAAATAAAAAATACCACTTTGATATATACACTGTTATGTGGGTAGATGGGCCTTATTCTTCCAATTTTTTTGTTTGAAATGTATAACCACCCCTACCCAATCGACAGACAATTCAGTACCTTTTCTGTTTAAAACAAAGGTTTTGAAATGTGCTGACCACCCACTTACTGTGACATACAGTTACCACCCCTCACACCACCCAGATCCCTTTAAACACAATATACCCAACACCTCATGCTCTGGCACCCCACAGTGCCAGGAAAGATTTTGATGTAACAGTCATGAAGATCCCTTCTGCTGGCTCCATGGCTCTGAGCAATGCAGGATGATTCTGGGTGACCTGGGTTTTTACTTGGAGATGTCACAAGCGGGGGAGAGCAGGGAGAATTATGAGTACCCTTTGGATACTTTCCATTCTGGGGGGAGGACTCAAAATGCCACCTTGAAACAGCTCCTGCTGGTGGCGTGTGGAGGTGTTGGCAATGGTGTGGCTGACCACATGCCATTCTGCACCCCCCCAGGCCAGCCACATGTATGCATGAGTGAAATAAGAGAAGGGTATGTGTGTTTGAGACAGGAGAACAGGGAAAAATACCACTGGTATGCAAGATGATGGCCTCTCTGCCCCTCCCCATGCCTGGACCCTCCTTGTACCACTTGACAGGTATGCCCCATCCAGAACCACATGCAGAGAGGGAAAGTCAGGGCACTATCAGGGGATAATCCACAACCACAGCCAGAGAGGCTCCCAGCAGTGAAAAGCCAGCCACAAGGATCTGCAGGTCTGGGTATGAGCATGCCCTAGAGGAGTGCTACAGAGGGTGAATCTGGCAGGAGATGAGGGGCAGTGTGGGGCCCAAGGGTGGGTTCTGGTGGGCACAATGAAGCAAATAAATAAAAATAAGGATCTCTTCCCCACACATGCCATGTCAGTATTTATTTATGTACACCACTCACTCACCTCCCCACCTTGCATCTGTCCCTGAGACACTGCAATAGCAAGTAATCCTCACTCTGTCCACCTGCTGGTACCCAACCTGCCACCTCCACCCACCCCAAGTAAGGCAATGATAATCAAGGATACAGATACAACCAACAACATAAGAAAAACATCCAGCACTGGAGTGAGACATCCTCACTCTTCAGTGTCCTGCAGCAGAATGAATGAACAATAAGTCTCACCTATAGTGGCACTTGATTGGCTGACAAGTGACCACTCAGGTGTTACTATAGATAAGGATGTCATTGTTCATTCATTCTCCAGAAGGACACTGAAGGGTGTGGATGTCACACTGCAGCACGTGATGCTTTTCCTTCTTTGCAGTTTGGAGCTTCATCCTTAGTTATTGTTTGACTAATTTGGGGCTGGGCAGAGCAGTGAGGTTGGGTGGTAGAGGGTGTTAGGGTGGGGGGTTTACTTGTTATTTTGATGACTCGGGAACGTGTATGGGGTGGTGTGATAGGTGACATGTATAATTTACACTGATGTGGTGCAGATAGAGAAAGAGATCAGTACAGAAGTTAAACTTCTCTGACATCATCTTCTGTATTTTTTAAATGAGTATTTTAAACCAATGGGATTTTTTTCTGTTTTTTCTGCATGATCTAGCTGTTATAAGTATTGTATTTTCTAAACAGCTGCCATTAGCTTCTGAAGAAGGACTGGTTGGTCCGAAAGCTAGAGCACTTTGTTCTTGTTGTTACATCTATGTTGGTCCATTAAAAGGTATCAAATCATTTGCTTCTGGATCTATTCTGGCCATTAGAGTGATTGGTTGCTATAGACCTCTACCCATGGGAACTCTACTCTTATCTCACCATGGTAACATCATTGAGAAGGAGAATCTCAAAACAATCATACTTGGCGATTGTAACTTTGACTAGCTCTCCAAGGCTGCTTCTCCCTTAAACACCTTTTGTGATGCTCGCCGGTTAGTGCAGTTAATTCAAGAACCTACACGTCCTAATAAAAAGAACCCACATAATAGCTCATTGTTGGATGCCATTTTAGTTGATAAGCAGCATCTCCACATGCGCTGGAACTTTCTTCACAGATGTCAGTGACCATTGTTTTATTGCCGCAGTTAGGTCACTACATCACACAGACCCTTCAATCAAATTCATCACTAAAAGGACACAGCGCAACTTTGATAAGGCCGCCTATACACATGAACTGGGACATTCACCATGCTGGCAAGACTTTTACCTAGCCACCAAGGTCAACACGGCATACAATATCTTTAATGAGATCCTAGTAGGAGCCCTAGATGCACACGCCCCAATGGTAAAAATCGGAGTAAAAAGCAAAACCTGTCACTGGTTCACACCTGAACTGAAAACTGCCCTGCTAAGCAGGGACAAGTTGTGAAAAAAAGTGCAGCAGACAAAACTGGACTCAGACTGGTGCCAATTTAGGAAGGCACGTAATGCATGTACGAAAATGACCAGAGACGCCAAAGCATCATTCTATCTTAAGGAGCTGGACTCTGCTGCAAAGTGTTCCTCTAAATTATGGAAGACTATTAAGGATATATCCAGCCACACCCCAGGTAACTCCTTGCCACCAAAATCACATCTGAAGGAAAACTATTTGTGATAAATAGGGGATCTTCGAAGCTTTCAACAATAATTTTGCCACAGCTGGACTGGTCTTTGACAATTCCCCCACAGCCTTGGCATGCTCTAAGCTAAGTGTCCCTTGTGTAGACACCATTGCTCCAGTACCTGGCTTTTCTTTCCAACCTGTACTATTGAAGGAGGTCGAAGATCTGATACTTCAGTTGGATGTGAAAAAGAGTGCTGGAACTGACTCCTTGGATCCCTACTTTATAAAATCACATATCACATGCTTGCTGTCCCTATAACACATCTATTTAATTTATCACTGTCCCATGGGTCCCTTCCCACCATTTGGAAAATTGCCCACGTTATCCCATTGTTCAAATCTGGGGACACCTGCGATCTCAATAACTATAGACTGATCTCCTTATTGCCAATCTTATCGAAGCTCCTGGAAAAAGTTGTCAGCAATCAACTTAGAGCTTACCTGGAAGTTAACAACTTACTGAACCCTATGCAATCAGGTTTTAGGTCTAAGCATAGTACTATCTCGACCCTTACCAAAGTAACTAACGACTGGTACAGTGACCTTGACAACAGAAACATTGCCTGCACAGTATTCCTGGACCTTAGCAAGGCTTTTGATATGGTAAACCATAGCCTACTAATCTCCATACTGAAGAGCATTGGCCTTGACTCAGCATCCCTGCACTGATTCATGGAGTACCTGGTAGGACGGCAGCAACAAATCAAAGCTGAGGGGGAGTTCTCCCCTTTCAAACCTCTGCTCAGAGGAGTGCCACAAGGATCCATTCTTGGTCCGTTGCTCTTCATAATCTACATCAACAATAACAATGTGGAATCAACAAGGCAAAATACATCTGTTTACAGATGACACAGTGGTATATATAAGTCGTCCGACTGCCGAAGCTGCCTGTGCAGATCTACAGAATGAATTTGACCTGCTTCAGACTCAGCTACACCAGAAAAGCTTCTTTTGAATGCAAAAAGACTAAAGCAATGTTGTTCACACCCTATAGCCGAATGCCAAATCCTGCCAGCTCTAGTAGTAGTAGTAGTAGTAGTAGTAAATCATTTTATTCAAATACAAATAATTGGATACATTCAGTTGAGCAAAGCTCATTTTCAATGCAGTTCAAGTTTCAATAAGTGGTTCCACATCAATTAACAATACAACAAAACTAATACAACACGAAGAATAAAACAAATAACAATACAAATAAATAAGGTTAAAAAGAGCAAATCAATCACATAACAAAAACATACTTTAAAGTGCTAACAATTATTGCATGTTATAGTATTGTTTAGTACAGACGTGTACCATTTCCTTAATTCACTTATATTGTGCCTAGTTTTATTACTTCTCAAGGCTGGGGGAGATTTATTCCATAAACTAATACCTCTGGCAAGTACAGATGATCTTTCAATATTCAAATTACATTTAATCGGAACAAATTGGATTCCAGTGGAGGCCCTCAAGCTTTCCTTTATTTTCCTAACCTCAAATAGGTTAATAATATAATTGGGTACTTCCCTATACCATACTTTAATCATAAGTTGTAGCAGGTGTAAGTCTCTTCTCACTGCAGGTCTAAGCCAATCTAATTCCCTAAAAAGTAGACACCTATGTGTTCTAAGAGGGGCATCCAAAACAAAAAGAGCTAACCTATGAAAAACTGAATCTACGCTACCTATATGCTTTTCTATAGCTCCTACATAGAGCAGATCACCATAATCAATCACTGGAAATAAGAGAGAATTAACCACAGTCAGACGAACTTCTAGATATGAATCTTTTATATTTATATAAAGGCCCAATTTCCTATTGATATTTTTATAAGTCTATATAAATATCCCAACCTAGACTTGGGTCTAACCAGACCCGAGATATTTGTATGAGTCCACCTGCTTAATGGCAATGCCATCCACTGTATAAATTTCCAAATGCAAATCTTTTTATTATTATTATTTTTAAACAACAGTGATTGTGTTTTGTTAGTGTTTAAGATAAGGTAATTCATCTTAAAAATCCTGTATTTCATCAAAAGCCAATTGCAGCCTCATATTAATGGATTCTACTGTCTTCCTCAACATACAGTACAGTGTCATCTGTGTACATATGGCACTGGGCAGCTGTAGATACAATTTTAAGGTCATTCATATAACATTAAATAATAAAGGCCCAAATGAACCCTGCGGTACACCATTTTTTATCTCCAGTACCTTAGATTTATAGGAGCCTACTTCTACGAATTGGCTACGACCCATCAAGTAGGAAGAAAACCACTTAACTGATTAAGGGGACAAGCCAATCTCGCTGAGTCTGGACAGGAGTACCCATTGATTAAGGGTATCAAATGCTTTTGAAAGCTCTATAAATAAGGCTCCTATCATTAACCTCCTGTCCAGACTCAGCTGGAGATT
Source organism: Neoceratodus forsteri (assembly GCA_016271365.2). Classification (NCBI taxonomy): domain Eukaryota; kingdom Metazoa; phylum Chordata; order Ceratodontiformes; family Ceratodontidae; genus Neoceratodus; species Neoceratodus forsteri. The sequence goes on along the minus strand of CM057449.1, from coordinate 154,784,565 downwards.
GCTTACAACCTTTATCAATGCTGTTTGTGTACTATGATGTGCCCTGAAACCCGATTGAAAAGGTGCCAATTTATTGTTATCCTCAAGAAAACCTTTCAACTGACAAGATACAATCTTTTCAAATATTTTGGAAATTTGAGACAAGAGCCAGATGGGCCGACAATTGTCCAACTCGCTCTTGTCTCCAGCTTTAAATATAGGTCTAACCTTTGCGATCTTCCATCCATCAGGGAATTCCCCACTTTCAATAGATAAATTGAAAATATAAGCCAAAGGATATGCCACACAAGGTGCTGCGTATTTCAACAATCTAGAAGGAATCTCATCTGATCCTTTCGCTTTGGAAGTATACAATTTCAAAAGTTCAGAACGTATCATTTCCGGGGAAATATAATCAAAATCAAAACCACCTATTTCTCCATCCTCTATGCTAATGTCTATATGGTTTGACTTCAAGGTCTCATTTGGTCACTATAAACCCTATCTAAAGAGCTTGATAAGGCCACCTTAGAGAAATAGTCATTAAAAGCGTCGACCATTCCTTTACCCAGAGGCAGTGCAATACCATCCTTCTCTATTTTATTTACACAAGTCTGTTTATTTTTCCCCATTAAATTAGAAATAATTCCCCAGAACCTCCTTGGATTCTTTTTGTGATTGGCCTCCAATTTAGAACAAACAAACTGTTTTTTAGTAGCCCTAATTTTAGTAGTATAAAGATTTCGAGCCTGTCTATAGGAAACCCAATCCTGATTTAACATTGTTTGTTTTGCTTTCTTCCATTTTTTATTCCTATCTTTCCTAATTTTATATAACTCAGGGGAAAACCAGGCATTACCTTCATTTTTTGACATTCTTGATTTTAGGGGTGCATGTTTATTACAAATATTCATAAACTCACTTGGGAAAAATTCCCAAGCAGCTGATGGTGTAGGAATCAATTCCAGTCTATTCCAGTTGATATTTTCAACATCATTCATGAAGCTAATATAATCAAATTTTTTAAAACATCTCCAAAATATTTTTGACTCAGCACCTAATTTAGCCACATTATCTCTAATCGAGTAAATAACCTGGTGATCCAAAAAAGATTCTGGAAGGACTCCAGCCTTAAAATAAAGCTGGGGGGAATTAGTGAACATCATGTCCAGAATTGTAGATCTCTTAGGATCTCTATGGTTAATTCTGGTTGGTTCCAGAATTAACTGGTTCAAACCCAGTCCAATCTGAAAATCAACCAGTTCATGATTCCTATCTACAGTCAGCCAATCTACATTAAAATCTCCAGTTATAAATAATTCATGGGAATCTCGATAGCCAAACAAAAACTCATGTAAGTCTGAAAAAACTTGCACCAAAACCTTAGGTGGTTTATAAAGCCCTATTAACAATAAAAGTTTTCGAAAAGGTACCTCTATCTCCAGTACCAGCACTTCCAATCCGTTACTAGAAAGGGATAATATACCTCATGCGCAGTTAAATTGCAGTCGGTATAAACAATAACCCCCCTTTTTGTCCTGTCCTTCTAAATAATTGGAAACTTTCCAAGTCAACAGATGAATTCAGAGTTCTACCATCCAGCCAGGTTTCTGTTAATACAGAACCCCCGGTTTAACTTCATTAACCCAATCCTCATCTCATCAAACTTATTTCTCAAACTCCTAATATTTAAATGAGTAATAATCATAGATCCATGTTTCATATTAATTTCTTTTCATCATATAACAGGATTTGGATGTACATCACCACAGATCAACAAACAGCACACAGTAAACCTAATAAAAGCACCCCTTAGATTCAGTTTCATATTCCTTTGCAGAACAGGCCTGGGTCACTGCCTCTGATTACTACAATTCTAGGAGAGAAATTGGAGTTTATCCCTAAGTTTAAATATTTAGGAGTGTGGCTAGACCAGAACCTCACATTCTTTGAGCATGTTGAAGACTTGGCAAAGAAGCTAAAACAGAGTTTGAGTCTATTCTACGGAATTAGCCAGTTTCTCACTTGTGATGCCAAACAGAGACTAGTCCAATCTACCTTTCTCTCCCTAATCGACTATGGAGATTTTCTATACAGCCACTGTCCCAAAGCCTCGCTCATCAAGTTGGACACACTGTTTCACAGAGCCATCAGGTACATTACCGGTCTTCCCCTCTCAACCCATCAGTGCCTATTACACAAAGCTGTAGGATGGTCATCGCTTTCATTCAGGCATGAAAAAAATGCAGTCCTTTGGACCTACAGAGCTGTCTTAAAAAGGCTCCCACATTACATTTCTGAATGTCTTCCCATAAGTGATCTGGGACTGTACGGCCTAAGGAGCTCATCATATATCTCTCTATGCATGCCTAAAGCTACCACCCGCTATGGCAGAATGGCCTTTAGCTTCACACTGATGACACTGTGGAACAAAATGCAAAAACTACTGAAACTAAGTTACTTCTGAAGTGTTAATGCTTTCAAGGCATTATATGCCCAAGGTGTATGTGAACACTGCAAGTGTAACCTGACTCCTAATCATTAACTGCTGATAGCTTGCTCCCCAGAGCTTGGCCTTAGTCATGACCGGCCATACCCCAGGTCATCTTGTGCATATTTCTTAATCCACATGTATTTATTACTTCTAGTCTCTGTACTTCTCTCACGTGTTATAGGTAAGTCTTATAGAGACATCTGAACCCATAGCGTAAAGTCTCAACCCCCTGGGAGGTTGCACTTTCACAAGCCGCCATCTGAGGCCATTTGCCCGGACTCTTCTCCAACAAAGTACCACCAACACTGCAGCCAATTGGATCATGTGCGCCTTCCAGCCCCTGCTCCCGATTGGCTCCTGCAGTTCTCACTAGGCGATCCTTGCAATGCTCAGCCGTACTCTGCTAAAAACAGCTGTAACCACTTCATTCCCCAACCGATGTAATCCTTCTATACGGCTAAATTGTTATTATTGGGAGGATGAGTGATTAAGTTCCCTTCTCAATCATTGACCGTGACTGGCTCCAGGTGCCCCAGCATATCCATACTGTCCCTGTCTGGTGAACTTCCCATGACCCGATGGTCCATTGTACTTGGACAGCTAGTGCTAGCACCCTAGCCCTGGATTAAATATGTGGTAGGTGCTGTTCCTCCCGTGCCTGAGCTTCTCACTCACTCCATCCTCCAGTACACTGCAGTACAGCTGCCCACAGCCCCAATGCAATCACTCCCTGGAGATGCCATGTTAGTGCCTAGTAGGCTGCCTGCTTCCTGCTTCCTTCAACATAACTACACCTGTTTAACTCAATTTGTCAATGGTCAAGAAAAAGCTGTATCACTTAATTCTGTCTGTCTGTCAAGATAGCGATACCTGGGCATCACCTATCCTTTATTTCCAATGAAAATTACTGTAACAGTTTCCATCACTGTATCTACGTGGACTTGCCTGTTCCCACTGCTCACTGGTCTTGCTGAAGCTCTGGAATCAACTTTTATGTTATGTATGTGTGTTTCATGATTTGCATCTACACTACACTTTATTCCCACTGCAAATATTGATGTCTGTTTTGTATTATAATCTGGATTTAACCAGGTCCATCTTGCAAATGAGCTTGCTCAATGATGTTCACCTAGATAAATAAAGATTTGATTGATTGATTATTAATGTCCTTGTGCAGGTGCAGCCTCCAGTACTGCATGCAGTACTCCAGATGGGCCTTAACCAGTGTCTTGTAAAGAGGGATTATTATCTCCCTCTTACAACTTGTGATACCCCTCCTACTAATATACCCCAACATCCCCCTAGCCTTACCTACTGCTTTAGTGGTCTGCTTGGATGATTTCAGATAATCTGCAATGATGATGCCCAAGTCTCTTTCTTCCCTTGTGACTGCCAGCAACACCCCTCCCAACCTATAGGTGGCTTCAGGGTTTCTCTTCCCTATGTGCATGATCTTGCACTTCTTTATGTTAAACCCCAGTTGCCACTCTTCTGACCATTTTGCCAGTTTATACAGATCTCTTCCCATTCTACCCATCCCATCTGGATCATCTACTCTGTTGCAGATCTTGGTGACATCTGCAAACAGACAAACCTTACCCTCCAGTCCATCTGCAATGTCACTGATGAAGACATTGAAGAGGACTTGCCCAGGGCTGATCCCTGAGGTACTCCATTCATGAATTGCATCTCTTCTGACTGTATACTGTTTACCACCACTCTCTGAGTTCTGACCACCAACCAGTTTGCCACCTGGTCGACCAACTTCTGACCCACCCTGAGCCTACCCAGCTTATTAATCAACCTTCTATGTGGAACAGTATCGAAAGCTTTGCTGAAGTCAAGGTAGGTGACATCAACTGCACCCCCTTGGTCCACCGCTCTGGTTACCCAGTCAAAGAAATCTATGAGATTAGTTTAACAGGACCATCCTGTTGTAAACCCAGGCTGTCTTGGATCCTGCGCTCCTATGGATTCCAGGTGTTGCACTATCCTTTCCTTCAAGGGTGCTTCCATAATCTTGCCAATACTGAGGTAAGACTGAGTGGTCTGTAGTTCCCTGCCTCCTCCCTGCTACCACTCTTGTGGAGCGGGATTACATGAGCCCTTCTCCAGTCTCCAGTCTTCAGGGATCTCTCCTGTGCTCAGAGACTCACTAAATTGTTCTGATAATGGCTCTGCTACTGAAGTTTCACCCTTAGCTCCTTTAGTACCCTGGGATGTATGCCATCTGATCCCATTGCCTTGTCCACCCTGAGCTTAGCAAGCTCTTGTAGCACCCTTTCTTTTGTGAAGAGACTTGTGCACACCTCCATCCCCCCCTGTGTCCATGGTGCTGAGCTGTGGGCTCTGCCCTACTGTCTCCTCAGTAAATATAGAGCAGAAGTATCTATTTAGGATAGATGCTTTTCCTTGGTCCTCCTCCACACACTCCCCTTATCCCTTTGATCTTAGTAATACCCCTCTGGACTTTCTCCTTTCACTAATGTATCTATAGAAAGTCTTGTCCCACTGGCCAGTGGTGCTGAGGTTGGGCTGGTCGCTACCACCTCGCGCCACGCCCGGCCGTATGTCCGGGAATGGGCATGGGTTGCCGAGGTCAGCGTAGGAGAGGATCGGGCGTCCGGAGGACTGCTCTCCATCTCCGGGGTGGGGGGATTTGGGTGGCCGGTGCTTGCCTGACCCCTAGTGGAGGCTGGGGATCAACAACACGCAGCCGCAAGCCAAGGGGGGGGCGGGATGTGGCAGACGCTTGACTAGCACTCAGTTGCTGGCGTCATTGCATGCCATGCCCGCCGGGAGGGAAACATGGAAAACGGGAGCCCGGCAGCATGACGTCGTTCCCTGGCACCATTCCTGGAGGGTGCCTTCCTGGCATGGATCCGTTGGGGTGGTTGAGTCACTCCCCACCACCCTGCTGCGAAGGGTAAGTCGCGGGGTGCAGAAGGGAGGGGGTCTCATGTCCGGGATGGCGCCGGGAGCGCCAGTGCGGGGGTTGTAACTGGAGCTCCGAGAAGAGGAAAATAACATCCCCAAAAAAAAAAAGTCTTGTCCCCTTCTTTTATTGTTTGTGCTAGTATTTCCTCGGTTTGGGCCTTTGCTTGCCTTACTGTCTTCCCTGCTTTTCTTAGGGAAGTTTGGTATGCCTCTCTATCTTCGTCCTGCTGTGTTTCCTTATATTTCCTGAAGGCCACCCTTTTGGCTCTGACCTTTTCTGCTACTGTTTTTGAGAACCAAAGTGGTTTCCTCCTTCTTTTGCTCTTGCTTTTCTCCCTAACACAATGGGATGTTGCTTCATATATTGCATTCTTAATGCTTGCTCACTTTGCCTGTACCCCCTCACCTGTATTTCTTCTTGCCAGGGCTAGCTTAACTCTGTTGGCCATCTTATCAAAATCAGCTACTCTGAAGTCCCATATTTTTGCCTTTGAATGGGATGATTTAGCTCTAGTGGCCAAATTGAACCATACCATGTGATGGTCACGGGCCCCAGGTGACCTTCTATGTGAAGATCTGTGATCCTTTCCCCGTTAGTCAGTACTAGATCTAGGATAGCCCTGTCTCTTGTGGGTTGTTGTACCAGTTGTTTGAGGCCCTCTCCATGCAGGAAATCCACTATGTGTCTAGTTCTAATTGATATTCCTGCTGGTATTGACCAATCTGTATCTGACATGTTGAAGTCTCCCATTATCAGAACCTCCGCTTTAGCTGTCATGTTTTGTATATCTTCTAACAGTAATGTGTCTATGTCCTCCCCCTGGTCTGGAGGCCTATAGACAACCCCAGTTCATATGGCTGTCCCATTTCCTGTTTCCAGGGTGACCCACAGTTCTTCTGGCTCCTTATGTGTATTCTGAATTTCTGTAGCTTTGATATTTTCATTGACATAAAGTGCTACTACCCCCACTTTTTGTAACTTGGTCTCTTCGGAACAGTACATAGCCGTGTGCTGAAGTCTCCCAAGTGTGGTTACTGGTAATTCATGTCTTGCTAATGGCTACTATGTCCAGTTTAGCCTCTGTCATTGTTGCCTGCAGGTCTGGGTTCTTGTTTCCCATACTGTGGACATTTGTGTATATGATTTTCCATTGTCCAGATTTTGGTGCATTAGTTGTTGGGTGAGGTCTGGCATTTCCCCTGTGTGTCATATGGGGAGCCAGACCTTTTTCCTTACCTGGTGATGCAAATGAACTACAAACATACTGAACTCCTGTTTGATCACTAGCTGAGGGGAAGGGGTGTTCTTCCCGTTCGATGTATTGGGTGCTGCACCCCTTTTCCCATTGGCTAGTTTAAATATTCTGCAAAGATGTCAAACTTCTGCCCCAATACACTGACTCCCTTCTTAGTCAGATGCAGTCCATCAAATCTAAAGAATGTTTGCTCCCAAAACTGTTGCCAGTTATCTACAGATTTGTGTCCTTTTTCCTGGCACCAGCCCTTGAGCCACATGTTTAGCTCCCCTGTCTCCCCTTCTCTGACCTTCTGTCCATCTGCCCCCCTCTCCCAGACCAGCAGGATCTTAGAGAAGTGTAACTGGTGATGGCACTGAAGGTGCAGGTGTGCCTAGTTCTGGTCATTCCCCTGGTGAACCCTCCACAACCTCTCAAAGCAGGTCTGCACTACTGAATGTAGCCATTATGCATCAGGATCACTGGTCCGTGAACATTATGACATTCTTGCAAGATATGCTGAGTGTGTTTATTGAAGACAGACACCTGCATGTTGGGTTCATACTCACTGATAATACTTCAAATCTAATTAAGGCCCCTGTGATGGACACTTTGAAGGATCCACTGTTTTGCCCAGTTTGAAACTGGTGGCGACAAAGTCCATTAGTAAGACAGCAAAGATGGATCAAAGAGTGCAAACAGCAAGAAGCATTTGTACTCATTTCCACCACTCCATTAAGGCAATGAACCAACTGCAGCAGCCGCAAGAGTGCACACAGATTCTACAGCACTGGCTTATACAGGATGTTTCAACCTAGTGGAATTACACCTACTAAATGTGACAAAGGCTACAGGAGCAGAAGCAAGCACTACATGAAATGAGTATGGAGACAGACATTGGTGAAGCTCTCATCCACCAGGACTGGGCCACTATCAAAGGCACAGTAAAGGTACTTGTACCTTTTGAGTGGAGCACATGTGACCTGAGTTCAGAATCTGCACCACTCAGCTAGGTCACCCCTGCAGGGCAGATACTAAAAATATCACTGCAGAGATTCTCCAGTCATGCTGATAGAAACATAGAAAGTGATGCCAGATGGGGACCAAAGATCCATCTAGTCTGCCCTGATCCCTACTCCCCTCCTCAGAATTTACTTACTACTATCCCCCTGTGCATATACCATTGCCACGGTGACGGGAAAACAGTAAAGACCATCACAGCAACAGAATCGGCTGTTTGTTGTGATGGTCCACTGCCTTCTCGATGCTGCTGTCTCTGTGGAGTTCTCCCCTTCCCTGAACCAGCTCTGACTCGAGTTGGTAATCTGTAGTGTGGGGGGGTGCAGGGGGTGCAAGGGGCAGGGTCCCCTGTATTGGGAAGTGTGGAGGGCAAAGCCCCCCCCAAAAACAAAAAACATTTATACAGTGACGGCACAATGCCAATTGTTAGCATTGTGCTGTTGCTGTAATGACAGTTGGTAAATTTCCTGTTGCTGCAGTGACATGGACCCCGCCCCCACGTGTCTAGCCCATGTTGCTCTGAATTCACAAACTATTTTGGAATTAACAACCTTGGCAGGTAGGCCATTCCATGGGTCACTCACCCTTTCTGTAAAGAAGGACTTACGCATGTTACCCATGAATCTTCCTCCTAGTAATTTCATATCATGGCCTCTTGTCCTCATGGAGCTATTGACAAGAAAGAAATCCTGGATTGTACGCTGTTTATGCCCTTTAGGTACTTGAATGTCTCTGTCATATCACCCCTATCTTTGTGTTGCTCCAGTGAGTACATGTTCAGCTCCTCCAACCTGCTCTCATAAGTAATGTCATGCAGCCCTTGGATGATTTTTTTGCCCTCCTCTGTACCATCTCTAATCTATCTATGTCCTTTCTGAGATGAGGCCTCAGAACTGAATGCAGTACTCCAGGTTGGGCCTTACTAGGTATGTGTATAGTGACAGGATCACCTCCTTCTTCTGCTTGTGAGGGCTCTTCCTATGCATCCTAGCATTCTGCTAGCCTTTGTGCAAGCCTTTTCACATTGACTGCCTACCTTCAAATTGTAGGAAATGATAACCCTCAGGTCCCTCTCCTGCTGGGTGGATGCTGGCCTCTTCACTCCCCAGTTAGTAGTCTCTCTCTGGATTGTTCCTGCCCAGACGTATAACTTTGCACTTTTTTGTTTTGAATTTTAACTGCCACATACTGGACCACATTTTTAACTTGAGCAGGTCACCTCTGTTTTGCTCCATCCCCTGTGCAGTGTCCACTCTATTGCAGATCATTCAGTCATCTGCAAACAGACACACCTTCCCACCTAGCTTCTTTGCAATGTCCCTGATGAAAACATTGAAGAGCAACTGTCCCAGGACAGACCCCGTGGCACACCGCTGGTCACCACCCTGTCCCATGATGTTTCTCCATTTACCATGATCGTTTAAGTTCTCAGATCTAGCCAGCTACTCACCATGATACCACTTCCCTCCCTACCCCTTTATGCTCAAGCTTACTTATCAGTCTTCTGTGTGGGACTGAGTTGAAGGCTTTGCTAAGTCAAGGTAGATAACATCCATGGCACCCCTGGCCCACTACTCTAGTAGCCGAGTCAAAGAACTTGATCAGGTTTGTCTGTCAAGACCTGCCCACTGTAAAGTCATGCCGTTTGTCATCAAGCTGGCCTGTTTACTCCAGAAATGTGCATATTATTTTTTGAGCAGTGATTCCATTATCTTTCCCACTACCAAGGTAGACTGACTGAGCGGTAGTTTCCTGTATCCTCTTTGCTGCCACTCCTGTGGATAGGAATCACTATCACCCTTTTTCCAGTCCTGGGGAACTATTCCTTCTCTTAGGGATCAGCTAAATAGATCCACCAGAGGTGCAGCCAATTTGTCACTGTGCTCCCTCAGAATATGTGGGTGGACTCCATCTGGAGCCATGGCCTTATCCACTTGTAGTTTTTTCAATTCAATGTTTACCCTCTTTTCTCTGAATGAACTTGTGTCTATCCTCTTTTCCCAATTTTCATCCCAGTTTGGGATGGATCCCTTTCTGGGTTCTTCCCTTGTAAATACAGAGCAAAAGTACTCATTTAAGACTTCAGCCTTTTATCTGTCACCCTCCACCCTCTTCCAGTCCTTACCTGTGAGCCTGACTATCCCTCCCTTATTTTCCTTCTTTCACCCATAAAGACCTTGTGGAAAACTGAAGCCTTGAAACAGAAGCAAGTTTACAGAGAGTTGTGGTGATAAGCCATATCTTTTTTCCACAATGTTGGACCCAAGGTTTAAGTGTAAGATACTGCACCTTGCAATGCCTGCACACTGGGTAAATGAGTTTCAGCAGTGACTGTGCTCAGAACTCAGTTTTACTATGTGTGCAAAGGGTTTAACATCTACTGAGCAGTCTCAGGAAGAACAACATGAGAAGCATGCCCCTGAGGAGGAGGAAAGAGACTGCTAGGCACAGATCAGTTCATCCCTGCAGACAGAGCAAAGAAAAAGAAATGAGCAATGTCACAAATTCGCTCAACCGGTCAAGGGCTGACCTGCTGTGCATAGGATCTGTGGACAGTTAACAGTACAAGGTAACCCTCTTGTCTGTTTTGTGGGTTCGAGTCACCTTAGGCTCAAGTTCTGGAGGGATCCAAACTGATAACCTCTTGTTAACGTACCCAATTACCAGGCTCAAATAATTCTGTCTTCAGGGGGCCAGATATCTTTGTCTACGGGCACCTAACCAGGTCTACAAAATGAACCCTTAAAACTCTATGCAAGACCTTAGAGAACTCTATCCATTTCCCAGGTTGGTATAACAATAAGCTCATACACAATGTCAACTATAACCTTTAAAAGCTTCACTTAAGTAAAAAGAAATGTCAAGGCACATCAGGCAGTTTCCATTTTAAAATATATTCCTTTATTTTAAAAAAATAGGAAAATAGAAAATATTACAGAACAAAATATCCCCACACATACAGTCTTAAAACAAACAGGTTTAAAAGTGCAGATTTCTACAAATAATAACACTCAGACTAGTCTTGCCTAAGGTCCTTACTTCTTAATCTTTCAGCGCTTTGATGTTCCTCCGCTCTCAGTCAGTAATATGAAAAGTGTGTGTCTCAAGGTTTGCTCAGTAGGTTTAAGACAGTCCTGAGCTGGCCTTCTCTCTGAGGTCACCAAACTCCACCTTGGTGTAACAAAATCTATATTTTATAACACATGATGGCCTACTAAGCTATTTAAAAAAAATAAGAGATGACATAATAAATCGCCTCTCTATGTAACTAGTCGAAACCCATCTGTGATCTGCTTTCCCCTACACATCAAAAGTCTCTTTGATATAAGTCACTGTATATTCAAAGCAAAAGTGTATTTGATTCCTTAATTCCATCTGGGCCTTGGTATCTATACATCAAAGGTCTCTTTGATGAAAAGAGCTGGCTTCCTGGGAGGTTATTCATAACACTGGCCAGTGTCCCTTTTCTCAGGACATCTAGTGCAGATCAAAGGATTTCCCTGAGGATGTCATGAATGGCTAATTTTATTTCCTGGGATTAAAGCAAATTGACCAGATAATTGCACCCCAGATATCTGCAGTTTAGCTATGTCCTGTCTTTTGAACTTACCCTTGGGGGGGTGGGGTTTGATGTGTCAATTCCACGTGCTGTTTCAGCATCTCTAGGATAGACATTCCATAACCCATTTTATATTTACAAAAAAATGATACAGCACTCAGAACTGGCTGTCTACAATTCACAATTCCTCCCCACCTAGACTGAATTTGGGGGATCTATCCCCTACATGGGATGAGCTTCCCAAATCAGTTCACTCCTCATAGACCCTAGACAGCTCATCTGAGTTGAGATTGGTTGTTCCAGCCCTATGTAGAATGGTCATATCATATCCTTGCAAAGCAAGACTCCATCTTAGTAATTGACCATTGTTTTTTCCCCATCTGCATCAGCCAAACTAGGGGGCTGTGGTCAGTCTGCACCACAAAATGCTGCCCATACAAGTATGGCTCCAATTTTTTTAGGGCCCACACTATGGCAAAACACTCCTTTTCCACCGTGGAGTATGACTGCTCCCTGGGAAATAAGTTTTACTCAGGTAGGCTATTGGGTGGTCCCTCCCATCACTGGATGTCTGGCTCAGTACTGCCCCAATACCCACGTCTGAGGCATCAGTCTGAACTATAAAGGTTTTACTATCGTCAGGACTTGTCAAAACAGGAGCACTGCACAGTGCCTCCTTTAGTTTGGAAAAGGCTTTCTCTACAGGCTGGGCCCCAGGTAATTTTCTTGGGCATACTTTCTTTGTCAGGTCAGATAAGGAGCAGCCAGGGCACTGTAATTGGGTACAAATTTTCTATAGTACCCTGCTGTCCCGAGAAAACTTCTGACCTGCTTCTGAGTTTCTGGTCTGGGCCATGCCTGGATTATCTCTATTTTTATTTGATTAGGATGGAGCTGTTCCTGGCCTACCACATGCCAGGTATGCTACATCTCACATGTCCACCTGGCACTTCTCGGCTTTGTCAGTGAGCCCAGCCCTCTGTATCCTGTCCAGCATTTCCCTAAGATGGGATAGATGTTCCTCCCAGCTGGTACTAAAGATGGCAATGTCATCCAGGTATGCCACTGTGTACTCCTCAGCACCATTTAACACCTGGTTCACCAATCTTTGGAAAGTGGTCGGGTCATTCTTCATTCTGAAAGACATTACTCTGACCTCAAATAAGCCTATCAGAGTGATGAAGGCCGACCTCTCCCTAGCTCTGTCCATCAACTCTACCTGCCAACACCCTTTGTCAGGTCAATGGTTGTATTGGTAGGTCGCCCCTCCCAACTTGTCCAAGAGTTCATCCGTCCGGGGCATTGGGTGGATGTCTGACTTCATGACTGTATTCAGTCCATGATAGTCTACACAGAAATGAGTCGAGCCATCTGGCTTGGATACAAGGACTACATGTGAGGCCCAGGGACTGTGGGATCTCTTGATTACCCTAAATCCAGCATCTCCTTCAGTTCCTCCTAATGTCCTTTTGGACAGCCTCTGACACCGATATGCTGTCTGCCGTATGGGTGTCTGTGTCCTATCTCCACATCATGTGTCACTAAGGGGTTAGTCCAGGCTTGGCTAAACAAGAGGGCAAAGTCTGCTAAAACCTTCCTTACTTTCTGGATCTGGCCCAGGGTCAGCTGGGAGACAATTTTACTGCCTCCACAGAGGACTTCCACTTACTGTCTTCCAGCAAGTCCAGAAGGGATCCTCCTTCATCCGTCCCCACCCCATGACTACACACTGCAAACACCATGTCAGCCCTATTTGCATATGGCTTCATCATGTTGACATGGTATATCCTTTCTGTCTGTCTATGGTCAGGTAGCTCCACAATGTTGTTCACATCATTTACCCTTCTAACCACTGTATGGTCCTGCCCACTCAGTTTGCAGCTTGTCCTTCGGACCTGAATAAGGACCATGACTTCCTGACCCACCATGTATGATCAAGCTCTGGCTCTGCGGTCGTACCATACCTTTTGTTTCTGTTGGGCAGCTGTCAGGTTGCTCTGGGCTGTCCCCATAAGCTTCTTCAGCCTTTCCCTAAACCTAAGGATGTGATCCACAAGGGGAGTTCCCTGGGTGGCATGCTTGCCTTCCCAGTCCTCCTGGATCAAGTTTAGGGGCCCATGTACCCGGCGTCCATACAAGAGTTCAAATGGGGAAAATCCTGTCAACTCTTGGGGCACCTGCCTGTATGCAAACAACAGGTGAGGAAGGTATTTCTCCCAGTCCCTCCCATGTGGTTCAGCAAATGCCCAGAGCATTGACTTTAGGGTACCATTGAATCATTCCACAAGCCCATTGGCTTGTGGTTGATATGGTGTCATGCATCTCTGCACCACCCCACACTTCTCCCATAAACATTTCATCAGGTCCGACATGAAGAAACCCCCTCGATCGGTGATTACCTCCTGTGGAAACCCAACATGGGAGAAAATCTCAAGTAAGGCATCTGCCACTTTGTCTGTCCTCAGAGAGGATAGGGTAACTGCCTCTGGGTACCGGGTGGCATAATCCACCACAGTCAGGATGAATCTCTTCCCTGAGGAGCTGGGGGGGTTTAAAGGCCCCACAATATCCATTCCCACCCTCTGGAATGGCTCCTCCACTATGGGCAAGCGAATCAGGGTGGCTTGGGTTTTTGCCTGCCTTCCCTATTTCTTGGCACTGGTGACAAGATCTGCAATACTCCTTCACCTGCTGGGTGAAGTTAGGCCAGTAGAAGTTCTGAGCCAACCGCTGCATAGTTTGTGCAATTCCCAGATGACCAGATAAGGGAATATCATGGGCAACCTTGAGCAACTGCTCACGATATCCCTGGGAATGACAAGCTGCCTGCCTAGCATCCCTCCCTCTGTCTGTACTGCCTGTGTATACATAAGTCCATTTTCCCAATAAACCTTATGTCTGCTGTCACCTCCCTGTGTGCCCTCCGTGTCTGCCCAAGCCCTCAGCTTCTCTAAACTAGGGTCACTCCTCTGAGCAACTGCAAACCCCTCACACAGTACCAAGGCATGGGACAGGTCCCCTTCAGTCGCTAAACTAGGATCCCTAGCACTACCATCAGGGCCCTCAGGATCACTGTCAATCCTAACCCTTTGACAAGGGGTCACCCCTCCCTCTTCAGATTAACTCTCTGTAGCTGTATGGTTACTTGCTACTGGAGACATTTCTACCCCCTTTTTATCAGTCTCCCCATCTGGAGACACAGGCTGGGGAACCAGCCTCTCAGTGGTTTCCACACTGGTTTCTGTGGGATTCAGGGAATTACTATTTTCCCTTGCTGCTTGGTTATGGGTAACTGCACATACCACCCCCTGCTAGAGATTGTTACCCAGAATCACATCCACTGCTAATGTGGTGGCTATAGCCACCTGTTGCACAGTTCCCCCTGTCTCACCCCAGTCCAGGAGAACACTAGTGAGTGGCAGTGTTTTCTCTTCACCAGTAAACCCTTGTACAGTTACGTATTTATTGGGTATAAGCTGACCAGGCTGTACCAGATCCCCCTTTACCAATGTCAGGGATGCCCCTGTGTTCCTTAACCCCTGCGTCTGTACACCATTTACCATGACTGGGTGCATGTGTTCCCTCATCTTCACTGGCATGCTTCCAGGGACACACAAACAACCCATATTTTTTCTAGCACCCTGTTGTGTATTTTGGCTTGCCTTTTTGGGGCACTGTCTGGCAATATACCCAGTTTCCTTACACAGCCAACATGCATTTCTTACTTCAGATAAATCTTTTCATTGAAACCTGGGGCTGACTGGTTTCGGTGGAGGCAGTGAGGGTTTTAGCTGCCCTGAAGGTGTGCTTTTCCTTTCTGTGCTGCCACGCCTGCCCCATTCATTCTCAGAGCAGGTCTGCTCTTGGCATAGCGGTCCGAGAGTTCAGCAGCCTATTGCACTGTTTTGGATCTCGGTCTTCTAGCCAGGTTTTAGCTCTGCTGGGCATGCCAATAAAACTGTTCTAATAAAATCACATTTTCAATTTTATCAACAGAGTTTGCCTCAATTCCTTCCCACCAACATTTTAAAAACTGATATTGTTTTGTGGCTAGCTCCTCATAGCTCATATCAGGGCTTCTCCTGAGCTTACAGAATTTAGCTCTGTATGATTCAGCAGTTAATTCAAACTTTCTTAACAGTGCAGCTTTTAACTTGCTGTAATCAACACTGCCCTCATTGTTCATTTGACCCAATGCTTCCGAGCTTTCCGGTAAGTAGCGAGTAGCTGGAAGCTTTAGGACTCTCTAGAAATTTTGCCCAAATACAAACTTTATCAAAAGAATTTAAAAAGGCATCCATGTCCTCCCCCTCTTTAAACTCAGCTATTAATTTGGAGTTCAATTTGTAACCCAGTCCTGCAGTCCCAGTTAAACCCAAGCCACTTACCTGCTCTGGTGCTGCTGGTCGGAGTCGTAGCTTCTCCAGTTCATGTTGCCACTGGTGCTCCTCTCTACTCTCCTCTGCCTCTCTGCATTCTTGCTCTCTCTTCTCCTCTGCAGCTCACTGGTGCTCACGCTTCTCATAGTCTGCTTCCCTCTGTTGTCGCTCTGCCTCACGGTCCACCTCCCTCTGTTCTCACTCTGCCTCCAGTTCCATCCTGAGCAACTCAATTTGCAGCCTGAGTACCTCTGGATTCAGGATACTTGTGACCTTTCCCTGCTGCTGTGGCCCTTCACTGACACTGGCCCTGCTGTCCTTCTCATCAGCTCAGGACTCTCACTGGCCTCTAGTCCTGCCACACTCGAGGTCTGGTCTCTTTCAGTCATGGTCTGTGACTCTCTGCTCTGGGTATCTGCTACCATCAGGGCATCTATGAGGTTCTGCTTTTTGGCTGTCACCTTAAACAGGACTCCTCTGCCTTGCACAACTGTTTTAAGTGTCCTACAGTGTGCCTACTGTAGTTGGACGCCATTTTCCTGACTACTGCCAATCTGACTGGCACTTTAGAAAAGAAAATAAAATGGGTAGGAATTTGACTGTAAGCCAAGGGATATAGTTCTGTTACCTTTTGAAATAAAACACTGCCTTTCTTTTTTCCAAGTGAGCTGAATGGTCTCAAGCTGACACACTGAGCAATGAAGCTTATACCACCAAACATTTTATGCCACCACTGCCAACCAATCTGTCACAAATTCACTCAACCGGTCAAGGGCTGACCTGCTGAGCATAGGATCTGTGGACAGTTAACAGTACAAGGTAATCCTCTTGTCTGTTTTGTGGGTTTGAGTCACCTTAGTCTCAAGTTCTGGAGATTCAAACTGATAACCTCTTGTTAGCGTACCCAATTAGCAGTCTCAAATAATTCTGTCTTCAGGGGGCCAGATATCGTTGCCTACAGGCACCTAACCAGGTCTACAAAATGAATCCTTAGAACTCTATCCATTTCCCAGTTTGGTATAACAGTAAACTCATACACAGTGTCAACTATAACCTTTAAAAGCTTCACTTAAATAAAAAAGAAATGTCAAGGCACACCAGGCAGTTTCTGTTTTAAAATATATATCTTTACTTTAAAAAAATAGGAAAACAGAAAATATTACAGAACAAAATATCCCCACACATACAGTCTTAAAACAAACAGGTTTAAAAGTGCAGATTTCTACAAATAATAACACTCAGACTAGTCTTGCCTAAGGTCATTACTACGTAATCTTTCAGCGCTTTGATGTTCCTCCGCTCTCAGTCAGTAATATGAAAAGTGTATGTCTCAAGGTTTGCTCAGTAGGTTAAAGACAGCCCTGAGCCGGCCTTCTCTCTGAGGTCACCAAACTCTGCCTTGGTGTAACAAAATCTATATTTTATAATACATGATGGCCTACTAAGTTATTTAAAAAAAATAAGAGATGACATAATAAATTGCCTCTCATTGTAACTAGTGAAACCAGTCTGTGATCTGCTTCCCCTACACATCAAAGTCTCTTTGATATAAGTCACTGTATATTCAAAGCAAAAGTGTATTTGATTCCTTAATTCCATCTGGGCCTTGGTATCTACACATCAAAGGTCTCTCTGATTCTGCAAGAACTCCTAAAACTGAAGGTGGACAAAGCACTGGGGCCTGAGAGAATTCACCCCAGAATTCTAAAAGAATTAAGGGGGGAACTAGTGAAACCACTGACTACTCTTTTTAACAAATCATGGGAGCATGGTGTGGTACCCAAGGACTGGAGGAAGGTGGATGTGATTCCCCTTCACAAAAGTGGGACCAAGACAGAGGTAGGAAACTACAGACCTGTCATTTTGACCTCTGTGGTAGGGAAAGTGATGGAGTCACTTCTGAAGGAAAGAATTGTTGAGTACCTAGAGGCCAGTGGGGCACAGGACCCAAGACAGCATGGGTTCACAGCGGGAAGGTCATGTCAGATGAATCTAATTGATTTCTTTGACTGGGTGACCAAAGTAGTAGACCAGGGAGGGGCTGTGGACATGGCCTACCTAGACTTTAGCAAGGCATTTGACACAGTCCCACACAAAAGATTAATAGTCAAATTAACCAGCCTGGGAGTGGGTCCCAGGGTGGTAGCCTGGGTAAAACATTGGCTGGACAACAGGACACAGAAGGTAATTGTAAATGGAGTCCACTCTGAAGAAAGAGGGGTTACTAGTGGGGTACCGCATGAGTTCAGTATTGGGTCCAGTCCTTTTTAATGTCTTTATAAGTAACATTGCAGAGGGACTGGAAGGAAAAGTATGCCTCTTTGCAGATGACACAAAGATCTGCAACAGGGTTGATACACAAGGAGGTGTGGAAAGGATGAGAAGGGACTTGGCAAGGTTGGAGGAATGGTCAGAAGTATGGCAGATAGGATTCAGTGCAAAGAAGTGCAAAATAATGCACCTGGGAAACAAAAACCCAGGGGAAGATTACACAATGGGGGGGAGGTAGTAACAACAACAAAAAAGGAAAGGGACCTGGGGGTAATCATATCAGATGACCTTAAGGTTAGCAAGCAATGTGAGAAGGCAGTAGGGAGGGCTGGAGGTATACTGGGATACATAGGGAGAGGCATCACCAGCAGAAAACAGGAAGTTGTTATCCCTCTGTACAGACAGTTGGTGAGACCCCATCTGGAGTACTGCATCCAGTTCTGGAGACCCCATCTCCACAAGGAAATAGACAGGATAGAGGCAGTCCAGAGGAGGGCAACTAAAATGGTGCAGGGTCTGCAAGAGAAGCCGTACGAGGAGAGACTAAAGGAGCTTAATATGTATACCGTTGAGGAAAGAAGGGAGAGGGGGGACATGATAGAAACTTTTAAGTACCTCAGTGGAATCAACAAAGTCCAAGAGGGTAGCATCTTTCAGAAAAAGAGACATGCAAGAACAAGGGGACACAATTTAAAGATGGGGGCAGTTCAGGGGCAATGTGAGGAAGTATTTTTTCACAGAAGGTAGTGGATGCATGGAACAGCCTTCCTGATGAGGTTGAGGGTCTAAAACTGTGGGAGAATTCAAGAATGCATGGGACAGACATAAGGCAATTCTTGTGGGGGGTAGGAAGAAATAGGCTGTTGGTTAACTAGTATCTGTGGCCTATCCTGTAGATAGGGAAATGAGCAGACTAGGTGGGCCAAGTGGTCCTTATCTGCCATCAAAGTCTATGTTTCTATGTTTCTATGAGCTGGCTTCCTGGGAGATTATTCATAATACTGGCCAGTGTCCCTTTTCTCAGGATATCTAGTGCAGATCAAAGGATTTCCCTGAGGACGTCATGAATGGCTAATTTTATTTCCGGGGATGAAAGCAAATTGACCAAATAATTGCACCCCAGATATCTGCAGTTTAGCTATGTCCTGTCCTTTGAACTTATCCCTGGGGGGTTTTGATGTGTCAGTTCCACATGCTGTTTCAGCATCTCTCAGGACAGACAGTCCATAACCCACTTTTATATTTACAAAAAAAATGATACAGCACTCAGAACTGGCTGTCTACATCACAAGCAGCACCCACTTTCTGTAAGCAATTTTCTCAATTGTTTCTTCACAAAAGCTCTTGAACCTATCTCTGTAGGTCCCCTGGAGTACTGATGTAAAATGCTGACATCATTTCCCCCCTTGGCACAGTTGGTCATCAAATACCTGAGCTTCTCCCCAACTAGTGTGCCCTTGGAGAGGTTGTTTAGCACAGCAGAGGATGTGGTGGAGCTTCACAGATCCACATTAGACCTGGAACATGTTCAGCAACTTGTGTTCATCAAGTTGAATTTATCAGATCTTGATTTCAATTACAAGTGTTGAATTTCACCACACTCATGACTATTATTACTCTTTTTCCACCCTCCCCATGACTGGTGATGCTGACTTGGCCTATCTTCTGGACTGGCGATCCCCCCACTCTGTGAATACTCTGAATGTCACACACTCATAATTATTGCTCTTTTTCCACCAACCCCATGACTAGTGATGCTGGCCTGCCCTGTCTTTTGATCTGGTGATAACCCTACCCTGTGAATACTCTGAATGTCACTCTACTCATGACCATTGCTATTTTTCCACACATACCCATGACTGGTGATGCTGGCCAATCTGAATACTGTGAATTTCATCCCATTCATGACTATTCCTGTTTTACTACACACTCACCTCATGACTGGTGATACTGGCCTTGCCCATATTCTAGACAGCTGGTGTTCCCACCATCTGAGTAATGATAATTTCTCCCACTCACAACTATTTATTTTTTCCAACAAACAACATGACTGGTGATGCTTTCTCTTCCAGTGCCTTCACCAGACTGGTGATGCTCCATTTCCATTATGATGCATGTACATTTACTTCCTATTTGTTGCACTTTTCAATTATGTAAATAATGCATTAGTCTGATTATTTTGGGGTACAGTGTATATTTGTTTGCCCTGCATATACTTGAACTCATTAAATGGTTACTCATAAAAAGGCTGTTTGTGAACTCATCCTGTAACAGGAAGACATGACACCAAGTCTTTGAAAACAATTGTACAGTCACATATGTAAAAGCATTTATTCCCATCAAACAGAAACACTAAGCTCCAACTCACAAGCACTTCCCTACCACTCTCTCCAAGTGTCTCAACTCCTGAAATAAGCTAGCTGTTATATCTGCCAGGGTCACCAGCCTCTCCAAGTGTTTCAAATCCTGAAATAAACCAGCTGTTATGGCTGCTAGTGTCACCAGCCTCTCCAAGTGTTTCAACTCCTGAAATAAGCTGGCCGCTATGCCTGCCAGTGTCTAAGTCTCCCCAAGTGTTTCAGCTCCTGAAATAAACTAGTTGTTATGCCATCCAATGTCACCAGTCTCTCCAAGTGTTTCAACTCCTGAAATTAGCTGGCTGTTATGCCTGTCAGTGTCAGTCTCTCCAAGTGGTTCAGCTCCTGAAATAAATAATCTGTTATGCCTGCCACTGTCAGAATTCTCTCCAAGTGATTTAGATGATGATGATGAGGAGGAGGAGGAGGATGACTCATCTTAGTCCAAACCAGCACCACTACCAACAGCGATCTGCACAGAATTGTGAGGATGAATATTGAATACTAAGAAAGACCAGTCCAACCAGATCTGGATATTTTTGATCTTTGAGTAACACAGGGTGTACTATTGGCAAAGGTAAGCATTGTGAACTTTCGTTTTCATTTTTTTGGGGGTTGTAGTCTTCTTGAACAGTCAGTCTCTAATCAATTTTTACTCCTATTTCTATTGTCTTTTCAGGTGTTTTATCATGTGAGTGATTGAATGCTGTTGCTGTGTAGTCCAGCCTGGATCTGGTTAAATAAATGGAGGTAGATACATATTGGATAACACAATATTGTATCATGTAATGTGTAAGTACAATACTGTAAGGAAATTGAGGTATTGGTACAAGTCTCCTTATTATGCAGTAGGAAGCATGTAGCCACAGTGATGCAGATATCATTAATCAACCACAGTGACACCAGCAGAGTGACTGCAAAGTGAGTGCCATGTAGAACATGCTGACAGTTCCCCCAAAGAGCTGACAGGTGTGCTGACAGGTGCACTGCCAATGTCAGGCAATAAAGGTGTACTGTGGCTGCTGGATTCCTCAGGGCTGTGCAGAGTATGCTGCACCTACGGTACATACATGGCATGTCAGGTTTGCATGTGTGACCTCCGCTCCTGGTGTGCTGTGTGATTTTGGTCTCTGCATGTTTGCACTGTGCACCGCTGTTGTGGGGTGGGCTGTTTTCCGCATGTGAGGATGCATGGGTCAGTGGTGTGTGGTCAATATTGTGGACTCACAGAATCATGCTGTGCATCACTGTGTTGACCATCATTGTACAGCCTGTCAGGTTGCCAGTTGTCAGTGTTGGGGTGTCATTGTACTGGATGTTGGTGGCAATGTTGTCACTCTGCTGTGGTGGGTCCTATGCAGTTTAGCTGACATAGCAATTCAGAAGTGTTATAATCTAATGGACAATATTATGTAGCAGCTAGTACATGGAGAATAACGTAATCAACCAAATTACCTTTCTCCAGGATAGCAGCTACAGGTCAGGAGGTCTTTCTAGGATGGTATCTGCCTCTCATTGGCCAAGCCCTCCCTAACCAGTATTTATATGTAACAGACATTATTAGCTTCATGATAAGACACACACACATACACACACACACACACACACACACAGACCATCAGGAAACTGTTCATATATGGTATCTACAAGGTTTCCTGTTGTTCTGCAGCATGTGAGATGTATCGCATATGCTGGCCTTGAGTATACAGCAAGCATTCTTCTTCCCATTATTAGTAATGGTCAATCTTCTTGTCTTCCTTCAGGATATAACTAAAGTCATGTGTAACCTTGATATA
Source organism: Neoceratodus forsteri (assembly GCA_016271365.2). Lineage (NCBI taxonomy): Eukaryota > Metazoa > Chordata > Ceratodontiformes > Ceratodontidae > Neoceratodus > Neoceratodus forsteri. Next base: position 154,762,538 of record CM057449.1, on the reverse strand, counting down.
CTGCATCTGAGAAAAACAACTTACACTCTGATGGTTGTAAAATTCCATCACTATGCTGCCCTCAAACTGGCCACAGTATACTATACATCTCTTATTAGTCACATATTAGCAATACAGTGTTATAAAACAATGACAGATCCTAATACTCTGTATGCCTACAGTCCCTGGTTTACTCTTAGCAAGATACAAAGAACATTTGCAAAGTGATGTCACTAAGAGAAGAAGTTGTCTTGATATTTAGGTTGGAAAATATGAGCATATTCTAACATTCTTCATTCTATGTAATGGCCGTGCAATAAGGATCTAAGCAATAAAAGCAAACTAAATACAATAAGCACTAAGAGAACCTGCAGCATAATTAAGAGTTCAAAGTTAACTTCTAGCCATGTATTCGAAATGACTAGATCAAAATCACCGTCATGCAACAAAGAATGCAAAGATTGTTGATCAACTTGCATACTATTGCTAAATCTAATCATACGTTCATCCTTATGATTAAGCAAGAGTTTCAAGTCTAGAGAAAGTAGAGAAATATGCAAATTGAAGGTTGGAATGTAACTTATGACATAATTTTGATGACCAGGTTCACTGAGAATAAATTCTTTCTCATGAAGTGATACAGGTAGTATAACTATTTGACCAATGACAGTGTGAGCAGTAGGTGTGAAGCAGAACTTTGGAATTATTACTGGGCATGTTAGTGCCCCATATAAAAAGGATTTAAGATTTGTAACTATGTAATAGTGACCAGCCAGGTTGTAGGTAACCTTAACCATAGGAAGGTACCATTTGGTGAGCCATACTGGACAAGTACTATTTTGAATTGATAGGATGCTTATGTTTTGCTGCATACCTCCATCAAGGCTACACACAGGTGTTACCACATCAAATACATCACAGTGACATACATAGTGATGTCTGCTTACTGAGCAACAAACCATATGTGGGGCCTGCCAAAGGATCGTAATGGGGTTTTACACTAATAGGGAAGGTGTGTCCACCCTCTCCTGTAAGCAGCACCTTCAAGTAACCCACAGAATGGACTGTAGCTACTTTGTTGAAAAAAAGCCTCAGCAGGGTCAAATATTGGTAAAGAAACAGTGAAAGATATGTATAGGGTATCCTGTCTAAAGCAGGAAACACTGGTGTAATGTGTCCCTGACTGGAGTACAAGGTAACATTCCCCAAGTTTCTAGCTGTTAGAAAGAAAACTTCTGACAGGCCACAACACATCCTGTATGGATGTCTTGTGACCCAGTTACACATGCTGGGTGATACCATTTGGTCAAGTAGTTATCTGAAATGAGGTTAGGGAAGTGTCCTTGTTTCCATATCTCTGAGCAAATTTTGATCATTGTGAGAACATAATTGCCATATGCTGTGCATATTATTTGTTTGTGTCTGACCATTAAAGATTGTTTGCAACTAATGCACTGATCTCAGTTTGTGATTCAGTAAACAAACATGATAAATCATACAGTAAACCTTTCTTCTTTTGTGCTAAGCAATCAGTCCATGTATCATAGGTTTGCTAACCTTTTCACATTTTGATTCTCCATGTTAACCTATTCTGTGTACAAGTCAGATACAAATAGGCCTGAGATGGTTCCAATAAGTTCTTCCAGGTTTTGAACCTGTCTGGAATAGAAGGCTCCATTTTGGGGTCACCTTTCTTGCAAAGCTATGGGATCTTGGGCTCTTAGCATGATATGAAGATAACATTAAAGCAAAACATTGTATAATAAAGAAACATTAGTAGAAGCTCAAGAATGTTAAGTCATGTCCCAGAGAGAAAACTTCAAAATCACTGGAATATGCATAAACTTTCCCAGTACAGAACATGTTCAGCCTTTACATGATAAGTGGCAATCACATTTAAAAACAAAGAAATATAAACAATGACATATATGTTCCTACCTAAAGGGGTAATTGTTTAACCAGGAAAAGCACTAAGCCAGATCTTGTTTCCAGGTGCAACCTGGGAGCACAAGGAAGTTAAGTGACTCACTCAGAGTCACACGGTATGCAAGTGGGGGAACATGGGATTCAAACCCAGGTCTCCATGTTTGCAGTTCAGTCTCCTTAACCACTACACTATAGTGCCTAAGGCAGACATTCCATCATACCACAAAGGAAAAGCAAATTCACAGATTTAAAACAACATGTTTACATTATTCAATAAAGTCCTCAGGATAGAAGTATTGCAGAAGTAGCAATAAGTCCACTAAGTGGACCTGGTTCCACCACAGGACAGTGTTCGGTGTCCTCAGGCATTTGTGGCACAGGTGGGGATGTGTCATTAGAAATGTCAAAGTTCACTACAAAATCTTTAAAATGATGCTGTTTACCACCTCAGTGCTTGGGTGACTGCTGTCTCTAATTGTCAGATTATAGTTGCCTGTGTTTGAGTGTCACACTGGGTCAGTCACTAAGGAGGCATTTTTCAGAATAAATATGCACTTGACCCTTATACAAAGTTTCTGTGTAAGCAGAAACACTATTGTCCAAAGGTATGCCTTCTTCCCTTGGATTGCATTCCATTAAAGGGAAGTCTGAAACGACTCTTAGTAAGCCCCTGCAAGTCCAGTAGAACAGTCTGTGAACATTATGACATCATAATTATTAGGAAATCTCTGTTACCACAGCACATAAAAGAAAATGGGTGAACCATAGATGACAAATACTATGGCAGATTCTCCCTCATAGACTGTCACCACTCATTTATGCATGGTCACCTGAAGTCCTGTTGCCACATGCTATAGGGTAATTAGGATCAGCATGATCAGAACACTGCTGTCAGCTTCTGAAAGACAGAGCAAAAAAGAGGGGGGCTGCAGCACCTGCCTCATCAGTACGTTAATACTGACCCTTAAGTAGTTTCAACTAATTTACATGTTGAGTGGCAAGCTACACAATAGAGCAGACTTGATAGACTGTGAGGCCTGTTTCTGCTGGCATTTCATATGTTTGCATGAACTTCACTTGTTAGTGGCTACTTGAAGCACATGCAATGTAATTGAGACAGTATCTGTGTATGACTCTTTTAAAATCTGGCCACCACCCAGGCGTCTGCATTTTCAAAATGCTTTTGTTTGCCCTGGTGGACTCCCATGTGCACATTAGGTACTGCTGAAATAAGATGCGATTTCCTTTATGCGTTTTAAACAGCTAAGAATCTGCTACTGCCATAAAGCAGTTAGTTAAATAGACTTAATTCATTTTTTCTGCAAAGCTTGCCACAGGTTATGGAGGTGTGCAGAAGGTCCATGCCTCCTCCACCTCAATGTCTTTGCTTTGCTTGGAGATCAGCTTGGGCATTGTGGCTGCTAAAGAGAGTGGATTTTAGCTTTAAGTGTGTGATCCCAGTTACATAAACTTGACACACTGCAGAAGTGGCCAGAAAAACAATGTACTGTACAGCATGTACTGTAATAAAATAATACAGCATAGACAAGGGGCATGCCATCTGAGGCAGTTAAATAGTTATACTGCCAAATCTGTAAAAAAACTCTATTATGGATTAGCTAATCAAAGATTTGGGGTGGTTGGTTGGACCTCCCCAGACACAGTGCCATTTCCATACTATGGACCACATATGCATAGAACACATTGGTAATGTTCATTATAAAAATGTTAAAACCTTAAAATGCTGACGTTAAAAGGTTAGTTTCAGAATATAAACTTTATTTCCCTGTTTAATCAAAGCTCTTGTACATGAGAAGAAAATGTGTTTTACTCACAGTGTACTGCATTCCAGTCAGTCATTCCTTCTTGAGCTACAGCTGAGAATGCAAGATCATCAGATTAACCTGTAATGAGTCAGTTTAGTGTAAACAAGCCTCTCTTAGAATTGTGCCCCCATTTGGAGAAGGAGAGTAAAAAAAAACAATAAAAAAAAAATTCTAAACACCTTATGCTTAACAAGCAGTATGGTACAAGAAGAAAAAAAAAACGGTTGCTTACATATTAGCAGAATGCCATAAGTTGGGACTCCCTTGCAACTGAGATGACACAAATGTACCAGTGCACCTGGAAAGCTACAAACAACTTAAAATGAGCAAGCATTAATGGCTGAAGTAAAACCTTGTTTCTGTTTACAGTTTGGTACTGTATGTGCCCTCCCTTCACTAGGTTCAAACCAGTGAAAGCTTTGGCAGGATGGCAGCTGCCTGAACTCCATGCTACAGAAAGAATGATTTCAGTGGGTACATAGAGTAGGGTTTAATCACATTAGTTTATACCACACTGTACTTTTGAACGAAAACACCTCTTTGTTCTTTTATAAGCCTGCAAAAACAGATTCCTTCATGCACAGAAAACCCTTTTTCACATATAAACACAATCTTGCCATTAATTTTATCCAGTCTAATATAATATAATTACTTGCCCAATTGTCTGAAAAATATGAGTGTGTGTGTTTGGGGGGGTAGCAATGTGTTCAGTACCTGGACCCTCCTTACTTTCCAGAAATTGCATTTTTCTTTAAAATACCTCACACCCAGTGAGTCACTTTGCATAATTCGGGTATGAAGGGGTTAAACAGCAATTGCAAAAGACTGGTAGAATAAAAACCTTCTGTTTTTATTTCTTTTTTCTCTCAAATTGCAAAAATTAAATAGAGAAAAGATTTAATCATTTCCCCAAATGATCCAGAGACTAGATGGCCCTAGGTACAAAGCAGAATATGACCAAAAACATTCAAACCAAAATATTACTATTATTTATCTTAATAAAATACTGATGACATTCATCAATAGCATCACAACATTATTGTTACTATAAACACATATTCTCTCTGTCTCACAAAAATCTCTCTATACTGATTGTGATAATGTTCCAAAAACATTGCAGAGCACTTAGTCTTGAACAGTTTTACTTGCTACTTGGAGTGAAAAAATAAAATCTCAGTTCAAATTCACACAATACACAGTGTATGATATTGTCTGAGCATTTGTAAAGCATAGAATGACACAAAGTAAAATTCATTTAACCTTCATCACACAGCACTAAGAGTAAAACCAGCTAGCTTTTTATGCAACAAGTGAGTGTGTGTGTGTGTGTATGCGAGGAAGGAGAGAAAGAAGTCAAAAATAATATTAGAAGATGTCTATCCTGGGTGGTCAAACCAAGATAGCTGAGATGGGAGATGAGATTGGAGATAAGGTAAGACAGGAAAGATAGTATGAGAGAAATGTGCACTACAGCCCAAAACAGAGAAAGGAGAAAGTAAAGTTGAAGGTTAAGGTTATCTGGTATGCTGATTTTTTCCTTCGCATCCATAACCTTTGCCATTTAAAGCTCTTGCACTCTCCTTAACATTTGATGACATTAGGAGAGATCAGTCATGGTGTCCTGCTTGTGTTCAACATGCATAGCCCTTTAGTGTCCATGCACTGCTGCTCAAGATTGAATTTATCACAGGTTACACATTTCAAGTGCACTTGCAGTCCATCTATCTCCTTTGTTTCTCATTTTCCATTCACAGTTTATAGTTAATATTTTCAGGTCTACCACGTTTCCTAATTCATGTTACTTTGTCTTGCAAAGTCAAAACAGTGACCATATTCTTTTCTGATTCTATGCCTCCTTGTCTGGTCTCCATACCCAAGGGCACCACCACTATTAATGGTGGGCAGGTGGCTGGGGCATCCTGGAGTTCTGTCCAACTCGGGCAGTGTTATGCAATGCCAGATCTGTTGTGAACAAGACTGCTATTGTTGCAGACTTGGTAGGTAAGGGATCTGGCTTGCATCCTGGCTCTGGCTGGATGGTAATGCTGGCCCCATACTCGGGGCAGCAGTTCGGCTGGGTATTCAGTGATACACCATCCGAGATTGGATCGCAGGGTGGGGGTTGCGGTCTGTTTTAAGGCCAAATTGGATCTCACTAGTGTCCCAGTTGAGGAGACCAGATCATTCAAATGTGTCGTAGTGGCAGGTGGGGGCTCTAGGCTGGCTCTCATCTATTGTCCACCGAGCGAGGCTATTCCTTAAGAAGTGGTGGACTTTGTGGTTGACCTGGTGTTTGAATCGCCCAGGTTGATGGTGCTGGGTGACTTTAATGCCTGGATCGACAACGAACTCTCACAATTTGGACAGCACTTCCTCCAATTGATGAACTCATGGGCCTCTCACAGGTGGTTACCTCTGCCACTCATAAACATGGCCATTCCCTTGACCTGGTCTTCCTCCTGGGGATGGAAGCCTCCGGCGTGGGGGTAGAACCTGTCGGATGATCTGACCATTACACTGTGAGATTCAATTTTTGCACCCCTCTGCATAGGCCAACCCCTGTGGAGATGGTCAAGTACCGCCTTTACGGGATGTGACTCCCGATGGTCTAACTGTGGTGCTTGACCTATCAGAATTTCCTGTGATGAGCCTGGATCCAGAGGTTTTGGTTCTGGCTTATAATAAGGCCATTACCTCTGCTCTGGATTCCATTGCTTCAATCCGTGTGTGTCCCCTCTTCCTTTGCCCTCAGTCGCCATGGTTTGACGGGGACTTGAGGAGATGCGGTGACTAGGACGCAGGTTAGGAGAGGCACTGGTGGAAATCCAGCTTAGAGACTCGACCATATTAGACTGCTAGAGCACTATCAACTCTATCAGTCAGCAATTGCCCATAAGAAGGCAATATTCCTGTCCGGGAAATTGCTGCTGCTCAGAACCGACCTGCCCAGCTTTTCAAACCATAGACAGGCTGTGCAACCAGCCTGTCTACAGGTTCATAGAGTCTTTCACAATTGCAGTGTGAGGAGCTTGCCTAGTTCTTTGCAGATAAGGTGGATTTGATCAGGGCTGGAGACTCACAGAGCGCCTCTATGGGAATTGTTGTAGACCAGCCCCTGGTCACAATCCCTCTTTTTTCCTGGAATTCCTTCAAAAGGCTGGAAATCGAGGATGTTATGAGGATTGTCCAGGGTATGCGCACTACATGCTGTAGTTTAGACCTGGGTCCTACAGCCCTGATTATGGGCTGTGGGGAGGTTATCATCCCGGTTCTGGCACAGATAGTCTGGTGCTCCCTAGACTGGTGAGTACCCCTGCTCCCTAAAGAAGGCAGTGGTGACACCAGTGTTGAAGAAGGCTTCTTTGGACCCAGACTCCCTCGCTAACTATAGGCCTATCTTGAACCTTCTCTTCGTGGGAAGGTAATTGAGAAAGTAGTGGCTGCTCAGTTGGACAACTATTTGACCATCCATAGCATCTATGACCCTATTCAATCAGGTTTTTGAAAGAGGCACAGCACTGAGACTGTGCTGGTTTGGGTGCTCAATGATCTCCTGATGGCGAGAGACCAGAAAAAATGGTCCATTTTGGTCCTGCTTGATCTGTCATCAGCATTTGACACCGTAGACCATGGGGTGCTGCTCAAGTGCCTGAGATGCATCTGTGGGCTTTCAGGTTTGGTTCACAGATGGTTCACTTCTTTCCTCACTGGTAGAACTCAGATGGTGGTGTCGGGGGTGTTTTCCTCCGATCCTACCTCTCTGTCATGTGGGGTGCCTCAGGGCTCAGTGCTGTCTCCCATGTTGTTTACGGTGTACATGCTTCCCCCCGGAGACATTGTAAGATGATATGGGCTGGAGTTTCATTGTTATGCCAATGATACCCAGCTCTGCTTGTCTTTTGCACCAGACCAGAATGGAGCACTCTCGGTGTTTAATAACTGCCTTGGCAAGATCCAAGGTTGGATGAGGTCCAGCTGGCTGAAGTTGAATTCTAGGAAGACGGAGGTGATGGTCGTGGATCCTGGTCGCCGGATACGGGGTTGGGGAGCAAATCATCCCACAGGTTTATTCCTGGGGGATGTTGAGCTCCCTATCTCTGAACAGATGCGTGACCTAGGGGTGATTCTTGACGATTGGCTGACGCTACATGCTCAGGTGTCGGCTGTCATTACGTTATCTTTTTACCATCTGAGGAACATCGCTAGGATCAAGCACCTTGTTCTGTCTGGGGACTTGCCTACACTGATCCACGCCTTTGTGATCTTGCATTTGGATTATTGCAACTCCCTTTACTGTGGGCTTCCAGGGGTTGACATCCATTGCTTGTAGCTGGTGCAGAACTCCACAGCCCGGTTGTTAATGGGGATTCCTCATTCTTCCCACATTACACTGGTGCTGCAGGAACTGCACTGGCTGCTGGTTCAGTGGCAGATCACTTTTAAAGTTGTTTTACTGACTTACAAAGCCCTACATGGTTTGGGCCCTGACTACCTAAAAGAGCTTCTGGTTCCTTACCTCCTGGAGCGACCGCTCCACTTGGCCAACGAGGGGTTGCTGGAGATTCCGAGGGTAGTTTTAAAATCTTCTGGTGCCTGGGCTTTTATGTTCATGGCACCGACCCTCTGGAATTCTCTACCCCATTGGATTAGAGAGTGCATGACTGTGGGGGGCTTTAAACAAGCACTGAAATCTTTTTTATGGAATAAGGCTTATGGGGATGGTGCCGACATGGATTGATGGTATTTGTTTTAGTGATTTTATCATGATGTTTTATTGTGGTACTGCTGATTTTATCATGATGTTTTATTGTGAATTTATTTTAAATATGTACTGCACCTTGATTTTTGAATGGCGCACTATAAATAAAGATTATTATTATTATTACACAAAACTGTTGCTTAACATATTTCCAAGGGTCTCCATTATATCTCACTTCATTGCTTAGATTCTGATCCCCATGGGCAGTCACAAAAGAAAAATTAAATCCTTCATCTTGCCTAGCTAACGGAGTCCTCTCAGATGGTGCATCTAGATACACTGGCTCACAGGTTATGACTAGATCTTCCCTTACAGGCAGCAATAAGGTTACAACACTTTTGATTGCCACCCTGGTTGGTATTGCTAATGGTACAACTGCTTCCATGTCCGTAACCCCTTTTTAATTTAACATTTTCAGGGTCTCACCAGAATCACCAATTATGTAAGGAAACTGACATGTTTGGTACAATACTCATACAAACCAGAGGTAGTTGGTACAAGTTTTCTTGTCATGCATTTTAGCTCACACAGTAATATAAAAGCACCATCATCTAATGGACAATATTATGTAGCAGCAAGCACACAGAGAATAAGGCAATAGGCCAAATCACCTTTCTCCAGGAAGGCAGCAGCAGACCAGGAGGTTTTCTTAGGATGATTTCTACTTCTCATCTGGCCAGCCTTCCCAAGCCAATGTTTATACCTAACAGACATTATTAGCTTTGAGATAAGACACATGCATAAACCCTTAGGAAACTGTCCATATATGGCATCTACAAGGCTTCTTCTTGTTCTGCAGTATGTGAGAGTTCTCTCACCTGCTGACCTTGGGAGTGCAGCAAACATTCTTCTTCCCATTGTCGGTAATGGTCAATCTTCTTGTCTTCCCTCAGGATATTACTAAAGCCATGTGTAATGCTGACATGCTGCACCTGAAAAAACAACTTACATTCTTATGGTAGTAAAATTCCATCACTAAGTGTCCCTCAAACTGGCCACAGGATACTATATACATAGACTTTGATGGTAGATAAGGACCGCTAGGCCCATCTAGTCTGCCCATTTCCCTACCTACAGGATAGGCCACAGATCCTAGTTAACCAACAGCCTATGTCTTCCTGCCCCCCACAAGAATTGCCTTATGTCTGTCCCATGCATTCTTGAATTCTCCCACAGTTTTAGACCCCACAACTTCCTCAGGAAGGTGTTCCATGCATCCACTACCCTCTCTGTGAAATAATACTTCCTCACATTGCCCCTGAACCGCCCTCTTTCTATCTTTAAATTGTGTCCCCTTGTTCTTGCAAGTCACTTTTTCTGAAAGATGCTACCCTCTTGGATTTTGTTGATTCCTTTGAGGTACTTGAAAGTTTCTATCATGTCCCCTCTCCCTTCTTTCCTCAAGGGTATACATATTAAGCTCCTTTAGTCTCTCCTCATACGGCTTCTCTTGCAGACCCTGCACCATTTTAGTTGCCCTCCTCTGGACTGCCTCTATCCTGTCTATGTCCTTGTGGAGATGGGGTCTCCAGAACTGGACACAGTATTCCAGATGGGGTCTCACCAACTGTCTGTACAGAGGGATAACAACTTCCTGTTTTCTGCTGCTGATGCCTCTCCCTATACATCCCAGTATACCCCCGGCCCTCCCTACTGCCTTCTCACATTGCTTGCTAACCTTAAGGTCATCTGATATGATTACCCCCAGGTCCCTTTCCTGTTTTGTTATTGTTACTACCTCCCACCCATTGTGTATTCTTCCCTGGTTCTTGTTTCCCAGATGCATTATTTTGCACTTTTTTGCATTGAATCCTAGCTGCCATATGTCTGACCATTTCTCCAACCTTGCCAAGTCCCTTTTCATCCTTTCCACGCCACCTTGTGTATCAACCCTGTTGCAGATCTTTGTGTCATCTGCAAAAAGGCATACTTTTCCTTCCAGTCCCTCTGCAATGTCACTGATGAAGACATTAAAAAGGACTGGACCCAGTACTGAACCCTGCGGTACCCCACTAATAACCGCCCTTTCTTCAGAGTGGACTCCATTTACAATTACCTTCTGTGTCCTGTTGTCCAGCCAATGTTTATTCTAGGCTACCACCCTGGGACCCACTCCCAGGCTGGTTAATTTGACTAATAATCTTTGTGTGGGACTGTGTCAAATGCCTTGCTAAAGTCTAGGTAGCCATGTCCACAGCCCCTCCCTGGTCTACTACTTTGGTCACCCAGTCAAAGAAATCTATTAGATTCGTCTGACATGACCTTCCTGCTGTGAACCCATGCTGCCTTGGATCCTGTGCTCCACTGACCTCTAGGTACTCAACTATTCTTTCCTTCAGAAGTGACTCCATCACTTTCCCTACCACAGAGGTCAGACTGAAAGGTCTGTAGTTTCCTGCCTCTGTCTTGGTCCCACTTTTGTGAAGGGGAATCACATCCGCCTTCCTCCAGTCCTCGGGTACCACACCATCCTCCCATGATTTATTAAAAGAGTAGCCAGTGGTTTCACTAGTTTCTCCCTTAATTCTTTTAGAATTCTGGGGTGAATTCCATCAGGACCCATTGCTTTGTCCACCTTCAGTTTTAGGAGTTCTTGCAGAACCCTTTCTTCTGTGAAAGGACTGGGATCGACCCCCCTATCAAGAGTGCTTCTGTTAATTGGATTAGGCACTTCCCCCTCCTCTTTTGTGAATACTGAGCAGAAATATTCGTTCAGTATTCCTGCTTTTTCACTGTCCCCCTCTGCCCACCCACTGTTCATTCTATTCAGCCTCACTATCCCTCCCTTTGTCTTTCTACGCTCGCTGATGTACCTATAAAAGGTTTTATCCCCCTTCTTAACTGAGTTGGCTATCTTTTCCTCAGTTTGGGCCTTTGCTATTCTGACTTCCCTCCCTGCTTCTTTCTGCCTTAACTGGTACAGCTCTCTGTCCTGCTCCTTCTGTGTTTCCTTATACTTCCGGAATGCTATCTTTTTCTTCCTGACTTTCACAGCCACCTCTCTTGAGAACCATAGTGGCTTTTTCTTTCATTTTGATTTGTTTATTTGCTTCACACAAAGGCTTGTTGCCTCTGTGATGGTAGTTTTGATAATTCCCCATTGTTGCTCCACACCTCCTTCTAGCCTGTTTGCTAGTGCTTTTCTGAGGCACTCTCCCATCTTGCCAAAGTCAGCCCTCCTAAAGTCCAGTACCCTCACTTTTGTATGGCTTGACTCTGTAGCTGAGTTTAACGTGAACCACACTGTCTGATGGTCACTTGTCCCCAGATGGCAACCCACTTCTAGATCTGAGATCCTCTCACTGCCCCTGTTTGAGAGTACGAGGTCTAAGATTGCTCCCTCACGAGTGGGTTCCAAAACTAGCTGTCTAATGCCTGCCACCTGTAGGGCATCAAGAATGGCCCTGCTCTTGGATGTGGCTGCAGCAAATGTGCTCCAGTTAACATCCGGCATATTCAGGTCTCCCATCAACAGTATCTCCCCTTTCTCTGCCATTATAAGAATGCCTTCCATCATATCCTTGTCCATTCCTTCCCCCTGACATGGGGGTCTGTACACAACCCCTGTGGATTGTGGTGCCTTTCCAGTCTCCAAGGTGACCCACAGTGCCTCCTCTCCTCCCTGTTTACTCTTTTGTTCAGTTGCTTTTATCCCTTCCTTTACATAGAGAGCTACTCCTCCCCCTCTTCTCCCCTGCCTGTCTCTCCTGTAAGTTATGTACCCTGGTATGTTAACATCCCAGTCATGGTTCTCTGTGTACCATGTTTCTGTGACTGCTACGATATCCAGGCATCCCTCTTCCATTAAGGCAACCAGTTCAGGGAGCTTGTTGCCCAGACTATGGGCATTGGTACTCATTACCCTCCATTTCCTGATGGTCTTACCCCTTTTTCCCATCCCTGTCCTTCTTGCCTTTGTCACTTTCTCCATTTACCCCTGCTCTTCTCCCTATCGACACCTCCATGTTGGTGTTTGCCACACTTACTACCATGATTTTTGGGGGGGGGCTAGGATTTTCCTGCTCCTTTCCAGTGTCTCCCCCCTTGGCTAGTTTAAAAGCTTGCCAATGAAGCATTTAAATCTATCACCTAGGATCCTGGTTCCCTCCCGGACAGATGCAGCCCATCATGCCAGTATAGGCTTGCATCACTCCAGGTGGACCCCCAGTCCCCAATGAAGCCAAATCCCTGAGCTCCACACCAGTTTTTCAACCACTGATTGAATCCCATGGTATGGAACACCCTAGCCTCTCCTATGCCATAGATGGGTAGCACCTCCGAGAAGGTTACCGTGCGTGCTACTTGACTAAGGCCCCTCCCCAATTCCACAAACTCTTCCTGCACTTCTCTAATCCCTTTCTTAGCCAGGTCATTTGTCCCTAGGTGGACAATGACATCCAGCTCCCTCCCCTGTGCAGCTACTCCAGCAATCCTGAGGATTCGCTCCCTGTCCCTCCAAGCCATGGCGCCAGGCAGGCACCTTACCTCTCTCTCCCCTTCCTTGCCCAGTTCTACCTTCCTAACAATGGAGTTCCCCACCAGGAGTTGTTTCCTTCCCCTGCAGGGTCCCCTGCCACCCTCCTGTGGGCCTCCTTTATGGAGGTTCCCAGCATCCTCCTTGGCCTCCACTGTAGGTGCCTCCATAGAGGAACCACACTTTGCTAGAATGGCATAGGAATTGTGGAGAGGTACAACTGGAGGGATGTGCCTCTGTTCCACCACCCTCACCCTCCCTGAGCCCACTGTGGTCCAACCGCTCCTCTTTCTTGGCAACCTCTGAGGCAACGGCAGTGGCACTGGTGGTCCCTGGATGGAAGAGGAGGTCCCACAAATCCTGGCCAACTCAGCCTGAAGATGAGCAACCTCCTCCCTCAGCCCAGAGAGTGCCTGCAGATGGGGCAACACCGCATCCTCCAGAACATCTCCCAGAAGACTGCTGCTCCACAGCCACTTGCACTGCACCACTCCAATCATGTCTTATTTCTGGCCCCTTAACTGTTTGCAATCCTTACTCTTTCCTCTGTTTTTTATCTCTCTCCTTACTTTCTGCCTGTGTGCCCTTTAAGCTCCTGATTGTCCTGTTCTGAGACAAGAATATCCTATATTTCTCAGTAGACCACTTACTTGTTCAGAGGCAGACCTCCAGCAGCTAGAGGGGGCCGGAGAGCTACTCTTGCCCTTCTAGGATGGTGGGTCCTTGGTGGTTCTGTGATCACTCACTTCCTGCCCCTAAACAGGAAGTTCCTGTTGTCAGTCAAATCCTGTGCCTATAAAAATAGAACTAGCTTTGGGTGGGGGTGGAGGGGAGGGAAGGAGGGCAATATAGTCCCAGCAGAAGTTCAGTCACACAGCAGTCCTTTCTCCTGGTATCTTCTGCCAAGCTACTAGCAGAATCTTTCTAAGGCAGTCTTTAAATGTAGCTTCCTTCTAGCTAACCACTCCCCTACTTACCAGATCTTTCTACAAGTAATTTAAACCTCACAGCAGTTAAGTCCTTTCAGTCACCTGAGATTTACACCTAGATGACTTTTCAGTTACCCATTCAGTTCAGTTAACCCAAACACACTTTTTTTGTTTTGTTTTGTATGTTAGTTTTTTTACCCTAAATTAAAGGTCCAAATACAAAAGTTCTTCTACTTTAGTCCCAGCAGAGAAGTTCAGTCACACAGTAGTCCTTTCTCCTGGTATCTTCTGCCAAGCTACTAGCAGAATCTTTCTAAGGCAGTCTTTAAATGTAGCTTCCTTCTAGCTAAACCACTCCCCCTACTTACCAGATCTTTCTACAAGTAATTTAAACCTCACAGCAGTTAAGTCCTTTCAGTCACCTGAGATTTACACCTAGATGACTTTTCAGTTACCCATTCAGTTCAGTTAACCTAAACACACACTTTTTTTTGTTTTGTTTTGTATGTTAGTTTTTTTACCCTAAATTAAAGGTCCAAATACAAAAGTTCTTCTACTTTAGTCCCAGCAGAGAAGTTCAGTCACACAGTAGTCCTTTCTCCTGGTATCTTCTGCCAAGCTACTAGCAGAATCTTTCTAAGGCAGTCTTTAAATGTAGCTTCCTTCTAGCTAAGCCACTCCCCCTACTTACCAGATCTTTCTACAAGTAATTTAAACCTCACAGCAGTTAAGTCCTTTCAGTCACCTGAGATTTACACCTAGATGACTTTTCAGTTACCCATTCAGTTCAGTTAACCCAAACACACACTTTTTTTTTTTTGTTTTTGTATGTTAGTTTTTTTACCCTAAATTAAAGGTCCAAATACAAAAGTTCTTCTACTTTAGTCCCAGCAGAGAAGTTCAGTCACACAGCAGTCCTTTCTCCTGGTATCTTCTGCCAAGCTATTACTATATATTTATTATTAGTCACATATTAGCAATACAGTGTTATAAAACACTGACAGATCCCAATATTATATATGCCTACAATACCAAAAATGTGTATTCCATTATGAGGAGGATAATATATCATTGTGGATGCCAATGAAGCAGGGTTAGGGAAACAGGGTGCTCACAATAATAATGATGACCAACCAAATCAGATCTGGATGTTTCTGATCTTCAAGTGATACAGTGTAATCAAATCAGAACCAAATGTTTCTGATCCTTGAATAACACAGTATATCCTATCAGCAAAGGTAAGTATTCTCAACTTTTTACATTTTTTTTTTATTTTTTTGAGGTGGGACTATAGTAAAGTCTAATTGAACATTCTGTTTCTAATCATTTTTTGCTCCTGTTTTTATTGTGTTTTCAGGTATTTTAACATGAGTATTTGAATTCTGTTGCTGCATAGTTTCTGCCCAGATCTGGTTAAATAAATAGAGGAAGAAATATGTTGGATAATATAATATTGCCTTAAGTGACTTGCAAGTACTATACTACAAATGCGTTTCCACAGTATGAGGGGATAAAGTATAGACATGTAGTGAAGTTTAACTTCATCCACAAATGTAGGATGACAGCAACAACTTGATCACTGCAGATATTCCTCCGGTTTATTTAATGTGATGGTGACATTCTGCCCAAAGAAAAATGTCTCCTGCTCACAATGCCAGGATTGTTTCACTTATTTACTGTGGTGCCATTCTACCCGAAGAAAATTTCTCCTGCTTGCCATGCCAGGCAAGCTTCCTGTATTTAATCTGGTGGTTGTATTATGCCAAAAGAAAAATGTCGCCTCCTCATGCCAAGCGTGGCTCATGTATTTAATATAGAGTTGGCATTCTGCTCAAAATAAAAATGTCTCCTGCTTGCAATGCCAGGCATGCTTCACGTATTTAATGTTGTGGTAGCATTCTGCCCAAAAGAAAAATTTCTCCTCCTTGCCATGTCAGCTCTGTGTGGGTTGTTGAGGTGTCATTCAGGTGATCATAGAACACCACATCTGAAAAGGGTTTAATTTTGTTGTTTAAAGGCTTTTAGGAATAACACTTTTCCTGCCCAAATACTGAATACCCAGGACCCGAATACTGAATATTCAGTTGGATATTCTGTAAAAGGTATTCACACAGCCCTACTTAATAGTAATTAATTAATTAATCAGTCAGTTAACTAACCAATTAATTAATTCCCTTACTAACCCAACACTATACCATAAAATACAAATATCTGAAGAGATACTTAGCACTGTTGTAGACAGCAGGTCATGGTTCTGGACTTCTAAGGCTGTTCTTCCTCATAATACAATGGTGAGAACAGGAAGTCTCTCTCCTTCTTAAGGACAGTGGTCTTTTTCATTGTAAACAGCACCCTGGCATCTGTTTTTTGACAAGAAGTCTCTTGAAACTGGCCATCCTGCTTAATTTCTTTGTATTCCAGATAGTTTGTTTGTAAAGGAATGCCTAAAGCTTTTGTCCGTCTTGGGCTGAGTGACAGATATAGCACCCAGGAATATATATATATATATATATATATATATATATATATATATAGGATACATGATGGGCATGAGTGTGATATGGCAAATATTGTCACTCCTGCAGAGTGAGATATCCAGAGCTCATGATGCAGGAGTGACAATATTTGCAATAGCACATGATCTGCCCATCATGTATTCGATATATACAATAGGCCAAGAGTTTTAGAAATTTTTATGCTGTCTTGTGTTCTGTTCCTGTTTATGTGTTTGCTCATTCTGTGTGTGAGCTTTTCTGAATGGGCTGGCAGTGTTATTAACTCTGGGAGACACATGAGTGTGTTTTGAAATGAGTTAGTTTTAGGTAGGAGTGAGAAACAATTTTGTGAGACTGTATTGTTTACAAGTCTGGCTGCAGTGAAACTGAGAGCATCACAGTAATTGTAATGAGCTGAGAGGCAGAGTGTCAGAACAGCTGATACTGTTTTCAGTGGTATTGGTTAGCTGCAGGCAGAATGCAGAGTATTCTGTGAAATTGTGCTCTTTAGGATTCTGGCTGCAGTCAAGCTGATAGTATCACAGTAATTGTAATGGGTGAGAATCAGAGTTTGAGGAACAAGTGAGAGTGTGTTTCAGTGGTAGTTGAGTTAGCTGCAGGCAGTAGTTTAGACTGTTCTGTGAAGCTGTGCTGTTTAGAATTCTGGCTGCAGTCACAGTAATGAGCTGGAAGTTGGGGGGATAGGTGTGTTTTGTAATGCTCACTGAGTTAGCTGTAGGCAGCAGTGAGACCTCTGAAGTAGTTCTGCATTTGTGTCTATGGTAACAGCACAGGCGTTTCTTGCATGCTGAGGGGAAAGCTGCCTAGAATGATGACCTTTGTGACCTGTGTGTGTAAATGGCTAATATCATCACAGTAGAGCAGAGGATAAAATATCACACTGCAGCGGATGATACACTGTTTTATCTCACTCATTTACCACTCACCCCATTGTGTGTGTGTGTATATATATATATATATATATATATATATATATATATAGTTTGCAAAGGAATACAACAGTTAATGTTCAGATTAAACCTAAAAGTAGTGTGATGTTAGGTTCCAAACCCTAACACCCCTGCCCTACCCTTGAAGCCAAAGAGGGGTGAGTCTTCTTGGGGTTGTCAACTCCAATGCTCACACCATTGTAGCAACAAAAAGGTGAGATGTGATGGAGACAGGTGTGTATCTTTCATGAGTGTATAGAATGGGATGAGCATTAGGTTGATGACACCAATGAAGATGCCATCCTCATTCAATTCAAGGGTGAGGCAGGGGTTGTAGGGTTTGAAACCCTAACGCCACATTTCTTCTCCTACTTTGTCAGTTTAATCTGAACCCTAACTGTTGAATTAACACAGTTTTTTTTTTCAAAGAATGTCCTTACCATTTAAGATAGTATAATTGTAACCTCATGTACTTGTGGAAGTTCAGGGCCCAATGCTTACATGTGTGTGTTGTGTGAGAAGTGCAGGGCCCTGTGGTCCCCACACTTGCATTTGTACCAAAACAGCAACCGAGTTGTCAGCATACCCTTATTATTACCCAGCCTCATGAACTCAGTAGTTAAATTATTCAAATCCCTGGTGAAATGTCATTTGCACGGAATCAAAATGTCATTGCATGCTACAGGTGTGAAAACACATTTTGGCCAGGATTTGAAAAAATTACAGCTGTCACACTCATGAGGTGGTGTAAAAAATGGCTATGTGGAAAATTTGGGATCAAAACATTTAAAATTGCCAAACTTATGAGCGATCATAGTAAAATTTCAATGTATGCACATAACTTTCACATTGTTACATATTTTGACCCCAAAATTTCAACAAGATCTTCCTATGACTTCACCTTGTAAACAATGGTGCTGAAATGTTCATACAAACATACAAACATATGAAACTGCTAGCAGACACAGACCAACCAGTCTATCAAAGTCTGCTTGAGTGTGCAGCTAGCATCCTAGATTACACCTGCCCCAATCCCGTCCCCCACTGTCCCTCCCATACCTGTCACAGCCTCCACCACCCAAACCCTCCCTCTTGCTTTGTCCCACTCCTTCTTAAAACTTCCTACTGTCATACTTGATACTTCCCCCTCTGGTAGTGCATTCCATTTAGACACCACCCTCCTGGTGAAGTAGTGCCTCCTCATCTCCCTCCAATATCTTCCATCCTACAATCTTAGCCTGTGTTACCTCATTGCCCTACCTTGTCTCAGTTTAAACACTGCTTTGGTGCTAGGTTTATTTACCCCTTTCATATATTTGAATGTTTCAATCATATCCCCCCATCCTGCCCCAAAGGTGATTTCACAAAGCTACCATGAAATTGCCTTCTGGGCTTCATTTGCATAATTCCACTGCCACTGGTCTTTATGTGGGGTTTAAAAAAGACCATGTTGAGAATTTGGGATCACAATATGCAAAAATGACAAAGTTATGCATCAAATTTGAAAACCCAATTAAAATACATTGAACCGCACTTACCTTAATTTCTCATATTGCAGTTGGCAGTTTCAGCAGCAAGATATGTCTTAACCTGGAGAGTGGATCTTCACCATGAGACCAGTTCAGGTGAGTGAGGGTTTTTGGGTGGATGTGGGGTGGTTGGTACTGAACGAGAGGTAAGGGTGGGGGAGTCAGATCATCAAGGACCTTTTTTGTAGGTTATGAAAAACATTGACGGATGGTTTTCTTTATTTCAGATGGGGACAGCCATGGTAGGGTGGGGTCTGCCTCTAGACACTAGGGAAAGGAAAACAT
Organism: Neoceratodus forsteri; assembly: GCA_016271365.2. NCBI lineage: Eukaryota > Metazoa > Chordata > Ceratodontiformes > Ceratodontidae > Neoceratodus > Neoceratodus forsteri. The sequence continues at coordinate 154,743,386 of CM057449.1, read as the reverse complement.
TACAAGGTCTTTGATCAGATGGTGGGGGCGCCACTAGATACCAGAGAAAGCAATAACACAATAGGACACACTCAAAGGGGAGTGCTACTAGACACCAGGGAAAGACAGCAACATTACAGGGATGGCAATCAGATGGTGGGGTGCTACTAGACACCTGGGAAAGAGGTAAACATAATGGGGACAGCAATCAGAGAGGGATGCCACTAGACACCAGTGAAAGACAAGAACATTACAGGGGCAGTGACTGAAGGGTGAGGAGAGTGCAACTAGACACTGGGAAAAGCAAAACATATGATGTAGATGTCAATCAGGGTGTGTGTGGAGCGGCACTAGGGACCAGGGAAAGAAAAATATATAAGGGGGATGGGCATTGGATGGTTGGGGGTGTCACTAGACACCAGGAAAAAGAGAGAGAGTTATGGCTTCTAAAACTTCCTATGTTATCCAAAGGGAACTTACAATTTTTAATCTTCGTGTTTTTTATACATTGCCCCTAGATATTTTGGAGACATTGCATGTTATTCTTGCTGTGTTCATTAAGAACTTTTGGTTGATATATAGCTTGTCCTATATTTCCAAATAGTGGGGGATTTATGGCTTGTTGAATTGGAAATGTGAAAAATAAACTGAACCCCAAATCTTTTTACATAGGAAGGAATCCATTTTCATTCAAAATAAAAACCCATAGAAAAAAGGATCCCTTCAAATAAAAAAAGAATGCCAAAAAAACTAAGTCCAAATTATTTTTCAGAATGATGGGATCCTTTTCCATATGAAGGAAAAACACATACAGAAAAGGATCCCTTCAAATAAAAAAAGAATCTAAAAAAAATCTAAGTCCAAAATATTTTTTCATTTGAAAGGATCCTTTTTTATATACACAAATAAAGCATACAAAAAGGATTCCTTCAAACAGAGCAAGAATTGAAAAAACCTAAGTCCAATTTTTTTTTTCATTGGAAGGGATCCTTTTTCATATGATTGAAAAAACATATAGAAAAGGATCCCTTCAAACAAAAAAAGAATGGAAAGGAAAACTAAGTCCAAAATCTTTTTGCATATGGGGGATCCTTTTTTGCATGGCTGAATAATTTTTTGTATGGTCATACAAAAAAAAAAGTGAGTCACAAAAAGGATGCAAAAAAAATGTGGATTAATTTTAACAACAGAGAAGTGCAGAATCCAATACATGTTGAAGTCCATGAATTATATAATTTTGTGAGTTTCAAAATTTTTTTTTGAAAAAAGGAAAACAAGATTTTGGCCAAATGAAAAAGGATTTTTTCATATGAAAAAGGATTTACCTGCACATGAAAAAGAATCCTATTTTGTATAGCCATTTTTTTTCATTCTAAACCATCAATTCTGAAGTACCTATTGAGCATGCTCAGAATGGAAATTTTAAAATTTAATAACTCTAGAATAGATTATTACTGTATTTTTTCACCAAACCTGTGAAAGGCATTACTGTGGTCAAGACATTTCCACCCTGAAAACTTCAGACCAAAATTCCAAACCTTCTGGTTGCTAGGAGCCATCAAAAAATAGCAAAACCGCCCAATTGTTTTACTTTTATCACTAACTGGATCTCAAAATTAGCACAACCGATCAGAATGAAACTTGACATATCAAGGGACCTTGGGCTAGATTCACAAAGAGAGCAAAAAAATCCTTACATGTGGAAAAAAGATTTGCAAAACTGCATAATCACAGCTGAATTTCTGCAGGAGTGGAAAATCGCAAAACAGATGAGTTGCAAAATTCCTCAGGTGCTGCAAATCCACAACATGTTTTCCGCAGCAGCGGAAATAATATAAAATGCCCAGCAGACAGAACAACAGCAGGTGATCCATATTAAGTGGCGCAGGACCTTGCACTCAGTGGCAATATCTATCTGTTGGTTGTGTCCATGAGGTGTTTCTTTCTCCTGCGTCTGTAGCACACACTTCTGGCTGTTACCAACTCTGCCTCTACTGCCTGTGGGGCTCCTTTATGGGTTGCACAGAGTCATGTGGTTGTGCTTTGTTGCCTTTCAATGGAAATGTGTACTAGTTTTGGTGTAGCAGCTGACACTAGTATACAGCCAACAGGTTTGCTGTTGTTTGATGCCTGAACCCACACTATGACTGTTTCCCAAGTGTTAGTACACTGCCTTGCTCAGGGTGAGTTATGCCTCACTCTTCTTGGTGCAGCATGTGCAACATTTTTCGACAACTACAAAAAACAGTGGCTGAGAATATCCTTTAAGGGATATGCCATACTTTACAATGCCATTTTTTGCAGAGGAAATTTACACAGCTGCGTAATTTCTGCAGTCTGCGGTGTATTTTTTCTGCAGCTGCAGGCTTTTTGTGTATATGACGTAGCTCAATTACCCCCTTTTTCTGCAAGTACACAAATTTTGGGGACCAGCACATTTTTCCCTTCAAAGTGTTTTGTTAATCCAGCCCCTTGGGTTTCCTTTTTTTATTATTATTATTTTTTTACTTTATTTGTTTATTCCCTCCTCAGTTAGGGGGGGTGTTATCCATGGTTCCCAACCATCCGTCTGGGCCCGTGGCACCCGCACCACTCCCAGTACCTGTGCTCGACCCCCTCCTCCTTTCCTATCACCAGCTGCTTCTTGGCGGGTATGTACCCCACCAGTGCAGAAGCTGAGGGTCTGGATCTGGGAGGAGCATCTTGAGTCAGAGTGTTGTGGCATCAATGGGCCGTACTTCATCTTGTGTGCCAGAGGATTTTTCCAATGCTCCCTTCCCCACGGCATGGATGCACAATAGTGTCAATAATGTTGCCATGTGTGCTTCCATGCACCGCATGTCTGACGCTCTCTGTGCCCTTCCCACAATGAGCCATCGCTTGCACCAATCTCCAGATAACACCAGGAGCCAGCACAGCTGCAGTTGTCACACCCCACCTCCCAGAGGAGGGCAGCAGTCCCTGGGATGCTCAATCCTACCTCCCCAGCCAACCCTCTGACACCCGAGGTCGCTCCCAACCCCAGGTCATGTGGATGATATGAGGTGGCATCCAGCACATCAGCACTCAGCACCACTGGGCTGGCTCAGTCCCTTGGGTTTCTGATGGCACATGCCCACTTTCAAGTAAATCCATTTAACATTTGTGAAGTTACTGAAGTGCAAAGGGTTTAACATTAAATTCCCTATACAACCCTAACTACAGTGGTGCAATCATGCCATACTAGCTATTGTTTTTTTAACTGGGAAATATATACTAAGCTGAAAGCTTGTTAACAGGTGTGACCTGGGAGCACAAGGAAGTGACTTTCTCAGGATCACACATGCAAGTGGAGGCTGTGGGACTCAAAACCAGGTCTCCAGATTTGCAGCTCAGAGCCTTAAAATACTTTTTCTATACTGCTCCATTTAATTTGTCAAATAGTTTAAGCCATGTGGGAGAAAAGCTCATCTTCTTGAAGGTGAAACAAGCTACTTTGAAACAACTAGGAGCTGTGGGGAGACACTAGCAATCTGCAAGAAAGTGCACTCCTGCTCAAGTCTGAGGGAGGTCTACCTTACTTAACTTTGAATTTTAAACTTGGTATTGTTTTGTGTTTTGTCTTTTTTTCAATCCTTTCTGAATCAAGAAGGAATTTGCAGAACTGCTAATCTTGTGAGTTTAACTTCAGAAGGATTGAAATACTGCATAACTGGTTTTCCCTTTTGTTTAGCTGGATTATTTATCTACTAGTATTTTGTGACAGGTTGCATCAAACTGTTTTTTGGTACAGTAAACTATTTACTGGTGGCAGAGGATTTTTTTCATGGTGAACCCTGCAGTTTGTGTATTCAACCCAGACAGGACCTCAGGTTGTGGAAACTGATTCCTCTGATTGTCTTCAGAGCACAGAACATCAGGTTGTATTGGGTCAGTAGAAGCTTACATTATAGGTATTGGGCCCAACTGCTTGATTTTTCTCTGATTCTAATTGTTTTTTGCTGGGTATATTCTCTGGTAGATTGTTGTGCAGGTTGTCTTGCTGAAAGGAAGGTCAACACTCACCAGAGTGGTGGGTCAGAGTTTGTAGATTGTTTCAAGAGGGAATAAGCTTGGGCCCAACCCCCAACCCCTCACCCCACCCCCAAGGGTGTCATTTCTTTATACTGGGGGTTCTAACATCACTTACCCAAGAGAGCACAGGAGCATACAACTGTCATATCCTTACCAATTCAGCACACTGCATTGAGGGTATGTGCACTTACACACTAACAAAAAATAAATAAATAAACAGGAAGAAAGACATATATGTGTGGTGTGGTGCAATGCAATAGCTGTGGCACAGCAGTATTCCAGGTGACATTCTGGAGGCTGCGATGTTGCCTTATTTGAAGTCAGCTCTCTGCCCTGAGGGAGGAGGTTGCCCATCTCCAGGCTGAATTTGACAGGAGTAGGGTAACCTTCCCCAACTAAGGAATACCAGGGCTACCACTGCTGCCTCAGAGGTTGCCAAGAAAGAGAAGCAGTTGGACCATGGTGGGCTCAAGGAGGGTGAGCCTGGTAGAACAGAGGTGCATCCTTCCAGTTTCACCTCTCCACAATCCTTATGCTGTACTGGTGGAGCATAGTTACCCTGTGGAGGTACCTGCACTGGAAACCAAGGAGGTTGCTGGGAACAGCCAAAAGGAAGGCCCACAGGAGGGTGGCACAGGACACCACAGGGGAAGGAAGCAGCTCCTTGTGGGGGACTCAATTATTAGGGAGTAGAACTGAGGGAAAAGTGGGAAGGGTTAAGGTTGCCTGGAGCCATGGCTTAGAGGGATGGGAAGCAAACTTAGGATTGTAAGAGCATCTGCACAGGAGAGGGAGCTGGACACCATTGTCCACCTAGGGACAAATGACTTAGTTGGGCATGGGATCAGAGCAGTGCAGGATGAGTTTGTGGAGTCTGGGAGGGGCCTTAGCCAAGTAGCACACATGGTAACCTTCTCAGATGTGCTGCCTGTTTATAGCATGGGTGATGCTAGGGTACTACGCACCATGCGATTCAATGAATGGTTGAAAAACTGGTGCAGAGCACAGTGTGTTGGCTTCATTGGGGACTGGAGCTCCACCTGGAGGGATGCACGATGATAGTAGCAAGATGACCTGCATCTGTCCAGGAGGGGAAGCAGGCTCCTAGGTGGTAGGTTTAAATGCTTCATTGGCAAGCTTTTAACTAGCCAAGGGGGGAGGCACTGGTCAGATGCAGGGAATTACCAGCCTCCCCTCAAAAAACAGGGTCATCAGTGAGATAAACACCAAGGCAGAGAGGTCAATAGGGAGCAGAACTGGGTTAAATGGAAAAAAAGTCGAAGACAGTAAGGGTAGGGATGGAGCTAAAAGAGCTAAGACCATAACAACAATTGAGGGTGATGAGTACCAATGCCCATAGTCTGGGTAACAAGCTTCCTGATTTAGTGGCCTTGATGCAAGAGGGACACCTGGATATTGTGGCAGTCACAGAAACATGAGAACCATGACTGGAATGTAAACATACCAGGGTATGCAATCTACAAGAGGGACAGGAAGGGTAAAAGAGGAGGAGGAGCTCTATACTTAAGAGAAGGGATCAAAGCAACAGAACTAAAGGGTAAACGGGGAAGAGAGGAGGCACTGTGGGTCACCTTGGAGACTGGTAATGGCACCACAGTCTGCATGGGGGTTGCATACAGACCCCCATCTTAGGGGAGGAAAAGGACAAGAACTGTTAGAAGGCATTTTTAGAATGGCAGAAAAAGGGGAGATTTTGTTGATGGGGGGCCTGAATATGCCAAATGTTAACTGGAGCACATGTGCTGCAGCCACATCCAAGAGCAGGGTCATTCTCGATGCCCTGCAGGGGGCAAGCTTCAGACAGCTAGTGTTGGAACCCACTCAGGAGGGAGCAATCTTAGACCTGGTACTCTCAAATGGAGATGGTGACAGGATCACAGATTTAGGAGTGGGTAGCCATCTGGGAACTAGCGTCCACCAAACAGTGTTGTTCACGATAAACACATCTGTAGAGTCAAGCCATACAAAGACAAAAGTACTGGACTTTATGAGGGCTGATTTCAGCAAAATGGGTGAGTGCCTAAGAAATGCACTAGCAAATGGGCAGGAAGGAGGGGTAAAAGAACAATGGGAGAAAATCAAATCTGCCATCATAGAGGCAACAAGTATTTGTGTGATGCAAATATACAAAACAAAACAAAGTAAAAAAACACTATGGTTTTCAAAAGAGGTGGTGGGAAAGGTTAGGGAGAAAAAGATAGTATTCAGGAAATATAAGGTGTCACAGAATGAGCAGGGCAGAGAACAGTATCAGTTAAAACAGAAGGAAGCAGGGAAGGCAGTCAGAATAGCGAAGACCCAAACTGAGGAAAAGATAGCCAGCTCTGTTAAGCAGGGGGATAAAACCTTTTATAGGTACATTAGGGAGTGAAGGAAGGCCAAGAAAGGGATCGTGAGACTTAATAAAGGGGGGGAGGGGGGAGGTAGGCAGAGGATGAGAGTGGAAAAGTAGAGATACCAAACATGTACATTTGCTCAGTATTCACAAAAGAAGAAGAGGGGAAGGTACCTAAACCAAGCAATAGAAGCACTCTGGATGGGGGGGGTTGATAACATTCCATTCACAGAAGAAAGGGTCCTGAGACAACTCCTAAAACTCAGGGTGGACAAAGCAATGGGGCCTGATGGGATTCACTCCAGAATTCTAAAAGAACTAAGGAGAGACCTAGTGATGTCACTGACTACCCTTTTTAACAAATCATGGGAGGATGGTGTAGTACCTGAAGATTGGAGAAGAGCAGATGTGATTCTTCTTCACAAAATTGGGAGCAAGGCAGAGGCAGGGAACTACAGACCTGTTAATTTAACCTCAGTGGTAGGGAAAATGATGGAATCACTTCTGAAAGAGAGAATTGTTGAGTACCTAGAGGCCAGCAGGGCACAGGACTCAAGGTAGCATGGATTCACAGTGGGAAGATCATGTGAGATGAATCTAATAGATTTCTTTGACTGGGTGACCAAAGTAGTAGACCAGAGAGTGGCAGTAGATATGATCTACCTAGACTTAAGCAAGGCATTTGACACAGTCCCACCCAAAAGATTAATAAACAAGTTAGTCACTCTGGGAGTTGGTCCCAGGGAGATACCCTGGGTAACAAATTGGCTGACCAACAGAATGCAGAGGATAATAGTAAACGGAGTACACTCTGAAAAAAGGCTGGTTACTAGTGGGGTACCTCAGGGTTCAGTACTGGGACTGGTCCTCTTTAATGTCTTTATAGGAGACATTGCAGAGGGGCTGGAAGGAAAAGTATGCCTCTTTGCAGACGATGCAAAAATCTACAACAGGGTTGATACACAAGTGGGGTGGAAAGGATGAGAAGGGACTTGGCAAGTTTGGAGGAATGGTCAAAAATAGGGCAGCTTAGATTCAATGCAAAAAATGCAAAGTAATTCATCTGGGAAACAAAAATCCAGGGGAAGAGTACACAATGGGGGGGGGGCATTAACAAGAACAACAATGGAAAGGGACCTCAGGGTAGTCATATCAGATGACCTTAAAGTAGACAAACAATGTGAGAAGGCAGTAAGGAGGGCTGGAGGGATAGTGGGATGCTTAGGGAGAGGCATCACCAGTAGAAAACAGGAAGTTGTTATCCCTCTGTACAGACAGTTGGTGAGACCCCATTTAGAGTACTGTGTGCAGTTCTGGAGACTCCATCTCCATAAGGACATAGACAGGATGGAGGCAGTCCAGAGTAGGGCAACTAAAATGGTGCAGGGTCTGCAACAAAAGCCATATGAGGAGAGACTGAAAGAGCTTAATATGTATGCCCTTGAGGACATGATAGAAACATTCAAGTACCTCGAGGGATTCAATAAAGTCCAAGACAGGAGCATCTTTGAGAGAAAGAGGTGTGCAAGAACAAGGCGGCACAGTTTGAAGATAGAGGGGGGACAGCTGAGGGGCAACGTCAGAAAGTATTTTTTCATGGAGAGGGTGGTGGACACATGGAACCACCTTCCTGGGGAGGTCATGGGGTCAAAAACAGTTGGGTAATTCAAGAATACATGGGACAGACATAAGGCAATTATAGTGAAGGGTAGGAAGAAGTAGGTTGTTGGTTAACTAGAATCTGCAGCTTATTCAGTACGTAGGGAATGGGCAGACTAGGTGCGCCAAGCTGTCCTTATCTGTCATCAAAGTCTGTTTCTATGTTCTATGTTTCTATTTTGGAAATGAGATTACAGTGTCTTTCAAATCTGCTGCCCCTGGGAGAACAAGTGGATGTAAGTAGTCTAAGTCTTTTTGTCAAATGGCTTTTGTTGTATCTGAATGAACTACGTTTGTATCAAATGCATATGCTCCATAGTCATGCCAAGATGGAATGCAGTTCTACCAGTATGGAGGGATAGGTGATGTCAATGGCCCATTGTGTCTGCCCATTCCTACCTAATGCTCAATACAAGAGCCCTAGAGACATCTCACTCCCCCCCCTTGATGTGGTCTGAACTGAGCCCTTGTATCTGGCCCATTCTCTTTTGAATCCCCCCACTCATTTTGCACAGACCACCACCTCCAGTAGCTATCACATCCTTCCACCAGCTTCTCCATGAAAAAGGAACTTCCTAGTATTTCCCTTTAACTTGCCCCTGCCAGCTTCATGGAGCTGTCCTTGATGCTGAAATTCCCACTCAGTCTGAGCAATTCCCCACCATCCACTTTATTTAACCCATGTAGGTATTGCTACAGTATGTTTTACTCATGTCCCCTTTTCCCTTCTCGCACAAGCATGTACATACTCAGATCTGCTAACCATTCCTCATATGTCCTTTCCTGCTGTCCCAGAATCATCCTGGTTACCCTCTTCTGCACTGCCTCCATGCTGTTCCTGCAGATGGAGACTCAAAACTGCACAAAGTACTCCTGGTGAAGCCATACCAGTAGCCTACCATATACAGTGCCAGCAAGACCTCTCTTTTCCTGCTAGTGATCTCTGTTTTTATGCACCCCAGCATCCTATTAGTCCTGCTCAGCACCCTATTCCACTGTGATGATGCCTTCAGGTTCTCTAATATTATTAAACAGAAGTTCTTGTCCTCTGCAGAGCTTTCCAATACAACTTCTCCATCCTACATTTAGTGCTAGGATGTGTTATGCCCCTGTGTGCATCACCTTACATTTTTTTGGCATTTAAGTTTAACTGCTATACTTTTAGCAAAGTTTCCAATCTACCCAGAACCTCCTTCATGATTTTGATCCAACTTTACTGTCCACCTAGTCACAGATATTAGTATCATCTGTGAAAAGGCATATCTTGCCCTGGATCCCTACTTCCATATCTCAGGCAAAGATGTTGACGTGAATAAGCCCTAAGATTGATCTTACTGGTATCCTGCTAGTGATCCCTCCCCCAGCTTCTGAGTATTCCACATTTATAGCCACCATCTGGGTCCTGTCACTCAAGAAATTTACCAACCACCTAATAATTTGTGCCCCTACTCTGAGGTCCTACATCTTGATAACCATTCATCCACATGTGATGGTACTGAAGGCTTTATTTAAGTCATGGTACTTTATGCCCACTGTCTATCCCTTACCCACTTCTCCCAGTTAATCTGTATTGTCTCTTGTCCTGCAGTCCATTTGCCTCCCAGAAAGTTACTATCCTTTCTCATATCATGGTCTCTAGCAGCTTACCCACAATAGAAATAATGCTGACAGGTCTGTAGTTCATTGGATAAGCTCTGCTACTGCTCTTGTGTAGGGAAACTACATACAGTGTTCTCCCATCACTAGGCACTGTCCCTGTCTCAAATGAGCTAATAAATAGCTCAGACAGCAGTTCACCTAAGACCTGTTCATCTCTTTAAGCACATGTGGATATATCCCATCTGGGATCAGTGGAGTAGTTTACTTTAAGTGTGCTTAAACTCTGTAGTACACGTTTCACTGGAACGGGACCAACATTGACTTCTTCTTCTCTTCCCTTTACCTGATGACACAGACAGGTATTGCCTTGTACTACACTGGGAACGCTGAGCAAAAAAATCTGTTCAGAATGTTCCAGTTTCCTCTATCTTCCTCTTCCCCATCCTCTCCTGGATTTAGCCAGACAATTATGCCCCTCATTTTCTATTCCCCCTTTTGTAAAGAAAGGTCTTCTCTCTCTCCTCTTTGCACCATCAGCATTTCTCATTTTAGTGTCAGCCTTTACCCTCCACATTGTCCTGTTGGCCTTCCTCATCCTGGTGTCAATCTTCATCTTGCGCCCCTCTGTTTTGCCTGTTCTATATTTTTGAAATGCCCTTTTCTTAGCTTTCATAGCCTCCCTCAGTTCCCTTGTGAACTATTGTTTTTTTCACTCCTGTTCTAACTGACTACCCTTACACAGAGTTCTATGACCTCTGTTATCCCATTTTTGATCAATATCCATTTTGCATCCATTGTGTGTTTCCCTTACTCCATCTAGTTTTAAGCATTAACGACTGAGAAGCCTGTCATTTCTGAGGGATTAATGACCATTTGGGAGATGGGTGGCACGAGGTGCAGCCAAGGGCAATCCCCCTGCAGTCGTCATTAATCCAAGGAAATGACCGTTTGTTGTTATTAGCATTATAAGTCTAATCGCAATAATATTTTCTTTTTACCATTTATTTTTACGGGCACGAACATTCAGTTGAGGGTCCCTGCCATGCCAGCCATTTCTGCGAGATTTCAGACTGGCATGGTAGCTAATCTATGAGCTATTTTAGCTCATGAATAATTAATTAGACTTTAATATCCTGTAACATCTTTCTCAGCCTTCCAAAATCAGCTCTGCTAATGTTCAGGGGCCTGATTATCAAAGGGTTTGGCATGACTATGTCTCTATGCATAACTCCCTGGGTGCAGTACAGAATCCCTGCACCTGAATGCTATGATGAGAAAAAAGAATATTTTGGGTTTTTTTTTTGTGTTTTGTTTTTGTTGACTGGGAAAGGAAGGTTTAACAATACTGCCTACAGTTAATCTTTTCCATGGTGGGTCAGGGTATACAGATGCAAACTGATGCATTGAACCAGATTAAATTGTTGCTGCTAATTTAGTGAATGGGAGGGAGGACTGGCCAGGACACCAGAGAAACACCCCTATTCTTCTTTTAAGGGGAACCTCTGTCTATCTGGGTGTTTGCCAAAAAGGCCTTCCCTGGAGGATAGTGGATGGGTGTTGAAGGAGCAGGAAAGCCAGGTCCTTCCCTGCTTCTTTAAATAAGAGGTGATTTCAGAGGAAGAAATGGAAATGTTGTCAGCAATGCATGAAATAGAAATGGACATTACAGAGACACCCAGTCCAGATAAGTTGGCAGAGAAATAACGTTTTCGAAAACAGAAGCAGATGGAGGAGAAAAAGAAACTTAAACTCACCCTGGAGGAAAGGAAAATGCATTTGCTTTCTTTAGTGGCTGAAGAAGAAGCTAAGTATCAGCAATAAAAACAAGAAATGTCTTCATACTTAAAGTAATTTTCTTTTCTGTTAGCTACTACATTGCCAATGGGTATTCATTACAATTGGATATAGTGCACCCCTACTAGAGGAAATGGCACAGCCCAAAGCTTTAGAATTCTGGGTCAATGAGGATTCTGGACAGCAGTAATGCTCCAGTCACTATTGTGCTAGCTATATCCATAAATAGGTAAATAAACACCAGATCTATTGACCTGACACCAAAGATCAACAAATTAGCTGTCTACACATATGCTACTCTGGTCAGAATGAAATACAATAAACAGCGGCCTGCCTTGTCAGATGAAGGAGGACTGAAACTCTTCTTCTTATTATGTGTCCTTGAAAGATCCACAGCAATGAGCCAGTTTGAAAGAAAAACTGCATGCAGTGCAAGCACTCACCAGCAACAAACAGAGGCACCCTGAACAGCATCACATTTAAATCTGCTACATATGTGTGAGCAACTGATATTGCAATGTGGAACAGCTCCTTTTGCTTTATTTCTTTCATTTCTATATAAACATAGCATAACAGGTAAAACTATAGAGTGATGTCCAAAACAGATCCACAATAGAGATATTAAAAACAGATCTCCAGACATCTCTGTACAGACATACTGGACAGTATTCTCCTGTGGGAGCGAGGCTCCTTGAGGGCTCATTAACAATGTAGGAGCTAACAGAATAGGATATTACGATAAGTATGAAGAAATTCTTCTTTCTGTAGCACTCCTCATTGTCAATTGGTATTCATTACAACTAGGTTCTAAGAAGCAGTACCCAGAGAAACTGGGTGGGGGGAGAATATTGTTCCATATGCCAACCACATCCCAAAAGGAAATGTTCCTAACTGCTGCCTGCAAAACTCCATGACTAAAAGGTGCATCTACAGAAGTTTGAATATCCAAACTGTTGTGTTTGGAGAAAGCATGGACAGATGCCCACATGGCTGCCTTACACAACTCTAAAACAGACGTCTCATGTCTCTTTTCCCAGGATTGGTCATAGCCCGGGAAGAATGAGCTCTGATAAAGGCTGGAGGGCTCTTCTTTACTGCAGCATAAGCCTTGGCAATGCAAGCCCTTATCAACCTAGTTGGGGTGGCTTTTGAATATTTGTTGTCCATGTTTGGTTCCTCCAAAAAAGGCAAACACCTATTCAAAAAGAGGAACTCATCTGTCTGTCTATGGTATGTCCTAATGGCCCATTGCAAATTCAATGTGTGCCACTGCAACTTCTATGAACGTGATGTTTGTGGACAGACGGATGGAAGGCAGAGTTCCTGGTTCACATAGAAGGCCACGGAATCTTTGAGATGAAAGATGGGACTGATCTGAACACCATCTTGTCCGTATGCATGACAAGGTATGGTTCTTTGTGAGACAAGGTCTGGAACTTGCCAATGTTCCTGGCCAAACACGTACTGTACTTGTTAAGTACCTTCACTTTCTCTTCACTACATAGAAGTGACAGAGTATCTATCACTATCTATCCATCCATCCATCCATCCATCCATCCATCCATCCATCTATCTATCTATCTATCTATCATATCTATCATATCTATTAAGCATACATTTATAAAGAAAACTCCCCACCAGACCGTGCATGCAAAACTTCATGCCATTCCATTGAATGGAGGTAAAGCTATTAAAGTGTGAAGCTGGGGGTTTAACATTAAACAGTTTACTCAATCCTAACTATAGTGGCACTACCGCACCACTATAATATATGCTGCACATATGTATATACATGGATGGCTGGATTCTGATTTGCCTTTCTAACCACAGAAAATAAATGTAAAGTTTTTAAAAACATGTGTAACCCCTAGATGGCACTATCCCAGGGGCTACTACCCCTGCCTGATTTGCCACTAACAGGTTGAGGGGCCTGGATCCAATGGCGGGTGCCTCCACCCAGAGGTCAGGGTTTGCAATAGTTAAACTTACTTGGTCACAGCCCTCTGGGACACTGCAACCCCCCTTTCTTCCCACTAGTGGCCCACACAATATATCAGAATTACCTTCACAGTATACACTTACCCCCAGGGCTGGTTCAGGCACTGGGACCTCCTGTAAAATAAGATACAGTGCAACAATCACAGTACAATACTTTAACATAGACAAATACCTCAGGCAGTATAACTTTGCTGAAACAAGCAGCTCTGATTTATTTAGGGGAATATAACAAGGACAGGGGGAAATCAGGTTAATTAGCTTATCACTTTACTCATCTACCTATGGCTCTGTGCACAGGCCTATCCCTACCAGTTACTGTCCCTGGGTACCCAAGCCCTAGTGGCTGGTCCAAACCGTGGCAGCTGGTAGGGCCCTTTCCCACAGAGAAAAGAAAAATTAGTTTAAACAGTCAGCAGTACAGTGATTCCATTTGGATTCAATGTGGCAATTCAACAGGGAGCGACCCTGAATTAGTACTCACGACCTCCAAACAAGATAGGGTCCTTCAATGTCAGCAGCGCTACTCTTGAGCTCCACGAGACCTCACACATTTATATGGCAAACTGCAACAGGCAAAAGTCCTTTAATGGCAGCAGGATTCACTTGAGCTAACCAAGCCTCCTCACACATTTATATGGTGAACAGTAACAGGCAAAAGTCCTTTAATGGCAGCAGGATTCACTTGAGGTACACAAGCCTCTTCACACATTTATATGGTAAAACAGAAAGTACTATACCAGGCAGACTGCTTCTATCCGACGCAATTACTGCACAATACCCGGAGAACACACAGCAGATTCAGTTCCTGACAGACCGAAAGTGCAATTCAGCAATTTCTCCAGTCTTCTACAGGGTGAGCCTGGTTTCTACTCTTCAGATATCCTTTGATTCTCTTCACAGGATGGATTCAGTCCTAACAAGCAGTTAGACAAGCTGCAGACCGGAACTCTGGGCCTTACACAAGTTTCCCGACTAAAACTGCACACTGAAAAAGCACAGGGCTCCTTCCTTCTTCACTGCCAGAGCTCAACTGAAACTCCAACAGACAAAACCGGCACTTCCTTTGAGTTCCTCCCAGTTCGGTGTTTTTCACTAGTTGCTGCATTTTGCAGCTTTTACCAGAGTTTCCCTTTAATGAATGGTGAGGGGTCAGGGGACTGGGTGTAAACTGGTAAGCGTGGACAGTGATTTGGCTGACAAGGAGCATGTAAGGTTGTCAACAGAGGAGTAAAGGCTGCAATGTGACTGGTGATGCATAGACAAAAATCAGACATTCATCAACAAAATTCAGCACCCATCATTTGGGAGTAAATGAAGCTCAACCAGCATATTTTTTAAAAGTGCTGTATTTCATGAAGTGCTGGTGCAAATTAGCAATACCGTGCAAGTCCCTCAGATGCATACCTCTCAATTGTCCTTGATTTTCAGGGACGCCCCTGATTTTGTCTCAGAATTTTCCTCTGTCCCTCGCGGAATTTGTGTTTTGTGATAGAACAGTGGGATTAAAAGCACAAAAATAATGTCAACCATTAATGTAACAGACTTGCTCTTCTTCATAAAATGCTACTTAACACAAATCCTTCTATCTTCTATTGGCTTTGGCGATGAATAACATCAATTTTTAAGATAAGTCCTCCATTTGGGGTCTTTGTCCCCATTTTTTTAAGCCTTGTCCCTGATTCATGATGCCAGGACCCAGGTTCAAGACCTGCTCTCCTATCGACCACAGTGACTGTAATCAGTCTTCCCACCGATCCCCAGCAGCCCTTGCCCATTCCCAAACACAGGTCACCGGCATGGTGTGTGGTGTCCGCATAGCTCAACCTCCACGCCACTGGGTCGGGCTAACTTTGTAATTTTAAAATATTTTAACCCATATTTTCTTTTTTCATTTCTTTTAAATATTTTTGCCTGCCGGGTACCCCCTAGCCCCACAAAATGGGCTTGTCCTGGCTATGGGCCCTGCGCTCACCTGGGAATGCCCTCCTCAAGTGGGACTGCTGAGGCAGAACTGAACGTGTCTGAGGGCAGGCCACCTAGCCCGGATCATCCATGAAGTGCCAGGATTTTCTGATGCTATATTCGTGAGCTAGGAACATGCAATGACGCTTGACAGTAAGCATCTGTTCCAGCTCACCTATATTACGGCGATGACTGCAGCTTCAGCCTCCACCAGGGATCTAAAAATCCCATAGCCCAACATCCCGGCTACTAAATTTCTGCCTGGGACAAGCATTTTTCAGAAGCTACTTGCCCATGGACAAGCATCAGTCTGCACATCACTTTTAGGTATGTACCTCTGTGCTTTTGGCATCTGGCCAGGAGGGGTCGCAGCTCTGGAGGCGGTGGAGCTGATTTTATTTTTTTATGGAAACGGTCAGATGGGTGTGCACAGCGTGGTATGGGTAAATCTGTTGGAGAAGAGAGCTCTTGAATGCAGAGTTGAAGTGGTGAAGGAATGAGCAGTATGTGCCAGGATCGTTGGGTGATGGCAAGTCATATGCCGTGTCTTCTTCAGCAGGTAAGGGTAAGGGCGCATAGCGACTTGAGGAAAGCATGGAAGTCGGCATTGGGCAGGGGGAACTGCAGGCCATGTGTGCTGTCAGGTGGATCATAGTAATATTGCAACTGGAAATAGTTTGCAGTGCACAGAAGATCGTCATCAGAAGAAGTGCTGGGTAGCAAAGGGGAGCTGGGAGACCAAGTCAGAACCTGCATAGTGGCTTGAAATTGTGCTGGGATCAGCAGGCCTGGCCTACTTGGGGCAGATACAAAGTGGTACTGAAGAGACCAGTGAGCTAGCCAGCTGATATCAAGTAGTGCTTAGTGCTCTTAGAGTGAGGCGAGCATCGGTGAGGCAAAGGGCAGCAAAAGTCATGGATGGAGTTCGTTTCCTTTTATTGTCTCCTAATTACTTTGCTTGTATTGTCTCAGAACACTAGTGCATAATTTCTTGTCTGTTTCATTGAGGTGAAGTTGCTTTTTGCTTTTTGGGTGGAGAGAAGGTAGATTAACACTGGCGTATTGTGAACTGAGACTGAGGCATCATATAAATGTTTCTCAAGTGAAGAAACATGATACTACTATCAGATACTTACTACAGTAATTCGTTTTCAATAGTGTTACACTTAGTTGTTTTCAGGCATGTATCCAGATGCAAAATAGGTAAACAGATCGTAACCACCATCCCCCCAATCCCTCCCCCCAACACTGCTATAGATGTGTGTGATAGTATCTTATGCACTAGTGTCTCCCAGGGGATATACAGATATATATATTTTTTTTACTTTAGAAAAAGGTAATTTAAATTAAATAATCAAAAGTAACCTACAGGCTGTGTGATTTAAAGGATTTGTGATGCACACACCAAGGGTCGTTTGTAGGAGGTATAGGCACTAAAGGCTAATTGTCCTTGCACCCCTGGGAAATGCATCACTGCATGTATTGTTGGATTTATAAAGTGATTTTGTGATATCTGCTGTAGCATCACACTGTATGGTGTGTTTCTAATGTGCTCTCAACTGATAATTGTGTACAGTAAGCTGATTTCTTGGTACTGCTTAGGGAGTGGAAGGGAGGACCACTGGACTTTACCAGGTGAGAGACCAATACCTGTCATGTCTTTTTTGTTTATTTTTGGTAATTGAATCAGACTGACCCTAACCTGTAGTAACAGCAGGGACTTACAAATTTAAAACATACATGATCTTTCCTGTTTCCTAATGTTCTACATCCACCTAGAATTAATGGCACAACCCCACACCACGCATTTGTCGCCATACATTAAGTTTCTGTAATTTCTTTGAAATACAGTCTTCCAACCATGGACTACTATTCAAAACACTCAGATTACCATTTTAGCAAGGCCAGTTGTCCTGGACTAGCACATACTTTTGAAATTTGTCAATCCCTGGCCTCCACCAGTGGGCAAGCGGTACCAGACCCATCTCCCACCCTCCCAGAGAAGGAGAGCAGTCCTCTGATGCTCAACTTTCTCCTCGCCAACCCCCAGCTTAGATGTCAGGAGGTTAAGGTACAAACCAAACATTTATATTTACTGTAATTCCAGGTTGTGTGGGAGGTCCTAGGTGGGTGCTAAGTCTAACTTCTAAATGTCATAATTTAATTTTATAACTCTAAATGACATAATTTTGACACAGTCTGTGGGGATCTGGGCACACTGAGGGTTGTCCCAGCGACTGCAGCCTGCAGTGGGCCAGGGTTGAGGGAGCTGTCTGCAGCTGGAGGACAAATCAGCTGTGAGGGCACTTTGTTTAAATCTAAGATGACTTTAGTTCTTGGCCCAGCCTCTACGAACTCTCGGGCAGAGCTGTAAAATTGCTGGGAGAAGAGGTTTCGCTGCAGTGGTGGAGAATCTTACCAGGGGCTGCTGTGGTGAGAAGTCGGAGCTGACTCCACAGCCACATCAAGGAGGAAGATGGCTGGGGCCAGAATTGGCAGTTGAGGTGTGCAAGGGGGTTCCAGCTGTCCCGGCGGCTGCAGTCACGACAGTGGGCCAGTGTTTTCAGGAGAGAAGTGATTGAGGAAGGCATCGGGAGGACGCCCCTGTGGCTGCAGTCGGCAGTGGCCAGGGTGGAGGAGCTGCCTGCTGCTGAGGACCAATCTGGCTGTGAAGGCGCCAAGTTTTAAATCTAGCCGCCTGGCTGCAGTCTGGCCCATCCCTACAAACTGGAAGAGTTGTACTGTGTCCACACCAACTACCCTTGGCTCCAACCTCTATTAAATGGTCTGTGGGTGGATCTTGGGAGGCACAGTGTGACTACCTGAGACTGAGAGCACAAGATTTGTAGGACCGAGGGGGAAGGGCATAAAATTTGTATATTTGTTGTTGGAGATTGTGTGTGTGTGTGTGTGTGTGTGTGTGTGTGTGTGTGTGGTATGGTCACTGTTGTGGGGCTGTGGTTTGACTGTGTATTAGTAGGGGTCACACCCAAAGTAGGGGGCTTGGGGAATCCGATTGGGCGTTTAGAAGGGCATTGGGTGTAAGGAGTGTGGGGCAGCTTGCACATTAAACTGCATGGAGGTTTGGAGGATGTCAAATGTATACCACAGGACGCAGGACAAGGCAAAATATATCCCAGAGGATAGGTGGATCATATGGTAACTCTTGAGGTGTGGCGTTGGCATTATATGTGAAGTATGCCAGGAGGCTTCAGAGCAGATGAGGAGGGGACATAGGAGAGAGGAATATGGGTGTGAGCACTGTCAAACCATTTAGCTACTATACCAGAAGATGTATGGATGAGGAGGTGGAGGCAAGGACAGAGGATTTGGTTAATAGGCAGAGGGAGACAGTGATGAGGATTTGATCTAAGGAAAGGAAGGAGGAGGGGGACATGGTTTAGTTGGGGTCCCGAGAGCTGGGAATTATGGGCACATAGTCTGACATGTGTAGATAAAGTAATAGGGATTATCAAGAGAGACTTGGAGGCAGTTGGAAACATAGACACCAGGATGATAAATATAGAGAATATGATTTGATCACACACAACCAGTGTGTTCATCATGAGGGTTCAGATTCTGTCCCTAGTTGCTCGAGAGGTCCATGGAATCAGAAGCCTGAAGTGGCAGAACACACAGGTTGCGAAGTTGCTCATCCTGTATTTGCTAGTGCATAGTAGTACCATGAAATGTGTGCTTGTGTGTTTTTTTTCTCCCTTTCTCAATGAAACTGACTTTAAAGCTCTAGATGTTCTAGAATACTGCCAATTAAATAGAGAAAATAATGTGGCAGATTCCTAGTGGTTCTGCTACAGTAGTGACATCACTGCTGCAACAGAACAACATAATGACATCACTACTGCAGCAGAGCAAGCATGTCCCAGGCATGAATTTCATGCATAACAGCATTCCACCATTCATTATAGAATCGGTGATATTCGCCAACAAGCTGTGTTTCCATCGAGGGAGTGATTACACTAGAGACCTTGAGATGGAAACATTGTTCTTGTTGTTGTGTTGGGCCATCCATCGTTTTATATAGTTTTTTTTTTTCATTTTGTTTCTATCATTTTATTGAAATTACTTGCTGTGGTGCCAGTCCATCCTCCTGCTGCCACCCGTCTGTCCGATCTGGACTTCTAACTTCGTGATTGGTTAGTTTTCAATAGAAAAAAATTGTTTTTCCAAATGGAGTCATGTATGGCACACTCACAAGTCCCGCTCTGAATTTAATCTGTTGGTGTGGCGCCGCTGTCCGCACTAGCAACCACGCCATGTTTGTTTTTGTTTGTTTCATATTTATATACGCTTTCATATTCAAAGCTTTGCAAGCAATGCTAAACTGGTAGTGACTGACTGTGAGGGGCCATATCGCACGTCATCACCCACACAGCTTGATAATTGTATGAACTGGTTTAGGAAGGGAATGGCCAGATACCGAATGTTTCACTTTGTAAGAGTGCCATGGTTCTTTACTTCCACCTGACACCCACCAGACAACACCAGGATGAGCTGAAGGACCCGGTTAACGTCTCATGTCATGATGGCATTCCAGCAGTACCACACTCCCCTACTGCACTCGGATGCCAGCAATTTTAGGTGTAAGTCCCATCCCTGTGGGACGAGAACCCACAACCTTCTGGTGGAGAGGATGCTACTTGGTCACTCATTGATTGTTTTCCCCCAACTGCTGCCCACCCTATGCACATCCATCTCCCCACACCTTCATTACTGGTGTGCTGTAAGCTTGCCACATGCTCGTGACTCCCGTTTTTTATATTTTCACTCCAGATGTAGAGAATGATTGTATATGGTGTGACTCGGATTGTTGCCTGTACACGATACCATTCCACCCCACCCACACCCTGCAGCGAGAGGCGCCAAGGTTTGCCTTTGGACCGTTCGCCACAAAGTTCACCCCATTCTCCCATACAGCACCCATCTTCATCGTGGTCGCTACTCAGTGGGAGAGGTGTTGTCAATGCTTCTCAAAATTACACCCACAAGGGGCCATGGACCTCATTGGGTCAGGTAAGTTTACTCTGACCGATCATATGCTGTAGAGGTGAAGGATAGAACTGCTTGGCCACAGAGCCTGTGCATCCTTGCTGCCCATCTTTTTCCTCTTAATTGGCATGAACAGCTGAAGTTTTATGGAGCTTCCCTCTGATGTCCATTTTCTCCCTCCAGGTCTACTGTATGCCACTTTCCATCCCTGTTGCTTTTAGAGTGGGCAGAATGATGAAGAGGAACCCTTGATTGTAATAGAGGGAGGACATAACTTATTATTAAAAGTGGAACTGTACTGTCTGATGAACTAGGTGGATATTTCTCTTAGTCAGCAAATATGAGTTTGCTGAAACTCCAGCAGGAGTAATAGCTGAGAAAGAGGCAATCTTATTTTGAGATACTATGGATGGCATGAGGTTCTCAAGGCCTTGTTCACGCCCCGATCACCATCAGACTCAAGGTGATAGCTTTGTGAATTTAAGATATTTAATGTTGCTGCCTGTAGGTACTAGATATGGGAATATGAGTCAACAATTCTGAGCCCATCATGGCTCATGCAGAAACCTAATTTGTAAGGTGACTGGTTAGAGTCTTGTCCATCTGTCTTAAAGGAACTGCAGTAGCAGGATTATATTATCATTTGTATGTCTGGAAATGAGCCAGAATCAAAATTCTCCGAGTAATGCCCTTTGGGAGGAAGAGGTATGAACCCCCATCATGTCATAACAGGAGCTGAACTGTATAGCTCCTTGAAAGTTTTTCCCTCACATCTAGTCTAGAGAGAGGCCACATAAATTGGGTGCAGAACTGACCTTTTCCTGCTCAATCTCAGGCTCCCCTGAGACAAGTTGTCAACTTGAGATGCAGACCTGCCCTTAAAGGAGAAGATCTGGGCTGAAACTAAGGCGAGGTGGTCTAGAAAGATGAATGATAGTCGAAACCCATGTGCGGACTGGGCCACAGGACCCCTTAGAATCAAGGACTGCCCTGTCCAAGGTCACTTGTGGAGGAGTCTATAGGAAGTAGCATTGATGAAGGTAAACAGAAGGCTGAATTAATCCAGTTTAGGAGAAGACATCTTGATCATTTATTATTTGACTATGGGCCAGGAGCAGAATTGCTGTACTTTTGAATTCTGCCCACAGGCGAAAAGATCTGTCTGGGGTTTGCCCCCTGTTCTGTGGGAGTGTGGAAGGCAATGTCCTCCAGCTCCCATTCTCCTGGAAGAACAACCTTGTGAATTGAGCCAGACAGCTGTAATTTTCCTGTCCAGGAATATACATCTTTCAGTAGTGCTCGGCCCACTGAAAAGAAGAGAGGAATCTTTTAGTGTTTTGGGGCTTCTTGTGCCACCCTGGTGGTCTATGTATACCCATGTTGTCAGACTGTAAGTTGGAACCAGTCCATCTTCATTGAGGAATTGCTCTTTTAGAAGCCTCCGAGCCTACCAGCTGTGTCAGGGGAGCATGCCCTGTGGATGATCAGCTGGGGATCCCAGAGCGCCAACCGATGAATGCACGAGGAGCGAGTAACAGTCGACAAGTGGCCGAGGAGTCCAATGTGCCAGTCATCGACGGAAACATTCGGGGCTGCCCTTTGTGAGGGAATGTCCTGGATAAGCCCTCTGGTGTTGAGTTTTCTGCCCCAAAATATTCTGGTGCTGATTTTTAGCCCCAAATCTCTACTGGCCAGATTCCAGCCCCTGATGTGGATGGCTCAGTCCAAAATTGTGGGAAAAATTAGACCGTGTTTAAATGGGGCCAGTTTGTACAGCTTGCAAGGCTGAGACTGGAGTCCATGCCGGAGCGCTGAGAAACAGCTACAATGCCCGAAAATAAAAGAAATTGATGGATTTACAGTCTGCGTTGTCTTTCAGCTCTGCCAAGAGGACAGAGCACTGCTTGCATAGTACCTGCCAGACTGGAGGCAGGAAGTAAACTGAGGAAAACAGGAAGTGGAGGGCTGGATGTCCCCTGCTGCAGAGGTCTGATTCATGCCTGTGGATCAGCATCAGGAGGTACAGACCAGGAGTAGGGAAGCCTGGAGACCAGCTTAGGAGAGAGAATTGGTATATTTAAATTTTAAAAAGTACAGAATCTGGAAGTGCTTCAATACAAAAGTGTTGAAGGGTATGGTGCATCACCACACCTTTGCAGAAAATGGAGCACCCCCTGTATCCTCTGGACTTCTGGATTCTGTACTTTTTAACATTAAAATATACCAAGTTGCGGCTCAAGAAAATTCCACTTGTGCTGCTAAAAGCTAAATCGGAGGGATAGCTTTTCGGGTGTGGGAACCCACAAACTCTGGAGTTTTCCTTTAATGAAGAAGAATCTGTTACAGCTGTTCATTTTTCACAGATCAGGGTCAACTGCATATCTCATAACATGAAACATCAGAGAGACCAGCCTTCGATTGCCATGTTCTTCAAAGAAGAAAAATCATATAGATCCTGTGCCTTCATCCACACAGATGATCCCAGCTGAAGAAATATGTACTGCAGTGTATGAGGAGCTAGATCAGGGCTTCAATGCTAATGTCAACAAAGGAGAACAGCAACCAAGTACAAGTTCATCCCTTCCTACTGTTGACAGCACAGTTCCTGTACTGGAGATACAAACAGTGCCTCTGGATCAGCCACCCCAACCACAATCACCATCTGTTGCAGAAACAGTGCCTAGAATGGAGATGACAACTCGTGATATGGATCAGCCATACCAACCACCATCTGAGGAAATACCAAAGCAGGACTGTGGAAACAAAAAACCCCAATTCCAGGAATCATGGTACAGGGAACTTTCATGGCTGCACTATAGTCCTGAGTTGAAAGCTGTGCTCTGCTTTTGTTGCACAAAGTGTGAACAAATGGGGATGCTTGAGCGTGTCAAAAGGCAAGAACCAGTATTCACCACAACAGGCTTCACCAACTGGAGGAAGGCACGGACTAAGTTTATGGCTCATCAGAGCTCAGAAACACATCAGCATGCCCGCTGGAAGGTGGCTCATGTATCCCGTGGTCAAAGCATTGATTCTGCTCTAGTGGAACAGAAAAGATCTCATGATGTGTCTCTGAAGTGCTTGTTTGTTAATAGTCGCTTGCTACTTGGGGAAGACAAGGATTGGTAATTGAGGTCATCAGCTTGATCGAGGAAACTGCTGAACTTCTCGGGTTACTCAGCAGTCAAGATGAGACCTCAGCAACTTGGCTGAAATGAAAGCAGGACTATACAAGCCCGCAACTCAAAATGAATTAATCGGACTCATGAGTCATGAGATCATCCGTTTTGTCGTGAAGGATATTAACAAGTCGTTATACTATTCCATTATCATTGACGGAACACAAGACTGCCAAGGTAAAGAACAAGAAAGCATTTGCCTTAGATATGTTGATGGAAACTTGCAGCCCCAGGAGGAGTTCATTGGGTTTAATGAGCCACAGGATACTATTGGAGCCTCAATAGCAAAAGTCATAATGGATGCCCTCACAAGACTTCCTCTGCCAATTGAATTCCTCCAAGGTATGGCATTTGATGGTGCTGCAAACATGTCAGGATGCTATCATGGTGCACAGGCTATCATAAAGGAAAGTCAGCCACTTGCCACATTTGTGCATTGTGGTGCTCACTGAGTAAATCTTGTGGCGAAAGAGAACTGTGAAGCAAGCCCTGTATTAAGAAATTCTTTGCACTGTGTAAATAAACTGGGCAAACTGTTCAGTGAATGCCTAAAGTACAGAACAATTTTTTCTCAAATTGCTACATCTGATAATGCGTCTACCTCCTTCAAGAAACTGCCACCCTTATGTCCAACTAGATGGACTGTAAGACTAGCAGCAGTTGCAGTTGTGTCACAGCAATATGAGAAAATCCTTGAGAGTCTCCAACAAATGAAGTTGGAAAATGGGATGCTGCAACAATGGCAAGTGGTCTCTTAGAGAAACTCATCAAGGGCAGCACATTAGTAAGCCTGCTGCTGGTCTTAGGTAGTTATGGAACCACTGACTTGTCTGAATAGGAGCCTAAGAAACCGAACTGCATAGTAGGTGGCATGCTTACCCAAGTAAGCCTCATAAAAAGATCAGCTACAAAGACTAAGGAATGAAAATACTGTCCTGCAAGCCATCAGAAAGCTGGACGGGTTGTCCAGAAGCTGGAGTTGGATCCTATTGCACCACCAAGGCAACGATGGGTCCCAGTCTGTTTTGCTGGTGAGGGGGAGCAGCACAATCATTCAACAGTGGAGGATTATTTCAGAATGGAATTCTTTAAGATGGTAGACATCTCAGTTGCCCAGCTAGAAGAGAGGTTCCATCAGCAAGGGCTGACTGAGTATTCAACTTTAGAACAGTTCCTTCTTGCTGCAGTACATAAGGGTGATGACAGTGACCATGAACTGGAGGAAATGATTGACTGCATTAAAAAATATCCAGAGCTAATCCCAGAATGCTGACAGTTCAGCTTGAGATGTTTCTGTACAGAGTAACGTGATATCCTCTCTTTGAATGAGGCTGTAGTCTTATTTAAAGCACTACCCCTAGATGTCCGGTGGCCTTTTACAGAGCTAGAAAAGTTTCTGTGACTACTGTTGGTACCAGTAAGCAGTTGTGAAGCAGAGTGCAGTTTCAGTGCACTTAGGCACCTACAAACATGGCTGCAGTCTACAATGACTCAGTGTCGCACTGCGCAGTTGCTGTATGTCATGTTCACCAAACCAGACTCGGTGAGCTATGTCTGGAGACTATTGCACGTAAATTTGTTCATGCTCACGAAAGGCGCCAGTTGTATTTGACTGTAGCAATAAAAATGTTGTAATGGGCTGATGCACCAAAATGCAAATGTGTTCAAGCAAGCACATCATATTCCTTGGTACTGCATGGGCTGCATATCAACTTTCGGTCTCATGAAGAGAATTATCACACCTCAGATTGTAATCTTGTACTTCAGACAGTTGTGCACACCTATACCGATATGCTTCATTAGCTGATACTGTTAAAAAATGCCTCCCAGTTCACTGTCCAATCCACTTTCTCAATGTTTGACTTCTGCTCCCACAGTAAACATTGAGTGGATCACCACCCTTCCACACAATGAAGGCAGTATGTACGGTTCCCCTTATTGTTGTTTTTTTTTCCCCACCTCATTAACCAACAGCTAGATCTTCCTGGAGGCAAAGCAATAAGCATCAGGACACACCTGAAAAACTTCTGTTCCTGGCCTCATAAGGGCTGCACTTACTATGGATAACAATATTATTAGCAGGAGAGATAAACTAATGCCTTGAGAAAATCCACCCGACTTCCAGTGTCAGTCTACTCCTTTATCTGTGATCTGCAGAACCCCGCAGGACAGTTACCCGCATATCTTCTGCAGTACTTTTCTGTACCCTGCTGCACAGTGTGAGTTGGCTGGCTACTAACATTCCAAATCTTGAATGAGCAATACACAGCTGCCTCAATAATGTCCTAATAAACATTAACATTCCCCCCTCACCCAAGGGTAATCTCCCTAGACTGAATTAAAGTAACAGTTTAGGTGCAGACCTGCCACTCTGAGTATTTGTCATCACTGGCTGCTCTCATCCACAATCAGGTAGTGATCACAGTGCTGGCAGACCCACATCTCAGATATCACAATGATCTGCTCAACGTCCCCCTTCCACTAACCCGAATATAGCTATACTGTGCTGGAATGACCTATTCACTCCCTCACTGGCATTCATTCTTCTGTCCTGCTCCCCACATCAAAAAACTGGTGAGCTTTCTACCCTTCTGCATCATGAATGTAGTTAGTACAGTCTCTATGTTATTTTTACATATTAATAGTAAACATCTTCTTCTGATAAGCCAGGTTGATAGCAGCAGAACACAAGGTGAAAATAGGCGTTCTTTCGCATATGAGATATAAGCCATCTATGATTAAGCACAATTAAATGACGTGCATAATGATGCACACACCCATCATTTAATAGTGCCTAATTAAAGGTAGCCTAAATCTTTTAAAGACAGATTGCCCATTTTTTCCCTTGTTCCCTGCTGCTATCAGCCTGACTTACTGGAAAGATCTGCTTATCCCGGGAACTGTACTACCTGTATTCATGATGCAGAAAGCGTGATGAGCTCATCCATTTGTAGTGTGGGGAAGTAGTGAACAATGAATACCAGAGGGGTACTGAGAAGGACACTCCTGCAAGGTACTGGCATATTCTAGGAAGGGGAATACAGAAGGGAAAAATATGAGTAGATCACTGTGAGATATAAGAGTTGGGCTGCCAGCACCACGATCGCTACCTGACCCCTCGTTGTCCAGGCCAATATCTCTTCCCATAAAAACCATTTCATGCAATTGTCCAATGCTACATGTGTGATATTATTGTGTGAAATGACTGCCACTATACATTCAGTCACTTCACTACCAGTCTAGCATACCTGTAAAGCACTTTGGGATACACTGTGTATGAAAAACGCTATATAAATGTTGATTCTTTTTCTTCTTATTATTATTCTTATTATTATTTCCCATTGGATAAGAAGTCAAGACAACCATATTTTTGATTTCTAAGAAAGTATTAACTCTGGCATTGGACTACACAAGCATTTTGCTACAAATAAGTGTTAGATCAAGGGGGGTTAAGGGTCCAGCTTCACCCTCCGCCCCTATTGTAAATTATTTGCTTGCTGCATTTCACTTTGTTAAAGTCTGATTTATTGATTGTACAAATGTTTACATTCAGATTTATTGATAATATTTGTAGGTTCTGTCAAAAATGTGCTAAAAAAGAATTGCAGACAATATAAAGGTTTAATAAAAATGTTAAAAGTGTATATCAAGTATGCGTACCACCCCAGCACCCCCATTGTAACATCCTGGATCTGCCATGACCACTGGACCACCAGGTTATTTAAGATTTGTACTGCACTGTGGTTTGCCAAAGATAAAGTTGTTTCAATTACAACACAATTTTAACATGTTAAACTAAACACAATGAACAGAACCACAGCTTTGCATGTGTACTGATCAACTTAGTGCTCATGGTTTTGACCATTTTGGTGTAACAATTCTATACAGAGGGAAAATAATTAGTTAACACTACAAGAGCCATGTAGCTCTCTGGCTCCAGTGATGTCATTACTTAACACAATTGGTGGCCATATTACGAAGCAGGTAAGGCAGTTCTCGAGGGCCATGTTCCAGCCTTTCTGGACACTCATGTTATTCTTGGTATGACGTAAACCACATTACAGTCCAAAAGACACAGTCTCGAGTGTTTTAGCACTCTGGATATTACCAAGTTACTACAGTTATGGTTCTGAGTCTTGGCTTGTGGTCTTGGTGTTTTTTGCCACATGTGTTCTATACGTACATATTGCAGGATTTTATAGTTCTGTATTGGTTCCACCCGACATGTTGTAACAAAGAGAGACAAGAAAATGATCCTTTTCTTTCACATTCCTTTTCTGTAATAACTATTAGGTATTGTCACCAAGTAAAGTACTCTGGTATATTGAGAACTGCAATAAAAATTAAAGAAAACAAATAAACAATATATTTAAAATAAAAATGTGTCCTATGAAAATATTGTCTTCATTGTTTTCCATATGTATTACATTTCAAAGGCATGTTGATAGGAAATTTAGTATTTTTCCATATAATGTTTACATTTTGGTATGTACCACAGTACCCATTATCCGAGGCTGGTTGAGAGTGAGGTTGTCCCCCCCAACCTTGGCATCAAAATTACTCCTCAGGATCGTGATTTTGTTTAACCCCGGCTTTAACCAGAGTAGAGAACCTGCACTGCTGATAAATCAGTGGGAGGTCTGCAAAAAAATGGCTGCTAGCTAAAATGCCAACATTCCACCTGAAATGCCAACATTCCAAATACTCCTTGAAATACTTACAGACTGCTCACTGCTGAACAGTACTTTTTTTTTTTTTACCATGTGTAAACTATATTTTACACTTAGTAATTATCCAATCAGATTGCTGGGATTTAGCCTGCCATTTTATAAGTATGATCAATTACTACATAGGGAGTGTAAGAACCCCAAAACAGGGATTGTGATAGAACAGTTGGTGGTACCTATTCAATATAGACAACAACTAATAACATTACCCCATGACATTCCTATGGCAGGTCACTTGGATAGGGACAAAACCTTGAGGCAGTTTTATACCCCCACTTCTAGCCAGGGATTCGTGAACAAACGTCCCCTTACTGTCAGAGTTGTCATGAGTATCAGAAGCTGGCTACAGTAACCAAAACAGACAGAGCACCCTTACAACCCCTTCCATTGACAGATACCCCTGTTGCAATGAATATTGTGGGACCCCTACCAAGAAGCAGCAAAGGTAATCATTTCATTCTTGTGGTGTTTTATTACGCTACATGTTACCCTGAGGTGATTCTCTTATGAACAGTTACAGCTCCAAGAATTGCAGAAGAACTATTAAAAATATTTAGTAGAGTTGTGGTACCCCAATAAATCCTTACAGACAGAGGCAGTAACTTTCATTCCAGTTTATTACCACGTCTCTATCAGTCCTTGGGTATTGGGGCTTTGTACACCTCTCCATATCACCCAGAAACCGACTGGTAGGGAGATTCAACAAAACCTTGAAAAATATACAAATTAAATATGTATAGGATGAAGGGAAGTCAGGGGACATTAATTTACCATATTTAATGTTCGCATACAGGGAGGTAACCCAAGCTTCCACTGGTTTTCCTATTTTGAACTACTGAACTATTGTATGGGAAGAATCCAAGGGGGACCTTTGGATATCATGAAGAAGTAGTGGGAGAGGAGAAAGGAACTTGAAGGTACCCCAACACTAGAATACATTACTAAACTGAGACAAACATAGAAACATAGAAGTTGATGGCAGATAAGGACTGCATGGCCCATCCAGTCTCCCCGTTTCTTTTTCTACCTTATAAATGTGCCATCAGCCTTTGCTCTGTCAGTGGCCTATCTATTCATACTCATTTGTATTGCTCCCTTATGCCCATCCCATGCCTGTTTGAAGCCCTGCACTGTATTCATAGCCACCACTTCTTGAGGTAGGCAATTCCATGCATCCACCAATTCTTCTGTGAAAATGAATTTCCTCACATTCCCCTTAATCGCCCCTCTAGTCTCATGCTGTGTCCTCTTGTCCTGCTATTTTCTTATATTTAAACATGTTAGACTCTTTCACCTTGTTAATGCCCTTAAGGTGTTTGAATGCCTCAATCATATCACCTCTCTCCCTCCTTTGCTCAAGGGTATACGTATTGAGCTCTGTTAATCTGTCCTCATATGTCTTCTGATGCAATCACTGCACCATTTTGGTTGCCCTTCTCTGGACTGCCTCAATTTGGTTAATGTCCTTGTGAAGATGTGGCCTCCAATACTGCATGCAGTACTCCAGATGGGGCCTAACTAGTGTCTTGTAAAGAGGGATTATTACTTCCCTTTTATGACTTGTGATACCCCCTATTAATACACCCTCAACACCCCCTAGCCTTACCTACTGCTTTAGAGGTCTGCTTGATGATTTCAGGTCATCAGTGATGATGATGCCCAAGTCTCTTTCTTCCTTTAGTGACTGCTAGCAACTCTCCCAGCCCATAGGAGACTTCGGGTTTTCTTCCTATGTGCATGATCTTGTACTTCTTTGCATTAAATCCCAGTTGCCACTCTTCTGACCATTTTGCTAGTTTATCCAGATCTCTTCTCATTCTGCCCACCCCATCTGGATCATCTACTCTGTTGCAGATCTTGATGTCATCTGCAAACAGACAAACCTTACCCTCTAGTCTATCTGCAAGGTCACTAATGAAGATATTGAAGAGGACTGGCCCCAGGACTTATCCCTGAGGTACCCCACTTGTGACTTGCATCTCTTCTGACTGTATATCATTTACCACCACTCTCTGTTTTCTGCCTGTCAACCAGTTTGCCACCCAGTTGACCAACTTCTGACCCACCCCGAGCCTACTCAGCTTATTTATCAATCTTCTATGTGGAACAGTGTCAGAAGCTTTGCTGAAGTAAAGGTAGGCAACATCAACTGCTTCCCCTTGGTCCACCACTCTGGTTACCCAGTCAAAGAAATCTATGAGATTAGTTTGACAGGACCTTCCTTTTGTAAACCCATGCTGTCTTGGATCCTGTGTCCCTATGGATTCCAGGTGTTGCACTATCCTTTCCTTAAGGAGTGCTTCCATAATCTTGCCCACTACTGAGGTAAGACTGACTGGTCTGTAGTTCCCTGCCTCCTTCCTGCTACCTCTCTTGTGGAGCAGGATCACATGAGCCCTTCTCCAGTCTTCTAGGACCTCTCCTGTGCTTAGAGACTCACTAAACAATTCTGCTAATGGCTCTGCTAGTTCCACCTTTAGCTCCTTAAGTACCCTGGGATGTATGCCATCAGGTCCCATTGCCTTATCCACCCTGAGCTTAGCAAGTTCTTGTAGGACCCTTTCTTTTGTGAAGGGATTAGTGCTCACCTCCCTCCCTCCTGTGTCCATGGTGCTGAGCTGTGGGCCCTGCCCTAGCTTCTCTTTAGTAAATACTGAGCAAAAGTATCTATTTAGGACAGATGCTTTTACATGGTCCTCCTCCTCACATGCTCACTTTTCTCCATTAAGCTTAGCAATACCCCCTCTGGACTTTCTCCTTTCACTAATGTATCTATAGAAAGTCTTGTCACCTTCTTTTACTGTTCATGCTAGTGTTTCCTCAGTTTGGGACTTTGCCTCCTTACTGCATTCCCTGCTTCCCTTATGGAAGTTTGGTATGCCTCCCTATCTTCACCCCACTGTGTTCCCTTATATTTCTGAAGGCCAGCCTTTGGCTCTGACCTTTTCTGCTACTGTATTTGAGAACCAAAGTGGTATCCTCTTCTTTTTGCACTTCCTTTCTGTCTAACACAATGGGATGTTGCTTCAAGTATTGCATCCTTAATGCTTGCCCACTTCGCCTGTACCCCTCACCTGTGTTTCTTTTACCAGGGCTAGCTTAACTCTGTTGGCCATCTTATCAAAGTCAGCTCCTCTGAAGTCCCATATTTTTGCCTTGGAATGGGATGATTTAGATGTAGTAGCCAAATTGAACCATACCATGTGATGGTCACTGGCCCCAGGTGACCTTCTACCTAGAGATCTGTGATCCCTTCCTGTTAGTCAGTGCTAGATCTAGGATAGCCTTTCTCTTGTGGGCTGTTGTACCAGTTGTTTGAGGCCCTCCCGCAGGGAATCCACTATGTGTCTAGTTCTGGCAGATGTTCTTGCTGGTATTGACCAATCTGTATCCGGCATGTTGAAGTCTCCATTATCAGAACCTCCCTTTAGCTGTCATGTTTTTGTATATCCTCTAACAGTAATGTGTCTATGTCCTCCCCTGGTCTGGGGGCCTGTAGACAACCCCAGTTCTTATGGCTGTCCCATTTCCTGTTTCCAGGGTGACTCACAGTTCTTCTGGCTCCTTATGTGTATTCTGAATTTCTGTAGCTTTGATATTTTCATTGACTTTACAGGGTCACTCCTCTCCCCCTTTTTGCAGCTCGGTCTCTTCCGAACAATACATAGCCAGGTACTGAAGTCTCCCAAGTGTGGTTACTGGTAAATCATGTCTCACTAATTGCTACTATGTCCAGTTTAGCTTCTGACATTATTGCCTGCAGGTCTGGGATCTTATTTTCAGGCTGTGAGCATTTGTGTATATGATTTTCCATTGGGCAGGTTTTCATGTGTTAGTTGTTGGGTGATTGGCATTACCCTGTGCATCATATGGAGACAAACCTTTTTCTTACCTGGTGATGCAAATGAACCAGCAAACATGCTGAATCCCTATTTGACCACTAGCTGAGGGGAGGGTGTTCTTCCCATTCAGCGTTATGGGGTGCTGCATCCTCTCCCCATTTGCTAGTTTAAATATTCTGCAAAGACGTCAAACTTCTGCCTCAATGCACTGACTCCTCCTCAGTCAGGATGCAGTCCATCAAATTCTAAAGAACTTTCTCCCAGAACTGTTTCCGTCCTTACAAATCTGTGTCCTTTTTTCCTGGCACCAGCCCTTGAGCCACATGTTTAGCCTCCTCCTGTCTCCCTTGTCTGACCTTCTGTCCATCTGCCCCCCTCTCCCAGACTGGCAGGATCTCAGAGAAGGAGATGCTGGATGAAATGGATCATAATTTGCCACCCAGCCTGGTCAGGTGTTCCTTGATCTCCACAACTGACTGGCTGGTGAGATCATTAGTCCCTATGTCTATTAGGACATCAATGTTTTCTCCTGCCTTGTGAACAATTTTAGCAATGTGGTCAGTGTCTCTCCATGCTGATGTACCTGGGAGACATCTGACCATTACCCCTGGCTGGGTATCAAGTCCCCGAATCATGGAATCTCCTATGATCAGAAGTTTTTTTGGATTTCCTTTTTGCTTTTTTTGTTTTGGTTCCTGATTTGGGTGAGTATTGTTGTGCTAGCACCTGTGCCGCAGTGTCCTGCTCTGCAGTGTCTTCTGCCTCTTTGTTTGATTTCAGAGATATAGGCAGATACCTGTTTGTAGTGTTTATATGTTTTTTGGAGGTAATATGTTGGAGAGCAGAGAGTGATGTTGCACCCAATTTGCTCCTCCTAACCACCTGCCAACCTCCTGGTCCAACTACCCTCTGTGGTTGAGTTTTTCCTGTTGGATGCTAGGGAAATGGCGAGTGGTTCTTATAATGTATTTCCTCTTGAATATGAAATTTGAGGCATGCAATCTCTGCCCATGCTGCCCGGAGCTGAGCCCTAAGATCTCCAATGGCCCAGAATGTAGGACAGTGTCCTAAATCCTGTAAGACTGTCCTTCTGAAAGTTGTTCCACAGTACCTGCAGTTAATGATATCCATTCCAGATAAGTTGCTGGGTTTATAACCTAGTCAGAGTAATTAGAAGGAAAAAAATTCAAGTAATGGTTTGATTGTGTTTTGTTTTTGTTTAACTTGTTATAACAAGTTAAATTACTAATGCCCCTGTAAATGAGCTCACCTTGTGGATGCCCCACTGATCCGCCCCTTCCTGCTCTGCCACAGGAAATGTCACAGCTGTGATACCCTATAAAAGGAGCGTAGTGTGGGGTGGTTGGGGATGGGGATGGGTGGCTGGGCCCTTCCCCTGCCGAAAAAGAAGAACCACGGATGAAAGAACAAGGTCTTAAGAGCAGAAACAATCAGTCAACAACAAATGCAGTAACCCTGAAAGCTTATCCTAATGTTAGATAAAACTGTAAAACCTGTAAAGCACCACCTGTAATAATTTCAGAGAAGATATACACTGTAAGAAACACTTTGCTACAGAGAAAAATAATGCAATGAAATGTTAGCAGCAAACAAAGGTTTACTCATTACATTACATTAGCCCACCAGTATAACACAGGAAAACAGATAGACCAAAAGAAATACTATGATCAAGGGGTGGGACATAAAACTCTACAACTAGGGGATAAGGTGCTGCTACTGTTATCATCTACAGAAAGCAAGATGACTATGAAATGGCAGGACCGTATGTCGTACAAAGACAAGTTGGTCCTGTCAGTTATGAGGTAGACAACACTGACAGGAGAAAAAGGTTACAAATATATTACTCCAACCTTCTTATGAAATGGCATGATAGAGAACTTGCCCATGCATTGTATGTAAACCCCAAACAATCAAGTTGTGAATTGGAACAGGCATACCAGAGATCAGAACGTGTAGGGAGATATGAAACCTTATTCTTTAACCCTGACCTTGATGGGGAAAAAAGGGCAGAACTGGAGAAGGAATTAGAAACCTTTAAGGAAATATTCTCATGTCAACCCGGGAAGGCGAAAGGGGTGGAGCATTAGATACACATGACCCATGAGACAGCCATAAGACAAAAACCTTATCGGCTGCCTAAAAGGATGAGAGAGGATGTTATTAAGAAAGTAGAGAAGGTGCCCACCTTAGGAGTGATAGAATCATCTACAAGTGAATGGAGTTCCCCTATGGTAGTAGTAGGCAAGAAAGAAGGTGGCATCAGGATATGTTTAGACTTCCGCCGCCTTAATGCTGTTTCAAAATTTGATGCATACCCTATGCCCGGAATTGATGATATTGTTGACCACCTTGGGAAAGTCAAACACATCAGTACCCTTGACTTAACAAAGGGGTACTGGCAGATTCCCCTTAATGCACAGGCTAAAGATAAAACCACTTTTAGTACCCCTTTAGGACATTTTCAGTTCACCACCAAGCCCTTTGGGCTCCACGGGGCACCAGCCACATTCCAACAATTCATGGATAACATCCTCCATACACACATGGGCTATAGTGCCGCCTACTTGGACAATGTTGTAGTATTCAGCCCAAGTTGGGAAGACCACCTACAACATTTGTCTCAAGTTCTCAAAACCATCCCACAGGCTGGGCTAACAATAAACCCTGGAAAGTGCACCCTTGCTACGAGAGAGGTAAAGTATCTGGGTTTTCAGATTGGATATGGCGAAATGAAACCAGATATTGTGAAAGTGGACGCAGTGGTTAATAGTCGCCGCCCACTCACACAACATCATGTGAGATCCTTTTTAGGGCTTGCTGGCTATTACATGCACTTTGTACCTGACTTTGTGACCAGAGCAAGTCCCTTGACAGATCTTACAAAGAAAAGCCACCCCACTACTGTAAAATGGACACCAGATTACAAAAAAGCTTTATGTACTATAAAGGGCTATTTATGTGCATCGACTGTATTAAGGAGTCTAGATTTTAGTCTTCCTTTTATTGTACAGACAGACACTTCAAATACTAGTATCGGAGCTGCACTGACACAAATAGTTGAAGGGGAAGAACACCCAATAATATACATAAGTAGAAAACTACACACCAGGGAAACTAATTACTCAATTATTGAAAAAGAATGTTTGTCCCTGAAATGGGCTATTGAGGCCTTGAAGTTTTATCTTTGGGGAGTAGATTTTGAGGTCTTGACAGACCACAACCCTCTGTGCTGGCTTCAGGCTATGAAAGAGAAAAATCCATGTATTATGCAGTGGTATTTGGCTTTACAGCCTTACAAGTTTATTATTAGGCACAGATCTGGACCTGCTAACAAAAATGTTGATTTTATGTCCCAGTATAGGGCATGACTAGATGATTCTAATAATCAGGCAGTATCAGACCTCAGGGTAATGAAAGTATTGGCATCAGAGGATAGCCTCTGATACCAAATTATTGTTTATGATTTTTGATTTTATGAAAGGGACCCCAAGGTGGCGCTTCAGAGAGTGGGAGGCTGAAGCTTCATCTCTCCTTTGAGAGATCTCAATTATCACTACCTGCTTATAGAATTTAATCCAAACTGAATGAAAACCCTTTGGGTTTCCATTTAGAGTGGGAGGAGTATGTGACAGGGTTACAAGACTCTGTAGAGACACCCTTTTAAGTCTGTTGCAACAGCAGTCTAACTTTACTTTTATATCTGCATTTTCTTTCCTCTCTCTTCTCCCCACTTGACAGGAAGGCCACCTGTCCGATGTTCTTTCTGTCCCTGAAGTAAAAAAAAAACCTTAATATTCTGTTTCCGGTCTCTGTGAGCTAAGTAATCCCCGATCATCCTACCTCACGAAGGTGCGCACACCCGCCAGCATGAAAGTGCGCACAAAGACCTGCTCAATTGTGCAAACATCATGTTAGTGAGTCCACTGCTGGTGACAAACAGGAAAACAAACCCTCTAAGAAAGTAGACAGGTTATTTGTACTGCAGGAAAAATAGATATGCTCCATCCTGCTTTGTTAATTTAGTAGCTCAGGTCACATAAATAAAAGGTCAAACCACATAAAGCTCTGTATGGTGCGGTAAACTATGCAATAATAGAAGCTCTGAATAGTATGTTGCGGCACAGCACAGCAAACAGAAGTTATATCCTGAAAGAGCTTCAGTTCTAAGACTGGGATTATGGATAAAGCTAGCTTAAATTTATTTTTTCAAGTATGCAGCGGGCATTTGTTAATTGTACTGTTTGTCACTGTAACAATGCTCAGTTTCCCCGTGTTAGCATAAGTTTTATTTTTGTTTAGTGCAAAGTTCACTACTCATGTAGATGTTGATTTTGTGTATTGTTTACGTTAAAAAGAATTAGGTTTCAGCCTCAAGAAATGGCTTACCTGTGTACACAAAGTTATGTTGCACTTTTTCCTCACCCACAAGACCCCTTCTGCCTCTGCCTCATTCTCTATAGAGCCGGCCAGCCAAATCCTTGTTACTTTTATGCAGAGAATTAAGGGGAGGAGTCTAGGGGCCATGGCAATTATCACAGACTGAAGTAATTATTGTAAATAGGACTTTAAACATGACAGAGCGTTCTTGGTTAGGTTTTCTTAGCATATGAAATGTACCTAGATATGAACAAACAGAAAAAAGATATAAAATAAAGAGTTTGGTACCTAATTACAAAAAAGTGGAAGGGCTTCCCTCATCATCTGATTCCTTTACACTATAAATGAAAGACTAATTCTGGGACTAGTCAGTTCACTGCAGGGCTCAGCAGGGAGCTGACCCTATCAAGACCCTAGTGTTTCCTAGTGGTGTAGGGTTTTGTTAAGTTTAAATTTAGATTGAATGTATCCTCTTTTCTTTCTCTGTCAAAAAAAGTTTGTTTAGGTTTTGTTAAATTTGCTGAATAAAAGCTGATTTATTTTTGTTCCTGTACCTTGGTGTCCATGTCTGAATCCCATTATCCTCTTACATGTAGAAATATTAACAGCTTTTGAAAAGTTGCTTTGTAATATTGAGGTAATAAAGACTATAATTTTTAGTATGGTGGGTATTGGACATTTTTACTTTCTGTTTCTGTTACTTTATGTTTGGAGGTTCACTGCTACTGTTCAGTAATTAGGATTTGGGGAAGAGGAGAATAATATCCAGCAGCTGACCTTGCATTTATATAAATTTAATGCACAGTCAGCTGATGTCTCTTGAACAATGAAATGACTAGATTTTTTTCTTGACATTTTAAAATGAGATAAACTTCTTGGGAGACCTGTTGGGAGCAGGAGTCACACCAGCATCAAAAGAAGTGCAGTGCTCATTTGTGTGCTCATGTAGTCCTGTGCTGCTTGGCCATGGAATCGGTGGAGACTTTGAAAAGGGAGTGAATGCTTAAACAATTTGTCAGTGCAGTTGCAGTGGCTAAAAGGTTGCCCTGATTCCTAAACTTCATTAGTGACCCGGAGGAGATCAAAGGATCAGATTGGAGGAGGCCCTACCCAGCAACTCTCAGAGCCTAGAGGACACGAACAGTAGGGAGTGAGATGAGTGATTCACCAGGTGATGAGACCAACAGGGAGGTAATGGCACCATTCAGGACCAGCTGATTGGAGGACCTTGCAGTGAAAAGTAGCCAGAATTTTGTGCAGCATCCATCAGCTATCAGAATGTAGACCAGAGAAATGATTGATGGCTAAAGGAGGAGCAGGGGATCCTAAACGGATTACCAGTGAAGGCCAGCAGAATGACCATACCCTAAATAGACTATGTAGCACTCTTAAGACATTCCACCACACAAGGTGTGTAGTGCACAAAAAATGGCAAAGACAGGAGTATGCCACACAAATGGGTTACCAGCAGGTTCAGAGTGGACATATAATTGGAGCCATTAGGAGTCTCTCTATCCTTCTCTTTATTGAAGTTAACCTCAGTTAACTCTGTCAATCACATCTTGAAAAGTCTACAGCAATCACAAGAAATGTCGCAAAATAAAACAAGGTAAGTAGTTTGCAAAATAAAACCCTGCAAAGTCAGGAGTATGGGTTTATTGGCAGGTACAGTGGACACATAATTGGAGCTGACAGGAATCTCTCCCTTCTCCTTGCTGAACTTAAACTAAGTTAACACAAGTCCATACTGACCAGTCTGCAATGTAATGCAAACATACAACATCTACATTTAACTTCAGTATGACTTATGGTACATTTTCTGCAACACACTGAAGTACTTAAGCTAGCCACTGCCCAGTCTAAGGTATGTAAATTTGATGTCTGTGACTGTCATGCTGCCTGGTTCCTTGTTAATCAAAACAAAACAAGTTATGCATTGAACATAAAATATTAACAGCAAAGGCAGGAGTATGCAGCAAAAACAGGTTTATTGGCAGGTAGAGAGTGGGCATAAGCAAACCACACTAGTGTTTGAAACCTATCTAGATTCTTTGTAATGGGATGGTCCCCTTTTTTTGATTACAAAGGAACCAGGCAGCACAACAGACACAGACATCACATTCACACACCCGAACCAGGCAGTAGCAATGTTAGGCAATTCAGCATTGCCAAAAAGGGACAGTAAGTCATATTGAAAATGAATAGGGACATAATAATGTAAGAAGGTTTTTGTTTGACATTGTAGACTGGGCCAGTTACAGCATTACTGAAATCAAAAGGAATTGAGGTAACTTAAAATTAACTTCAGTTAGTGAGGGAGAGACTTTTAATGGCTGCAGTCATAAAAAGGCTCCAGATACCAAGTACCCAGAGAAAACTTGGAGGACTATATTCAGAGGAGGACTTCCAGGCTGTTAAACAAACACAACAGGTACAACAAGTACTACAGCGATTGAGGTGGGGAGCTGCTACTGGCAGGCTAGCCCCATCTGAGCTTTTTGTTTATAGTTACTGTTTGAGCCTGTGGAAAAATGATTAGTGAGTGCTTTGATTATTGTACACTTCCCCAGAATTTCAAAATTGTGTAATTGACTGTGTGTTACCTATAAAAATAAAAAATAGAACAGAAATGCAAAAAAGAGAGAGAGTTTGGGAGACCACTAGGTAGTGAGTAGGGTATGGTTGCCACGGCAACATGACCAGGGGCTGTTGGGAAA
Source organism: Neoceratodus forsteri (assembly GCA_016271365.2). NCBI lineage: Eukaryota > Metazoa > Chordata > Ceratodontiformes > Ceratodontidae > Neoceratodus > Neoceratodus forsteri. The sequence continues at coordinate 154,704,116 of CM057449.1, read as the reverse complement.
TGTAGTTTACTGTCTCTTGCATAGAACTACAGTACATACTCAAATCCATGGAGCTATTTTAAAGCACCATAGGTGCGTTTTTACTAGGACACACATTCTGAGCTGGAAATGACTGGCAGTCTGTTTTAAGGGCTTAGTTTAAATTTTGGAGTGTGGTTTGACATGAGACACTTAAGTTCTTAATTCTGGGTTCCAGGTTTATATACTTGGCTGCTTGCAAGAGGAGAAGAGCACAACCAGAGGCCACACATGGAGGCAATGTGCATAGAGGCATGCGTGTGACTGCATGTGTTTGCCAGTACAGATGGGACAGTGGGCCAAGAATCTTGGAGATTTAAGTTGTAAGTTTTCAAAAATGGAATCTATTGTAATGAATGAAGGAGAGTGGATAGTGTCAATCCTGTAAAATGTGCAAAAAAGGTGTACGTGATAAAAACTTTGTGCCCAGTTTTCAGACCCATTATGGTTGCTGCACCAGACTTGTAGCCATGAGTCCAGCACAAGTGAATTTAACTTACTCAACTGAAACTTTGTGTTGCACAGTTGTAAAAGATTTCAAAAAAGCTAATTACAAAAAAATAAACAATATCTTACGGAATGGAATTGGGCCTCTGACCTTATAGACAATAACATTAATATAGTTTATAATAAATTTATGTTAAAGATAAATACAAGTATTAAATTATGGGTACCTATCAGAAGGAAATACATAAATAATCATAGAGCCCCTTTGTGGTGGAACCACAAAATTAAAAAAATTCTGGCCAAAAAACAACGGTTATATAAGAAATTTAGGAAAAATAAAAGTAGCTCTAGTTGGAACAGATATAAACAAATATCAAATAAAAGTAAGAATATGATTACAAAACAAAAAAGAAATCTTGAAGAAAAACTTGCAATCACTGTTAAAGATAATAAAAAATCATTCTATAAGTACTGTACATTGGTTCATTAAAAAACAATAATCCTTCTTTAGGACCTTTACATTCATCAAATCAGATTATAACTGATGAAACACAAATTGCAAATAGACTGTATAATTATTTCATTAACATTTTTAAACCAACCAATCTAGATTCCGTATGTGATAAAACCAAAAAAAATTCCTTTTACCCTATATTAGAGGGCGAGGTCTTAGATGCCATAGACACCTTAAAAAATACTGGAACTCCTGGACCAGAAGGCATTTCTCCATTATTCATTATTAATTTAAAAGAACTACTGGTTTGACCATTAACATAGATACATAGATACATAGACAGTGTCGGCAGATAAGGGCCTATGGCCCACCTAGTCTGCCCATTTGAGCTTGTAAGTTCAGTTTGTTTTCCTAGAAGTCTATTTCCCCTTACCCCTGACCTCTAGAATTCCTTTATGTCTATCCCATGCATTCTTAAATCCTGTGATTGTTTCAGCCCCCACCACTTCCTCTGGCAGGGTGTTCCACTTGTCCACCACCCGTTCTGTGAAGAAATTCTTCTCATGTTTCCTCTGAATCGTCCTCCTCCAACTTCATCCCATGCCCTCTAGTCCTGAAACATCTTTTCGCTAAAAATAGTGTTTTCCTGCACCCTGTTCCTCCCTGTAAGATACTTGTATGTCTCTATCATATCCCTCTCCCCTCCTCTCCTCCAGGGAGTACATGTTCAGTTCCTTCAACCTGTCTTCATAGGATTTGTGATGCAACCCATGCACCATCTTTGTTGCCCTCCTCTGAACCTTCTCTACCCTGTCTATGTCCTTACGTAGGTATGGTCTCCAGAACTGTACACTGTACTCCAGGTGGGCCTCACTAGTGTCTTGTATAGCAGAATTATGACCCTCCTTTTCCTGCTGGTGATGCCCCTGCCTATACATCCCAGCATCCTATTTGCTTTACCTGATGCCTTGTCACACTGTTTCTACCTTGAGGTCATCAGAGATGACAACCCTAAGATCCCTTTCCTGCTTGTGCATGCTATATCCTCACCCCCCAACTGATATATTGTGCCAGGGTTTTTGTGCCCCATATGCATTATCTTGCACTTTGCATTGAATTTCAACTGCCAAACCCTTGACCATTCTTCAAGTTTCTGCAGGTCCTTCTCATTCTGTCTACACCCTCTGGTGTGTCTACCTGTTACAGAGCTTTGTGTCATCAGCGAACAGTGAAATTCTGCCTTCTATATCCTGTGCAATGTCACTGATGAAGATGTTGAATAGGACCGGTCCCAGCACTGATCCCTTGTGGTACCCCACTGGTCACTCTTCCCTCTGTGGAGTGACAGCCATTTACCACCACCCTCTGTGTCCTGCCACCCAGCCAGTTACCTACCCACCACACTACTGTCCTGCCCACACCTATATTCCCAGTTTGTGTAATAGTCTTCTATGTGGCACAGTGTCAAAGGCCTTGCTGAAGTCCAGATAGACCATGTCCACTGCCCTCCCCTGATCCACCTCCCTAGTCACCCAGTCAAAAAATTCAATGAGGTTGGTCTGACATGACCTCCCCCTGGTGAAACCATGCTGCCTTGGGTCCTGTAGTCCATTGACAACCAGATGTTCCACCAATCTCTCCTTCAGTAGTGCTTCCATTAGTGCTTAACATTAATATTTAATCTATCAATGAATACAGGGCATACGGCTCCAACATGGAATAAAGCTATAGTTATTCCAATCCACAAAGTTGGTAGCAAAGGCCTAGAGAAAAAAGTATTGGCCCATTAGTTTAACAGATGTACTATGTAAACTAATTGAAAGAATATTAAATAATAGAATCTCAAATCATTTAGTTGAAAACAATATCACAGATATCTATCAACACGGTTTTGTTAAGAACAGGTCATGCCAAACTAATCTACTGTATTTTTTGGAGCCAGGTAGCAATGCACTGGACAAGGGGATTATCAGTGGACATAATATTTTTGGATCTTTTCTAAGGCATTTGATTCAGTATCACACCAAATATTAATAACAAAACTTGATAAATTGAAAATTGAACCAATAGTAATAAGATGGATTCATGCTTGGCTATCAGATAGATCTCAACAGGTATCAGTCAAGGGTTATCTATCTAAATGGGGTCCTGTTACTAGTGGTGTTCCTCAGGGCTCAGTACGGGGCCCTACCCTTTTCAAAATTCTCATTTCATCTGTGTCCATTAAACGACTCTTGTTGGTTGGTCAAATTTGCTGATGACTGCAAAATAGGAAGCATCATAAATGACCAAAATCCAGCTGTAGAAATGCAAAATAATCTAAACCATTGAGTTGAATGGTCTAAGCAAAAGGGTCTACTGTTTAATGAAACAAAATGTAAGGTAATGCACTTGGGCAAATATAACCCATGTTTCATATATACTATTAATAATATCGCTTTGCAAACAACCCAGCAGGAAAAAAATGTAGGAGTTATTCTTTCAAATGACTTAACATACAATATACATACAATAACAGCAGTTAAAAAAGGCAATAAAATACAATATGAAATTGTATATTAAGAAATATTAAAAGCAGAGATGAAAATGTTCTGTTACTATTATACACTGGTCTTGTTAGACCACATTTAGAATACTGTTCCTCTGTTACAACTCCATATTTAATTAAAAATAAATTAATTGAAAGTATCCAAAGAAAAACAACAAAGAAAATAACTACTATTCAGAAATTGGATTATGAAACCAGAGTAAAAAAATAGATCTTTATTCAATGGATTATAGGAGATTTCGAGAAGATCTATGCTTAACATATAAAGCCTTTTAAAAATGAAATAATACTAGAAACTATAGGATTACAGAAGAAAAAGACTCCTATAAATACCAGATCTCATATACTAAAATTTAAAGGCACAAAAAACAATTCAGTTTAAAGAAATAATTGGTATACTCAAACGGGTGGTAAATTCATGGAATAAACTTCCATCTAACGTGGTATTCAGTAAATCAATAACTATATTTAAAACTAACCTTGACAATTACATGGGTCATTTAAAATTTAGTTTTCACCCATGAAAGGGTGGCGAGTTCACAAAAGGTAGTAATACCTACTGAACCTGTATTAATCTATGAACCTATGAACAAGTGTTGACATACAACAAACCCATGCTGCAGTCCAATATTGTAATGATTTCCTTTGGCTGCATGTCTGGTGCTGTGACACAGCACAGTTATGCTAGCTCTCCCCTGGCATTCCATTGTGGCCAATTTGGGATTTGGGACTGGGACCTGCACCACCGAGCAGCCATAAAGTGAGGGAACAGTTGCAAATTGTGTTCCAGGTTATACAATCTGGTGTAAGTTGTGGCAAACCCTTGGCAGCAGCTATGGCACACTTTGTGGCAACACCGAGATTAGCTGCAAGCCTTGGATTCCTGGTTTGAAAATCAGGCCCTTTGTTTATAGTAGGTGCATGTACACTCAGACTCTAGAAAAGGAAATAGCTATTCTTGAAAGAAATTAGACTTACAAACAGATTTTAGAGAAATCAAACAGTTTGACATCTCGGTTGGACAAGAAGGGATTTGTCAGCTGATCTCAGTGGGTAGGCAGAGGTCACAGGTTTGAGTAGTAGAGCCAGTTTGTCAGGTATCTGGGAGAAGATTATATTCTTTATAAAACAGTAGGAAGTAAACTGTCAGAAGGCTGAGGGGGTAAACCATCCCAGACTAGAGTATAATGTGTATCGGTGAGTAAGTTTGTGCAAAGCCAAAGCAAAATGGCAAATGCTGTTGCAGCAGACATCCCACTTTCAGAGGAGCCCTCCAGTAGTTGCCAGAAAGGCTATTAACCCAAACACCAATTTGAGTCTCAGGATCCCCTGTGCAATGGTCCTCCCCATGGATGTTTGGCTATGTCTCACCTTATATGCCAGTCCAAGTTGAATATTGACAGATTCAATAACTGAAGCTAGGTGCAGGTCAAAATCCAAAGGCAGGATCAAGGGTTACTCCTAGGTATTTAAATGAGGTAACTGTGTTAAGGGGAGGACCATAAAGCACTCTGATACTTAATGGCTGGGTGCAGGACTGAATTTTTGTACCTGAACCAAAGAGCATAGTCACTGTTTTATTTTTATTGAAGACAAGCTTGTTTTGCAATAGCCAGCTCTGGAGGGTATTGCAGTTACTATTGAGATTCAGGTTGATCTCTGACAGGTTTGAGGAGGATGAGTAAAGAACAAAATCATCTGCATATAGCAGACCTGAGCAAGCACCAGTGAGCGGTGGGATGTCATTTATAAAGACTGTAAACAGGAGATGACCAAGAATCGAACCCTGGGGCACTCCAATCCAGGTAGGAGCAAGAGGAGACTAAGCATCTCTGATCTGGACAAATTGTTGCTACTTTGAAAGATAATTTTGGAACCAGGTGGTGACAGAGGGTGAGAAGTCTAGGGATGACAACTTTGATAGGAGCAGTGGGTGGTCAACTAAATCAAACGCTTTTGCAAGATCAACAAAAGTAACCCCAGTGAGACAGCCTTTATCCATAGCGAGTCTGACATCATTTGTAAACTGTATGAGAGCAGTGGATGTACTGTGCCCACGTCAGAAACAATGTTGGTCAGGGGTAAGGAGTTTGAAGGAGTACTGGTAATCTGAGACCTGGGTAGCAACAATTTTCTCCAGTATTTCAGAGAAGGTAGAGAGAATGGCAACAGGGTGGTAGTTATCCAAGTTAGTAGTGTCCCCCTTTTTGTAGACCGGTACAACTCAAGCAATCTTCCAGAGAGAAGGAACATGTCTTGTAAGAAGAGACAGGTTGAAAAGTCTAGTCACTGGAGAGACTATAGACGGTGCAACGGTTCTAAGGAATTTTGGTAAGCGTCCATCTGCCCCAGCTGATCCAGCAGGATAGATGGACTTAAGTAAGTGTAAGATTTCACTCTTAGAGACTGGGTGAAGGGTGAAAGATGGGTTGGAAGGTTTAAGGTTATCCTGCAGAGTGACAGTTAGAGACCCAGGAGGTGGAGTATAGGAGGAGATGTCAGTGAATCTGGAGTTAAGAGCCTCGGCGATAGCAAGCAGGTTATCACAATTGCAACCATCCACGACCATATCAAAGATTGTAATGCACTTGTTTCTCCCTATGATGGTGTTAACATGACCCCAAAAACCATGAGAGTCACTGATAGAGGTACTAAGGAGCTGACGGTAGTAATTGACCTTAGCAGATCTGTTGGAAACCTTACATAGGTTTCAGAGTCTTCTGTACTCCACCCAGTCCAATGGGGACTGGGTTAGCTTAGCTTTGTTCCAGGCTTTATCCCTCTTTTTGAGAGAGGATAGGAGTGAAGAATTTAACCAGCGGGTAGCAGATCCCCAGATGCGGCTCCTTTTTACTGGAATATATTTGTCTTGAAGGTTCAAAAGCTTGATAAGGAGGTATTGAGCAGCACATTCCATATTATAAGTATTAAATGGAGGAGACCAGTCCATATTCTGTAGCTCCCTGATTAGGGCTTTCTTATCCATTTTTGAAAAATCCCTGAAAATAATTTCTCTGGGGGGTGGTTTAGGGGCCCTAGCCTTCCAAACACAGTAAACTGGGGAGTGGTCACTGAGTGAGTCTGGTAAAACTCCAACAGCACTGATCCTCTCAGGTCGTTGGAGGCAACCCAGTTTAAAAGAGACTGGAGACTGCTGTTACTAGCCTGTCTGGTCGGGAAAGTGACCAGTTGAGACAGGTGTAACCTGCTGAGTTCTGCAACATAGAGATCAGAGTTTTTCCCTAGCCGATCCAGGTTGAGGTCCCCCATAACAATGAGCTCTTGTCTACCCTTTAGCAAGGAAAGATGATCAATTACCTTAGTCAGGCCTGTTAGTCCATTTTTAGGAGGGTTATAGGTGCACACTACATTTAGCTTCTTAGTGAGACCTAAAGTAATAACTATATGAACAGTTTCACATAGACAGGTAGTGTTGACCAGGAGGACCATAATGTCAGAGTCCTGCCTGGTATAAAACAAAACACTGGCACCCTTTTTAGCACTTGGACGATCACATCTGTGAAGTTTATATCCATTGATCCTACATAATGGATCTGGTATATGGGGTTTTAATCAAGTCTCGGTTAGACTTAAGACATCAGTGGAGTTGTGAGCAATCCAGGCTTCAAGCTGTGCAAAATTAGCTGGCAGACTTCTAATGTTCATATGTGCAAGCTTAAACCCCTTTTCTGTGAACCACTAAGATGGGTCCTTGGGAGCGATGCCATCAGGAGGGCCCAGGTTAGGTTTAATATCACCGAAGAGAGAGAAATGACATGGGGTACCCAGGTCTCAAGGAAAGAGTTTTGGAGTTTGCCCTCATGTGGCATATAAAAAGGGGAATGGCTTAGGTAGTCAGCTATACTGGCAAATAGGATAAGCTTTAGGAACCAGATTTCAGGGATAGAGGTATTACCCCTGACAATTAGGTTTGAGAAAAAATAGCTCCAGTCCTCGGTTTTATTTGAGTAGCCAGATAGTCAGTAGATGGCTGGCAGAGAAGATCTTCTGAGAGTTAGAGTGCTAGCAGAAGGGAAAATACTCCTACAAAGCTGCAGTGAAGTGAGATCACCCCCATAGTGTACACTGGTAAGGAAAAGAAGGGAATGTAGAACTAGGAAAAAAGAGAGAAAGCAGCGAATTCAGGACTGGAGACGGGACTGAAGCAAATGTGCAGTTGACTGCAGGAGTGAGACAGTAACTAAGCCCAAGGATGAAACTATCCAGCAGGCAGAGATATAGAGCTGCAACTAGAAAACTTATAAAGGCTTTTACTAAGTGTGGAGATATTCACCAGGTTCATGGGGAAATCCAACAATGAAATTCACAAGCTAGCTGCCTTGAGATCCTCACCCCAGAAGAAATGGTCCAATCTCTAAGGGAAAAAAGAATATCCTCCGCCAAGGAACAAGCATTTAATAAGACGTGGGGGAGGGGCTGGGGGGGAGAAAATTTGACTTCAGTGTCTCTCACAGAAAAACAGGCTAGGAGCATACAATTAAATCAGAAACAGTGCCCTAAATTCCGAGATTGCAGTGCACACAGAAATGCCATAAATACCAGGCACAAATTCAGTTTACAGCTCGGCTGGACAGAGACACATTTAAATCTGTCTGTACAGGGTTTTTTGCAGTCTCCTCTAGTCTGCAATAGTGCAGAGGTAAGTTGAGGTAGAAATTCAACCACAGCTTGGAAGGCAGGGAGCCGCTTAGAAAAGGTGCCAGAATTCAAAGCTAGGCTGCCTGAAGACTTGAAATGGAACCTGCTGGCTACAGTACCTTGTTGACTTTGAGGTGGTCTAGTGAGGTCCAAAGAGCTGTGGGGAGTGCCATGGTGACCCCAACAGGGGTGACTAGGAACCTAGGGAGAGAAGAGGGGTAGAATATTATATTTAGTCAGGGGACAGAAGAAGGAGGCAGGGATAGACAGTCAGAATGAGCAATCAACTGGAAGGACAGAAGTGATTAGTTTGGCAGGGAGGGGTACTAACGAAAGTAGGGGGGAGAGAGCAAGAATCAGCAGTACAGATGAGGAAGAACATCCCCCACCAAGAGCAGAAAGCCAGTAGACTTTAAGAAATAAAAATCCTACCCTAAATTATTCCTTAAACAGTTAATTGGGGAGCAATCAGCCAGTACATTCTAAGAGTTTAAATCATTTCCTTATTAATCATAAAATCATCAGAAAAATACAGTTAATTACTAAAATGCACAAAAGAAAATACAGTAGCACTTAAATGAAATGATTTTTAAATTTGACTTCAGTGTCTCTCACAGAAAGACAGGATAGCAGCATACAATTAAATCAGAAACAGTGCCCTAAACTCTGAGATTGCAGTGCACACATAAATGCCATAAATACCAGGCAGGCACAAATTCAGTTTACAGCTCAGCTGGACAGAGGCACATTTAAGTCAGTCTGTACAGGGTTTTTTGCAGTGGTCTCTAGTCTGCAATAGTGCAGAGGTAAGTGGAGGTAGAAATTCAGCCACAGCTTGGAAGCCGCTTAGAAAAGGTGCCAGAATTCAATGCTAGGCTGCCTGAGGACTTGAAATGGAATCTGCTGGCTACAGTACCTTGCAGGCTTCAAGGTGGGCTTTTGAGGTCCAAAGAGCCATGGGAAGCACCATGGTGACCACAACAGGGGTGACTAGGAGCCTTGCTGGCTTTGAGGTGGGCTGGTAAGATCCAAAGAGCCATGGGGAGCTCTGTGGTGACCCCAACAAGAAAACTAGGAGTCTTGCTGGCTTCAAGGTGGGCTGGTGAGATCCAAAGAGCCATGAGATTGCCACAGTGACCCCAACAGGGGTGACTAGAAACCTTGTTGGCTTTGAGGTAGGCTGGTGAGGTCCAAAGAGCCATGGGGAGTGCCACGGTGACCCCAACAGATAAAGCATCAGACAGGATGTGAAACGTTTGTGGTAGGGGAACAAATTGCTGCTACTTTTTAAATATATTTATTCAATAAATACTTTTTGATAACAGAACTTAGTCTTAAAAGTTAATTTTATGTCAGTATATTTGAACAGCTGGATTCTTTTATCTGCATAGTGTACAACAATGTTTACAACAAAACATGCAAATCATTTTTCCATGTGTATTGATGAGGATTCAAACATATAGTATGACACAAAGTCGGACTGAGGACTGGTCGAACTACAAAGTATGTTACATGTGTCTTCGCTAAAAGCACAGATTACATTTCCTTTTATCGATCAGCATGTGGTACCAGAGTTATTTCAATGACTTCATATGACTGGTAAAAGTTTTAAATCTTACCTGTTCACAAGCAGCTATAAAGAACTCTTCTGTTGTAGCAAAAAGCATATATCATGTGTGAATTGTGCCAAAAGCAGCCGATCAGTAATCCAAAGGTGTCAAGGGACAAAGAAACACGCTGTCTGCTCTCTATGATTAGACACAAAGTCACTTAGATGAAATTACATCCCAGGCTTCTAGTTTCCATAAAGTTCTCCATCCAGCTACTGCATTCCAGGCAATGCAGAACTTGGGCTTCTTCAGCTGTTCCAACACATCAGCAAACACATGGACACACTCACACAAGGCTTTTCACTGACTACTATATGTTAATAACATTATGTAACAACATATAATGCTACATAAATCAGAACTATTGTGGACCAAGTAGCATTAATATAAAAAGCACATGCCTAGTGGAAAGTGCACTGTTTTTAAATTACTGGAATTAGAGATCAGCAAAGTGAAAGGGGGGCAGTGCTCCCTTTCCTTGACGGACGGTGATGATTTTGATCCAGTTCAGATCAGACTCTGCAGATGGGTCAGATAGGCACTGCTTAGAGATGTTGCAGTCACTGACAAATGTGTGGGGCACTGGAACCTAATGTGTCACAAAGAGATAACATTTCTGTATACTTTAATACAAACGGGACAGGTTACTAAGAATAGATGATCAGATGGCAAAGTGTCTGATGTGTTCTGCTCATATACATTTTTGATATAGCATGGCTGCAACTGCCATGAGGGTTTTCGTCTTGCAGATCCTGTTTCTTCTGCATAAAAATCAAGAAATATATTCTAAAATCTCCCGTTCATAATTATAGTAAAATTTCCCCTGCTACTACAGCTGGCTGCAATGGTTCAAAGCAGCGAAGTCAAAGACAGTGGCACTCATTTTAACAGAAGGTGACGGTAGGGTGGAAAAGAGACTATTGTTGCTTGAAACCCAGAAACAGAGAGACAGGAGATGGCAGCTATTCTTAATAATTAGGTGTCCCACTGTTGCGGTAATACTCCCACCCTCTCTCTCATAGTAGCAGTGTGTCTCTCTCTCTCGTCCTTGCTGGTGGGTGTGCCTCAGACTACATGGATTCCTCCTGACAGGATAACACAACTTTGTGCCAGAGCATACTCCAGAGAGAAAGAAAGAGAGGTTGGGTGGGGTGGGGTGAAAAGTAAATATTTTTTTAAAAAGTACCAAGGAAAAGTAAAAGAAAAGTACTGTGCATGTACAGTAATGGGGGGTGAGAGGCAGTGAGAATAGTTAGGATCAAGACACTGGGGGATTGACCAACCCCAGTGTCACTATTATGTTTGGGGGGGTTCCCCTTTTGCTTCCCTCAGTACTACATAGAAACATAGAATCTGTTGGCAGATAAGAGCCATACAGCCTACCTAATCTGCTCATTTTCCTACTTGGTTTGACAATCCCTACTCTTATTTGGACTGCCTTTCCACCTCTCTGCTGTACAGTAGGGTGTCTTTATGATAATCCCTTGTACTTTTGAATCCCTGTACTGTTTTTGCTTCCGCCACCTCAGCTGGTAGGCTGTTCCATGTATCCACCACCCTCTCTGTGAAAAAACACTCCCTAGCATTCCCCCTAAGTCTCCCTCCCTCCAGCATCATGTTGTCCCCTTTCCTGGTGCAATTTGTTCTCTGAAATATGCTCCTCCTGTACCCTGTTTATTCCTCTAAGGTATTTGAAAGTCTGTATCATATTCCCTCCCTCCCTTCTCTCTTCCAGTGAAAAGATGTTAAGTTCCTTGAGTCTTTCCTCCTAAGACTTATGGTGCAGTCCATGTATCATTTTCATTGCTGTTCTCTGGACTGCTTCCATTCTGTCCATGTCCCTTATGAGATGCTGTCTCCAAAACTGGACACTGTTCCAGATGAGGCCTCACCAGTGGTCTATACAGTGGCATCACCACTTCACTCCTCCGACTGGTTATGCCCCTTCCTATGCACCCCAGCATTTTATTTGCTTTCCCCCACTGTTTTTCACATTGTTTGGCTGACTTCAGGTCATTGGAAAAATGTAACCCCCAGGACTCTCTCCTGACTTATGGTGGCTAGAACCTGCCACCCCGCCACCCCCATACTGTATTCCTCTCTTGGGTTTCTGTATCCCAGGTGCATTATCTTACGCTTCTTAGTGTTGAAACTCAACTGCCAAACACTTGACCATTCTTCAAGTAGTCTTAGGTTATTTCTCATTTTATCTAGCCCCTCCTGTGTGTCGTTTCTGCTATAGATCTTGGTATCATCTGTGAACAGGCATACTTCCCCCTCCAATCCCTCTGCAATGTCGCTTATGAAGACATTGAATAGGACTGGATCCAGTACTGATCCCTTTGAAACCCTGCTGGTCACCTCCCCCCCTTCTGATTTTATGCCATTTACTACTGCCTCTGGGTCCTGCCTTTTACCCAGTTTCCAACCCATTTTACCACTTTAGAGCCTATACCCAGATTCCCCAATTTGTTAAGCAACCTTCAGTGCAGATTGCTGTCAAAGGCCTTACTGAAATCTAGGTAGGGCACATCCACCATCCCTCCCTGATCCACCACCCTGGTCACCCAGTCAAAGCAATCAATAAGTTTAATCTGACAGGGCCTGCTCTCAGTGAATCCATGCTGCCTTGGGTCTTTTGCATTGCTTGACTCCAGGAACTTCACTACCCTCTCTTTAAGCAGGGACTCCATCAGCTTCTCCACCACTGAGGTCAGGCTTACAGGTCTGTAATTGCCTGCCTCCTCCCTACTTCCAGTTTTGTGCTGGGGGATCATCTCTGCCCTCCTCCTGTCCCTAGGTACCTCCCCCATCTCTAGCGGTTGGTTGAAGAGGGTTGTCAGACGACCTGCTAGGACTTCCTTGAGTTCCTTCAACACTCTAGGGTGAATCCCATCTGGCCCCATTGCCTTGTGTGTCTTCACTTTCTTTAGTTCCTCTAAGACTTTCTCCACGGTAAATGGGCTGGTGTCTACCTCTCTCCCCTGTATACTTTCCTCATTAGTCTTGGCCCCTCCTCTGTCTCTTCCTTGGTAAATACTGAGCAAAAATACGTATTCAGTATCTCAGCTTTTTCAAGGTCTTCCTCCACCCACCCACCCTTGCTTCTTTTGCCTAACAATACCATTTCTGAACTTCTTCATCTTGCTAATATATCAGAAGTAGGTCTTGTCTCCCTTCCTAATAGCCTGTGCAATTCCTTCCTCTGTTCTTGCCTTAGCCTCTCTGACAGCTTTCCCAGCTTCTCCTTGCTTCTCCAGACATTTCACTCTGTCTTCTTCTTTCTGCATTTCTTTGTATTTCCTGGATGTCTTACTTTTTTCTCGAACTTTCTCGGCTACTGACTTAGATAACCACAGTGGCTGCTTCTTTCTTTTGCTTTTGCTAAGCAATCTGACACATTGACACATTGACTTGTCACTCCTGCTATGGATCTCTTGACCCTAAGCCACCATTCTTCTACCCCTCCCCCCATATCTTCTGCTGCCATGTCTCTGTAACAGCCAGAATGTCCTGGTCTGTGTCTGCCATAAGTGCCGTTAGGTCAGGGATTTTGTTTCCCAGACTACGGGCATTTGTGCACATGACCTTCCACTCTTTGTACCCCCTTAATATTCCTTGTTTATTGATCTTCTCCCTGCACTGCATTAGTGATGTACCTTCTGTTCTCTCCCCCATTGTAACCATGGTAGTTTTACGCTTAGATATTATGCTAGTTATTGGGTACTCACTGCTTTCAGTTATGTCCTGATAATCCCCTTGACTGTATATTCCTCTCCCATTGGCAAGTTTAAATGATCACTAAGAATGCACTTAAGCTTTTCAAAGAGGATACCTTTGCCTCCCATGGATAGATACAGGCCATCTGGAGAATATAGCCCTTCATCACCTCCAGGTGAGGTTCCAGTCTCCAATGAAGCCATACCTCACTACAGCAATTAATCAAAATTCCTCAGACTACAGATGGCTGCAAGGGTTCAAAGAAGCATGTCCAAAGTCAGTGGCATACACTGTAATGGAAGGCAGTGTGGATGAAGAGACTGTGATGCCTGAAACCCGGAAACAGAGAGACAGAAGTCTTTAGTTATTCTAAATAATTGGGTGTCCCACCGTTGCTATCTCTCTCTCTCTCTCTCTCTCCCACAGTAGCAGTGTCTCTCTCTCTCTCTTTCTCTCTGTCCGATGGTGTGGGTGGATGTGCTCAGACTGCACGGATTCCTCCCAACAGAATAATATAACTTTGTAACAGGGGCATATTCAAGAGAAAGACAGAGGGTCAGATGGGGTGAGGGTAAATTAAATATTTAAAAGATAAAAGATTAGAAAAAGTACCAAGTAAAAGAAAAAATATCATGCGTGCACGGTAGTGGATGGGGGAGGGACAGTGAGAGGAGTTGTGAAAAAGACACTGGGGAATGGGCACCCCCAGTGTCACTATTATGATTTGGGGCTTACAGAAACATAGAAGTAGTTGGCAGATGGAGACCATACAATCCATCAAGTTTGCTTTTGACTTCCTACCCCTACTTAGCTGCCTGCTTGTGTATCCCACAGTGTCTGTCCCATGCCAGCTTGAATTCCCTCACTGTCTTGGCTCCCACCACCCCCTCCAGCAGGCTATTCCATGGTTCCACAACATGCTCTGTGAAGAAGAATTTCCTCGTATTGCTTCTGGACTTTCCTCCCATAAGTTGAAGGTTGTGCCCTCTAGTCCTGCTGTAGTCCTTTACCTTAAAGAGGTTCTGCATGTGCAGCCTGTTGTTGCCTTTAAGGTTTTTGAATGTTTCTATCATGTCCCCATGATTCCTGCATTATTTTAGGGAGTATAATTTGAGGTCATCCAGTCTTGATTCATACAGTTTCTGATGCAAGCCCTGCACAATCTTTGTTGCTCTTCCCTGTACTGTCTCTAGCCTATCTACTGTATGTCCTTCCTGAAGTGTGACCTCTAGAATTGGACACAGTACTCTAGGTGAGACCTGACCAGGGACTGATACAGGAGCATGATTATATCATGCCTTCTGCTTTGCTGCCCCTCCCTATGCATCCCAGGATACCACTAGCCTTTAGTGCTGCCTTTTCACATTGTCTACTGACCTTGAGGTCATCTGATATGATCACCCCTAGGTCTCGCTCCTGCTTGGTAGCCACCAGCTGCTCCCCTCCCATTGAATACAGTTTCCCTGGGTTACACTTTCCCAGGTGCATGATCTTTTTGGCATTGAACTTCATTTGCCAGGTCTTGTACCACTCCTCCAGTTTTCGAAGATCAGCTTCCATGCTTTGCTGTCCCTCTGTGTTTACCCTACTGCCAATTTGTTACCTTAAGGGCTTTTTTGCTGCATGTCTCTACTGATAATCTAGCACTATTATCCTGTGTTTTAGAAGTCTGTAAATACTGGGCTGGATATTCAAAAGGGTTGCGCCATGTGCAACAGGGTTGTGCCAGCACAAGTCCGAAAATGAGCCATTCTTCGATATTCAGCGGGAGGCAGATGCACCACCGAAAACATGCTGAGCAACAGCGTAATGATAATGAAGGCATGTGTAAAGGGTGTAGTGTGATGTTCAAAGACTTGTACAATGCACAACAGTGGAGCAAGCAGAAGTTGCGCCATAGCGGAAATAAGCCAAAATAAAAAGGAGCAAGGAAGAGGCGCAAGAACGCTACAGGGAAGCCACATGAGGCAAGGGGAGAGACAGGCACAGGGAAACCATGAGAAAGAGGGCAGGCTAGGGAAACCACATTACAGAAAAGAGGCACAGATAACGTGTGTGGTGACACATATACCAGAGGACAGAACAGACAGGTGTACCCGGTGCAGGGGAGGTAGCAGTCAGGACAGCGTGGGGAACAAAGCAACAGCTGCTGGGGGGAATGCATGCCAGGGACATGGCCAGTGCCACCTTCCACTTAGATGCCATAATGAGGGGGGTGAGAAGGCATGCGGCTGGGGGTCGTGGCTGTGGAAGGCCCGTTGGTGGTATGCCCCCAACAGGCAGTACTGAGCCCACACCAGCTTTGAGCTGTATACAGATATTGATATTGTGGGCTGGTACCACCTGAACAGGGAAATACTGAGGTGGCTCTGTGAGCTGTGCAGTGATGTGATGCAGGCACCCACACGACAGAGTCATGGCCTGTCAGTTGAGAAAAAGGTAACAGCCTGCATGCGTCTGCTCACCATGGGTACCTTCCAGAGACCAACCGGGGACACCACAAGCATAACAGTCGGCCGTGTCACGCATCCTCACCCAATTCCTCAGCGCACTGCTGCCACATGCTGCAGAGTACATCCATTTCCCCAGCAGTGTGGTGGAATGCACAGCAAACATCCAGGAGTTCTACAGGGTAGCACGTATGCCTGACGTGATAGGGGCAATAGACTGCACCCATGTGGCCATCCACACACCACCTGGTGAGGAGGGGGCCGCATACATGAACTGCAAGGGCTATTCCAGTGTCAACTGCCAGGTGGTGTGCGATGCCAGTGGGCACATCATCAATGTCTGTGCCACGCACCCTGGGGGAGCACATGATTCATATATCTAGCACCAGTTGGCACTATGCCACCGATTTGAGAGTGGGGACATCCCTACAGGACATCTAGTGAGTGAGTATGCAAGTCAAATGGACATATCGCGGGCCTGGGGGGCACGGCCAGAGGTGACATGGGTGTGGCTCACAGGGCTTGAGGCAGTCTGAAGCTGAACATGAAACTAACCTCCACTCTCTGCACACAGGTGACAGTGGGTACCCACTCTGTCCCTGGCTGCTCACACTCTACTGGCGGCCCACGACCTCATCGCAGCAATGCTACAATAAGGCACATGCCACCACACTTGCAATGTCATTGAGCGGGTGTTCGGGATGCTGAAGACATGTTTCCATTGCCTGGACACCTCTGGCGGTGCCCTACAATACAGCCCCTCAAAGGCCTGTGGGATATTTCTGGCATGTTGCATCCTGCACAACATTGTCCAAAGAATGTAGGATAGCCGTACAGGTCAAAGAGGGGGACAGCGATGGGGATGATGGGGACGCCGGTGACAATGGTGATGTGCAGCACCCCCTTGGCTGACAGGACCCCCAACTGATCTGGCTGGCACAGCTGCACTGGGACACCATCACAGAGGAACACTTCAGCTAACCCAGGTAAGTAATGGTGCCATGCACAATCACCAGTGGCTAAGGCACAACCCACAAATATGCATGGAAACACACCAGGGGTGCATGCTGGCAAGGGATATGGCAGGGCACAGAAGCACATGCACACAACCAGGGATGGGTGAACAGCAACATGGACGGACACACACACACACACACACAATGCACCAAACGTGCACAGAGGGCAGGTGGAAAACCGAGCCAGAACACCAACACTAGCAACACACATGTTCACAGGCCACCATGTCCACTGTCTGTCCATGTGCGGTGTCAGATGCTGGGCACCATCACACTTTGGTGTACAGCGCAATGCAGGTATCATCATGCACACGCACTCTGTGGACAGCAGCCGGGAGGGGTGTGGTGGACCATGTTTCATGGTGCATGGCCGGCACCCACCCATGCACTGCCCACTGAAACACACAATGCACACAGTGCAGCACTAGACAGTGCCTGCACTGGGAGACGGGTCATTCTCGCAGCACAGTGCCACAGCCACCTCAGATGCATGGGCATCCCTGCCGAGACCTGCCAGCACTGGCAGGCTGACCACAGACCTCATGGGGTGGCACCGATGGTCCCCCAGAGGTTCCACTGTGCGAACGCGACCATGCCCATGCAGGGGTCTGCAGCACACTGAACATGCCTGCACCAGGAGTACTTGAGATGCCCACAGCTGAACCCGGCATTGACAGGGTGGGTGTCACACGATGCTGGGAATGGGGAGTGGATAGCGCACTGCATGGTGTGAGCAATGCATGGGCACCTGACTGTGTGCCCATTGTGGCCATGACAGCAATGAATGCCTGTGCATGCCAGTCAATGGCAGCAGTCACATCCTCCCGCAAATGGTCCATCTGTGACAGGATCCAATTGGTGTCCCTGCTGCGACACTCCTCTGCCTGCTCCAGAGCCACACACAGTGCCTCCACGGATGTTGCAAGCCACATCTGCTGCTGGACCGATGCCTGCAGTAGGTGGGTGTGCTCGTCAAAGAGGTCATCTACCTTCTTGGCATCCTGTCCCTCAGGGTGTGCATGGAACTGATGTTCAGCATCCCTTGAGGGTGGGTGCTATGCACCAGGACCAGGTATGGGCAAGTCCACAGGCATTGCACAGACATCACCACCGAACCCTGAACCCCTAGTCCTGGTGGGTGACTGCTGCTGCCACCCCTCTGGCCGCTGCACCCAAGGGCTCAGTAGTGCCACTGCTGTGGCCACAACAGTCCCACTGTCCTGACCAGCCACTGATGCTGCCCCACTGGTGCTAACAGGCACAGCCTGGGACTGTGCTGACACACTGACCCACATGGTGGCACCAGCCAGAGCCATGAGCATGAACTGACCTGCTGTGTGTCCATTCCATGGCACACATGTGTCACTGCCTCATGACGGGTCGGTCTTAATCACTGGTGCAGGTCTCTGCTGCAGCCACAGCCATGGCATGCTGGCATCTTTGGACGCCATAACCCTGAGACACAGGAAGGGCTTCCCCCACACATGTCTCAACGACATCAGTGTGGACAGCCAGGCAGCCCCACTGTCGTGCCGATCCACAGAAACCTGTGGAGATGGATGGTCCAAACTCCGACTCTGTCTGACTGTCCTCACTGGACAGGCCCACCAACGTTGACCCATGTAGATGTTCAGGATCTGTAAGGGAAAGCAAAGTCACATTAGTGCGTGTAACCTAACTGGCCACCCCATGGCTTACCATGCAGAGATGGGCCATCACCCATCTGGAAGCCACCGCCCGGAACTCCCTCTATGGCACTGCAGTGCATGCTTGCAGCAAGCCTGTCCTCTGCTGGTGTGAGCTGCACCACCTCCAGCTATCCACTGCCTGTTGCAGCACATGCCGCCCTGATGGTAGCCACCTTCTTCTTACGCTCCTGCATGGAGTGCTGGTGGCTGCCATGCAGGTTGACAGCATGTGCCACCTTATCCCATGGAGCAGCATGGGCCGGAGGGGTGCCCTGCCGTCCACTGAGCAATGGCTCCTGATCCAGGTAGAAGAAGAAGAATCAGCATTTATGTAGCACTTTTCATATATCCAAAGTGCTTTACAAGCAATGCTAGACTAGTAGTGAAGTGACTGAATGTGTGGTGGCAGCCATATCGCACGTCATCACCCACACACAGCCTGGATAATTGCATGAACTGGTTTATGGGAAGGGGAATGTTGGCCAGGACACCGGGAATGTTCCCTACTCTTTTGCGAAGAGTGCCCAGGGTTCTTTTACTTCCTGCTGGACACCCACCAGGACAACACCAGGACGGGCAGAAGGGACCTCGGTTTAACGTCTCATCCGAAGGATGGCACACCCCAGCAATACAGCACCCCCAATACTGCACTCGGATGCCAGCGATTTTTAGGTGCAAGTCCAATCCTGGTGTGGGACGAGAACCCACGACCTTCTGGTCCAGAGGCGGCCGTGCTACCAACTGAGCCATGCTCAGGTAGGCCTCAAAAAGTGCCTCAGTCTCGGGCTTTGTGAAATTGGGACTCCTCTTCTGACCACCATCGTTGTCCTAGTCACCCAGACCTTGCTCGGTCATTATTCAGCCTGTAAGGACGGCAGTGGTTACCTGTGACTGTGCAGTCCAAAGCATGTCCCTGAATCCACAGTCCACACTCCCACACAGCATGCAACTCACCAATAAACTGCAGTAACCGAATACGGCCACTGCAGAACTGTGTCACACTTTCATAGCACAATCCATGCAAATTAGGTGAGGAGCAACTTTAATTAGATGCAAATCACGGTGCTGCGCCATTGAATGGCTGATAGGATGATTAGCATATGACGGCTGAATATTGCAATTTTGCACTTTGCGCAATTGTGTTGAATGGGCTGAGCCAATGGTGCAGTTCCGTGGCATGCGTAGTACACCTCACTGCGCATGCCCAGGCTGCTGACGCTGGTGCCTGCCGCACTGATGACGTGCTGTGCACGATGGTCAATGCAGGGCATGGCCACCATTGTGCCAGTGGCACTATAGTGAGGATCACTACATGGCGCTGTGACAATGGGCCTCCATAGGCGCAATGGCAAAACTGCCCGATAGTCCACTGTGGCACTGGCAAACAAGCAACCAATATCACTATATGCATAGTCATCCGATGGCGCTATGCATGGCCTTGCACCAGAAACCCTTGACCCTGTGCCCGACCTTTGCCCCCTTGGCTCCATGCATTTGGCATGGCTGCACCTCTATTGGGCTGTTCGGTAATAGCACGATAGGGAATGGCGGCACTGTACCGTGCAGCATTTGCACGTGGGGTACCGAGCTGCAGAGTGCCATATTGCCTACTATAGTAGTTGAGATGGCACACAGGAGAGCCCCACAGTGGACTGCCATTGAGTTGGCAAACCTAGGCTATTGTGAGCCACACCATGGGCCTCTGTTTGGGGAGGAGCTTACTGGTCAGCTAGACCCAGGTCTGGTAGGAGGTGGCCACTGACCTTGTGGAGGCCACTGGATGGAGGAGGACCACAGAGCAGTGCAGGCACTGCTATGGGGACCTCAGGAGGAGAAAGCCAGCTCTACTTGCCCATCTGCTGATCGCGTGCAGGAGGGGCATGTGCCTCGTCAGGTGAGTGATATGTCTGCACTTGTATTGTCCATATGGGTAACAGTGTTTTATGTGTCCAACACATAGGGAGGGCTAGTCTAGGTTGGCTGTAGCTGTGTTTACAGGGTGGGGTGGGTGGGTCTGGGTGGGTGGGTGGGCACACACATTGGGGCAGGGGACTTTAGCTCGGGATTGTACTGATGATCTTCTCCTTGTTTCCACAGGTGGATGAGTGGCAACGGCTGAGGGAGGAGCGCAGATTGAGGAGGACAGTGCACACAGGAGGACAGGGACCATCACTGCCAACCTGACCGACCGGGAGGGTGAGTGCCATGACTCCATGATTAATATTGCATGCTGTGTAACAGGGTGGGCAGCAGGGCATGGCCACCATCCATGGACACCACTAACATGCACGCGACTTGTGACAGTGAGCACTGTTCAGTGGCACTGCACATCTGGGAGTGCGTCGGTGGTGGTCCATGCATGCACCGGGCACATGGCTGTGGCACTGCCTTCACACCACATAGCCACGTCACTGTATGGCCTTGGTAGCACTGTGTAGGACATGGGTGGTGGGTGTGTGCAGTGGTCCACATGGCTGTTGCTGCCTGGATGGGCAGGTCTTGTGGACACGGTCACTGTGGGAGGGTGCACACCATCACAGAGGTGTGACACATGGCTGTATGCCATGCACAATGGGCAGACTGCAGGGGGATGGATGGTCATACCTATTGACTCTGCTCCCTCATCCTAGGAGACCAGAGGATCCTGCAATTACAGCGGAACATCAGTGAGCTGATACAGGTGGCCAGGGAGACTCTGCAGCTCCTACAGGACATGAACTGGCATGAGGTCAGGAGGAGAAGGAGGGCCAGACAACAGCGCCAGGAGGAGGAGGACTGGGGCGGACGTTGATGTCCCCATGCCCCAACTACCACCTTCCCCCCTTTGACCCATCCTTGCACCCCTTCTTCCCTCCCCCATATGTTCTCCCCTGCCCCTAACCCACCCCCCACCTTTGTTTATGTCCCTCACCCCTGCTTGTATATATTTCTGTATTTAGTTGTTTTTGATTCTATAATACATCTATTTTGATATGAATACTGTGGCAGTCTCTGATTTGCAGTGGGCTATAGGTGCTCAGCTGCATTGGTGTGCATGGCATCTGGGGTGGTGCAGTCATGGGTATGTGTGTATGTGTATGTCCGTGGGGAAGTTACTATGGTGTGGGAGTAGCTATCAGTCAGTGTCTGTGTGTTGTTCCCTGAGCATTGGATGATTGTGTGCAGTGGTCCATGGTGCATGCTCTGTGTCCATTGTGCCCCTATCAACCTGTGCTTGGCCTGTTCAGCTGACACCCTTACATGTCTGTGACCTGCAAGGTCTGCTGCCATGTCACCGGTGGCTGTCTATGCAGGTCAGCCACTGTAACCATCACAATGCTGGGTTGCCTCCTGTCACTGGTGTGGTGCATGTTTGCTTCAGGTGACACTGTGGCCACTGCAGTTGTTGTCCCACCTCCATGTTGTGGCTTGTGTGTGTTGCATGAGATGTGCACCACTGTCTGTGACTTGTGCTCCAGGCATATGATGGTGGTGTACAGGTCCACAGTGCCTGCGCAGGGTGGCTGGCACTCCTGTGCCA
The DNA here is from genome assembly GCA_016271365.2 of Neoceratodus forsteri. Taxonomy (NCBI): domain Eukaryota; kingdom Metazoa; phylum Chordata; order Ceratodontiformes; family Ceratodontidae; genus Neoceratodus; species Neoceratodus forsteri. The sequence continues at coordinate 154,681,986 of CM057449.1, read as the reverse complement.
TGGAAGACTGCAGACTGTGTGTGCACGGTTTCCATGGGCCCACACTGGGGGCTTGGTTGCCACACTACTGCATCCCTGTGTTGTCCCTTGGGTATGGGTGTGTGTTTGTCCCTGCACTGTGTTGCATCTGGTGTGATGCATGCTTCCACGCACCACTGTGGGTGTCTCCAATGGCCAGTGGTGGGTCACTAGACTACTGTGCTGGGTGCTGTATCAGTCCTGGTGGTGTCAGGGGCACACCCTTTCCCATGTGGGGTACCTCTTGTGCCGACACCTGGTTGGTCTCTCAGTTGTGCCTCATGGGGGATTGTGCATGTTGGCACTGTGTCTGCTGTTGTTGCATTGCCGTGTGCTGCCACCCACTGCTGGGTGCTCATGGTGGGGCTGGCTTCTATGGTTCTGTGGTACATGAGGTTGCACTTTCCCATTTGCAGCTTATATACTCCCACCACTAGGGGTTGCTGCATTAGCTACTCTGGCACCACTCCAACCACTCTCACCACTCTCCGCTACTGCTCTCAAACCCAGTACCCTCACTGTCAGAGTCTGCAGCTCTACCACTTAACCATTGTATCTGGCTATCTTAGCTCTATTTTCTTAGACTTGCATAGTCTCTGACCCCCCAGTCTGCCAAAACATTTCACCATTTCTCTCTTGATACCACTACAGGTCTCAAACCCTGCACCTTTGTAGCCACAGTCAGCAGCTCACCTTTCAGCCATCCTACCAGACTAGTGTTAGCTATACTCTACGCCTCCCAAAGCTTCTAACCCCCCAATAATCCAAAATTTCACTTTTGGTGCCAATGCAGGCATTGAACCCTGCACCTTTGCTATCTCACTCAGCAGCTCCACCACTCAGCTATCACATCAGACTGTTGTTAATATAGGTTTTAAGACTCTAAAGCCTTTAACCCCATAGTCTGGTGCTACTGCAGGCTTTAAACCTGCACCTGCTGAGTCAACAGCACTGCCACTCACAGCCGCATCATATCTGGCTATCTTTTAAACTACTGTATCGTGGCATATCTCAAAGCCCCTACAGCTTTTTCTGGCTCCCCTACAACCTCTTTGGTTCTTCCTCCAAAGCTATCTAGGACACCATGTCTGCTCAATTCCACCTCATTGCCTCATCCTCATTACTCACCCTGGTTTCACCTCCACCTGCCACACTCACCCTATGCCCCTTGTGGATTGCACCTGGTACTGTCCAGAGCTGGCTATCCTCCTCACCTGTCATCATCACACACTGGACCCCTGCATCCACCTCCCACTGGCTGCCCCTACCACAGCACCCACCCAGGCCCCCGGTGCCACCCCTTCTGCATCCACCAAACCCTGCCCATCCCCTGCCCCACTACATCCTCTCCTCCCTCTAAACATTCCCCCAAAACTCTAACAACCCTGTCGCCCATGATTAGAGCCTTAGTCATCCTTCTACTCCTCTCTGGTAATATCCACCCTAATCCAAACCCTGCCCCCACCACTCCACCTGCCAGATCCTCTGGACTCTGCATTGCCTTGCTGAATATACACATCCTGCCAAAGAAATCTGCAGCACTTCAATGTAGGGCAACCCTTCACCAACCAGACATCATTACCCTAGTGGGAGACCTGGTTTCAAATCACTTCTGACACCTTTGTCTCACTCCCCGGATACACCCTACATCGGGAAGACAGGGTAGGAAAGCATGGGTGTTTAGCATTCTATTTCACCAATAGTATTATTAGTCATGTGCTCCTACCCTCAAACTCACAAACGGAGTCACAAGCTCTCACCCTAAAATCACCCTGACCTCAGGGCCCCACCTGTACCCTCAAGGTCACCTACATACCCCTAAGAACCAAAAAGACCACCATCACATCCTCACTGAATACCTCTCTACCCTACCACATGCAGAATGGACACTAGTAGGGGCCCAACGCCAGCTGGCTTCTGGCCCTTTGCAGCACCAACTAAGGACCTCATTCTCGGCCATTGACATGGTCCAGTTAGTTACCCAACCCACTAGACTCCCACACATCTACTGGTACCGAACCTCTTGGACATCCTTGTCTCTAACCGCCCCCACAAAATACAGGATATACAAGTACTTCCCGACTCTTTAAGTGACCACTCACCCATCCTATTCCAATGGACCTCCTCTACACCCAAACCTATAGCCCAAACAACCTTCAGAAGGTGTCTCCAACCAGGAGGGTTAAAAAAACTTAAACAGCTGCTCACCCAGATAGGTTGGTCCCCCATTAATACAGACCCCAGCGTCGACATTGCACTCACCCTGTTTACGCAGGCCTTCACCAAGGCCTGTGACCTCTATGCTCCACTCACCAAACTCTGCACCAAAAGGCAACATGCACCATGGATAACCCCCTCCCTAATCCAAATGTTGAGAGACATGGATAACCTCTGGCACAAAGCCATAGAATTAGGCAGATTGGGGAACAGACATTCCTATAATGCTGCTCGCAATAAATGCACTTGAGCCATCTGTAGTGCCAAAGCAGACCACTATCAATCCACTCTCACAACCACGTGGAGTCTGCAAAGACCTTCTGAATACACATCAAAGAACTCAATGGGAAATCTCACCTCACCTCCTCCTTAGCTCACCATATAAATGGCACTGCCCCACAGACACACTTACCATAGCAAACTGTCTAAACATCACCTTCTCAGATCTCAGCACTGTTCTCTAGCTGTTTCTTGACCCTGTGCCCCAATCCCTGCCTCCAACCCTGCAGCATCCCTGTTTCTCCTGTGCACAATCTCCCCACGGCTCATCCTTACCTACAAAAAGCTACAGCAATAACCCTATAAATGATCCCCCAGATGCCAGGCTTTCTTTGACTAGTCCTCGATGTGGTCCTAGTCCCTCTAACAGACCTGCTCAACAAACTCATGCCTAGGGCATTCCCTAGTGCCTGGAAAACAGCTGTCATTATCCCATCCATAAAAGTGGTGACAAAGCCTCCCTAATAACTATCAACCCATCTCCATTCTCCCCCCAAAGAGCTAGAAAAAGTGGTGGCCTACCAACTTACTGAATACCTAGCTAGTATAACATCCTATGCCCAGAGCAACATGGTTTCTGTTCAGGCCATAGCACCACCACAGCCCTCCTAGATTCACCAACTTCCTGCACCCTCCAGACGCCAGTAACATTGCAGTGAGCTGTGTCTATAGACTTATTCAAGGCCTCTCGCACAGTCTGCCACCCTATCCTTCTCGACTCACTCCACCAACTTGGTTTCTCCACAGGCCCCTGTTCTACTGCTCCAGCTACCTTTCTGCCCGGTCCAATGCGACAAAATTACTGGAACTCTATCTGACACACTACCCGCCTGTCCGAGTCCCCCAGGGCTCTATTCTGAGACCACTTTTCTCCTCTACCTAAACTCCTTACCAAAGGCCTGCTCCACAAAATTACTATATGTAGATGATGCAGTGCTCTTCACCCTCGCATCACATAAACCCACACCTTCTGCAGGAGTCCCTCCAACTTTCTCCCAGGCAGAAACCTGGTTCAAGGACCATAGACTGTCCTCAACTGAAAAAGATGAAGTCAATGATCTTCTCTCACCCACTCAAAACAGAGCTGAAGAATGCAATCGCCTCAGCATCCTCCCCAGCACCCAGCACCCCTTGAGCAGGTATCCAACTACAAATATCTTGACTTACCCTTGACCTCGGTCCTTACCTTCCACGACCACACAAACACCTTGCTGCTGCAACAAAACACCCAGATTAGACTCTTTACTGACACAGGGACTGCTTCCACCCCCACGCCCCTTAGGCTCTGTCAGTCACCTCATCGATACTGTCCCTAGTGGACTATGGGCCACTGTATGGTGCAGCAACAACACCACACTCCAGATAATCCAGGCCATGGTTTCAAACAAGGCCTGCAGGCTACTATACAGGCACACCCAGGCTTACTCATACTTGCTCGCTCTACATCTCTGCCAATATTCTCAACCTTGATGAAAGGCTCCACTACCAGACCTATTTAGTCTCCAAGAAAATACTGTTTAGACTCTCCCGGGGGTCACTGCCTCTCTTCAGCCTCGCAACCCCACTATCTTCATCCGGCACCAAAGAATGCTCTTCTGGTTGTGCACAGGGTAAAACCTCCTTGCCCAGAGATCTTTGCACCATAAGTCACCCACATGGTTTAATGCACTCACAAGCACCATTACTAGTGCACCCAAGATTGCCCATTTCAAAACCACTCTTTGCAACCACTTCTTCAATATCCACTCCTGCAACTGCTTCTAATTCTTTCACTTTCTTACCCGCTCTGATCCGATATTCTCTGACAAAGTCCATTATGAATGGCAACCTCCATCTTTAACACCAAACCCATAATTAGGTCTGACTACTATGTTTAGATGTCTTCTCAAGCTTATAATGCCTCACTGCTGTTGTGTTGTAAATATCATCATCCAAAGGTTATAAATAATGTCAGAAAATATCTACTTCCAAATCTTGTAAATACTGTCTGTGACAAACGTCTGTAACATATGCTTAATGTAACCACTGTTATACCATGTATCTCATATTTAATGTAATTGTTGTTATAGCTACTCCATGTTTCCATCTGTCTTACATATGACTAGGTACCTTTGCAAATGAGCCTCTGGCTCAAAGGTTGTAAACCGATATATTAAATAAATAAATAAATAAACTTTGATGTCATCTATAAATAGGAGGCACACCTTTCCCTCCAGTTCATCTGCAATCTTGCTGATGAATATGTTGAAGAGGATTGGCCCCAGAACTGAGTCCTGCAGGTCCCAGCTAGTCACCTTCCCCTCCACAGACAGAATGCCATTTACTAATAATCTCTGAGTTCTCCCACGTAACCAGTTTCTGATCCAGTTTGTAACCTCAGGCCCAATTCCAATGTTCTCAAGTTTTTTGACTAGTCTTCTGTGTGGAACTGAGTCAAAAGCTTTGCTAAAGTCCATGTAAACCACACCCACTGCCCCACTCTGATCCACTGTTTGGGTGACCCAATTGAAAAAATAGCCAGGTTTGTCTGGCAGGACTTTCCTGGCATGAAACCATGTTGATTTTTGTCGAGCTGACCAGTTTGCTCCCAAAATGGATGATTCTTTCCTTCAGAAGGGACTCCATCACTTTTCCCATGACTGACATTAGACTAACTGGACAGTGGTTACCTGCCTGTTGCTTGCTTCCACTCTTGTGGAATAGTACTACTGTTGCACTCTTCCAATCCTCCAGCACCTTCCAGTTCCTTAATGATTTTTTGAAGAGTGCAACTAAGGAGGCTACCTGTTCTCTCCCTAGTTCTTTCAGTATTCTTAGGTGTATCCCATCTGGCCACATAGCTTTATCTGCCTTTAACTTGTCTATTTCCTCCAGGATCCTTTTCTTTGTGAAGGGACCCATGCCTATTCCTTCAATCAGACACTTCTTTATGCCTATTGTTGGTCCGTTACTGTCTGCTTCCTGTGTGAAGACATAGCAGAAGTACTCATTGAGTTTCTCTGCCTTCTCCCCATCTTGCTCTGTGGTTTGTCTGTCTTTTTTTGTGATTCTAACAATAGAAACATAGAAACATATACTTTGATGGCAGATAAGGACCACTTGGCCCACCCAGTCTATCCATTTCCCTACGGATGGATAAGCTGCAGATTCTAGTTAACCAACAGCCTACTTTCTTCTACCCACCCACTAGAATTGCTTTATGTCTCCCCATGCATTCTTGAATTCCCCACTGTTTTTGAATCTATAACCTCTTTAGGAAGGCTGTTCCATGCGTCCACACCTGTCCATGAAAAAATTTCCTCACATTACCCTGAGCTGTCCCTCTATCTTCAAATTGTGCCTCTTGTTCTTACACATCTCTTTTTCTGAGAGATGCTACCTCCTGGACTTTTGTTGATTCCCTTGAGGTACTTAAAGTTTCTCTCTATGTCCCACTGTCCCTCCTTTCATCAAGGGTATACATATTAAGTCTCTCTAGTCTCTCTTCATATGTTTTCTGATGCAGACCCTACACCATTTTAGTTGCCTTCCTCTGACTGCTTCCATCCTGTCTATGTCTTTTGCATAGATGAGGTCTCTAAGAACTGCACACAGTACTCTAGATGGAGTCTTACCAACTGTCTGTACAGAGGGCAACAACTTCCTGTTTTCTACTGGTGATGCATCTCCCTATGCATCCTAGTATCACCCCAGCCCTTCTTTCTGCCTTCTCACATTGCTGGCCCATCTTTAGGTCATCTTATATGACTACCCCCAGGTCCCTTTCCATTTTTGTTGTTGTCAGCATCTCACCCCTCATTGTGTGCTCTTCAACTGGGTTTTTGTTGCCCTTCTTTGCGTTGAATCTAAGCTGCCATACATTTGACCATTCCTCCAACATTGCCAAGTCCCTTTTCATCCTTTCTACCCACCCTTGTGTATTAACTCTGTTACAGATCTTTGTGTCATCTGCAAAGAGGCATAGCTTTCCTTCCAGACCCTCTGCAATGTCTTCAATAAAGATGTAAAAGAGGTCTGGACCCAGTACTGAGCCATGAGGAACTCCACTAGTAACCCCCCCTTTCTTCGGAATGTGTTCCATTCATTATTACCCTCTGTGTTCTGTTGTGCAGCCAGTTTGTTACCCAGGCTACAACCCCTGGGACCCACTCCTGGCTGAGCTAACTTGATTATTAATCTTTTGTGTGGACTGTGTCAAACGCTCTACAAAGTCTAGGTAGGCCAAGTCCAAAGCTACCCTTTGCTTATTACTTTGTCACCCAGTCAAAGAAATCGATTAGATTCGTCTGATATGACTTTCCTGCTGTGAATCCATGCTGCTTTTGGGTCCTGTGCCCCACTGGCCTCTAGGTACTCAACAATTCTTTCTTTCAGAAGTGATTCCATCATTTTCCACTTCACTGAGGTCAAACTAACAGGTCTGTAGTTTTCTGCTTCTGCCTTGCTCCCACTTTTGTAAAGAGGAATCACATCTGCCCTCCTCCAGTCCTCAGGTACCACCCCATCCTCCCATGATTTTTTTAACAAGTGTGGCCAGTAGTGTCACTAGATCCTCCCTTAGTTCTTTTAGGATTCTAGGGTGAATCCCGTCAGGCCCCATTGCTTTGTCTACCTTGTGTTTTAAGAGTTCTTTCAGGACTTTTTCTTCTGTAAATGGATAATGCCCCCTTTGGTCTTCGTTTTTCACATATGTACCTGTAGAAGGTTTTGTCACCCTTTTTTACTTCCTGAGCTATCCTAACCTCTGTTTTAGCCTTTGCATTTCTTATCACTTTCTCTGTCTCTTTTAATTTCTGTTTATATTCTGTTTTGTCTGCCTCATTGTCTGACTCCTTGTACTTTCTAAAGGCATTTTTCTCTCACCATGGCTGCCACCTCCTTGGAAAACCATAGTGGGTTTTTCCTCCTTTTGTTCTTACTAATCTGACAGACACACTATGATGTGACCATGGTTAGTGCATCCTTCAACCTCGTCCAATATTCTTCAATGCTCCCTTCTGTTGAGTTACTAAGGTTGTCTCTTAGACAGGCCTTAGTGTTTGTGAAGTCTGCCCTCCTGAAGTCAAGGACCTTCAGTCTGGAGTGTGTGGAGTCCATAGTCCTTTTTACCCTGAACCATACTGTGTTATGATCACTGTTGCCCAGGTGGTTCCTGCTTCAACACCCGTAACCCTATCACTATTTGTGAATATCAGATGTAGAACAGCATTACACCTTGTGGGTGATGTCACTAGTTGACTTAGGCATACTTCCTGTAGTGTGACTAGGAATTCTCTGCTCTTCTGAGATGCCACTGTGTGGTTATTCCAATTATTGTGCACAGATTGTTTTATTTGTTTTATTTATTTATTTAGTACTAGGATTACAAATACCTTTGAACCATCGGTTCATTTACAAAGGTTCCACATCAACATGAGAAGTATAAACAAACATAGGAATCAAGTAATAGAGAAATCCATACAGTAATAACTGATCATGATAAAGCACAGACAGCAATAATTACACATAAAGTTGGTTCAGGTTGCATGTAATGGGTACAGAAAACATCAAAAAAATTGGCATCATATGTAAAAACAGTAATTGCAAAAGGTCCAAGAAACATACAGTTATTTGATACAGGTAGCACAGTCCTAAATTACATTGAGAATATAATCAAGAAGATGCACAACAAGGTTGGAGAAAGGGAGAAGGGGTTTGATGAACACCATGAAAGGTGTACAGTGTAGAGGGAGAACAAGGAGGAGGAAATGCTGCCAAGATTGTGGCATTGTCACGAAGTGCTAAGCAACAGAAATGCCGTGGCAAGGAAGGGGAGAAGGGGGAAAGGGGAGGGAGTGTGGGAGAGGACCAAGGGTAATGCATTGAGGATAAGCGGATGGTATGTAGCAGGGAGGGGGAGGTATGGAGGGAGAAGGAAAGGGGGGTGCGGAAGAGTATGGGAAATGGAGGAGGGTAGTTGGGGAAATGAAAAGTGTTTGGGCCAAGGGTAACACAGGGAGGGTAAGCAGTAGGCAGGGAGTGCTCTGCATGCAATCCCATCTTGCAGACCCCACCAGGCCTACCTCTGTCACCAAATCCACCTGCTCCATTAAATTTGACCATTCCACTAAACAGGTCTACTCCATCATGGGTCCTGCCACCTCAGGCTCAACCATTGCTGAGTCTGGCCCTGTCTGGCCCACTGCATTTACCTGCCTGCCCCATTGAATTTTCCTGTTCTACCAAATTTACCTATGCCATTGAACTTTCATGCCCCTTGGCAGGGGTTGCCTGCCCCATCATTGACTTTCCCTGGGCCATTGCTCAGACTACTTGCTCCATGGGCTGTACCTGCCCCATTACCCACAATAATTGAAGAAATGGGCCTAGAGCTGGAAGGCATGGTGACTAAATAGATTGCTGTAAACATTCCACCCAGCAGAGGCTAGAAATATAAGCCAAGCCAGTAATACTTGGACATCAGCTTGTTATTTTCTAGTTGATAACTAGTGATAGATTGCAGTGCTTTTGATTCTGTATTGGTTGATTAACATTTATGACCTGCTGTTTACTAACAGATTTTAGTGTATATAAATTCTGTACTAATTAGTTGACAATTTATAATCTAGTAGATTATTTCTGTAGGGTTAAAAACCTATGTACTTAGTTTTTATTTTTTATTTATTTTATTTTTTAATTTTTTACAACTTCAAGCAGAGTTAAGTACAAAGGATAAACTTGTAATTTTCCAGACATGCTGTGTCCTCAGGAGTTCTGAGTGTGACCTTTTCAACTTCAGACACCTGTTGGGTACTTTCCATTAGTAACCATGAGCAGTATATTTTAACCTACCCAGTTTAGTCATAAGAGTTCAGCGGGCTGTTGACCCTGTCCTGTTGAGGTATTACCAGGCTGCATGAGCAGTCACAACCAGACAACCCTGTCCTATTAGGGTGAATAACTAACCACATGGGCAGTCAACCTTGTCACTGCCAAGTAAACAATGAACTACCACAACTGCCAGCTGTTCACACCTCTGTCTAAGGTGTGATTCTTCTCAAGCTGTGTGCCTTGCTTGAGAACACAATCTAATTTTCAATATCAAAGAAAATTCTCCTGGCCATTGCTGACACAAATTCAATGACGTCAGCCAAGGTTATCAGTGGTCACCTGGCTTGCAGAAACTGCTAAGATCTATAACTATCAAAGTATCTGGATCTCCTATTCTCTGCCTTGGCAAGAGTATTTAAACTCTCGACAGCCCCAGCTAAGGTAAGGAGTCTCAGAGGGAGAACCAAGAGTCACCTCAGCTCTCAGGATCTCATAAGGACATCAATTGGCACTGATTGGTGAGTTCAGTATCTTCACGTCAGGCATAGGACCTGAGGCTGACATCATGCCTGCATATATTTTCAATTACTTTTATTGCGATGAAGAAATTATTTTCCGCTTAGCACTGCTGTTCAGAATAATTGTAACTGCATTTTAAATTGTACCTGTCTATGCGTGTTAATGTCAGAACTGCTTTGTAAATTTTGAACACTGATATTCACAGTAAAAACATTTTTAACCATGAATCCTGACTTCAGTTATGCTTCTCAATTTAATATTATAAAACTCAGAGCACCTAGTTTAGAAAATGATAACCTAAGAAGTAAGTCAGTACCTTAAGATAACAGTTCCAGGTTATATTCATATCATTAGATGTACAGAGTTCTTATGCCCAAAATTACTACATAAATATTTGGGTTGGTGTATCAATGATTCTAGTAAAAGACACTGGTGTAAAATATATGACTGTCCCAGTCACAGACAGATGGTTTTAAAGTAAATATAAGAATATTTGAAGAACTAGGAAGGACTCATTGCCCACTGACAAGTAAACATGCCCATTAGGGAACATTAGACTTTAATAAACACAGCACCTTCCTGGACTGAGATCAAATAGTCTTGGTCAGTCATGTGTCAGATAAGATAATTGTGGTAGGTGGTCTAGATCACAACACAGGGGTCACTCTTCCAACCCTATGTGTTGTCACTTCTAACCTTGCCCAATTAGTAGATGACTTGGAAAGACTAGCAGTGAGATCATGTGATGTACCTATTAGACTAGCGGCACCACAAGCCAGATCCTGCTCAAAGCTCAGCCTTTTCAGTGGAAAGAACATAAAGTCTGCGATTTTTTTCTTTCCCCACCAATTACTTCAGACTATGGATTGTCCCCTGCAAGATAGGAGACAAAGTCTTCCTGGAAAGAAGCAGCCTTGAGGTAGATCATCCCTGGGTCTGGATTCATGGCCTACCACAGCAATGGAGGCAGAAATGCGCCAGGCACCTCCAACTCACACTCCCCCACAATCACCTGAGAAGGGGCCAAAAAGATCAAAAGGTTACATCGGAGCTTCCTCTAAAACATCAGTCCCATCTACAACAACATCGGCCTCTCCACCTCTCACAGAGAAGAAATTCCTAGAAGAACTACATCCTTTCAAGCTTGCACTACAGGAAATCACATCAGAATTAAAAAATATTCAAGGGGAACTTACAGATACCAACCGGGCAATCGCTGACACTACTGCCCAAGTCTGTTCACTAGAAAGCTGGAAAGCTAAAACAGATCCTGAGATTACCACTCTAAGACAACGGCTTCACAAAATGGAAAATAAGCTAGAGGACTTGGAAGGCCCAAGCCAAAGAAATAACATTATAATCTTTGGCCTTCCTGAAGAAACAGAAGGTTCTGCACCCATTCTTTTTTTGGAAAAGATGCTCACTAAGATAGCGGGGTCTTCTCCTAACAATACCACCTACATTGTAGAGAGGGCCCACTGCTCTTTGAGACCAAAACCTGCTTCTGACAAACCACCTCGACCACTAATAATGAAATTCTTGAATTACAGTATCTTGACAAAACTCACATTTTAGGGAAGGTTGAAGATCTGCAACAAGTACTTTGGGAAGGCCAACAACTCCATTTTGCACAGGATTTACCTGCTACAGTCCGACAACGCAGGGCAGAATACCATTCTTTGGTCTCCAAGCTCATAGCTGCAGGCATCAAATATAGAGTCCAGTAACCATCGTGATTTGCTGTGTCTGTCTCTGGCTCCTAGCATAATTTTGATACAGCTCAACAAGCCCTGTCAGCGCTGCAATCATTACTTCCTGATCTCTTTCCCTCGCTGAAGGTTTCTGCAATAAGAGGAGATTTCTCAACAGAAGTTTTTTCTCAGTTTGACTGTGGTATTCTCTATTGGGCTATATAGTAATGTTACACTACGGCCACTAGAGTGCAGCAAAGCATCATGTTGAATGGCTTATGGCTTTTCTCTCTTTTCTTATTCTCCTTACTGCAGAAGAATCAGGACTCCTATTGTACTATTTGGGATTATAACTGGTGAACAATTAAGAACTGGTCATTATTTAATTTCTAACTGGGGATTCTAAGCTGTAAATAAGTTATAATTGTTGAACAATCGTTTCATCTTTGCTGGGGACTTATGACATAGCAGCCTCACTCAATTCTTAAGGGGTTACAACATTACTAGTTATTAATGGAAGGGTTGTCTATGTTCTCTCTTTATATCTTTTCTCTACCTTTTTCACTCAATTTTCTTTCTTTTTTTTAAGCAGGATTTTGGCTGTTTTTTGAAATGGGAGTTGAACAGTGGTTGTTAGTGGATTGCAGGGCATCATGTGCTATAAAAGAGGGTGGGGGTTGCTGCAGCTAATACATGTGCATATTTTTGATTTTAAATTTTTTTATGCTAAATTCCATTTGGCCAATTTTAAGCATTGGCAGAGCATTATTGCAGCCTGATGAGGGCTTCTACTATTATGCTGTGGCTAAAAGGGATGGGGATACAGAGACAGGTAAGGTTTTAGGTTGGGGGAGATACTGGGGTTTCTATTTTTCCAATTTCACTCACTGGTAGGTCTTCTGTTTTGAGACCGGATGTCTTTATATGGGATGGGATAGGGGAGGGATACTGGTACACACACTATCTCTCATATGGTCTAAATTGTGGAGAATATGTTACAATTGTGCTGAACATTTTTCTAATAGAACTCTATACTGGTTGGACTTGCATGACAATATATAAAATATGTTCTTGGAATATGAAAGGTGCCCAATCTCCAGCAAAGAGAACAAAAATACTCTTACATTTACAAAAATTAGAGGTAGACATTGCACTTCTTCAAAAGACTCACTTGCATTCTTCCCAGGCACTTCTTTTTAGAAGAACCTGGGTGGGTCAAGATTTTGGAACAGCGCAAATTCCACAGCAGTGGAGTGGCTATTCTTTTCGCCATAGACTACCTTTTCATCTGCTAGATACAATAGTAGACTCACAACATAGATTTATTCTTATTAAAGCTTTAGTTGGTCATTCTGAAATGATTTTGGCTCAGTCTATGGCCCAACAACAGCTGATCTTGTGTTTTTACTGACTTATGGAACACTTGATACCTTAGTCGAATTACCCTCTATTGCTTGGGGGTGATTGGAACTTGGCTTTCTGTAATATTTTAGATTGTTCTAGTACCAACACCTCTTCCCTTTCCCAGGCACAGCTAGCCATCCAAGAACTGATGGACACTCTGGGTTTAATCAATCCATGGAGGGCTCTTTTTCCCTCTAGGAAAGAATATTCTTTCCATTCAATTCCCCATAACTCTTTTCCAGAATAGACTATTTTCTAATGGACATTGGACACCTCTCCTCAGTTACATCTTGTTCGTATCTTTCCAAGGTTATTTCTGATCACCACCCCACTTTGCTGCACTGGGGTCCAGGCCCTACTGCAGTTCAAAACAAAGTATGGCGGTTTAATCATCAATTGCTGAAATCAAAAAACTCAAATCTCATCTCCAAAACTTCCTCACCACCTTTCTTAACATTAACTCACCCTCCATGCCTATGTTAGATATCCTCTGGGGGCGTTAAAATGCACTCTTAGGGTGAGATAATTAATTAGCCACCATTAGAAAAAAAATAACCACGCAGGTTACATCTCACCTTCTTCAAGCGATACAATCTGTAGAGTTATCACTTCCTTCCTCTCCCTCCGAAACCACCCTTACTAATTTGGAAATTCTTAGGGATTGCTATAATTCTCTATTGGCAGATAAAGCTGAACATCTTCTCCAAAAATCTAAGATTTGGTATTTTGATTAGGGAGACAAGGTGGGCAAACTCCTTGCCCTCCGCCTAAGGCCCAAACTGCAGACAAAATAATACCTTTGTTTACAATACAGCTGGCCTCATAGTTACCTCTCCTCAAGATATTCTCCTTTGTTTTCGCAGTATTACTCGCTTTGTATTCCTGGCCCCATACTCCTTTAATTCTATAGAAGTGGAACATTTCTCAAAGCATACAACTTCCTTCCTTAGATGATCAACAAATTGCACTCTTAAAGGCCCCTATCTTGGTCTGAAATATGTTCTGCTATTGATGCCAACCATTGAACAAGACACCTGGACTGGATGGATATACTGCAGAATTTTATAAGGCTTATAAAAACAATTAGCTCTATCCTCTTAAACATCTATAATTATATATATGAATATGACATTTCAGATTACTCCTTTCAGAAACCACAATTGTAGTTCTCCTAAACCAGGGAAAGATCCTCTTTTTGTCACCAATTATCGTCCTATTTCCTTAATAAATGTTGATTTCAAAATATTAGCAAAGATTCTGGCCAACAGACTAGCAAAAGTATGGCAATGCTTAATAAGTCTGGAGCAGGTAGGATTTGTGGCTGGTAGGCATTCCTCGGATCATATGGGGAAACTTAGTCACTTTATTTCTGCATCCGGGGACTCCTCGGTACCTGCTGCCCTGGTGTCCCTGGATGCAGAAAATGCTTTTGATCGTGTGCCGTGGAACTATCTGTTTTATCTTCTGCCCAAGTACCGTATCCCCCAACAATTTATTCAATGGCTAAAGGTCCTGTACACCCAGCCTACGGCCCATGTTCTCTGCAATGGCATGCTCTCAAATACCATAGCCTTGAATCAGGGCACTAGACAGGGTTGTCTTCTTTCCCCTTTTTTATTTAATCTTTATTTAGAACCACTCATTCATTATATTAACATCTCCCTTCAATTCAAGGTATTGTTTTGGCCCCACCAGTACAAGTTGTCAGTTTATGCAGATGACATACTGTGTTTCTGAGCTCTGATGAGCCATAACTTAGTCGTCGCCTTCCTCCAGTTGGTGAAGCTTGTTGTGGTGAATACTGGTTCTTGCCTTTTGACAGCTCTGCTATCCCCATTTGTTTACACTTTGTGCAACAAAAGCAGAGCACAGCTTTCAACTCCAGGACTTATAGTGCAGCCATGAAAGTTCCCTGTACCATGATTCCTGGAATTGGAGTTTTGTTTCACAGTCCTGCTTTGGTATTTCCTCAGATGGTGGTTGGTATGGCTGATCCATATCACGAGTTGTCATCTCCATTCTAGGCACTGTTTCTAATAGATGCTGGTGATTGTGGTTGGGTGGTTGATCCAGAGGTACTGTTTGTATCTCCAGTACAGGAACTGTGCTGTCATCAGTAGGAAGGGATGAACTTGTACTTGGTTGTTGTTCTCCTTTGTTGCGTTAGCATTGAAGCCCTGATCTAGCTCCTCATACACTGCAGTACATATTTCTTCAGCTGGGATCATCTGTGTGGATGAAGGCACAGGATCTATATGATTTTTTTCTTTGAAGAACATGGCAATCGAAGGCTGGTCTCTCTGATGTTTCATGTTATGAGATATGCAGTTGACCCTGATCTGTGAAAATGAACAGCTGTAACAGATTCTTCTTCATTAAAGAGAAAACTCCAGAGTTTGTGGGTTCCCACGCCGACTATCCCTCCGATTTAGCTTTTAGCGCATGAGTGGAATTTTCTTGAGTTGCAACTTAGGTATATTTTAATGTTAAAAGCTACCAGAATCCAGAAGTCCAGAGGATACAGGGGTGCTCCATTTTCTGCAAAGTGTGGTGATGCACCATACCCTTCAACACTTTTTGTATTGAAGCACTTCCAGATTCTGTACTTTTTAAAATTTAAATATACCAATTCTCTCTCTAAGCTGGTCTCCAGGCTTCCCTTACTCTGGTCTGTACCTCCTGATGCTGATCCACAGGCATGAATCAGACTCTCTGCAGCAGGGACATCCAGCCCTCCACTTCCTGTTTTCCTCAGTTTACTTCTCCTGCCCAGTCTGGCAGGTACTATGCAAGCAGTGCTCTGTCCCTTGGCAGAGCTGGAAGACAACAGACTGTAAATCCATCAATTTCTTTTATTTCGGGCATTGTAGCTGTTTCTCAGTATCCGGCATGACTCCAGTCTCAGCCTTGCAAGCTGTGTAAACTGGCCCCATTTAAACACGTCTAATTTTTCCCACAATTTTTGGACTGGAGCCATCCACATCAGGGGCGGAATCCCGCTGAGTAGAGATGGGGCTAAAAATCAGCACCAGAATATTTTGAAAAACTCAACACCAGAGGGCTTATCCAGAGCATTTCCTCACAAAGGTAGCCCCAATGTTTCCGTCGATGACTGGCACATTGGACTCCTCGGCCACTTGTCACTGTTACTCGCCCTCGTGCATTCCATCGGTTGGCGCTCTGGGATCCCCAGCTGATCATCCACAGGGCATGCTCCCCTGACACAGCTGGTAGGCTCGGAGGCTTCTAAAAGAGCAATTCCTCAATGAAGATGGACTGGTTCCAACTTACAGTCTGACAACATGGGATACATAGATCTCACCAGGGTGGCAGCCAAGAAGCCCCAAAACACTCAAAGATTCCTCTCTTTTTCAGTGGGCCGAGCACTACTGAAAGATGTATATTCCTGGACAGGAAAATTACAGCTGTCTGGCTCAATTCACAAGGTTGTTCTTCCAGGAGAATGGGAGCTGGAGGACATTGCCTTCCACACTCCCACAGAACAGGGGGCAAACCTCAGACAGATCTTTCGCCTGTGGGCAGAATTCAAAGGTACAGCAATTCTGCTCCCTGGCCATGGTCAAACCAGCCGTGGTTCAAGATGTCTTCTCCCTAAACTGGGATTAGTTCAGCCTTCTGTTTGCCTTCATCCAATGCTACTTCTATCAAGACTCCTCCACAAGTGACCTTGGACAGGGCAGTCATGATTCTAGGGGGTCCCTTATGGCCAGTCCGCACATGGGTTTCCGACTATCATTCATCTTTCTAGGCGACCACCTCTAACCTTCAGTTTCTGCCCAGATCTTCTCCTTTAAGGAGCAGGTCTGCATCTCAAGTTTGAACAACTTGTCTCCAGGGGCCTGAAGATTGAGCAGGAAAAGGTCCAGTTCTGCACCCAATTTTAACAACTGGCCTCTCTCTAGACTGGGAATGTGAGGGGAAAAACTTTCAAGGAGCTATGCAGTTCAGCTCCTGTTATTGACATGATGGGGAGTTCATATGCCTCTTCCTCCTCCAAAGTGCATTATAGAATTCGGAGGAAATTTTGATTCTGGCTCCATTTCCAGACACATACAGAATGACACAATATAATCACCTGTACTACTGCAGTTCCTTTAAGACAGATGGACAAAAGACTCTAACCAGTCACCTTACAAATTAGAGTTTCTGCACTTGGAGCACACTTGATGGGACTGGGGAATTGTTGGGCTCATATTCCCATGTCTGGTACTTCTACAGGCAGCAGCATTAAAATATCTTAAATTCACCAAAGCTATCACCTTGGAGTCCTGATATGGTGCTCAGGGCCGTGACCAAGGCCCCCTTTAGAGCCTCTCATGCCATCCATAGTGCATCTCAAAATAAAGATTGCCTCTTTTTTCTCAAAGCTATTACTCCTGCTAGGAGTTTCAGCAAACTAAAAGTGTTGCTGACCTAAGAGCTGTACACTAGTTCATCAGACTAGTACAGTTCCACTTTTTATTAGCCAAAGTTATGTCCTCCCTCTATTACAATCAAGGGTTCACTCTTCCTCCTTCTGCCCACTCTCTAAAAGCAACAGGGATGGAAAGTGGCATACAGTAGACCTGGGAAGGGAGAAAAATGGACATCAAGAGAGAGGAAGCTATTCGCAAAACTTCAGCTGTGTTCATGCCAATTAAAGAGGAAAAAGATGAGGCAGCAAGGATGCCATAGGCTCTGTAGCCAAACGGATTCTATCCTTCACCTCTACAGCATATGATCAGTCCAGAGTAACTTGCCTGACCCAATGAGAGTCCATGGCCCCCTTTGTGGGTGTAATTTTGAGAAGCATTGACAGCACACTCACACTGAGTGGCATTTTGATGAGATGGGTGCTGTATAGGAGAATGGGGTGAACTTTGTGGCCGAACAGTCCAAGGCAAACCTTGACGCCTCTCGCTGGCTGCAGGGTGTGGGTGGGGGTGGAATGGTATCAGTATTACAGGCAACAATCCCGAGTCACACCCCTGATGCCTGTCATTCTCTACATCTGGAGTGAAAATATATAAAAACTGGTGAAGTCACGAGCATGTTGTAGAAGCTGTATAACTTACAGTAGTAATGAGAGGGTGTGGGGAGATGGATGTGCATAGGGTGGGCACGGGTTGGGGGGAAAGACAATCAATGAGTGACCAAGTAGCACATCCACCTCTGGACCAGAAGGTTGTGGGTTCTCGTCCCACACCGGGATGGGACTTGCACCTAAAAATTGCTGGCATCCGAGTGCAGTATTGGGGGGTGTGGTACTGCTGGGGTGTGCCATCATTCGGATGAGACGTTAAACCGAGGTCCTTCAGCTCATCCTGGTGTTGTCCCTGGTGGGTGTCCAGGTGAAGTAAAGAACCATGGGCACTCTTCGCAAAGAGTAGGAAACATTCCTGTATCCTGGCCAACATTCCCCTTCCCATAAACCAGTTCATACAATTATCCAGGCTGTGTGTGGGTGATGACGTGCGATATGGCCGCCACCACACAGTCAGTCACTTCACTACCAGTTTAGCATTGCTTGTAAAGCGCTTTGAATGTATGAAAAGCGCTATATAAATGCTGAAACAAACAAAAACAAACATGGCGTGATTTAGCTAGTGCCGGACAGCGGCGCCACCAGCAGTTAAATTCAGAGCCGGGACATGGTGTGCCATACATGACTCCATTTTGGAAAAACAATTTTTTTTTTCTAATTTGAAAACTAAGCAGTGCGGAGAAGTTGAAGTTAGAAGTCAGATCGGACGGAGCAGGAGTGGCAGCAGGAGGAATGGACTGGCACCCACAGCAAGTAATTTCAATAAAATGATGAGAAACAAAATGAAAAAAAAAACATACTATATAAAACAGTGGATGGCTGAACATCCACAACAAAGGCTGTGTTTCCATCTCAAGGTCTCTATGATGTCATCAACTCCCTCGATGGAAACACAGCCTTGTTGTGGGTGTCTGTCCATCCACGATTCCATATATAGTGTATAGTGGAATGCTGTTATGCATGAAATTCCATGCCTGGGACATGCTTGCTCTGCTGCAGTAGTGATGTCATTATGTTGTTCTGTTGCAGCAGTGATGTCACTACTGTAGCAGAACCACTAGGAATCCTGCCACATTGTTGCTTTCCTCTATTTAATTATGTGGTGGCAGTATTCTAGAACATCTAGAGACTTTTAAAGTCAGTTTCATTATGAGAAAGTGAGAAAAACACACAAAGCACACATTTCATTAGTACTACTATACACTATAACAGTACAGGATGAGCACTACAGGGGCACAACCTGTGTATTCTGCCACTTCAGGCTTCTGATTCCTATGGACCTCGAGTCAGCTGTTTGAGGACAGAGGAATCTGAACCTCTGTGGTGGAACACACTGTTGGTGTGGCTGCTCATCCAGTATTCTCTATGTTTATCATCTGGTGTCCTAATATTTCAACTGCCTCCCAAGTCTCTCCTTGATAAATCCTCTATTACTTTATCTACCACAGATAGTCGTGACTGATGCCCATAATTGCCCATCTACCCCGGACCCCAACCCAGGCTCATGTCCTCCTCCTCCTTCCTTTCCTTTGAATCAGGCTCCATCCTCCATCACTGTTCTCCCTCTGCCTATTGACCAAATCCTCCCTGTCCACTTGCACCCTCCCACCCTCCTCATCCACTTCATCTTCCTGGTATAGTATGGCTAAATGGTTTGCAAGCTTGATGCTCACACCCATATTGCTCTCTCCTATGTCCCCTTCCCTCATCTGCTCCCTCTGAGAAGCCTCCCTGTGGCATACTTCACATATGGTGCCAACTTTGCCCCCCACACCTCCAGAGTTACCATATGATCCACCTATCCTCTGGGATATATCCTTTTTGCCTTGTCCTGTTGTCCCCTGTGGTATACCATTTGACATCCTCCAAACCTCCATGCCCAGTTTAATATTATGGCTGCCCCACACTCCTTACACCCAATCGCCCTTCTAAACATGCCCAATCTGGATTCCCCCAAGCCCCCCTACTTTGGGTGTGAACCCCTACTATCACAATACACAGTCAAACCTACACAGCCCCCACCAACAATTATTATACCATACACACACACACACACACACACACACACACACACAATCTCCAGCAACACAATATACAAATTTTATGCCCTTCCCCCTCGGTCCTACACAAATCTTATTGCTCAGTCTCAGGTAGTCACACTGTGCACTCCCCAAAGGATCCACCCCCACAGACCATTTAATAGAGGTTGGAGCCAGGGTAGTTGGTGTGGACACAATTACAGCTCTTCCCCGAGTTTGTGAAGGATGGGCCAGACTTACAGCCCAGACGTAGATTTAAAACTTGGCGCCTTCACAGCCGATTGGTCCTCCAGCAGCAGACAGCTCCCTCCAACCCTGGCCCACTGCCGACTGCAGCCACAGGGACGTCCTCTCCGATGCCTTCCTCAATCACTTCTCTCCTGAAAACACTGGCCCACTGTCGACTGCAGCCGCCGGGACGACTGGAACCCCCTTGCACACCTCAACTGCCAATGCAGCCCCAAAGCCATCTTCCTCGATGTGGCTGTCGATGTAGCTCCGACTTCTCACCACAGCAGCCCCCTGGTAGGATTCTCCACCACTGATGCAGCGAGAAACCTCTTCTCCCAGCAATTTACAGCTCTTCCTCGAGTTCGTGAGGGCTGGGCCAGAACTAAAGTCCATACGTAGATTTAAAACGTGGTGCCCTCACAGCTGATTTGTCCTCCAGCTGCAGACAGCTCCCTCCAACCCTGGCCCACTGCCGACTGCAGTCGCTGGGACAACCCTCCAGTGTACCCAGATCCCCTTGGACTGTGTCCAAAATTATGTCATTTAGAAGTTATAAAATTATAAATTATGACATTTAGAAGTTAGACTTAGTACAGCCCTAGGACCTCTCCCACACAACCTGGAGTACAGTAAATATAAATGTTTGGTTTGTACCTTAACCTCCCTGACATCTAAGCTGGGGGTTGGCAGGGGAGGAGAAGGATTGAGCATCCGGAGGACTGCTCTCCTTCTCTGGGAGGGTAGAGGAGATGGGTCTGGTGCTGCTTGCCCACTGGTGGAGGCCAGGGATTGACAAATTTCAAAATTATGTGCTAGTCCAGGACAACTGGCCTTGCTAAAAATGGTAGTCTGAGTGTTTTGAATAGTAGTCCATGGTTGGAAGACTGTATTTCAAGGGAAATTACAGAAACTTAATGTAGCGACAAAGTACGTGGTGTGGGGGTTGTGCCATTAATTCTAGGTGGATGTAGAACATTAGGAAGCAGGAAAGATCATGTATGTTTTTAAATTTGTCAGTCCCTGCTGTTACTACAGGTTGAGTCAGTCTGATTCAATTACCAAAAAATAAGCAAAAAGACATGACAGGTATTGGTCTCTCACCTGGTAAAGTCCAGTGGTCCTCCCTTCCACTCCCCTAAGCAGTACCAAGAAAATCAGCTTACTGTACACAATTATCAGTTGAGAGCACATTAGAAACACACCATGCAGTGTGATGCTACAGCAGATATCACAAAAATCCACTTTATAAATCCAACAATACATGCAGTGATGCATTTCCCAGGGGTGCAAGGACAATTAGCCTTTGTGCCTATACCTCACAAACGACCCTTGGTGTGTGCATCACAAATCCTTTAAATCACACAGCCTGTAGTTTACTTTTGATTATTTAATTTAAATTACCTTTTTCTAAAGTAAAAATATATATATCTGTATATCCCTGGGAGACACTAGTGCATAAGATACTATCACACACATCTATAGCAGTGTTGGGGAGGGATTGGGGGATGGTGTATTTCGATCTGTTTACCTATTTTGCATCTGGATACATGCCAAAACAACTAAGTGTAACACTATTGAGAAACGAATTACTGTAGTAATTATCTGATAGTAGTATCATGTTTCTTCACTTGAGAAACATTTATATGATGCCTCAGTCTCAGTTCACAATACGCCAGTGTTAATCTACCTTCTCTCCACCCAAAAAAGCAAAAGCAACTTCACCTCAATGAAACAGACAAGAAATTATGCACTAGTGTTCTGGGGCAATACAAGCAAGGTAATTAGGAGACAATAAAATGGAAACGAACTCCATCCATGACTTTTTGCTGCCCTTTGCCTCACACGATGCTCGCCTCCACTCTAAGAGCACTAGCACTACTTGATATCAGCTGGCTAGCTCACTGGTGTCTTCAGTACACCACTTTGTATCTCTTGCCCAAGTAGGCCAGGCCTGCTGATCCCAGCACAATTTCAAGCCACTATGCAGGTTCTGACTTGGTCTCCCCCAGCTCCCCTTTGCTACCCAGCACTTCTTCTGATGACGATCTTCTGTGCACTGCAAACTATTTCCAGTTGTAATATTACTATGATCCACCTGACAGCACACATGGCCTGCAGTTCCCCCTGCCCAATCGCACGACTTCCATGCTTTCCTCAGTCGCTTTCGCGCCCCTTACCCTTACCTGCTGAAGAAGACACGGCATATGACTTGCCATCACCCAACCGATCCTGGCACATGCCTGCTCATTCAGCTACCACTTCAACTCTGCATTCAAGAGCTCTCTTCTCCAACAGATTTACCCATACCACGCTGTGCACACCCATCTGACCGTTTCCCGCAAAAAAAATAAAATCAGCTCCACCGCCTCAGAAGCTGCGACCCCTCCTGGCCAGATGCCAAAGCACAGAGGTACATACCTAAAAAGTGATGTGCAGACTGATGCTTGTCCATGGGCAAGTGGCTTACTGAAAAATGCTTGTCCCAGGCAGAAATTTAGTAGCCCGGGATGTTGGGCTATGGGATTTTTCGATCCCTGGTGGAGGCTGAGAGGCACGAAGTCATGCCGTAATATGGGTGGAGCTGGAACAGATGCTTACTGTCAGCGTCATTGCATGTTCCTAGCTCCAGCGGAATATAGCATCAGAAAATCCACTGGCACCCATGGATGATCCGGAGCTTGGTGGCCTGCCCCTCCAGACACGTTCAGTTCTGCCTCAGCAGTCCCACTTGAGGGAGGGGGCATTCCCCAGGTGAGGGCGCGGGTCCCATAGCCAGGACAAGCCCATTTGTGGGGCTAGGGGTACCGGCAGGCAAAAATATTTAAAGAAATGAAAAAGAAAATATGGGTTAAAAATATTTTAAAATTACAAAGTTAGCCGACCCAGTGGCGTGGAGGGTTGAGGCGCTGTACGACACACCACACACCATGCCGGTGACCTGTGTTTGGGAATGGGCAAGGGCTGCTGGGGATCGGTAGGGGGGAAGACTGATTACAGTCACTGGTTCGATAGGGAGAGCAGGTCTTGAACCTGGGTCCTGGCATCATGAATCAGGGACAAGGTTTAAAAAAATCAGGGACAAAGACCCCAAATGGAGGGACTTATCTTAAAATTGATGTTATTCACTCATAAAGCCAATAGAATGAAAGGATTTGTGTTAAGTTGCATTTTATGAAGAAGAACAAGTCTGTTACATTAATGGTTGACATTATTTTGTGCTTTTAATCCCCACTGTTCTATCACAAAACACAAATTTCAAGAGGGACAGAGGAAAATTTGAGGCAAATCAGGGACGTCCCTGAAAATCAGGGACAATTGAGAGGTATGCATCTGGGGACTTGCACATTGCTAATTTTGCACATAGCCACTTCATGAAATACAGCACTTTTTAAAGAAATAAAACTGGTTCGAGCTTCATTTACTCCGAGTGATGGGTGCTAGATTTCGGTGATGGACTGTCTGATTTTTATCTCTGCATCACCAGTCACATTGCAGCCTTTACTCCTCTATTTGACAACCTTACATACTCCTTGTCAGCCAAATCACTGTCCACCTGCTTCCCAGTTTACACCCAGTCCCCCTGACCCCTCACCATTCATTAAAGGGAAACTCTGGTAAGGCTGCAAAATGCAGCAACTAGTGCAGAAACACCCAGTTAGGGCTTTTGGCATATAACAAGTTTTCTTTTCCTGCTGATTTTCTGTTTTAATCAAAAAGACCCCACTCCTTACTTAATGGTGGCAGAACCACGGACGACCATTTCATGCTCCACGTGCTGCTTCCAGCATGCAGGGTATGCTGATGAGGGCTACTAGCTAACACTGTGGTTTTTGAAAGAACCGCCCCCCCCACACACTTTCTCTGCTGTCACTGTCTGGTTGCCTTGCATCACCACAGGAGGCACATGTGCTCTCCATCCAGTCCCACCAGCATACCACTCAGCTGTCACACATTACGAGGTACGTCACTCATTTTACGCCTCAGAAATCCTCTGCCCCACATGAAGAAGGGGATATTCCATTTTTTCCACTGAGACTTTAACGCATAAATTAATAATTATCTATTATGCTCTGGTAGTTATCAGCAAACATTATTAGTGCACTGACAGCAATGAATGGGCTGCACACACTGCAAATCTGGTGTGGGCTGGGCTGGGTTGAAAAAAGTCACATCTGATATCAAATGTGGCCTGCAAAAGGACCTAGGGGATACATCCCCCCCCCCACAACACCCCTACATCTGGACCAGCATTCACTTGCTGAAACTTTACTTGGGAAGTAGTACAGACAGTTATACACAAACCCATTTAACACACATTTAAAAATTACCTGCTTGTTTTTTCTGACAAAATAGATGCAGCAATCAATGGCAGCACCAGCAGCACAGCACTCCAGCAGATGGGTTCCCGCCTCAAGCAGTCTGAAGTGTCAAGAACTGTTTTATTTCAGTCCAGACCCGTCAACTCCCACACACACATACAGACTCGCACCACAAATGCCCTGGAGACCCCGAAATGAACTCTGTACAGTACTGCACTGTTCTTTGACTTTCTCCCTCTCTCAGATGACAGGATTCCCGCCAAGTCCCTCCTGACTGCTAACCCGCGGTCTGCCCCAACAATGAGTCAATGACGACTTTAACGAGTCCAATGAGTTACTTCATCCTCCTGGCAGTCACAGGCTTGCACTCGCAGCCATAACAGAATTTTATCTATTCTTTTTAAAGTTAAGCTCGACAGTCACAATGCAATGACACTCTCTCCAGTCTCTCGTCTTGGATCGACTACTCCCGCCTCTCAAAAGCATGCATGGCACGCCACAGCAGCCAGTCTCCCGCCAGCTCCTCCTCAGACCTCACGATTGGTTAGGAGGAGAGAATACTTTTTTTTTTACTGGCCGGGCGGTCACACGCTACTTGGCGGGCACAAGTCACAAGTTGTCAAGATAGAATTCAGTGTGTTTTCTTTGTGTTCTAAGCAGTCTTTCCACAGTGGGGGCAGCGGCAGTGCAGACAAAAAAAAAAAAAAACAATAGTCCGAGACCACCCACACAAGCAGCAGTGCCAGTGGCTTGTATTATGAATGTGGCTGATTTAAATTAAATAAAGATATTGGGGGGTAGAAATGGGATAAAAAGAGGTGATGCCAAAAGTTGGGGGGGGGACTTGTGCCCCCGTCCTCCCCTATAATTACGCCCCTGCCACGATCGCAGCTCTCCCACTAATTTATCCTTCTACTCTGGTTAAAGCCCAGGGTTAAACAAAACCATGATTGCAGCTCTCCCACTAATTTATCAGCAGTGCAGGTTCTCTGCAGTCGTTGCTCTGTCTCCCAGTTCCTTGGCTTCTTTGCTAAACAGTGCATTCAGCGGCTACAATCGCAACTGTCCCACTAATTTTGCAACAGTGCAGGTTGTCTGCAATCACTGCTCAGTCACCCAGTTCCTCATCTTCATCTTCAGGGGCTAAAGGCACTTGGCCAATGCCTTTTGCCTTATTACACCCCTGGCAGTGTGGTAAAATCTGTTCCATGCACACCCTGTCATGTCTTATTGCTTATATCACATATCTAGGATAGGCTACCTTGCTATCTGCTTCTACGACCTGTGAAAAACAAGGAGTTAGTGAACCATCAGCAGTTTTCTCAGCTTTAAACGTTTCATTTACATTGCATTTGTCCATTATAATCAGAATGTCCTTTTTTACAGTTCCACAACAGTTTTGCTCTTCTTCTGTTCAGTTTTGACTTCATGCCCTTCCCTGGTATATTAAAAACATCATCATCAAAGGGAAATACCTGGGGCAATGCTGTTGTCTGTCTACTTTGTGCCCTAGTGGTGACGGCAGTTACTTTGGGATCTATAGACACGAGTACATCAAAGTTAGGATAATCATGCCTTATCACCACTGACACAGGTAGTTTAGGCACCAGTCCTACCTCTACATGTTGATCTTGCCCCTGGATACCTAGGGTAGTACGTTGAATAGGATAAAAATGGACATCCCCATGATTACATGTGACCTCGGTTGTTCCCTCACTCTTTTCCTCAGGCAGCAAAGATGCTTGTACTAATGTCTATCTACTACCGGAGTCTAATAGTGCAGGAACTTCCTTCCCATCTAGTTGTGCTACAGTCAAGTATTGACCCCCAGTTGGCAAGAGCAAGATATGTATATTCCTTCTTTCTTGGGCAATGTCTGGCAATATGGCCTTTGCCTTGACACTCATGATATATAATGTCAGGGTTGTGTCCTCTACCCATCCTAGTAGCTCCCATAGGTGTCCCTCCATTAGATCCCCCAGAAACAGGTGAGACCCCAGAATGATTGGAAGTAGTAAAAGGAGAAGCTTATACCGTGGGTGAGGATCCATGAGCCCAGGAGTGTCCTCTCACTCTTGAAGACCTAGCTGTTATGTAGTCCTCCGCTAGGTCAATGGCTTTTTGTGCAGACTCCAGGCAGTGCTTCCTCATCCACATCTGGATGTCCTGTGGAAGGATTTTTATGAACTGTTCCAGTATAATATCTTCCATCACTTGATCCATGGTCCTGGAGGTGGACTGTAACCATTTGTAGCTTAAGTCCCGCAACTGGGTTTATGCCTCTTGGGAGAATGCAGCAGTGTGGTATCTAAAGGCTTGGAACCTTAGCCTGTATGTCTACTCTGATATTGTATCTTTTCAATATTGCTTGATGGACAAAATCATAGTAATTTACGTGAGCACTGTCCAAGTGGCTATAAGCTAGTTGTGCCGTCCCTGATAAATATGGGGTCAATCGCACTACCCACTGTTCTTTAGGCCAATGGCAGGCTTCTGCCACTCGCTAAAATGTCATTATATACACCCCAATATCATCAGCACCAGTCAATTTTGATAATTTAATGTATTTTGGTCCCTCCTAATCTCTAGGTGAGGGAGGTCTTGAGGTACCTAACATTGGGTGTCTGTCCAACGGGCCTCACTCTGCCTCACTCTGCAGACGGTCCATCTCCTGTTGTCTCTCTAGGTCCATCTGGTGTACACACACATCTCAATAGGTTGTGCACCACCTCAGAAGGCCACTGCTCTGGTATCCCGGTCTCAGGAGCAGTGGAACCTCCTCCGATCTCCTTCTCCTCTTTCTTTGTCTCTCTAGGTCTCACATCTGGTAGCCCAGCCAATAGTGGTTCTTGAGTAAGCTCAGTCATCCTGTGGGTCTGGATCCTACCAGGACTTGGTTGGCTGGTAACTGGTTTGCTGGCAGCTGACTGGTCCATCATGGTGTACCACAAAATACCACAAATACCAGGTCCGGTATTCTACCTTCAAGACAGCAGTGGTATAAGTGTCTCAAAGGAATCCCACTCTGACACCAATGTAAGAGGATCATGGGATTCAGACACAGACACCAAGGTACAGGAACAAAAATAAATCAGCTTTTATTTAGCAAACTTAACAAAACCTAAACAAACTGTTTTTGACAAAGAAATAAAAGAGGATACATTTAATCTAAATTTAAACTTAATCAACAAAACCTTACACCACTAGGAAGCACTAGAGTCTTGATAAGGTCAGCTCCCTGCTGAGCCCTGCAGCGAACTGACTAGTCCCAGTATTAGTCTTTCATTTATAGTGTGAAGGAATCAGATGAGGGAAGCCCCTCCACTTTTTTATAATTAGGTACCAAACTCTTTATTTTATATATTTTTTTTCTGTTTGTTCATATCTAGGTACATTTAATATGCTAAGAAAACCTAACCAAGAACGATCTGTCATGTTTAAAGTCCTATTTACAATGAATGCTGTAGTCTGTGATAATTGCCATGGCCCCTAGACTCCTCCCCTTAATTCTCTGCCATAACAGTAACAAGGATTTGGCTGGCCGGCTCTATAGAGAACGAGGCAGAGGCAGAAGGGGTCTTGTGGGTGAGGAAAAAGTGCAACATAACTTTGTGTACACAAGTAAGCCATTTCTTGAAGCTGAAACCTAACTCTTTTTAACCTAAACAATACATAAAATCAACACTTACTTGGGTAGTGAACTTTGCACTAAACGAAAATAAAATGTATGCTAGCACGGGGAATATTTGAGCACTGCTGCAGTGCCAAACAGTACAGTTAACTAATGCCTGCTGCATACTTAAAAAAGGACACTTAAGCTAGCTTTACCCATAATCCCAGTCTTAGAATTGAAGCACTCTCAAGACTTAACTTCTGTTTGCTGTGCTGTGCTGCAACATACTATTCAGAGCTTCTATTTTTGTATAGTTTACCCCACCATACAGAGCTTTATGCGGTTTGATCTTTTATTTATGTGACCCGAGCTAATAAATTAACAAAGCAGGATGGAGTGTATCTATTCTTCCTGCAGTACAAATAACCTATCTACTTTTTGAGAGGGTTCGTTTTCTTGTTTGTCACCAGCAGCAGACTTGCTAACACGATGTTTGCACAATCGAGCACGTCTTTGTGCTCACGTTCATGCTGGCGGGTGAGCTCACCTTCGTGAAGTAGCATGATCGGGAATTACTTAGCTCACAGAGACCAGAAACAGAATATTAAGGTTTTTTTTATTACAGGGACAAAAAGAATATTGGACAGGTGGCCTTACTGTCAAGTGGGGAGAAGAGAGAGGAAAGAAAATGCAGATATAAAAGTAAAGTTAGGCCGTCCCGGTGGCACTGAAGGTTGAGATGCTGGATGCCACACCTCACGCTGCACCGGCTACCCAAGTTCAGGAACAAGCTCGGGGAACCAGGGGTTGGCAGGTGACAACTGGGATTGAGCCTCTTAGGACAGTTCTCCTGGTCCTGAGGAGGGTTAGGGGAATTCCTGCTGCTCTGGCACCCTCTGGTGGAGGCTGGGAGTTCTGCAGAGCATGGCAGCATTAGCATGGGGGTTGAAATGTGGCAAGGATGTCTTCCGGGTGCATGTGGGAGCGAGCGCATGCTGGGTGGGATGTCATTGCACGTCCACGCTTCAGGGGAGAAAACTACAGTAATACCCCCCTCCCTTCAGGTGAGGCAACAGCGATCTGAAGCAGTCTGAACAACCTCAGTAGAATACTGGCCATCTCTCTGGTTCTTCCTGGGGTCTGGAGCCACTCCTAAGGGGCGGGGAAGTGCCCAGTCCATGCATACCCAACATAGCCCAGAGTAGTCGGCTCAGTTGGGCGGTTGTGTCTGGCGGCAGGTGAAGAGACCCTGAGAAATGCCCCAAAGGTAGGGTGCACAAATAAACATTACAAAAAAAAAAAAAAGTAAAGTTAGACTGTTGTTGCAACAGACTTAAAAGGGGGTCTTTATGACTGTATGGCACCTTCTGACCCTTTCACACAATAAACTACATTGTAACACACACAACACATTCTAAAACCATTCCACACAATTAAATCAGCAATATTGAGTCCTGAGTGCTTAAACTACAGACTGTGGTCTCTGACAAAAAACAACTATCTTTTATCTACAGTAGCTCTCCCGTTAAGCATCGCACCGCATGTCCGGTGAAGGCCATACTCCTGTTCACAAAACTGCTTTCTCTAATGCTCCCTCAGTACAGTATCACATACAGAGTTATTCTGGCTGAAAACAACAGAGCAGTATCTCACAGTATAGAGTAGGCAGCAGTTGACAAACTGCCATTTAAACGATGGAGATTGGTGGGGCACAGCAGAATGCAGCAACCGTGGCAGCTTCAGTCATGCTGTGGAACAGTCAGTACACAAAAGAAATCAGCCATACAAATATATGTCTCTCTCATCAGTCCCTCAATCCACTTCTACATTAATTTCTTTGCAGTTACAAGTCACACCTGAGTAAAACAATTGAGTGGAGCTGTGGGGCAATCTTCCTGATCGAGTGAGTCTTAATCAATCATATTGAGGCAGAGGAGCAGACTTGGTGAGCGATTGACATGCGACCAATTAGAGCAAGGGCCAGACTGCCTTTAGTTATGCTTGTTCCTCCAAACTGACAAATGCAACTCCCAAAGTAAGCATAAACTACCTACAGTTTCCCTTCCTCTTCAAGCATAATAGCACAGTGCCACCTGCTGGCCTCAGATCAAATAGAACTGTGTTCTCAATTGTTACTACTTTTTGCTACTTAAAAGGATTTTTAGCACAAGAAAAAACATAATTTAATTTTGTTTTATTGTTAAAGTACAATTTATACAGTTTGTAAGTGTGATAAGCCATAAGGGTGTGCATGGAAAGATTTTAATATACTTCAAGGACACTCAGCCTTATGCCTTAGCACGCCCTGGGGTGTACATTAAAATCCTTTAATGCACACCCTGTCATGGCTTATTACTTACATAACTAACTGACAAATATTATTCCTCTGCACATATAGCTAGCTCTGTGTGTGACAAGCTGTAAATTTTCCCAAAGGTTAAAGGCAGCTGACATGCATTATTATACATTACTTACAGGACCGGGGACATTTGTTGAAACTGTGGCTTGCTATACTTTGCATGAGATGGGCAACAGGCAAAAACAACAGACAAATACAGTATGTTGAAAACAATTATGTCAAAGGTCATGTTTGTGTTTTGGAATTGTCTTGCAGTTAGCTCCAAAAATACCCTTTCTAGAAATATGCGAGTTATATATTTGACACTGATCAGCTGGTTGGTGGGCAGTGGCATGCAGATGAAGGAAGGAAACTGCTTTCTGTTGGCACAGTTACCTTTTCTCAACTGCACAAAACCAACAGGCAGAGCAGCATCATGAGCAGCCTCCTTGATTATTGGACTCCCACGTCCGAGCCCATTTTAACTTGAGCTGCTTTGAACCCGATAGTGAGACACCTCTAAAATCCCATATGTCAGCAATATGTTCACTTTGTGCAGGTGCAAGGGTGAACATAAAAAGAGGCTAACAAAATAAAGTACTGCAAAAATAGGGTTTAATTAGTGCAAAAGAAATGTACAGCACAGATTCCCTCTGCTTCAAACCTCTCCAGATTCTTCCACTTCAAAACACTGTTCCAGAGAAAATGTAGATTCAGTTTTGTGTTGGCGTGCTTGCGCAGCCAACATCTTGCAGTAGTGCAGCTTTGGAGGCATGGTCGCTGTTGGCTGAATGCAGGGCATGCACCAGTAGGTGCGTCCCTCATTCCCCAATTAGCCTGCATGCCAGTGCCACACCATGCATACATAATGTGGTGAGCACATCTAAGAAAAAATCCACTGCAATCTGAACAAAGCTCGTCAGATACAACAGACCTTCCCTGGATGAGCTCGCCGACATTATGAGCATGGCAGCACAGTGGCCGCCAAACTGCCGACTTTGGGGGTGCACAATCCCACTGTTGGTTTCCCCCACCCCTCTGTATGTACTGATGGGGGAGCCCACTCCCCATCGGCATAAAGAACCCCCCAATTGTTAAATGCCAAGGGGAATGCCCAATCCCCCTCAGATCGGCCCCCCACTTTCTTTATGTGCTAATGGGGGTGCCCAATCACCGTCAACATCCTCCCCCCGTGTTGTGTGCCGATGAGGGTGTCCAATCCTCTGTCGGCTACAGAGCTCCCCCTCAAGCATTTAGATGGCATGCTGGGAGCCCAACCTGGCATGCCAAATCCCCTGACACAAAAAAACTGTCCCACAATGTCTTTGTTTTTTTTTGTCACCTGTAAAATAAAAACAGTCCCTCATAGTCTCCCTGCCACCCACCCGCACCCATCGTCTGTGCACTCTGCCTCCCGGCACCCCCCTCACCCCATACTTACCTCCGAAGTCTGGCATGATGATCTATGGTGGACTGGGAACACATCTGCACTCTTCAAAGCCGACTACCAACTGAAGAAATGCCAGTAAGCTGTATAATGGAATAAATAGGGTTTTTTCAACTTTGCTGCATATCTCAGGCATTTTGGGGAATTTTGGCCCCAAATTTTCAACATGAGGTTTTTGGGACCCCTCCTCATGAATTCTAGCACTGTCATGGCGGTATTTGGTCCTGAAAGGTGATTTTGCAGTCACTGCGCGGAATCACCTTTCAGGGCCGAGTAATGAAATGAAAGTGCCACTGTTCATGAGGGAGGCTCTCAAAAAGCCTACGTTGCAAATTTGGTGGGAAAAATAAAAAAAATGACTGTTTCATGAGTGTGCATTGCGCAGTTGCTACGCACACTCGTAAGTTCATGAATTCGCAATAT
Source organism: Neoceratodus forsteri (assembly GCA_016271365.2). Classification (NCBI taxonomy): domain Eukaryota; kingdom Metazoa; phylum Chordata; order Ceratodontiformes; family Ceratodontidae; genus Neoceratodus; species Neoceratodus forsteri. Next base: position 154,649,594 of record CM057449.1, on the reverse strand, counting down.
TTTCATGCTAGATTCTCAACATTGGCATTTTACCACACCTTCTTGTGAAGCATATAGCTTTCATTTTTCACATCCTGACCAAAATCTGTTTTCGCAGTTCCATCGCAGAATAGCGCGGTCGCTGTGGAAAGCCTGTGTTCAAGACACATTATGAAAATGGCAGTGACACTGTTCATTAGCAGATGTCCTAAAATGCCTATGTTGAAAATTTGGGGATGTTTTGGAATTTGTAATAGTTTCACTTCAGTTGTTCATCACTGGCATTTTTCTATACCTCCTTATGAACAGTGCAGCTGGCTGAAATGTGTTTTTGCACGTCTGTCGCAGAATTGCATGGTTGCTGTGCGAAATCAGTTTTCCTGACAGTTTGAGGAAATGATGGTGACACTATTCATGAGCAGAGGTCCTAAAATGCCTATGTTGAAAATTTGGTTCCAATTGTCCATACAGTGACTGTGTTGCAAACATGCATTTCGCAGTTTCCACGCACCCTTGTAACTTCGTCAATCTGCAATATTTTCATGCCACATTTTCACCACTGGCATTTGCGCACACCTCTTTATCAACAGTCCAGCTGCCATTTTTCACAGCCTACCCAAAATGCATTTCCACAGGTATGGCACACAATGGCGTGCTCGCTGTGCAAAATCACCTTTTGGGATACATTAACAAAATAACAGTGCTATGCGTCTCTAGCTCCACCACTGCCAATGCCAACGTGACAACATTCGGCATTGACAAATGCATGTTACCCTTGGAGGAGTCACCTCAAGAGGGCTGAGTGAAAACTGCGATATTATCCCTTACCTTTAGTCCTTGTATATCCTTTTGGTATTGAGCCATCTGATAGGAATTCCTTCGTCTTTTCCTTCAGCTTTCTGATTTTGATGATCTTTATCATACAGTTACCTTTAGTTAGTTGTTTCTTGTATTTAAACTATTTATAATCAGCCGTCCCTTGATATTTATTTGTTGTTTATCTCTTGTCTTTTCTAGGTTCATACCCAGACCTTGACGTGTCTCAGAATAGAATGTTAACTCCAGTGTCTGCTATTTCTTTACTTTGAGAATTGCTAAAATATTGTGTTTTTCCAATTTCATTGAATATTTTACCACTTGTATGGGCTGCAGTTGTTTCTCTCGCTCCCCTTTTATGTCTTTATTCATAGTTTTTTACTTATCACTATGCATATTTAAGGCAGCACACTTTTATTGTGTCCTGCTTCAATTGTGGTTCCTTTTGAACTAAATTATAAGCAATAATCACTCTCTTTAAAGACTAAGGGCCAGATACCCAGAAATGTATGGCAACAGCAGCAAGTCGGCCAGCGCAATTCAATGATCCATGGTGCAGTGAGTGTGATATCCAGAGGTCGCATGGCAAAGCACAACTCGGCTGGTATCAGAGGGATGTACCATGGCACACCCAGAGGTATGCCAGGGAGCAACTAGGCCTGGGCCATAGCGCAACCAGAGATGTGCCAGGGAGCAAAGGGAGAAGCACCAAGGCACACAAGTACCAGCCCCAGTCAATGGTGGAAGCATAGCAGCAGAGGGAAAGTGTGGGGTAGGAAGAGGAACACAGCTGGGGACAGTGGCAGGGAGGTACAGTGGTGGGCCACAGGTGACCACCAACTGCAGGGCGTAGACAGGCAGCCAGCTCCCCCCCAGCACCATGGCACAGGATGCAGGGGACAGGTGGCACCAACAGCCAAGGGAGGGCTGCCGCTGGAACCCCCAGCTGCATGTCATGCACCCACCCACCCAGAACAAGGCCAGCCACACCCTAGATTACGGCACCCAACACACATGCCACACATCCTGGACAGCCAGCACATGGCCACCCCAAGGCACAGCCACCAACCAAGGGGCAAGACACCACCATGCACGCGGCCCACACAATGACACAGACACAGTACACAGACACCCACCACAGCACTGCAGCATGACTCCACATGCCAGCTGCAAAGTAGACATGAACACAGGCAGCTAAGCAGGAAATCTGCATTAAACAAAACTATATACAATGGAATGGGGTGGGAAAGGGTAAGAGAGCGAGGGAAGGTGACAGGGTACAGGGACTGTACAGTGAGATGGGGGAAGGAAGGGGAATGGATGGCAGGGGTAAAAAGATAAATAGTGTGGTCCAACTATGGGTGGCCACGGCCTGCCAATGCCCGATGCCTCCACTGTTGCCTGTCCCAGAGCACCATCTGTCTCGTCTGCTGTGCCATCTCCAGGGTCGTGGATGTTATCAATATTATTTGCCAGAAGAGGCAGCAATACAGGAGCAGCTGCAACCTCCTTTGGTTGCCTATGGACAGGTAATCAGTGCAAGTCCCTAGGAACCATGCCCTCCCACTGAGTGCAATGGGCAGTGGGAACACACACCCCTGAAGTGGCATGCTGGCCACCCACTGTGGGTGGGCCAATGCCTGCCAGCATCCCAGCATGCCACAACAGTGCACAGCATGGACACCACTGCCCAGTGGTCACCTGACCACTCAGTGACAGGCAGTTGGCACAGGACAGCAGCAGCACCACAGCAGCACCGGTGGCAGCCAGGCACATCACCCATCCCACCAACAGCTGGTACATGTGTGCAGTGGCATGCACACCACACAGTGTGCAGCACACAGCTGACATGGCACATGGTACAGGTGGCCATGGCCACACCCTCACTCCTGCCAACTACCCGGTACTGAGTAGAGGAAGACAACAGTGCCTACCTGCCCACTGTGGCACTGCTTATACCTGTCCCACTGCCGCTCTACCTATATTGGACGGATCCACACCTCCAGCAGTTGGTCCCACAGTGGCCTGCTGCACCCCACCAGGCACCTCTGCCACTCCTGCAAGGTGCAGATCCTCAGGTCCTAGGAATGGAACACAGATAGGCACACATCAGAGAACAACCACAGCATGTGCCCACTACTCCCACCACTGTGCACAGTATGCGCCCCAGCCTGACATGACCCACGAAGCAGTAGCGCAGCACACCCAGCAGCCGGCAATGCCACACTGCATTGCACATGCCAACTGTGTCCCCCCCACAGAGCATGGCAGGCAGCCCAACCAACACCACAGTACAGCGGTTGGGCACACATGTAGCATGTGAAGACTTATCTGGCTGTGGCATGACCCCCCCTGTGGACACGTGCCTGCAGCAGCCTCAGTCTCTCGGGGTCCCTGTACCAGTGGCAGCATTGCTCACTGGTCCATGGCACCCCAGTGTCCAGAACCAGGCCTGCAGCCATGATCTGCCTGCTGCAGGGGCTCCTGGCCAAACAGACCAGGTGCATGTGGCTGCACACAGGCCCCAAGGTTGTTCAGCTCCAGGTCTGACCAATTTCGGGCACATCACACACCTCACCACACCATGCTGTCCACTCTAGGTGCTGGTTCAAAATGGCGGCCAGTAGCACATGTGCACAATGTCCATAGGATATGCGCCTCGTGTAGGCATGCACCGCATATGCCAGTCATGCATCGTCATGGATGCACGGCATGGGCATGGCCCACTCGGCACATGCCCCAAGGGGCATAGGGTCAGTGCAGGGGTCAGGGGTCACCAGGTGCACAGTGCACCGGAGCACAATAGATGCCATGGCACACAGTGCGCTATGGCCCCTATAGCGCTCTGAGGACACAGTGCATGATAGGCAGTAGCACAGGCCATGATGCATGCATACTGCAAGCAGCGCACTGTGCATGTCACGGCATTGCGCCACAACATGCGCCAGAGCAGATCCATTGCGCAAGGAGCAAGTGCACGATATTCAGCCACTACATGCTAATGAGTTCATCAGCCAATGAGCTGTGCACTGGGGAAATTAGCATGTCATTACCGCTGCACCCCAGCTCATTTTCATGTAATGCACTATAAAGGCATCGCACAACAGCACAGGCCATGGACCAGTATTGTAACCATCTGAGGTAAGTTGCACCTGCTGTGGGACCAGCCAGCACAGCAGGGTGGATGGGGTGGGCAGCTGCAAGCAGTGACACACATGTTCTTGTCCACAGGAAGCACCATGTCCAAGCGTGAGGAGAATGAGGAGCATGAGCCAGCCCATAAACACAGACCCAACTTTATGAAGACAGAGGCTGATGCCCTGTTCGAGACCTACATCAACAGGCAGCAACTGCTGAGTGGTGCCACTAGCACATCTCAGGCCAGGGCTGTGGCCTGGGTGGAAGTGGCAGTGGCTGTGAACCTGCAGATCAGCCACAAGCAGTCTGTGCAGGAGTGTAGGAAGAAGGTGGGAAATGAAAAACACTGCATAAAAGAGAAGGTGGCGGCCACACAGGCAGCCAGGACAGCCACTGGTGGGGGCCATACTGCTGTGCCACAGCTCACAGCGTAAGAGAAGCTGGTGGTGGTCACCATGCATTGCAACACCATTGAGGGTGTGCCGGGTGGTGGCTTCCAGACAGGAGGGAGCCCATCACTGCATGGTTTGTATGCTATGCCCGGAGGGAGGGGGCTGCTGGTATTGCAGTACTAATACAACTGTTTTCTCTTACAACATCAGCACACCAGCATGCAGTGGCAGGGGCACCTGCGGCAGCAGTGGGGGCAGGCCCGGCCCTGGAGGACCAGCCATCCACCTCCATGGGCATCCAGGTGCCCGATTGGCTGCAGCACACCACCGCCATCCAGCTGGATGTCTTTGGCTTGGTGTCAGATGAGGTCCTGACTGTGTTCCAGCAGGATATCAGTCATGGTGTATTCTGCATGGAAACACAGATTGGGATAGGGTCTGACACCAATGATGACATGACCATCATCCTGGACAGTATGGGTGGTATCGTGGGGAGACACCCTGCCTACCATCACTGGCAGTGTGGCCAGTGGCCTGTTGGCAGTGGAACAGCTGCCCACCACCACCACTGGTGCTGCCATGTGCACAGCCACAGCAGTGCTGTGTGGTGGTGGTGGTGGTGGTGGTGGTGATGCATCTGCTCAGGCTCTGGTCAGTGTACAGGGACTGGAGGGGCAGCAGCGGCAGATGGCTGGAGATGTTGGTCTGCTGGATGCAGAGTCCACTGCTGGGGCACCAGACAGTGACCTACCCCATGGGGACACTGCTGTGCAGCGTCCACCTAAGTAGGGAGCTATGTAGTGCAGTTGTACACCACTGGTGGGACGTCAACATGCCCATGCTTCCCTGGGCACCAACCCATTCTCAGAGCACACCTGATGGCTGTGGGCCTAGTGGAGCAACAGGTGCTGCTCATAGCTAGGATACGGGCACTTCACACAGAGGTGCGCTAAGCAGCTGAGCTGTGTGAGAGGGGCTCCGTGCAGGTCCTGGAGGCTATACAGTGCCTGCAGGAGGACATGACCGCATCCCTGGATCGCATTGCCAATGCAATCTCAGTTGGCCTTACTCCATTGGCTGCCACAGGGCATGGCTGCCAGCCACAGACACCGTGGAGTGCACTGTCCACTCCACAGACCTGGCGTTGAGCAAGACCCTCCTTGTCGATGCCTGGCTCTGCTGTCAGCATCCCAGGCATGCCTGGGGTGGGCCTGTTCGGGTGCCTACACACCCCTGCGTGAACCTGATCATGTTCCTACACTTCAGCCCTTGGGGGGGGCTGTCGCATACACCCTTTGTGGCCATTGAGCAGCCAGTCACTGCCAAATGACCCCGGCACGGCTGCCCCTGTGTCCGTGGTGGCTATGGTTCCATCCGTCAGACCTGATGTACACGCCACCCTGTCTGCAGTCTTCTGCCACTGCCCTGTGTGCACATGGGTGATGTGTATGGGTGCATGCCACAGTCGTGGCAACTGTGTTGCACCGCTTGCTGTCTGTGTGTGCATCTGCCCAACTACTGGCCCATGTGGAGTGTGCGTGATGAGAGCAGCACAGTACTGGTTGCGCCTGTGCACCAGCACCCTACATCTGATCCATGCCACATGCTGGTGTCTGGGCGCATGTTTGCATATGTCTGTGTGTGTGTGTTGCTGTGCGGTGCTGCTTGCTGTTGTGTGGCTGTGTGGCACTGCCACCCCCACCCCTGCCCAATGCCTCTGTGCATGCATGCCCATTGCCATGCCTGCCAATGTCCGTGTGCTGTACCATTGTGTCTGGCCACTGCATGGGTGTTGCGCCACCTACCTGCATACGCCAAAGTGCTCCTGTGCAATTGTGTCCCAGTGCTGGCATGCCATCCTTTGGAGCCAGGGATCCCTCCACCTGGGGGTGCTGCCCACCACCCCCAGCCCATTGCCCTCATCATCCCCACTGCTGCCCTCCCTTCAGCCTCAACAGCTATCCCACGGTCAATGGCCATGTTGTGCAGTATGCAGCAGGCCAGAAATAGGCCACAGGCTTTCGAGGGGCTGTACTGTAGGGCGCCGCAAGACCTGTCAAGGCAACAGAATCATGCCTTCAGCATCCCAAACACACACTCAATGATCTTCCGTGTGCTGGTGTGTGTCTCATTGTAATGGTCCTCTGCTGAGGATGACAGGCACTGGTAGGGGGTGAGCAGCCAGTGCCTGAGTGGGTAGCCACTGTCACCTGTGTGGACAGATACATGGTTAGCCTAGTGTCCTATGTCACTGTGTCCCTTGCCTATCCCTGGCGCCCCTGCCAGTGCACCTGCCCTGCCCAACCCCATCCCATGCCCTGCTGTTCCAGCTCCCCATGGCCATCCCATACTCACCCACTAGGTGGCCCATGGGGAGGTCCCCACACTCAAACCTGTGGCACAGCACAGAGCTGTGACAGATGAATGTATCATGTGCACTCCCGCGGTGTGTGGCACAGACATTGGTTATGCACCCCTGGCATCACACACCACCTGGCAGTTGACACTGGGTAGCCCTTCCTGTTGATGTATGCTACACCCTCAGGGCCAGGTGGAATGCGGATGCCCACATGGGTGCAGTCAATGGCCCCAAGCATGACAGGCATCCGTGCTATCCTGTGGAAGTCCTGCATGGTTGCTGTACACTCTGCCTATGTGCTGGGGAACCGGATGTATTCCACAGCATGTGGCAGCAGGGTACTGAGGAATTGTGTGAGGTGTGACATGGCCAACTGGGTTATGTCTGTGGTGTCCCCTGTTGGTCTCTGGAAGGTGCCCATGGTGAGCAGGCACATGACGGCTGTCACCTTCATCTCCACTGTCAAAGTGTGGCTCTGTCTAGTGGGTGCCTGCATCTCCTCACTGCACAGCTCACAAAGCTGCCTCAGAATCATCCAATCCAGGTGATACTGGTCCACGAACTCCGTATTAGTAGTTCCCGAGGCTGATGTGGGCACAGTACCACCTGTTCCGGGTGTACCACCAATAGGTTCTTCTACGACCATGTTGTGCTTCCTCCTGCCTCCTCACACGCCTCATTACAGCCTCTATTTGCAAGGCTATGCTGGCCATGGCCCCTGCTGTCCTGTCTCCCCCTGGGCGGTCGGATCCTGTGGTCTGCTTGCCAGCATGGGGCAGTGCCTTTCACTCTGCCTAGCTCTCTCTCTGTTGTTTCTCTGTTGTTTCCCCTATCCCTGGCTCACACTCCACTGCTGCCTCTGTCCCACACCCCTGTGGCTGCCTGTTCCACTTTCTCAGTCCCTTACAGGTTCTGTCTCCCTTTTTCCTTCTGTTATCTCCCTCCACAGTCTGGTGGTTTGCTTTCTCTCTCTGTCTCTCTCTCACTCCCCTTTGGTGCAAGTGCTGTCCCCATGCTTGAGCCCTGGACATTGATCCGCATTTGCGCCATGGATCGGGGGTTGATTATCGTACTGTGCTGCATATTCATGGGCACGCCCCCGTCCTTGTGCATGCATTCATTAAGGTTGCACATTGGCATACTGCTACTTGTGCTGTGCACTGGCTCCCGCTGAATATCACTCCATGGCACATTTCCACAGTTCCACAGGTGCAATCCAGTTGCGCTATGCACAACTGCTTTGAATATCCTGCATCTATAAGTGTGGCATAACTAGGGAAGACCCTGCAGAGGTTAGAAGCACATGGAATCTGTGCTGTGTGTTTGTTTTGCAATAATTCAGCCCCACTTGTGCAGTACTTTACCAGGACTTTTTTTTTCAGTTTGTGCACTCCATCCTTTTCTGTGTCTTTTGCAAATTAGACCTTTCACATTCATAAGGTTGTGTAATAAAAAAGATGTTGTTGATCATTTGGGGTCAAAATTAATGGAAATAAAAGCTTATGAATAAACTCTGACATTTTACAATGTTTACTCATAACCTTACAATATGTTTATGTTTGGAACCCACATTTAAAACATACTCATGTTTTTACACCCATCAAATGGGCATGGCAGGTGTCATTATCCAATCCCCCTCCATGGACGTTCCACAAAACAATGCTGCGGGTTGCAGTTTGTAAGTGAAACCTGTCATGTTTATATGCTGGGCAAATAAAAGCTGGTCTTCTGAAAATTTACTGGTCACAGGCTAAGAAAATAGCAATGTTATGTATGAACCTCTTCATTTTCCAATCATGACAATTTCACTATTATAATTAAGCAGTAAGGCATGGCAGGGGGTGGTATATCATAGGATATCATCGCGCCCCGGGTGGTTGGCCATGAGGCTACAGGCTGAATGTGTCCAACCACTGGAGAAGTGACAGTATCCCATGATATACTACACCCTGGAGTGACTTATTGTTATTATGAACTGAGTTTGAAGTTTTATAATTAAAAGAAATAAAAGAAACAGGTTTTAAAATTTTTATGAGTGAGTTTTTGGATAGTGTAGGAGTACATGTTGAAAAAATAGTTCTGGCAGTAGAGAGCAAGGAGGCTGGTGGTGCTGGAACTTTTTTAAAGCCATGTTGATGTAGATGTAGCCTGATATCATCACGTCTTCAAAGAGCTCTTGGTAAATCAGATTCTCTATTTACAATCCTCAGTTCATAATGTACAAGGTAACAACAGGTGTGGTATCATGGACATCGCATGTCTCGGCTGGTTGGGCATGAGACCCAGGACCGAGTGTGTCCAATGACCCGAGAAGTGATGATATCCCACTATATACCACGACCTGGAGTGACTTATTGCTATTATGAACCGAGTATGAAGTCTTATGAATAAAAAAAAAATTAAAAAACAGGTTTTAAAACATTTAATGAATAAGTTTTTGGGTTGTGTAGGTGTACATTTTGAAAACAGTTCTCAGACAGTAGAGAGCAAGGAGGCTGGTGGTGCCGGAACTTTTTTGAAGCCGTGATGATGTAGCCCAATATCATCATAGCTTTAAAGAGCTCTCAGCCAATCAGATTCCTCTATTTACGATCCTCAGTTCATAATTTGTATTATGAACCGGCGATCGTAAATGGACGTCGCTGATTGGCCGAGAGGTTTTCGAAGCCGTGATGATATCGGGCTACATCATCACGGCTTCAGAAAACCTCCGGTCACCAGCCTCCCCACAGGCAAGAGATCCTCGACTGCAATGTTCACCTCACCCAGACGCCTAGAGCGAGTCACCCATCAACATGACCAGCAAAAAAAAAATATTCCCACTGCTGAAGTTATTAAAACTCCCACCATATGGCATACAAAACTAAAACACCCGGCTCCCAACCAAGAAATACTGAGACACCACCATGCCGCTCAGCAGACACCAACAGACACTCATTCAAAAACATCCCGAATACCATAACGGACCTTCCCAACTAAACATCTGCCAGCTCGTGACAAAATGACCGTTTTTTTAGCTATTGTTTTAAAAAAGATTTTGCCAATCTCACCTGCCCTTCATAACACAATGCAGGCAGTTTACCCTCTGCTCTATGAAACAATCGCAACACAGCATCTTGGACGGACAGGTTGTGGTGGTGACGTGACGATTCAGAGCACAACTGACACAATAGCAGTCCCGTCAGCAGTGCTTTCATGAAAACTAACCACACAGATTTTTACCGTGTCCCAGAGCAGACTGGGTCAAATGCTGAGAAAACACAGTTCAGCATTAGTGCTGAGAAAGTGACACTGGGTTCACAGATGCACTCCTCCATTGAACTCCACTTACAACAGCGCCACCTGCCGCCCATACCCTCCAGGAACTATTTGTTTCAAAGATATTCTCCATCACTCCAAAAAGACATTAAAATATTTTAAAAGTGGATTTTTATTATTTTCTCAACAGAAAACTATTAAACCAGTTCATATTCATACGACTTCAGGGTGTGGTATTGTGGATATCGCCACCGGTCGTTGATCGCACTCGCCCGCGGCCTCGCGGCTCAACTAACCCGAGGTGTGATATCCACGATATACCACACCCTGTCGTGCATTATTGCTTAATTATACAATGGCAAGAAAGAATCTTGGACTGTGATTGGACAGTCTGGGGCTGGATCCAAGGTGTTATCCCAGCATAATATCACGGGTCTAGTCTCAGCACTATGAACCGCTTAACTGATTGTTTGCATTAGCATTTGCATTGTTAGCATTTTCTCTTAAGAAACAAAAATATTTTTCCACACTAACAAAAACACTTTAAAATAATTTTTTTATTCTGTATATAACAGCAAGCCATTGTATATTAGGAGTAATGCACTCCAGGGTGTGTGTCGTGCTGGGATAATTCCTCACCTGAGGCACTGGACACACTTGGCCTGCGGCCTCGTGCCCACCCCCCAGGCATGGTGTTATCCTAGCACGATACACACTGTCATGCATTATTCTTTTATTTTTTAATTTGTTAATTTTAGCATCTGCAGTATCAATGCCAAACACCTATACAGCAAACACAAGCAAGCAAACATTCAGCACTGACAAATACTTGTTGTCTTCCGAATCCCCCCGCCCCCCAGAAATAACTCATGCCATAACTTCTAACTTTGGATTCTCATTGACAATACTTATTTTAAAAGGCACACTTAATAAATGGTTACATCTCAATATTTCATAGACCACAACAGTCAATATTACAATCAGACATATCAGTCCATTTCAACTCTTTGCATTGGACGTATCAGCCCAAATCTTCCATCTTGCCCTTCTTCCTTTCTTGTTTCTTCTCCTTTCTGTGTTGCTCTAGGGGGGTCTGGACACTCTAATCTGGCTACCCCCTCCATCACCAGAACCAGGTACCAACACTTACCCAGACCCCCCCCAACTAGGTGCGGACACAGTGATCCACCCCATAGTTCTATTTCCTCCCACCTCCTGTTATTCCACACCCAGGTTCCTTTGTCCCCAGCCAGTGGCACCTACCCTCCCCTTTCTGTCCCTTCTCCCTGCTCTCACCCCTTTTCACCATTCTGCCCCTTTTCCCCTTTCTCTCCCACTCCTCTCTCCGCCTGGGGGGCTCTACACCATCCCCCGCCCAGCTGCCCCTCTGCAGCTTGCCAGGCCACTGCAGGGTCCCACTGGAGGCCACCATCCTTCCTCTGTCTCCTCATTCTGTGTGTCATCCTGACAAACTGTGGCCCCCTCATCTTGCTTGGGTGGGTGGCTGGAGAATTTATTCAGCAGGAAAGAGGGCTAATGGATACAGCAGTCTTTCTAGAGGACCTCAGCCTGGCTGACTGGGCACCTACGTTCACCACCAATGATGTCAGTTATGTTACTGAATACTTTACCAATGTCTTAATATCCCTACAGAAGAAACATATCTCCTCCCCAATGCATTGAGTCCAGGACAAACCTACTAAGTGGCTTACGTGCCCACTACTCCAGCTTCTAAAACTAAGGGATAGACTTTGGGTGAAATGGAAATCCTCTGCCCTACAGTCGGACTATGTGGAATATCGGGCTTTAAGAAATGCCTACAAGAAGGAAGTAAGGCTTGCCAAAAGCAACTACTACTGGGAGCTACTTTGCTCTTCCTCTACTAATCCTAAACAATACTGGGCATGAATAAATGAAATTCTTGGGAACAACAGGCCACAGACCCCCAGGGAAATGCTGGTAAATGAGGTCAGCTGCAACCATCCCCTAACTATTGCAGAAGCCTTTAATTCAATCTTCACAATGCTCCCCACCTTCCCTCAGGCCTCTACTCCTTGCTCTCCTACTTCCCCTCAGGTCAACTCTGATGCCCCAGCACAGCTGAAGCTTGCTACTGTCACAAGACTTGAGGTACTACAGCTTCGTAGATCCATCTCTCCTCATGGCAGCGCAGGCATGGATGGATTTGAACCTAGGAACCTGTGTCTGGCGACCTCCCTATTAGCAATACCAGTAACCAGACTTTTCAATCTTTCCATCTCTACCTCAGCCGTTCCCCTTATTTTGAAACCAGTCAGGATAATTCTGGTGTTCAAAAAAGGTGACCCCAATAGATTAACTAATTATAGGCCCATTGCTATTCTGCCTACCCTTAGCAAACTGCTTGAAAAATTAGTACATGGCCAGATCATCTCCCAACTGACTGAACACAATCTTCTGTCCCCTATCCAGCATGGTTTTAGGCCTGGACATAGCACCACCACAGCACTTACCCTGTTCACCAATGATGTCAACAGAAACATGGACAATGGATTACTCACCGGCACCATATTCATCGACCTTACCAAGGCATTCGACCTGGTCAACCATCCCCTCCTACATCTCAAACTACAGGAGTTTGATGCTACTTGCCCTACCTTGTCCTGGTTCAAAAGCTATCTTGACTGTCGTACCCAAGCAACCTCCTGTTGCAAAGTCCTATCATCTCCCTCTGCCATCTCCTGCAATGTCCCCCAGGGATCTATACTGGGACCGTTGCTGTTCTCCATCTTTGTCAATTCAATACCAACCACCGCCACCCACTGTAAATTTATCATGTATGTTGATGACTTCTTTTCACTGCCTCCTCATCTGTCAATAACATCAATGCGCACCTATCCACCTCTTTCAGTCAGATCCAGAACTGGCTCTCCTCAAACCAACTAATCCTCAATCAATCAAAGACTCAAACCATGCTCTTTGGGTCCCTAAGGAAAGTCAATGTCGAATCCCCCCCCCCACCTGCTGGTCTGGTTCCCGGATGGATCTGTACTAACCAACACAAAATCCTTCAAATACCTAGGGGTGACTCTTGACCCCCAACTCCACTTCTCCCTGCATATCAATGAGATCTGTCAATACGTCGACTCAAAATCTGGAGCAGCATACAGAGTATGCCACTCTCCTACTGCTTCAGCCCAGATCTCAGTAGCCCAGGGAGTCTTACTCCAAGGTCTGAAATATGCTCTCCCAGTCCTCTCTCATGTGAAAGCAGTGGATCTGCATAAATGGGACACTATATACAATAACATCTGCAGATTTGCCCTGTCATCCGCAGTCTTACCCATCACTGCCTTCTCTACTCTACACTAAACTGGCTGTTTCCCGATAGTATACGCTCCTACACCCTGGGTAACTTTATTGACTCCCTATCCAGTCCGCCATGTCCTGGCGCACTATCGGCTGTGCTCAAACCAGTTATCCAAGCCCATCACCTAAGGTCTTCATCTTCACCCCTGCTTGTCATTCCTTATTGCTCTACTAAAATGGTAAACGTACTTTCTCTCATCTTGCTCCCAAGTTCTGGAACTCTCTTCTTACCAACATAAAGCATTCCTCGTCTCACAACTTCTTCAAAAAGCACTTTTTTCCTTCTTGATCTCTCCTGGCATATGCAAGTGCACCTAACTTCCCTTTCTGGACCCTTCTGCCCACTCCATATCTTATGATTGCTAAGTAGCCATTCTGAGTTCCTGTGTAATCCTTGAATTGCTAAGTAGTTATACCAAGCTCCTAAAAGCTACCTGGCTGATTTAGTATTACCTCTTCCAACTCTGGTTGTTTTTTCTCTGTACCCTTGTCAATCCGCCCTGCATGGCAGTTCCAATGTTGCTGTGTATTTACTTGTCTTTGTTATATTGTCCTCTTACTGTTGTACATGCCTGGGTCATGCTTGAAAATAGGCAGCTGTTTTGCCTAATGCATTCACCTGGTCACCAAAAGCTAATAAATAAATAAAATAAATAATGAAGGGCTACTGACCCTTATATAACCCCTAAAGACCCTAATCAGGACCCCCTGTAGTCCCTCCCCTTATCCACTGGCCAACGAGCCCTGGGACCCAGTCATGTTACCCTCACTAGTCCTGTGATGTCGCTAGCCAGCCTCTCCAACCCTCCCCTCCTTTTCTTTCTTCCTTTCTGGTGGATAGGGACAAGCTGGCTTCCTTTAAAATGGCGAGCTACTATCCCCTGATCCCCCCAGAAATAACTCATGCCAAAACCTCTAGCTTTGGATGCTCGTTAGCAATATTTATTTTAAAAGGCACACTTAATAAATGGTTACATCTCAATATTTCGTAGACCACAACAGTCAATATTACAGTCAGACATATCAGTCCATTTCATCTCTTTGCATTGGACATATAAGCCCATAGCGTCCATCTTGCCCTTCTTTCTTTCTTGATTCTTCTCCTTTTTGTATTGCTCTTGGGGGATCCGGACACTCTAATCTTTCTCCCCCCTTCATCACCAGAACCAGATGCCAACACTTACCTGGATTCTCCCTCCCTCCCGCAAGGTGCGGACACAGTGATCCACCCGTTAACTCTATCCTCCCCTTCCCCCATTACTCCATGCTCAGGTTCCTTGTCCTCAGCCCATGGAACCTACCTCCCTTCTTCCTGCCTCCCTTTTCCCCTGTTCCCACCCCCATTCCACTGACCTGTCTCCCACTTGCAATGCAAGATGGGGCTCCCCCCTTGTGAGCTAGCCCCTCAGGCCCTTCTTATTGATCACCCTGATTAGATCCCCAAAAGAATGTAAGAACAGGCACATGCCGAATTCTGATAGGTGCACCCCATCTGATCGGTACATATCAACCTGCTCAAATGAAATATCTCTATGCAGGATGTGTACCCCTCCCATCTCCACAACTGCCTGAGCCACCTTCCTGTTTAAGTGTTTCCTCACTATGTCCACTGTCTTAACCACTTTGGCTCCCCTCCACACCCACCATGTCGTGATCTTGGATCATCTGATTATCACTCCTGGACACCAGCTCTTCATCCTCTTGAGGTCCCCTATAATGTCTCTCATCAATGATCCCCAAGGCAACCTCCCCAGATCATTGCCCCCCCCAGATGACTAATGATGCAGTCAGGCCTGGCCCACCACACCCATAGTTCCTCAGGAGCTAAAAGGGTGCAGAGGCAGTAAGTAAGTAGGGAGAGAAGAAAAAAAAAGAAAGAAACAAACAAACAGAGGAAAGAGTAAGCATTCTAAATAACAGTTAGGGGGCCAGAAAAAAGACATTATGGGAGTGGTGCAGTGCAGTGGCTGTGGAGCAGCAGTCTTCCGGGAGATGTTCTGGAGAATGCAGTGTTGTCCCATCTGCAGACACCTCTCTGGGCTGAGGGAGGAGGTTGCTCATCTCCTGGCTAAGTTGACCAGGATTTGTGGGACCTCCTCTCCCACCCAGGGACCACCAGAGTCACTGCCTTTGCCTTAGAGGTTGCCAAGAAAGAGGAGTGGTTGGACCACAGTGGGTTCAGGGAGGGTAAGGGTGATGGAACAGAGGTGCATCCTTCCAGTTGAGATCTCCAGATTTCTATGCCGTTCTGGAAAAGTGTGGTTCCTCTTGGAGGCACCCACAGTGGAGACCAAGAAGGATGCTGGGAACCTCCAAAGAAGACCCACAGGAGGGTGTATGAGACCCACAGGGGAAGGAAACAACTCCTGGTGGGGGACTCCATTGTTAGGAAGGTAGAACTGGGGAGGAAGGGAAGAGGGAGGTAAGGTGTCTGCCTGGCGCATGGATTGAGGGACAGGGAGTGAATCCTCAGGATCGCAGGAGCAGCTGCACAGGGGAGGGAGCTGGATGTCTTTGTCCACCTAGGAACAAATGACCTGGCTAAGAAAGGGATCAGAGCAGTGCAAGAAGTGTTTGTGGAGATGGGGAAGGACCTTAGACAAATAGCACACACGGTAACCTTCTCGGAGGTGCTGACTGTCTATGGCATGGATGAGGCTAGGGTGCTCCACACCATGAGATTCAATCAGTGGTTGAAAAACTGGTGCAGAGCTCAGGGATTTGGCTTCATTGGGGACTGGGGGTCCACCTGGAGGGATGCAGGCCTATACTGGCATGATGGTCTGCATCTGTCTAGGAGGGAAAGATAGATTTAAATACTTCATTGACAAGCATTTAAACTACCCAAGGGGGGAGGCACTGGAAAGAAGCAGGGAAATTCTTGCCCCCCAAAACATCAGGGTATTTAAGTGAGGTAGACACCAACATACAGATGTCAATAGGGAGAAGCGCAGGGGTAAATGGAGAAAATGACAAATGTAATAAGGACAGAGATGGGGCAAAAAGGGGTTAGGCCATCAAGAAATGGAGGCTAATGAGTACCAACGCCCGTAGTCTGGGCAACAAGCTCCCTGAACTGGTGGACTTGATGGAAGAGGGATGCCTGGATATTGTAGCAGTCACAGAAACATGGTACACAGAGAACCATGACTGGGATGTTAACATACCAGGGCATACAACCTACAGGAGAGACAGGGAGGGCAGAAGGGGGGAGTAGCTGTCTATGTAAGGGGAGGGATAAAAGCAACTGAACAAAAGAGTAAACAGGAAGGAGAGGAGGCACTGTGGCTCACCTTAGAGAATGGAAATGGCACCACAATCTGCACAGGGGTTGTATATAGACCCCCCATGTCAGGGGGAGGGAATGGACAAGAATATGATAGAAGGCATACTTAGGATGGCAGAGAAAGGGGAGATACTGTTGATGAGGGACTGTAACATGCCAGATGTTAACTGGAGCACCTTTGCTGCAGCCACATCCTAAAGCAGGGCCATTCTTGATGCCCTTCAGGTGGTATGCCTCAAACAGCTAGTTTTGGAACCTACTCGTGAGGGAGCAATCTAGACCTCATACTCAAATGGGGACAGTGAGAGGATCTCAGATCTAGAAGTGGTAGCCATTTGAAACAAGTGACCACCAAACAGTGTGGTTCACGATAAACTCAGCTACAGAGTCAAGTTTGTCAAAAGTGAGGCTTCTCACTCAGGAGGGCTGACTTTGGCAAGATGGGAGAGTGCCTTAAAAAGCATTAGCAAACAGGCTAGAAGGAGGTGCAGCAACAATGGGAAATATCAAACTGCCATCACAGAGGCAACAAGCGTTGTGTAAAGCAAATAAACAAATCAAAATGAAAGAAAAGCCACCACAGTTCTCAAAAGAGGGTGGTGAAGGTTAGGGAGAAAAGATAGCATTTAGGAAGTATAAGACACAGAAGGAGCAGGACAGATAACTGTACCAGTTAAGGCAGAAAGAAGCAGGAGGTAGTCAGAATAGCAAAGGCACAAACTGAGGAAAAGATAGCTAACTCGGTTAAGAAGGGGGATAAACCCTTTTATAGGTATATCAGGGAGCATAGAAAGACAAAGGGAGGGATAATGAGGCTGCATAGAATGGATGGTGGGTGGACAGAGAGTGACAGTGAAAAAGCAGGGTTACTGAATGAATATTTCTGTTGAATATTTACAAAAGAGGAAGTGGGGGAGGTGCCTAATCCAATTAACAGAAGCACTTTGGAGAGGGGGGGTCGATCCCAGTCCTTTCACAGAAGAAAGGGTTCTGAAAGAACTCCTAAAACTGAAGGTGGACAAAGCAATGGGGCCAAGTGGAATTCACCCCAGAATTCTAAAAGAATTAAGCAGAGAACTAGTGACACCACTGACTACCCTTTTAATAAATCATGGGAGGATGGTGTGGTACTTGAGGACTGGAAGAAGGCAGATGTGATTCCCCTTCACAAAAGTGGGACCAAGACAGAGGCAGGAAACTACAGACCTGTCAGTTTGACCTCTGTGGTAGGGAAAGTGATGGAATCACTTCTGAAGGAAAGAATTGTTGAGTACCTAAAGGTCAGTGGGCACAGGACCCAAAGCAGCATGGGTTCACAGCAGGAAGGTCATATCAGACAAATCTAATTGATTTATTTGACTGGGTGACCAAAGTAGTAGACCAGGAAGGGGCTGTGGAAATGGCCTACCTAGACTTTAGCAAGGCATTTGACAGTCCCACACAAAAGATTAGTAGTCAAATTAACCAGCCTGGGAGTGGGTCCCATGGTGGGAGCCTGGGTAAAACATTGGCTAAACAACAGGACACAGAAGGTAATTGTAAATGAAGTCCACTCTGAAGAAAGGTAGTTACTAGTGGGGTATCGCTGGGTTTAGTACTGGTCCAGTCCTTTTAATGTCTTTATAAGTGACATTGCAGAGGGACTGGAAGGAAAAGAGTATGCCTCTTTGCAGATGACACAAAGATCTGCAACAGGGTTGATACACAAGGAGGCATGGAAAGGTGAGAAGGGACTTGGCAAGGTTGGAGGAATGGTCAGAAGTATGGCAGCTTGGATTCAATGCAAAGAAGTGCAAAGTAATGCACCTGGGAAACAAAAACCCAGGGAAAGATTACACAATGAGGGAGTAGTAACAACAACAAAAATGGAAAGAAACCTGGGGGTAATCATATCAGATGCCCTTAAGGTTGGCAAGCAATGTGAGAAGGCAGTAGGGAGGGCTGGGGGATACTGGGATGTATAGGGAGAGGTATTACCAGCAGAAAACAGGACATTGTTATCCTCCTATACAGACAGTTGGTGAGACCCCTTCTGGAGTACTGTGTCCAGTTCTGGAGACCCCATCTCTGCAAGGACATAGACAGGTTGGAGGCAGTTCAGAGGAGTTCAACTAAAATGGTGCAGGGTCTGCAAGAGAAGCAAAACGAGGAGAGACTAAAGGAGCTTAATATGTATACCCTTGAGGAAAGGAGGGAGAGGCGGGACATGGTAGAAATGTTTAAGTACCTCAGTGGAATCAACAAAGTCCAAGAGGGTAGCATCTTTCAGAAAAAGAGATGTGCAAGAATAAGGGATACAATTTGAAGATAGAGGGGACGGCTCAGGGGCAATGAGGAAGCATTTTTCACAGAGAGGGTGGTGACGATGGAACAGCCTTCCTGAGGAGGTTGTGGGGTCAAACTGTGGGAGAATTCAAGAATGCATGGGACAGACATAAAGCAATTTTTGTGGAGGGTAGGAAGAAATATTCTGTTGGTTAAATAGGATCTGCAGCTTATCCTCTAGGTAGGTAAATGGGCAGACTAGGTGGGCCAAGCGGTCCTTATCTGCTGTCAAAGTCTATGTTTCTATGTTTCTGTGTTTAAGGTAGTAGCTGGGCCCACTTCATGTCCTTGATGCCCCTCTACTGAACTTTCATGTGCTCCACATCTGGGCGCAACTGTGTCCCTCTCCTTGTGGTGGCAGCAAACCTCTCAGCCCAATAGATGAACAAGTGCCCCACGATCCACACCTGTAGCTTGGAGCCCACTGTGGAAAGGAAAGGGGCATCAGTTATCAACATCACCATCTCACATACCTCTTATAACAGTTGGAATGCCTCCGCCCCACCCATTTTACCTCTATACCACCTCCTCTTGTCAGATGCCGCCTCTCCCTAAATGTGAGGGGGCAAACCTTGGGGTCCTCCCCATGAATGCCAAGGCTTTCTTCAGGACAGGCCCTACCTGGAAACCCATCACTGGGGATCCATCACATGCTGAAACCAGGCCCCCAAGCCTTGAGATTTTCTGTATTCCCCATGGCCTCCACCATGCCTACCCCTTCCCCTGGTGCCTCGTAACCATGGACTGAGGTGCCCTTTTCTTGTCTGTCTTGGACCTGACTAGCCATGTGATCAACGTGTCTTGCCCCTTGAGACATGCTTGAATTGTAGTGTTAGGGAAGTCACCCCCTTCCTGGGACCCACTACTTCCCCTACCCTAAAGGCACCTCTGGCCATGACTGTGAAGATGACCCTGAAGAGGCAGGCCTTTTTAGCTGAAGTACACATGAGTTCTAAAGCCCTTATCACCCTTGCGAGTAAGGGCCCCATTATAGGCCTCCTCCTTTCCTGCCTCGTGCCTTGTCCCTTCTGCCATCCCGTAACCATCCACCTTACTGCCTTCACCCAGCTGTGTCCTACCACCCTTGATCCTTACACATCCAACTGATGCCTGCCAGCTGGACCACCATGGTGGCGTGGGATGTTCCTTCTTCCCATCTTTCTACCATGTGTTGCATTACCTTTTCTTCCTGCTCTGGGTCCCTTGTATCCCAGCCCTGTCAGGCCCAGAACTCCTGGAAACCCATTCAGGCCCCTTCACACGCTCTTAGGGTGTTGACCGACCATGACCCCCTATACAGGGCCTTAGCTTTCTCCCTCCAGTCTCCCACAATCTGTCTGGAATCCTGGTCCAGGATGGTGCTGCAACTCCTGAAACCTCTCCATCTGAGAACGGGAAAGACAGTCAGTGACCTCATTTTGGAGCCCCTCAATATATTGTGCTTTGAATGTCAGGTTTAGATGTAGCTCCAATAGCACCATGCATCACAGAATTCAGCTGACAGTTTTCCCTCTCTTCCTGTTAGCCACTTCCACCACCCCTTTATTGTCACACCATAGCAGTATTCGCCTCCCCCTCATGCGGTCTCCCCAGACTTCCATTGCTATCCAGATGGGAAAAATCTCAAGGAATGTGATGTCTTTGGTGACTCCCCATTGCTTCCACTGTGCTGGCCAGGCCTCCAAAATTCATTCACCTTTAAAATATGCTCTCATCCCAAGGGGCCTGGAAGCATCTGCGTACAATTCAATGTCCATGTTGTTGGCCCATTCCTCCTGCCAGAATGTCATCCCATTGTATGCTCCAGAAATTCTTCCCATATTCATAGATCCTCCCACACCCCTCTGCTGATATCCACCCAGTGGTGGGGTTCTTTTGCCTTCCCTGTGGCCCTCCCCAACCTCCTCATGAATGCCCTGCCAGGCTTATGGCCTTGCAGGCAAAATTAGTGTGCCCCAGTAGTTGCTGTACTTGTACCAGTGGCACCCTCTTCCCCCCACAAGCACCAGCAGACCCCGCAGCCATGCTACATTGTCACCAGGAGCCAGAAACATTCTTGCTCCGTGTCCACCTCAATCCCAGAAACTCCAGCCTGTGGACTGGGCCCTCTTGTCTTTCCTTTAGCTAGAAGGAATCCCAATGGTCCTGGAAGTCCCTAAAATCGCACTTGTCCCCGCCTGACTTGCCCCAATCAACAGAAAAGTTGTCCAGGTAGTGCACCACCCACCTGTGTCCATAACAAGTCCTGAAATTCCACTCACCCATGAGCTGAACACCCTCAAAGGTTGAGCAGGCCACCGAGCAGCCCATGGGCACCGCTTTATCAAAGTACAACCCACCTTCAAAATGTTAACTCAACAGGTCCCAGTCCCTGGCCAGACTGGCAACAGGTGAAAAGCAGACTCAATGTCCGTCTTTGCCAGCCACGCCCCTTCTACTGCCCTAATCAAAACTACTACCTGATCCAGTGAGGCATATGAAACATTGCTCAGACATTCTGGGATCCCGCCATTCACTGACCCTCCCGTCCTGGTAGGAAAGGTGATGTTTGAGCCTGAACTCACCTGCCTGCTTCTTGGGCACCACTCCAAGGTGTGACACCCAGAAGTTATTGCACAGTAGCTTTCATAATGGCCCCTGCACTCATCCTGCCAGGACCTCCTTCTGAATCTTTTCCCTGACAATATCTTCCTTCCCCTTACCAGCTCCAAGTTCTTTGCCCTCATCCTCACTCATCTGCTGATAAAGCCTAGTGGGAACCCCCCCCAAAAAAACCCTTCCTCAGCAGCTCAGTCCCCTGTGCATCAGGGTAGCCCTCAGCCCATACCACTACCACCCCGAGTACTATGGACATGCTGGCTAGGGGGGCATCCTCACTGCCCCAAGCCCTTCACCTCCCTAATTCCACCCATAGTTGGAATTATACCCCACTCTGCTGGGCCCTCCCCATCCCCTCCTCGCTCCCCTTCCCCAAAAGGGCTGCTCCTGGTACTGCCCTCCTGGGTGCACTGCCTTGTCCTCCCTGCTGGCAGCTTGTGGCTGGGTGACCCCATGCATCATTAGCAGACATGTCTGAACTTACAGCTTGGCCACGTGCATGATGTTCTGTTAAATACCCAACAGGTTTTTAAGCCCTGGGATGGAGTGACCTTTTGGCCTGTTCAACCATGGCCTATAGCTGGCACTGAGAGGGTCCTAACCCATACTTCTTAGTGAGTGCTGTCCCACCTCAGGTCCCCTTTTGCCGCCATCCATTTCCTAAATGCCTCATCATATTTTAACCAACTAAAACCCAGTTTTGCCCTATATGCATCCCTAATGATTGCTGTATAAGTCAAAAGCGGATAGCCAACTTCGGCTGCTTCTCCAACACCAGTGCACTAGTAGTAGTAAGTAGTAGTAAAAAGTTTATTTCTGATATCAGAAACAGGATAAAACCCAATTTAGCATCAGCTAATTTACAGTGGGGTCCTACTGTACAAAAAAATATCAGTTTCATTTTAAATACATACAAATGCAAACGCTATACATACATAAAACACAATACACAATACATATATGACCAAAAAAAAAAAGAAGAAGAAAGAGAGCAAATAATAATTACAACAATAAATCATATGTATGAACATCTCAAGTACAACAAATCTTTAAGGACATTGCTTCCTTTACAAGCCATGATTTTATTTCATTCCAAGATATTTTATTTGTACTTGACCTCAGGTGACCTGGTAATGAATTCCACAATTTTGGACCTTCATATACATAACAATGTTGGCCCTTCACTGTTCTCATAAGGGGTACCCTAAATTTTACTTCCTCTTCAGATCTCAAACCTACCTTAGCATTCCATTCCTCCAGAAACTCCACTAGATATCCTGGAGCTTTTTTACAATAACAGCGATAGGTTAACCATTGCACATGCATATTTCGCCGTTCTGTCAAGGATATCCAATTTAAGTTCCTGTAAAGAATGCAATGATGTGTTTTCCGAGGTGCATCCAAGACAAAACGTGCATATCTATTATAGATAACATCAAGCTTTTCTAAATTGCTCCTAACTGCCCCTCTATATATGATATCACCATAATCGACGTGTGAAATTATCATTGAATTCACAATCCTTAACCTAACATCAAATGGAAGACAACTTCTATGCTTGTACAGTACCCCCAACTTTTTACACAATTTTTGTATCAAGTTATCAATATGAAAATCCCAACTACAATGAGAGTCCAACCATACTCCCAAGTATTTATAGCGATCCACAGAGGCCAGGCTACACCCATCCAGTGTCTTAATATCCAACTCCACAGATACTTTATTTGAAAACAACATTACCTGTGACTTTTGTGAATTTAAAACCAAACCATGTTCTGAAAAATATATTTGTACTGTATTGAAACATTTCTGCAATTTTCCCTGTATATATCCCACAGATTTCCCTTCAAGGTACAAAACTGTATCATCTGCATACAAATGGTGCCGGACATCATTCATCAGATGTCCGACACCATTTCTATATATGTTAAATAGGATGGGTTCTAGCACTGACCCCTGAGGAACACCAGAACTGACATCTAGATAACTGGACACAAAATTACTACCTAACCTAACCCTTTGTTGTCTGCCATCTAGGTAGCCATGGAACCAATTCTGGGCTTCCTGGTTGAGGCCTCAGATCTCAATTCTTCCGTCAATACCTGATGTCCCAGAGTGTCGAAAGCCTTCGACAAATCAATATAAATTGCTCCAACCAGAAAGCCCCTATCCATGGCTACTTGGATGTCCGTCACAACCTTAACAAGTGCAGTAGTAGTGCTGTGTTGTGCTCTAAAGCCTGACTGGTATTTATTGTATTTTTCATTTTTTTCAAGATAACTGTTTAATTGAGAAACCATAATTTTTTCAAACACTTTAGAAGTAACCGAAAGCAATGATATTGGTCTATAATTCTGCATATCATTTTTCACACCTCCTTTAAACACTGGTATCACTTCTGCCTGTTTCCAGACTAGTGGGAGGGTACCAGTCTTCAATGAAAGGTTAAAATGTCAGTCAAAATTGGTGCTATTACACGCAGCAATTTTAAGCAAAAAGATGGAATCCCATCTGGACTTTGGGCCTTATTTATATTTATTTTAATAATTCCCAGTGAACTTGGCTTGAATAATATTTGAAAGTAAAATAATAAATCATTTTCATCTTTCTTTCTTGATTTCTCACTTGCTTAGTTATACCAGAAAGGGACATGCATTAATCTGAGAAAACCCTATATCAACAAACATTTTATTCAGTATAGCAGCTGCCCCATCTGAAAGTTTTAATGGGCCATTTTCTGCCATAAAGTCATTTGGTAGTTCTGAGGTCTTATTTCCTTGTAAGTTTTTAACCATATTCCAGAAATCCCTAGGTTTTTTAAACTGGTCAGTTGCCATTCCAGAAAGATAAAAATCTGATTTTGCTTTCTTTATTTGTGCAATGTATAGATTACATGCTGCTCGATATTTTTCCCAAAGCACTCTCATTTTTTTTCTTTGCCAATCTCCATGCAGCATCCCTTTTCTTACGATAAACTCTTAACTTTGCAGTATACCAAAAATGATTTTTTTGTTTAACTTTCCTACTTTGAATAGGTGCAAAAATATCACATACAGATATAAATTCACCACAGAAATATGACCAGACACTATCTATGTCAGGAATCAAAGTTAATCGAGACCAGTTTCTTGATTCAAGTTCAACCATAAAGGATGTATAATCCAAATTTTTAAAGCTACGATAAAATTTAATTTGAGGAACTGTCAATTGCTTAGCTGTTTTCCTAACACAAAAAGTTATCTGATGATCACTAAATGAATCTGGAAGCACTCCAGCCACTGAATATTTGGTAGGATCAGAAGTAAATATCAGATACAGAATAGTGGAGGAATTGGAAGTTTTAGCATTTAGTCTTGTAGCCGTGGTAATTAACTGGGACAAACCGAATATTGTTTTTAAATCCATTATTTTGCTGGTGGGTGGCACCCTCACCCAATCTATATTCATGTCCCCCATAATCATAAGCTCATGGCTTTCCTATAAGAAAGCAAAAGATCCTGGAGAACAAGAACTGTTGGTCATCTCCTTAGGGAAGGTAACAGCCCACCAGCAACAATGGTTTACAATGAGGAATTTTATCTCCAGAACTACCTTTTCCTTGCCTGGTGTAATTAGCACAATTTAGGTTCCTAATTGCAAAAGCTATGGTACCATAGACCAAAACACCCCCATCCCTTTTCCCATGATCGTGCTCCATAATTGGTAACCAGGTACCTGTATTTCATCATCCTGTACCTTTTATTTAGCCAAGATTCAGTTATTACTATAACATCTGGTTTAAATTCCAAAATCCATTCCCTTATATCAAATTTTGGAAAAAAACTCCTAGCATTCAACTGAACAAATAAAAGCTTATTACTTTGTAGAATATCAGCTGTATACATATTCTCATTACCTGACCCCAAGTTTGAACAGATATTACCTGGTCCTGGATTTAAATGGATATTTCCTGACATCAGTAAACTCAAAACTAAGAATTTTAAATTTTGCAACCATTCCATACTGTTCTAAAAGAAGTATTCAAATCATAAGGCAAAAATAATGTCTATAATTTGCCTCACGGTTCAATTTCCATTTACCTATCAAAACAGCCAATCTGCAAAAAGTAGAGCTTTGTATTTGAATTAGCAACTGAGCAATCGGCCTAACCTTTGTTCCCAAAATATTAAGGGTAGGGTTTGAGTGTCCGCACATTGTTTGACAATCGATTTTCCTAATTGATCTCTAGTCACATTTCCATATTTAAGATTTATATTTCCAAACATGGAAAGAAGGGAAAAGATACCAGACATGAAACATACTATCGTCAAAACATTACTTAATGTTTTACCCATTTTGCAAAGTATGCATCTAAAGCTGGAAAAGAAAACAAAACTAATATACAGCAGGTATATTTAGGAACAGCAAGAAGAAATCTTGCTATCACTAAAATCTATATGTATTTTCCCCAAATAACAATAATTACCCAATCCTCTATTTAAAATACAGAATTTTTCAATAAAAGAATTTAAAACATTACAGAATACTTCCAAAAATTTCCAAAAACGACCCTTTTACACACCAGTCCAATACTCTTCTGTTTGCTCTCTTTGTTTCAGTTTTCTTCTACCGAGTGGCGCTGGCGCTGTGGACAGCACGGGTCTTTTATATCAAGCTGCCCCTCCTCCTCCGTGATGCTGGTTGCCTCCTCCTTCCTACACTAGCCGAAATTAGGACTCCAGTTACCGGGAGCAGGGAGATGTACCACACGTGGGGAGCACTGGCACGGGATAGAAATTGACAATGACCCCCAGAAAAAACAGCAGAAAGCACTGAGAACGCCACAGTACGCTAGGTCAATATTGCAGACAGGTGTAAATCAGTTCAAGTTCAGCGTACCTGCCACACAGCACGGGTCTTTTATATCAAGCTGCCCCTCCTCCTCCGTGATGCTGCTTGCACTATAGATCAAAAATCCCACCTGCCATGTGTCAATGCTCTTAACTTTGTACTTGGTGTCCTCTGCCTTGTGCCCTACCACCACCAATGCCACTGCCATCTCCAATATACCCACTGACTCCTTTTGTTCATATTTCTTGGCTGTCTCCTCATTTACCAACCCAAAAATATCCATGTACTCCCCCATCCAGATTTTTCCTTCAGATAGGATGGGATGTGGTCCCCCAGAGTAAAACCTGGTGGCCTGTCAAACAACTTCGTTTTTCCCTCCACTTTCCCTGCCCCTCCCTCTACCCCTTTGCCACCCTCCTTGATGGCCTACAGCGCTAACTGCATTTTCTTCACTTCTTCATCCCCCATGTCCCCCAGTAGTCCCTCCAAGTACTCTTTTAAATCCCCTTCATTGTTGATGTCCACATTATCCTTACTACTGTCCGGCCTATGACCCACCAGAGCTGATGTCAGTTCAGGTCCTGGCCCTGGGGTGGGTGAAGGATCAGCCCCCACCCACTTGGGTGTCTTGTTTGGCTTTCCACCACCTGCCCTCTCTCCCTGCTCCTTCCTTTTCTTCTGGGCCTCCTCCTCTACCTCCCTCTTCTTGACTGCATCCACTAATTCAGGCATTTGGCTCACTAGCCTCGCCGTCTCCTTCATCATCTTGGTGCTGGACACTGGTGCCTTCCTGGGTGCCATCCTCTATGTCTTGCTCCTAGAAATTCATAATAAGTAACAATGAATAGCCAGCATGATCACTTCCTTCCTTTCCAGATCCATAGATCCACCATGCGCAATCCTCCCTTGCTGTTGCCGTGCTTGCCTGGCCCCTTCTGGGCCCGTGCTTCCCTTGCCCCTGATTGCAGAAGCCTCTCCTGCCCCCATCCTGCAATGGCAGGGCCCACTCCCCAGCATCGGGTACCACACACATACCCTCCTTCCCACATGCCCCAGGCAAGCCATCTCCCCTTCCCGGGCCCCTCTTCTGGTTCCTCATCTTCCCCTGTCCCCAATCAAGTCAAAACAGAGCAGGTGTTGTTTATTGTACTATATATATATTTTTTTTTGTTTGTCCCTTCCAAACACAAGGTGCTGCACCTACCATCGCCTACCAATCCAACATAAATATCCACTGAAAACAAGGCCTGCCCCTCACTAAATTACTAATTACTGGGGAGCGCCACCTGAATAAGCTTCCTCCTTGATTTTGGGTCTCCCTCTTCCCTGTAGGCCCCATGTACTAATGAGACAAGGGTGCTTTACCCTAGATTGCAGTCCCCCTCCTGTCCTAAGTTCCAGCACCCTGTTCTTTTCTGGCCTGGAGGTTTGTGGTGGGCAGCTCGTCTGCTGACTGCTCCTCTTAGTACCCCAGGTGGTGGTGGAAACTCCCATTGTGCCCCCGCTGTCATCAATGTGTCCTGTTCATCAGCACCGCCTTGTCAGTCTGCAACTGCTCACCTGCAGGTGATTGCCTAATCCCCTTCCCTATCATGAGGGATGGTTTCCCCATGCAGGATTTGCACTCAAATGTGCACCTTCACTCACCCAGGCTGCCCATCTGCTGAAGAACCCCTCATGGGCCCTGCACCTTCCCCTTGTCCTATCTCCACTGGCCAGTTCCTAGGCCTCAGTGGGAAACAGCATGCCCTCACCCCCACAACCACCATCCACTGCCTCTCGGCCAGTGCCCTGGTCACCATCCATTCCCTTTTTTCCTTATTTTTGTTTTGCTTTTCTTTTTTTCTTTTACATTTTTCATCACATTTCCAAAAAAGAGGCACTGCATATCAACAAGTCAGCACTGTGCATTGCTCAAAAACAAATAAATTGGTGCAATTGCAGAGTAATATCGCCATCCCAATCCTGCCAGCCCAGGATGCCCCTTTACCACATCCCTGCTCAGCGCGCCAACACAGCTAGGCCTCCTGGCCTGTTCCCTACCTGTACCATGTGGCTCCCCACCTCCACACACTGCCACTATGGCTCCATTTCCACCTGGGCCACTCAGTGGCCCTGTTCCCTCCTGACTCTGCTCATCCTGTGAGATCTCAGAGCCAAACTGCCTCCTATCCATCTTCCCTTTCTTTTTATTTGATTATGTTTCTTTTTATTCCCCTACTCCAACACTTTCCACCTCGTGGTGATGGTCCCGCCTGGCCCGGGCTCCCTTCTGCCTGCATCACTGTGCTCCTGCGCCTACTACCACTGCACCAGAGGTGACCACCAGCCAAATGGCAGAGCTCCTGCACTGTGTGGTGCTCTGACTGCATTCTCAGCCCAGCCGATGCTGCTGCCACACAGTTTGTGGCCTACCGCACCAGCCCTTTAACCACCACTCTGTGACCAAACTTCTTTTCTTTTAAACCCACCATGGCTTCTTACTCAAGCCAGTGAGCACCAACCAAAATACGGCCATCATGATGCCTCTTCTATAAATCAGTCGCTGTGCCTTCCAGGCCCACAAGCCCATACCTCCAACTTCCAGTGCACTGCCTACTGTGCTAATCTGTTCCGATCTCAAAACACCCCTGCTAGTCTGCCAGCATAAGCAGCTGCAACAACACTCCAGAAAGGCAAAAAGCAGGACTGCCTGTAGCCATGCTTCTGTTTCTATCACAAACACACCCCTGCTAGCCTACCAGCCTGTGCAGCTGCAACAATGTTTCAAAATGCAAAAAGCAGGGATGCCTGAGTTCAGGATAGAATTTATTCAGCAAGAAAGAGAGCTAATTTATTTATTTATTTATTTAACTAAGAGTTTTACCAGTAAAGCATACTGAGCAGGGTACCTCTCGGTTCCAGATGCTCCCTGGGGGTGAGGGGGAGAGGGAGAAATACATATTTCAATACAGATTTTGATACATTCATATGACCAGTGTTGAGAACAGCATTCTTATATACAGAGTAGTCAACAGCAGAAGTAAAAAAAATATACAGGTGAATAGCCAGCAATACATACATTTTTGAAGAGTAACAACAGCATTCATTTATACAGAGAAGTCAACAGCAAGAGTAAATATACAGATGAGGTGGACAGTAGTTGACATGCCTGCTTGGGCTTCAGCAGTGCAAATTGCAGGGCAAGTAGTGGCGGCGTGTCTTGAGTAGTGCATTGAGGTGAGGTGTGCTGATGGAGTGCCTAATATCAACTGGCAAGGAATTCCATAAGTTTGGCATCTGGTAGCTGAAAGCAGCCTGGCTAGACGTGGTGGACATGTGGGGGATGTGAAGAAGCGGGAATCAATGTTCCTGAGTGAGTAAGCCGGGGGGGGGGTAGTACTGCTATGGCATCCACAAGGTAGGAGGGGTGACTGGGACCAGAATTTTGCAGTAGTGTATCAATCTCCGATTGTGGAGAGAGATGGGTGGTCTAAGGAATGGTAGAGGTCACAGTGATGGGCAATGGGAGGGCAGTCAAGGGAGGATTGGCAGAAAGGGTGGAAGAGAGGATCTAGTCTGGCCAGGAAGGACTTAGGGGCTACACAGTAGACTACAGCCCCGTAGTCCAGTATTGGGAGGATCATCTTTTGAACGATTGCCAGGTGCATAGGCAAGGGGATGCAACTTTTATTATGGTATAATACACCCAACATGGGGTGTAGCTTTTTATGCATAGCATCAATTTGTGCAGTGAAGTCAAGATGCTGGTCTAACCAGACCCCAAGGTATCTGAAGAAAGTACAAACCTCCAGGGGGAAGCCATCTAGTGTGTGGAAAGTGGGGGTGGTGGGGAGGCGGGAAAGTTTAGCCCTAGTGCCAAATTTTAGGGAGACCATTTTCTTGGGGTTTAGGAACAGTTGATGAGAATGAAACCAGAATTGGACATTGTCAAAATCCTGCTGTAGACAGGCAGCTGCTGTGGAGGGTGATGGCCCAGAGGCATACAGAACTGTCATCTGCATAGATATTAATGGATGTATGAGGGCAGGCCGCAGGGAAATCAGTGTGGAAGATGGAAAACTACAAAGGCCTAGGACACAGCCTTGGGGGACCCCACTGGTAACAGGAAGTGAGGGGGAAATGTCACAGCCAATACGGACTGACTGGGACCTGCCCATCAAGTATGACTGGAACCAGCTGATGGCAGGCCCAGTCAGACCAGCATGGGCAAGCTTGGACAGTAACAGGGCATGACAGACTGTGTCGAAGGCCTTAGCCAGGTCGATGAAGATAGCCGCAGTGATTTCCCCTTTATCCATTCCTGAGAGGATGGTGTCAGTGAGTCAGAGGAGAGAGGTGATGGTGGAGTGAGTTTTCCTAAAACCAACCTGGTATGGAGTGAAGAAGGAGGTGGAGTCGAGAAAATAGGAGAGCTGGGAGAGTACAAGGCGCTCCTGAATTTTGGCTAGGATGGGGAGCAGCGAGATAGGTCAGTAGTTGCCTGGGGAGGAAGGGTCACCACCCTTGAGGAGGGGGATGACTCTGGCATGCTTCCAGTTAGATGGGATAAAACCAAGTTTGAATGACAGGTTAAATAGAGTGGCCAGAGGACTGGCTATGGCTGGGGCAGATAGGAGCATTTTGGAGTCTAGTCCCAAGGGGCATTTACCTTTGGAGGGATTGAGTGACCGAAGTGTTTTACACCTCTGTTGGAGTAACAAGGTGAAAGGAGAAGTTGGCAGGTGGGGAGAAGGCAGGGGTGTCTGGGGGAGGGTACCTGGGGTGAGAGGATAAGAGAGAGGATGTACAGCTTGTGAAAAAAGAGTTTAGCTCTGTGGCTATAGCATGTGGTGCAGTGATAGTGATACTTGCTATATTGAGGGTTCATGTAGGGGCTACCTGCCCTTATATAACTCCTAAAGACCAAAATCAGGACCCCTGGTAGCCCCTTCCCTTATCCAATGGGCCCTGGGACCTAGTCATATTACCTTCACTAGCCCTGTGATGTCACTAGCCAGCGCCCCAATTGCCATCCCCCTTTTCTTTACTCTTCCTTTCTGGCTGGGCCAGGGCACAACCTGGCTTGCCTTTAAAAGACAAGCTTAATTATTGTTGTCAAAAGCCTTTGGTGAAGTTGTAATAAAACGTTTACCTTGAACCTTTAGGTTTTTTGATAAATCAATTTATTTCATACAAAATTAAATGTGAGAGACCATGTGTATACTCATTTTTAAACTTCCTTGCTTTATAATGACCTCAAACATAAAAATAAATATCTATTTATAAAGCATTTGTAACTAATTTTCTTTTGCAGAACTGTATCATAAATACTAGCATTATCGAACTCAACAGTAATAAGACAGTTGTTCCTTACCTGCCACAAGTCATAATCATGAATATTTGCACATGTTCTGTTTTTAAATGGCCCTTCACCAGGTTTACAAAACATGAGATTGTTCATGGCATGAACAACTGCATGGATAGCATTCAAAATACTGTAGATAAATCCTGCACTTGACAGATCCAATAAAGAACTGATAATTTCAGTCAGCTTCTCGTCGCCTGTGCAAGTCTTATTTGCTTCTCTCCCATGTCCCTCTTGCATAATTTGTTTGCTATCAGAACTGTGCCATTTACAGCCAAATACTTCTTCCCACAAAGCTTCAATTAAAGTGTCCTTCGGATATGCAAAAGGATGAATACTTATAAGGAACTCTTTGAACCCAGGCATGGGCACACTGTAAAATGCAAAGCCAATGGTACCACCTAATGTGTTTAAATATTCTTTCTTTGAAAGGGATGGCAGATCAGCAAAGCTATGATATGCAACCCAAACTTTTCCAGTAATGTTTTGCTTAGAGACATCCTTCATGAATGGAAGCAAGGTAGAGTCAGTTGCAATGACAATGATTACATGTGCTGTTGTTTGTTCGATTATGTTAATAATATGAAGGTTTTTTCTCCTGTCATAGAGTATTGGAATTATTTCTGAGAAAGCAGTGCACACACCACTCTTAGCAATTTCAAGTTTTAGGCTCTGGCCACCCAATATACCAAAGTTATCGTCCTGGACTATGATTCCTACCCAGGACCAGCCAAAGTGCAACAGCAGCTGAGCAAGGCCCACAGCTTCAATGTCTTGATGTGGCACCGTCCGGAAAAATGAAGGAAACTGAAGCTTGTCACTAAACATGGTAACTGAAGCAGCATAGCTGATCTGAAAGGAATAGGACTCTTTCAGAGAATGACATTACTGGCAAAATCATTAACAAACAAATGAAGTCCAGTGCCCCCAAAACTGCCCAAATAGGCCTGTAATGGAGGATTTTTTAAATCTCTCATATCCCACATAGGGGCTCTTAGTTATAAAACTTTGGCCAAAATATGAACATGCCAAACCACTCCGTCAAAGTGGCCCCAATCGGTTTGGTCCTGCACTTTAAATAATGTAAAAAGTACTTTGCTGGTCTGAGTTAGAGTCCTGCTGTTTCATTCTTAGTTTGCAAAGACAATACTCCAGCATCCTTATCTAACATTTATAAAGTGCAGTCTGCTAGGTATGGCTGGGAGCAAATCACTAGGGAAGTAGTCACAGCTTCCCCTGAACTAAGAACCCCCATGAGAGATATGAGAGATTTAAAAAATCCTCCATTACAGCCCTGTTTGGGCAGTTGGGGGGGGCCACACTGGACTCCATTTGTTTGTTGATATTGGTCACAACCAGGAGCCCCTCTAAAAATAATTAAATAAATTGATAAAGCCAGGGTTGAGCAGATCACACATTGTATTGGTAAAATCATTAACAAGCCCTTACAGGGGCAACCCTTACAGTTCAGTGCATATGTAACCATGATCATCCAAACTTCAACCTTCCTGGTGTGCACTCCAAACTGTGATAGACTCTGGTTCAGATGCCAGGTACATACGAACATACGAAATTTGCCAGCAGATAAAGGCCTAGAAGTCTATCAAGTCTGCTCGAATGTGAAGCTAGCAACCCTTATTCTGCAGCTGCCCCTCTCTTCCACCCTTCCCCTTCATTAACCCTCCCCCTTGTCCTGTCCCATCCCTTTAAAGCAGTCCACTGTTCTACTGCATACCACTTCTGCAGGTAACACATTCCACCCAGCCACCACCCTCTGTAAAAAAGTGCTCCTCATCTCCTCCTGAACCTTCCTCTCCTCCAGTCTCATATCATGCCCCTGGTGGCCCTCCCTCCTTACTTTGAACAGCCCCTCTGTACCCGTCTTGTTTATTCCTTTCATGTATTTAAAGGTTGCAATCATGTCACCCTGTCCCTCCTCTCCTCCAGTGAGTACATGTTCAACTCCTTCAACCTCCTCTCGTATGATAAGTCCCCCAGCCCCTTGATCATCTTTGTCGCCCTGTGCTGTACCCCCTCCAGTAACTTAATGTCCCTCTTCAGATACGGGTGCCAGTACTGCACGCAGTACTCCAGGTGTGGTCTAACTAATGACCTATACAGTGGCAGAATCACCTCCTCCCTCCTCGAGGATATACCCCTTGCAATACAACCCAGCATTTTGTTGGCCTTTGCAGCTGCCTTCCTACATTGTGCAGAGTTGTTCATTGACCCTGTAATGAGCACACCCAGATCCTTCTCCTCCTCTGTCTGGGCTAGCTGCACTCCCCCAGCTGGTAACTCCTCCTTGGGTTCTTCATCCCAAAATGCAGCACCTTGCACTTTTTGGCATTAAACCCCAGTTGCCAGGTGTCTGACCAGGTTTCAAGCTTTGCCAGATCATCCTGCAACCCCTGCCACCCACCTAGGTCATCCACCACTGCGCCTACCTTGGTATCATCAGAAAACAGACTGATCTTGCTCTTGATGTCCCATGATATGTCTGCAATGAATATCCCAAACAACACTGGTCCCAACACTGAGCACTGTGGAACACTGCTCGTCACTGCCCTTGGGTGTGAGAGCTCCCCACCCACCACCACCCTCTGTCGCCTTCCCTGAAGCCAGTTCCCTACCCAGCTCACCAGCTTTGCACCCGCCCCTGTGCCTACTAACTTCCTTCCCAGCCTTCCATGTGGCACCAAGTCAAATGCCTTACTGAAGTCCAGATACAGGACATCCTCTGTATGGCCCCTGTCCAGTTGCCCAGTTACCCAGTCATAGAACTCGACCAGGTTGGTTTGGCAGGATCTGCCACATATGAAGCCATGCTGTCTGCTGTCCTGTAGTCCTTTGGCCTCTAGGAAGGCCACCAGCCTCCTTCAGGATAGTCTCCATTAGCTTACCCACGATGGATGTGAGGCTCACTGGTCTGTAGTTTCCCGGTTCATCCTTGGGGCCACTCTTGTGGAGGGGCACCACATGAGCCATCCTCCAGTCCTGAGGTACACACCCTGAATGTAGTGAGGCATTAAATAGATCTGCCAAAGGTCCTGCAAGGACCTCTGCCAGCTCCTTCAGTACCCTGGGGTGGATGCCATCTGGGCCTGGTGCCTTGTCCACCCTCGGTGCCTTCAAACCCTCTTGAACTCTGCCCTCCATGATTTCCCCATCTGTCACCACTTCCCCCCTGCTTCTGCCATTTCTCCACCTTGCATCACCCTCTTCTTTTAGTAAATACTAAGCAGAAGTACTCATTTAGTGCTTCTGCCTTATCGCACCCTGCTTCCACCCAACCCCTTCCTTCCTTATCCTTACTATGTGGTCCTTACAGCTCCTTTTCTCCTGATGTGCTTAAAGAAGTCCTCTCCTCCTTCTTAATGCCTTGTGCCAGCCTGAGTTCCGTAGATGCTTTGGCTCCCCTTACTGCCCTTGTCACCTCATTCGATTCTGTCAAGTACTCCTCCCTGTCCTCCCCCTCCCTGTTTTCTTGTACTTCCTAAAGGCAGCTCTTTTCCTCCTTACCTTTTCCATGACCTCCTTGTTCAACCAGCTCGGTTTCTTAGCCCTAGCCTTCTTGCTCTGGGCTTTGCAACAGGTTTTGGTTGCCTCCACTATCCCCAGCTTTATGAGCTCCCACCTCTGGTTAGTGTCCATACTAGATTGAATTCTGGCCAGGTACCCTTTTACCACTTCCCCCATCCTCCCAAAGTCGGCCCTCCTGAAGTCCAGCACTCTTGTGCCAGATTCCACTCCTTCCTTGCCCATATCCAATGTGAGCCATACTGAGTGGTGGTCACTCCCTGACAGCGGTTCCTCCACTGTAAGTTCTCTCACAAAGTCCCCATTTGCCAGCACAAGGTCAAGGGTATTCCCTAACCTGGTTGGTTCACTGACCATTTTCAGCAGGAAGCTGTCCTGGAAGGCATCCAGCAGTACCTGCTCCCTTCTGTTCCTGGTTGTTGTTGTACCCCAGTCCACTTCTGGCATGTTGAAGTCCCCCACAATCACCACATTACCCTTCTCGCAGGTCCTCCTGATCTGTCCCGCTAGTTCCCTGTCTAACTCCTCCATCTGAGATGGTGGCCTGTACACCACTCCCATTCTAAGAATCCTATTCTTGGAATCCTGGATTTGCACCCAAAGTGACTCTGTACTACCCTCCTCCCCTTCCTCCCTTACACACTTCAGTCCTTCCTTCACATATAGTGCCAACCCCCCTCCTTTCCCAATCACCCTGTCCCTATGAAATAACCTGTACCCTGGTACAGACAGGTCCCAGTCATTGTATTGGTGGCCCAAGTTTCTGTGATGGCTGCAATGTCCACCTCTCCCTCTGCCATGAGAACCTGTAACTCTGCAGTTTTCCTCTCAAGGCTCCTAGCATTAAGGGTAACCACCTTCCACCCTTCCCCCCCTCCCATCCTGCCCTCCTTTCCCAGCATCACCAACAGTACTTGCCATTTGTCCTTTGTCACTGTTATGGGGGGTAAGCTCATATGGCTTCCCAACCTGTGGTCTCTGCATATCTCTTCCCCAACTGTTACCCCCCACTCCTAGTTTAGGTCTTAGTTTAGTCCTAGGTACCATTACTATGCTTGTTTTACACCATCCGAGAACATTTTCCAGAAACTTATTCTGGAAAAAACCACGGGAAATGTAATTATATTAATATAAAACCTTAAATTCTTAAAGTTGCTGCCTCTTCTGATGTGTTGTATAATCAACAATCAGTGGTTCCCCCACAGCTTCAGGGGAAAGTAAAGATGAAGGGTGCAAATCAGAAGAATTCACACATAGACAGATCCTCTAGAACATTTATGTATATTTCCTTTATTATGAATATAGGCGCATATCCTCTACATTTTACCAATATGTCATTGGCTTCCTCAGGAGATGCCTCTTAAACATTCCTTATTAAAAATTAAAAATGTAAATATATTTAAATGTCTATCTACATCACTTCTCTTATATATACATAAAAGCTAGTTTGTTAATTGGTCACTCACTTCTTTTCCTATATACAGGCCAATGTTATTCACTTAGACATACTGCGGTCAATGTTGTTTCTAAAATGGAAACAGATGTTAAATTAATATTACTATTCACTACTCCACATTATTATACTTTCTCTTTAAAAGTTCACAGTATCTTAAATATATTCTATACAATTCTATAACAAAAATACACTAATGATTCTGTTAAAATTCAGAACCTATACTGTTTTTACCTTATTCAGCCTTTTGTGTGTTCTGCACATCACAGTTTTAGAAAACAGGTAGATAGCCCTCTTTAAAATACTCTTTCTGCAATGACATAATTACATACATTCACAATTTCATATTGTATGTTTATATATACCAACACTAGACAGCTTTTAAACCAAATTTCATTTTTTATAAAAAAATGTTTTAACATTCATTACCCTACTTGCTTCCTTATATACAAATTAATACTGTAAATTTTTTTCACTCGATTTCTAACTTTAGCATTACCTTACATTTAATTGCTTTATACTTCTGATTCTAATATAAAACAACTGATTACAATTTGTATGCCACATGTATTCCTAAACATTATTTATAACAACATCAATATTACTATAATTGATGTCAGTACTTCACAAAATTAAAAAAAAAAAACTCAAAACATCCATGACAACTCTATAATCTTTTATTTTCATTGCAAATGCATACTGCCTTCACTTTAAACTTTCTATGTCCCTCAATTGCCAAATATATTATTCCTTTGACCCTAATTTCACCAGTCTTACACTTCTTATCTTAAGCTTATTACTTTTTAGCTTGCTATGTGAACTACACTAAAAATATTTTCTATAAAACACTCCTTTAACTTGTAACATACAGTTTCCATTCATCTCTGAGTCTTCATTCATTTAAACCTAACATGTTAATGCTAAGCCACTCAATGTGTGTTTATTCATCATTTTAAACATTTTTGTACAAGACTTATCTTGCCAAACCTTTCTAAAGTCATTTATATTCTTAACATGATGTAAATAATTTAGACATCATGGTGGCTTACCTGGACTTCTCATATGCATGTCCACGCTGTGGCTCAACTTGTATTAAATGGGAGCAAGTGTTTCTAGCCTTCCTTTTATACACCTATGCACCTGATTAACATCATCAATTGATTCCTATTAGCTCATCTTGTATTAAATCTGCACTCATGAAGTTATGCCTGTTAAGCACATCAAATCAATTGATTCCTAGCTATTAGCTCATCTTGTCTTAGAGCTGCACTAATGATATTATGCCTATTAAGGCCTATTAAATCTGCACTCATGAAGTTATGCCTGTTAAGCACATCAAATCAATTGATTCCTAGCTATTAGCTCATCTTGTCTTAAATCTGCACTAATGAAATTATGCCTATTAAGTGCATCAAATGTTTTTTTTCTGTTACAGGTGTATATGATGAGACTTTCTTACCTTAAAATGTATAACAAGCTTCAATCTAATGTGTAGTACTTATAATGGTCCTTCTCACAGGACTTAATATAATAACGTCTTACTTTTGTGCTTGCACATAATTACTTCTTTACTACATCTCATCTCTTATATATGTTATTTCATCTTCTACAACAATTCCAATTGATATCCCTGTTCAACCCTATTCTAAGATTCAAGGATCCCATTTCATAAATCCATTTTGTTTCTGTCTTTCTAAAATTTTGTTATAATCTCCACCTCTATCAGGGTTTTGTACAGCCTCTAGTCCCCAGAATCTAATAGATGCCCCTGTGTCCTTCAACAAAATGTTCCACCACTGGTGTCTTTAATTTATTCCTAATATTTGACTTATGTTCCTGAATTCTTTGTTTAAGTTGTGTAGTCATACCTATATATATTTTGTCACATGGACATTGCAATAAATATATTACGCCTTTGGTTTCACACGTAATAAATTGTTTAATTATATATTCTTGATTAGTACATGGATGTTTATAAATAGATTTTTTGCTGGTGTGTCCACACACTGAACAATGTCCACATTGTGTCATACCTGGACTTAATGGTCCTAACAATAATTGTCCACTTGTGTCTTGTTTCCCTTGTACATGATCCATTTGTACTAATCTATCTTTGATGGATTTTACCTTTCTTTCAGCAATCAAAGGAAGTTGTGGGAATGTATTATTACCCAATGAAGAATTCTGTAATATTGTCCAATGTTTATTTATTATTTGTCTAATTTGCTTAGTTTTATGATTATGTTTAAAACTGAATACTATCCTTTGTTGTTTCCCTGTATTTTTTTGACCTTTTAGTGCTCCTTCTTGTGTTATAGTTTCTATCCATTTCTCTGC
The DNA here is from genome assembly GCA_016271365.2 of Neoceratodus forsteri. Classification (NCBI taxonomy): domain Eukaryota; kingdom Metazoa; phylum Chordata; order Ceratodontiformes; family Ceratodontidae; genus Neoceratodus; species Neoceratodus forsteri. The sequence goes on along the minus strand of CM057449.1, from coordinate 154,610,588 downwards.
TTTTACTAATGTTCTTTTCTCATAACCCCTATGTGTAAACCTAACATTTGCCTCTTGCATTTCTTTCTCAAAATCTGCATCTAATCCACAGTTTCTTTGTATCCTTAATAACTGAGAATATGGTATACTTTTAATTAGATCTTGGTGGAAACTTTGGCATGCAATATTGTATTTCAAGCTGTTTCTAATCTTTACAAACTAGTGTATAGGTCATATTGTCCCTTGATTACATTTACATCCAGGTATGAACAATTTTGATCACTGTACTCCATTGTGAATTTTATATACTGTGAACAAGTATTCATATATATATATATATATATATGTATATATATATATATAATTCATCTAGTTTTTCTCTTGTGCCAGACCAAATCAGAAACAAATCATCTATGTATCTTTTATACACAATAATCCATTCATAGTAGGGATTTTTATTTGGATCAGTGACATATCGTTTTTCAAACATGTGCATGAATGTATTAGCATATGCTAGAGCCATGGTGGATCCCATAGCAGTCCACTTTCTTTGTTGATAAAACTCATTTTCAAATCTTAAATAATTTTTTATTAATATAAATTCCCCCAACAGCTGTAATGTCCTAGTGTTGGGATGTTGTCCATGATGTCTTTGATCCAATAAAAATCCCATAGCTACAATTCCCTCATCATGTGGTATACATGTGTATAAATCAGAAACATCCATGGTAACCAATAATGTTTCTCCCTTCATTATTTGTGTACATTCAATGTCCTTTAGCATTTCTATAAAATGTGTTGTATCTCTCACGTATGTAGGTATCAATTCTATTAGAGGTTGCACATGAAAATTTATGTAATTTGAAACAGTTTCAAAAAGGCTATCAATGCCTGATATAATAGGATGCCGAGGGGGATCAGTGGAGTTTTTAAGTATTTTTGGAGTTGTGTAAAAAAACTGTTACACGTGGATGTTTCTGTAACAATAGGGATCCTTCCCAGTCTTCTAACTGATGCATTAATACAAGTTCTTCTATTATAATTGACAATTCTTCTTGCAATCTTTCTGTTGGGTCCAGTGTTAACTTTACATAGTTATTTTCATTTGATAATAAATCTATACACATTCTTTTATAGTGATTATAATCCATTACCACTATCCCCTCCTCCTTTATCTGCTGGTTTGACTATAATGGACTTGTCCCTTTCCAGGGAATTTAAAGATGTTCTCTCCATTATATTCAGATTGTCTCTAATGGGTTTCTTATCATGTTCTGTTACAAATAATTCATGTATTTCCTTTATTACTATGTCCACATAAACTTCTACTGCTGGAAACATTCCTATTGGTGGATTATAATTTGATCTTACCTTTAGATCCCTTGTTAGTTCTTTCTTATAACTCTCAACATGAACTTGGTTGCCATATTGGGGCTTGTAATCTTAATTTTCTAAAGAAAATCTGTAGATCACATTCTAGTTTAAAATCATTTACTGATACAGAAGGTGCAAAAGATAACCCTTTAGATAATGTTGTAATTTCTATCTCTGTCAAATTTATATGACTCAAATTAAAGATGGGTATTATCTCTGGCAATATCTCTGTTTGGGCCTGGTGTCTCCCTTGCCTCTGCCTGCTCCTATTCCTATACCTGCCCTACCCTGCTCTGTGGCCTCTTCTGTTCTGCCTCTGGCTCGAGTATTGTACCTGTTCTCTATCTGCTCTGATCTGGATTCCATTCTGCTTTGCCCTGGGGGCTCTTTGTTGTAATCTTCTTGTCGGGAAAAATATTCTCTTATAACCTGTTCTTGTTCTTCCCTCCCCAGATTCTGAATTCTTGAAGCCATTCTGTTATTCCTGTTCCCTCCTACTGTATCTGTTCTCTCTCCTTTCAGTGATTTGGAACTATTTCTGCTATAGCTACAATCACTGCCTGATGCACTTTCCTCAAATCTAGACCTAAATGTGTAATTTTGTTGAAATGTTTTTTTAGAATGAGTATATATTTTATTTTCCTTGTAGTCATTCACATCCCTGTTAATTTTTCTTTTTATTTTTGGTTTTTTCAAATTCTTTTCATAACTCTCTAATTTCTTTTTAATTTGTTCCAATGCTGAATTGAAATCTTCCAGTTGCATTTTAAGTTTCAGGGCATCTTTTTCTTGATTTGTTTATTCAGCTAATTTGCCTCTTTCTTCTATTATTGCCTCAATCAGGGCATACATAAAGTCCACAGAGCACCTTGTTCTTATCCCATCCCATTAGTTGTCTAACTTAGCAGACTTTATTCCAATGTTGTGTTCTAATATATCCTCAAACCTCGTGGTATCAAATTATGTCAAATATTGGCCCAGGTAATTGCATGCCAGTCAATCTGCAATCTCTAAATTGTTGATTTTCTATTTTATGCATTAATTGCTTTGTATTGTCCAGTGTTGTGAAAGTTAAATCTCTCTCACCCCTTATCTGTCCCACTAGTCTACCTTTTTCTGCTTCTGTAAAAGTAGCAAAATATTTGACTTCCATACTAGCCCAATTTCACTAAATGCATCCATTATTTCTAAATGTAATTAAACCTAATATCTACTGAAATTTATTTGAAGATCGTGACCATATAACAACTACAAAACAAATGTTTTTTTCTCTTTTTATAATTAAGATATATATTCCACTACTCATCATTAAAAATGAGCCTTTTATCTCTTTCTATCTTACATAAACTGTAATGACCTTTTTTCATACCTTTCAGTGAACATTTAAACTGTACAACTTCCATGGCTAAGGTATATCACATCCTATATACCCAAAATATCATAATCCAAGAACATTTTCCAGAAACTTATTCTGGGAAAAAACACAGGAAATGTAATTATAGTAATATAAAACCTCAAGATCTTAAAGTTGCTGCCTCTTCTGATGTGTTGTATAATCAACTATAAGTAGTTCCCCCACAGCTTCAGGGGAAAGGAAAGATGAAGGGCACAAATCAGAAGAATTCACACATAGACAGATCCTCTTGAACATTTATGTATATTTCCTTTTTTATGAATATAGGCACATATCCTCTATGTTTCATCAATATGTCATTGGCTTCCTCAGGAAATGCCTCTTAAACATTCCTTATTAAAAAAAAACATATAAATATATTTAAATGTCTATCTACATCACTCCTCTTATATATACATAAAAGCTAGTTTGTTAATTGATCACTCACTTTTATTCCTATATACAGGTCAATGTTATTCACTTAGACATGTTGCAGTCAATGTTGTTTCTAAAATGGAAACATATGTTACATTAATATTACTATTCACTACTCCACAATATTATACTTTCTCTTAAAAGTTCACAGTATCTTAAATATATTCTATACAATTCTATAACAAAAATACACTAATGATTCTGTTAAAATTCAGAACCTATACTGTTTTTACCTTATTTAGCCTTTTGTGTGTTCTGCACATCACAGTTTTAGAAAACAGGTAGATAGCCCTCTTTAAAAAACTCTTTCTGCAATGACATAATTACATACATTCACAATTTCATATTGTATGTTTATATATACCAACACTAGACAGCTTTTAAACCAAATTTCACTTTTTATAAAAATGTTTTAACATTCATTACCCTACTTGCTTTCTTATATACAAATTAATACTGTGATTTTTTAACTCGATTTCTAACTTCAGCATTACCTTATATTTAATTGCTTTATACTTCTAATGATTCTAATATAAAACAACCAATTACAATTTGTATGCCACATGTATTCCTAAACATTATTTATAACAACATCAATATTACTATAATTGATGTCAGTACTTCACAAAATTAAAAAAAACCTCAAAACATCCATGACAACCCTATAATATTTTATTTTCATCACAAGTGTGTACTGCCTGCACTTTAAAGTTTCTATGTCCCTCAATTACCAAATATATTATTCTTTTGACCCTAATTTCACCAATCTTATACATCTTATCATAAACTAATTACCTTTTAGCTTCCTATGCGAACTACACTGAAAATATTTTTTTATAAAACACTCCTTTAGCTTGTAACATACAATTTCCATTTATCTCTGAGTCGTCATTCTTTTAAACCTAACTTGTTAATGCAATACAGTATTGCATGCCAAAAGTTTCCGCATGGAAAATCTAATTATAAGTATACCATATTCTCAGTTATTAAGGATATGAAGAAACTGTGGATTAGATGCAGATTTTGAGAAAGAAATCCAAGAGGCAAATGTTAGGTTTACACATTGGGGTTATGAGAAAAGAACATTAGTAAAAGCAGAGAAACGGATAGAAACTATAACACAAGAAGGAGCACTAAAAGGTCAAAAAAATACAGGGAAAAAACAAAGGATAGTATTCAGTTTTAAACATAATCATAAAACTAAGCAAATTAGACAAATAATAAATAAACATTGGACAATATTACAGAATTCTTCATTGGGTAATAATACATTCCCACAACTTCCTTTGATTGCTGAAAGAAAGGTAAAAACCATCAAAGATAGATGAGTACAAATGGATCATCTACAAGGGAAATAAGACACAAGTGGACAATTATTGTTAGGACCATTAAGTCCAGGTATGACACAATGTGGACATTGTTCAGTGTGTGGACACACTAGCAAAAAATCTATTTATAAACATCCATGGACTAATCAAGAATATATGATTAAACAATTTATTACGTGTGAAACCAAAGGCGTAACATTTTTATTACAATGTCCATGTGACAAAATATATATAGGTATGACTACATGACAACTTAAACAAAGAATTCAGGAACAAAAGTCAAATATTAGGAATACATTAAAGACACCAGTGGTGGAACATTTTGTTGAAGTGGGACACATGGGGCATCTATTAGATTCTGGGGACTAGAGGCTGTACAAAAACCTGATAGAGGTGGAGATTATAATAAAATTTTAGAAAGAGCAGAAACAAAATGGATTTATGAAATGGGATCCTTGAATCCTAGAATAGGGTTGAACAGGGATATCAATTGGAACTGTTGTAGAAGATGAAATAACATATATAAGAGATGAGATGTAGTAAAGAAGTAATAATGTGCAAGCACAAAAATAAGAAGTTATTATATTAAGACCTGTGAGAAGGACCATTATAAGTATTACACATTAGATTGAAGCTTGTTATATATTTTAAGGTAAGAAAGTCTCATCACATACACCTGTAACAGAAAAAAACATTTGATGCGCTTAATAGGCATAATTTCATTAGTGCAGATTTAAGACAAGATGAGCTAATAGCTAGGAATCAATTGATTTGATGTGCTTAACAGGCATAACTTCATGAGTGCAGATTTAATAGGCCTTAAAAGGCATAATTTCTTTAGTGCAGATCTAAGACAAGATCAGCTAATAGCTAGGAATCTATTGATTTGATGTGCTTAACAGGCATAACTTCATGAGTGCAGATTTAATACAAGATGAGCTAATAGTTAGGAATCAATTGATGATGTTAATCAGGTGCATAGGTGTATAAAAGGAAGGCTAGAAACACTTGTTCCCATTTAATACAAGTTGAGCCACAGCATGGACGTGCATATCAGAAGTCCAGGTAAGCCACCATGATGTCTAAATTATTTACATCATGTTAAGAATGTAAATGACTTTAGAAAGGTTTGGCAAGATAAGTCTTGTACAAAAATGTTTAAAATGATGAATAAACACAAATTGAGTGGCTTAGCATTAACAAGTTAGGTTTAAATGAATGAAGACTCAGAAATAAATGGAAACTGTATGTTACAAGTTAAAGGAGTGTTTTATAGAAAATATTTTTAGTGTAGTTCACATAGGAAGCTAAAAAGTAATTAGCTTATGATAAGAAGTATAAGATTGGTGAAATTAGGGTCAAAGGAATAATAGATTTGGCAAATTGAGGGACATAGAAAGTTTAAAGTGAAGGCAGTATGCACTTGTGATGAAAATGAAAGATTATAGAGTTGTCATGGATGTTTTGAGTTTTTTTTTTAATTTTGTGAAGTACTGACATCAATTATAGTAATATTGATGTTATAAATAATGTTTAGGAATACATGTGGCATGCAAATTGTAATCAGTTGTTTAATATTATAATCATTAGAAGTATAAAGCAATTAAATGTAAGGTAATGCTAAAGTTAGAAATTGAGTTAAAAAAATCACAGTATTAATTTGTATATAAGGAAGCAAGTAGGGTAATGAATGTTAAAACATTTTTTATAAAAAATGAAATTTGGTTTAAAAGCTGTCTAGTGTTGGTATATATAAACATACAATATGAAATTGTGAATGTATGTAATTATGTCATTGCAGAAAGAGTTTTTTAAAGAGGGCTATCTACCTGTTTTCTAAAACTGTGATGTGCAGAACACACAAAAGGCTGAATAAGGTAAAAACAGTATAGGTTCTGAATTTTAACAGAATCATTAGTGTATTTTTGTTATAGAATTGTATAGAATATATTTAAGATACTGTGAACTTTTAAAGAGAAAGTATAATATTGTGGAGTAGTGAATATAATATTAATGTAACATCTGTTTCCATTTTAGAAACAACATTGACCGCAATATGTCTAAGTGAATAACATTGGCCTCTATATCGGAATAGAAGTGAATGACCAATTAACAAACTAGCATTTATGCTTACATAAAAGGAGTGATGTAGATAGACATTTAAATATATTTATCTGTTTTTTTTAATAAGGAATGTATAAGAGGCATCTCCTGAGGAAGCCAATGACATATTGGTGAAACGTAGAGGATATGCGTCTTTATTCATAATAAAGGAAATATACATAAATGTTCAAGAAGATCTGTCTACGTGTGAATTCTTCTGATTTGCGTCCTTCATCTTTTCTTTCCCCTGAAGCTGTGGGGGAACCACTGATAGTTGTTTTACATCATGTCTCTTAACTTGCCTAATTGTCACATTTTTGCAGTTGATCTATCCAGTTTATTATGTATTTTTTTACCAGTTTGTTCTTGTTTGATTTAATTTCACTGGGATTTGCTATTTGCAATTTATGTTAACCTGTATTTCTGTCACTGATGTGAAACCTTTGTGAAAGAGCACTTCTGCTTAAACGTATTCTCCGAAAACAATGAAGAGGCATGTAGGAACTAAGCTTAATTTGTCATGGGCTTCATAGTGTGGCTTCCTGCAAATGGAAAATGCTCTCCAGATTGATAATGCCGGTTGAAAAAAACTGTTTTTTGAATTGGTTTTGAAACAATGTAATGAATAGTTGAATACATCACACAATGTGTTTCTGAACACAAAATATATGGTATATGCATTTCATGTTCAATGCATAATCCTTTCCATTAGGGTGATTACATGCTGATGAAACAAATTTATGTTACAATATCACATTACAGTTTACACGTAGTTGATAACTGACACAAAAATGCAATGTTTATAGAAAAATCTTTAAAGCTAGCTTCATTTTTTTACTTTTTTGTGTTGATACCTATACATATTTTTAAATGGAATCACATTTAGTTGTTCACATGTTTTATTCACTTTTTAGATTAACTCACTAATTGTAGTTGTAACATAGAAAACATGGAGGTTGACGGCAGATAAGGACCGCAAGGCCCATCCAGTCTGCCCATTTATTTTCCTACCTTATAAATGTGCCATCAGCCTTTGCTTTGTCAGTGGCCTATCTATTCATATTCATCTGTATTGCTCCCTTATGCCTATCCCATGCTTGTTTGAAGCCCTGTACTGTATTCATTGCCACCACTTCCTGAGGTAGGCTGCTCCATGCATCCACCACTCTTTCTGTGAAAAAGAATTTCCTTACATTCCCCTTAATTGTCTTCCCTCTAATCGCATGCTGTGTCCTCTTGTCCTGCTATTTTTTTTATATTTAAACATATTAGACTCTTTCACCTTGTTAATGCCCTTAAGGTGTTAGAATGTTTCTGTGTCTGTGAATGTCAACTACTATACATATAAATAGCTGTTTATAAGTCATTTAGTAGTAGTGGGAGATTTTATCTGATATGGTGCCCTTCCACAAAGGATCATGGTGCTTCTACACACTTGAAATAGAATTAGCAGAAATACACACAAAAAAAAGATTGATATAATAAAAATAAGATGACATATATAATGATAAAATAAACCTCAACATCTTGCTGTCATTCAATGATAAACCTTTTTTAAAGAACAAGTGTCCACCTGGAAACAGAAGTAGGAGGTTGTTCAGGAAAGAGGTTTGGTTTTATCTTCTGCTTTAACTGAAATATTTGAATAGTTTTGTACTTGAAATTAGTTCTGTGTGTTAAAAATTACTACTTTGAGTCAGAACTGTTACTTGGGTTGTGATATTGTAACTATTGGGGCTTGTGTGCTGGGTGTGGGAACACTTGCTGGCAGTGACAATTAGTGAAATTTAAATGTGATGTTTGCCTGGTGGTGGTAGAGCCCTCCCACCCACCCTGTTTTGTAAGTTTTCTTAAAGGATAAGTCTACCCAGAATGTGCAAAAACATATGTTATGTATAGTGTTTTGATATGTATATTAAGTCCTAGTGTGTCCTTCCCTCTGTCTGCTATTAGGAGTTTTTCCTAAATTAGCCTGATAGCTGTATGTTAGTTTTATGACCCCTGGGGATCTCCATCACAAATAGGTTTATTGGCCTTCTTTCTCCTGGGATACACCCTGGTTCATGTGAGAGTGATGTAGCTATGCCCTTAGATTTAGCAATGTCTGTCACAGCTCAGCCACAGAGATAATACTTCTTTCAGAGAAGTCACACTGCTAAATTTTGGGTGAGTGTAATCATTATTATTTTTTGATATTAGTACCTTGTCCTGCTATGTTACAACCTATAAGGTGATGTTCAATTTTTGCTACTTAGTACTGGTGCAAAAACTGAAAGTGACTGAGAGGAATAGAGTAAACAGTGACATGATTCAAACACACATACACACACAGCAGAACATAGCAAGACAAGGTACTGATATCACAAAATAATAATGATTACACTCACCCAAAATCTAGCAGTGGGTCTTCTCTGCAAGAAGTATTTTCTCTGTGGCTGAGCTGTGACAGACCCTGTAACAAGACACTGGCTTCCTGCAGGAGCAGTTAAACATCACACCAAAGGGTACTCTAGGAAGACTATCTGGGACAAGAGGCCATAAAAGAAACCAGAATGGCAACCTCCAAGGGCAATAAAACAGTTAAGGAAAGTTAGAAAAAGCATATCACAGCCAGAGGAACAGAAAACACTGGGAACTGGTTAGAACACAGAAAAAATAATACTACATATCTTTTTCTGATTTTAACATGGAGTTTTCCTTTAAATACTGAAAAGCAACTGGGGATTGGGACTGAAGGTCTCTTCATTTCTGTTTGTGACTGAAATTTGAAACAGGAACTGGTGGGCCTGTGCCATCATGTGGTACCTGATGTCTGCATACACACACTATTAGTGGGACTGGACACACACTGGACTGTATGTGTTTGTGAGACTTGGGAACTTTATTGTTGGGGTTGAAACTGGGTTTGTAAACAACTGCAGTCAGTATAGAGAGAGGGAGAGAGAGACTGTATTCTAGGTGGAAGGGACTGAGAAAAGGGGTGTGTGCCATTATGAACACAGAGGGACAAACAGGGTAGCCACGTTCCACCATGGCAGGCATCTTCTGAAGGGTTGTAGGCTGCACCAGCTGTGGGATGGCAATAATTCTCAATTGGGCCTGGAGAGAGGGAGGCTGCCAACTCTGTACACAGCTGTCTTGTATCAGGAGTAAAGTATATTGGTTAAGGAGTAAGGTGGGGGAGTTGGGTGTGTCCAAGGATTAGGGTGTCAACATGGGCAGCAGAAGGGTGGGGCTGAGGGTAGGCTGGGGCAATGCTCAGAAATTACAGGAAGTTATGTTACAGCAACCAGGAGGGGGGATATTAGGGACAGAGGACCCTTAGATAGGGATGTTGACGCTAAGGTGGAAAATGTACAGGGTAAACATTCTGAATATAAAGAGAGTGGAGGGGGAAGAGTCGGGGAGGCTGTAGTGTGGAAGCCTAGAAGAGCAGACAGTGAGAAGAGAAGGGCTCTTGTGGGGAGGCCTAAAAGAGCAGACTGTGGAAAGGGAGCTCCTAAGGAGAACAGGGCAAGAGAGGAGGAAGAGGGGCAGTTTAGAGGGACAGTTGGGGGAAACTCAGGTTACTTGATGGAGGCTGGCATAGAGTGTTACAATAAATTTGAGCTGCTAAGCAACCTAGAGGGGGAGGGAGGGGTTGGTGGAAATGAGGAAACTGATACAGAGGCTGGGGGAAGGGAGTCAGATACCCATAGGGCATCACAGACCAGCAATGGAAAGGATAGAAATAGTCCCAGAGGGAGAAGGGAAACATAAATGTTAAGCAGATGGGGGAGATGCAACATATTGCAGATATGAGGGAGGAGAGCATGACTGGAGAGAAACTGGGAGACAAGGAGGTGGTGGAGGGGCCCCCCTTCAGCAGGGGGTCTGTATCAAGGATGGGGCCCTAGGTAAAGGGGACCCACAGAGGGCCTCTGGAGGTAGGGGTACTATTACAAGGGGGGAGGATGGTGGTGTGGGGGAAGGGAAAACCATCAGGACCAGGATAAATGGTTCGGATCAGAGAGGGTTAAAGGGGACACCTATTCAGGTGGGCTGAGTTAAGTGGGCAAAATAACAAAGGCGGGAGAAAGGAGAGGGTGACAAGGGGGTCTCTATTAAGGCAGGAAGACTCCCATGGAACTGAGATCATGAATAAAGGGGGGGGGGGTTGAGAGTGCATATTGGAGGTAACCGTAAGGATGATGGTGGTGTTAAGGTTCTGTTATTGGGAGACTCGATGATTAGGGGTATCCAGTGGGAGGGACAGGGGGGTGGATGCCATAGCCAGGTGAAGGTAGTGAGTATCTCTGGGCTGACAGTGCACAGAGCAAAGTTCATGATGTATGAACTGGTTAGAGATTGTGGAGGGAAGCTGGATTTCCTGGTGCATTTGGGAACTAATGATCTAGAGGAAAATAGTGTTTTGGAAATCCAAGCAAGGTTCCAAGAACTTGCCAGAGTCTGTCGGGAAAATGGATGCAACATTTCCTTTTTGGAGATACTGCCAGTACCAAAGGCTTCAGTGGAGAAAAAAATGAAGATTACAGAGGTTAATGACTGGCTCAGGAAGTGGGGTGAAGAGAGTGGGTTGGGGGTGTTAAGGAACTGGAAAGGAATTTGGGAGGATAAAGGACTGTATGACAAGGACAGGCTTCATCTTGCCCCATTAGGGAAGGAAGTCCTTAAACAGGGAGTGGCTGACTACATTCAAGAAAGGTGGGGTTTAAACTTGTGGGGATAAGGGAGGGAGGACCAGAAGCCTCTCCTCCAGATGAGGGAGTAGACTTCAAACCCAAGGGGGAGGGAAACAGACTGGGAGGAGGTTTCAGGAGGAGCAGAGGAAGGATGGAAGAATAAAGAACCTGGGTGGGGTTCAACAAAGGGGATCAGGATAAGGGTGGGGGTGGTGTTAGTAAATGCCAGGAGCTGGGAAAAAGTTGACAGTTTCAGACTATGCTGTTCGGGGAGGTGGTGGATGTGTCGGCAGTCACAGAAACGTAGGCCAACAAAAACCATGACTGGGACCTAAACGTTCGGGGGTACACTATGCTTAGGAAGGAGGGCAGAGGGGGTGGAGTGGCTATGTTCATTAGATATGACATAGAAATTGCTAGGGTAGCAGAGGCAGAGGGAAACTTCGGGGCCTTATGGATCACCTTACGAACCCCAGCAGGAGGTAAGGTCAAGCTGGGTGTAGTATATAGGCCCTCTGGATGAGTGATATCCAGGAGGATGGTTTGCTGGACAACATCATTGCCCAGTGTGGACCAAAAGGGGAAGGAGTGGTGTTTATGGGGGACCTTAATATGCCAGGTACAAACTGGGGAACCATGTTCTCTAAGGTGGCCAAGGAGCAGAGGCTTCTGGATGGCTTCCAGGATGTGTTCTTAACACAGCATGTGATGGAGCCCACAAGGGAGGGGCATGTCCTGGATATGGTTCTGGCAGATGGGGATCTGGTAAGGGACCTGGTTGTAGAGGATCCCCTGACTGGGAGTGACCACAATACTGTCTGGTTTCAAATAAGCATGGGGGAGGGAGGAGAGATCTAGGACACTGGCAGTGGACTTCAGTGGGGCAGAATTTGTGGGCATGGGAAATATTCTCAAGGATCACTTGAAGGGGATTACATCAATGACAAATGTGGAAAAGAGATGGGAGGTCATAAAACGGGGACTTCATGAGGCAGTCAGGACCTGCTCTAAGGTGAAACGTAACACAGCAAGGTCACATAAACCATGCTGGTGGTCCAATGAGGTTCAGGTAGCAGTCAGAGAAAAGAAGGTGGCCTACAAAAAATATAAAACAACAAGTGGGGATAAGGAAAAGGAAATGTACTATCTTGCATCTAGAAAAATCACCAAGATGGAGAGGGGGCAAAGTCTAGTAAAGAGCAACGGCTGGCACAGGGGATACATGGATTGGAAAAGGGGTTCTTCCGGTACATTTAAAAGTGGAGAAAAACTAAGGGACATCTCAGCAGATTGAGATCAGAAGGAGGGAGGGTGGGTGGAAGAGGCGAGGGACCAGGCAGAGGTATTAAACGAGTACTTTGCCTCTGTGTTCACTAGGGAGGGGGATGGGATATCTACAAAGTAAGGCACAATGGGAAAAAGGGTGAGTGGGATCAGGGAGCAACAGAAATGGAGCATGAGGGAGGGAGAGGTACCCCAGGGGTGTCACATCAGGTTAAGGATAAAAAGGCCAGTAAGGTGGAGGGGATGGATGATGCTATCTCCACCGAAAGGGTGTGGTTAGCCCTCAAGGCCCTAAAGAAAGATAAATCTCCTGGGCTGGATGGCTTTCATCTGAGAGTACTATGGGAATTGGTGGACATACTGTCTGCCCCTGGTGGAGCTCTTCAACAGGTTGCTTGAGACAGGGAGGGTACCTAGGGATTGGTGAGAGGCACATGTGGTGCCAATCCATAAGGGGGGGTTGAGGGAAGTACCAGGTAACTATAGACCCATCAGTTTGACCTCGGTGGTGGGAAAATTAATGGAGAGTATACTAAAGGAATGATTGGGGGTGCACTTGGAGGAGGTGGGAGTTCTGGATAGTTGGCAACATGGGTTTGTGTCAGGTAGATCGTATCAAACCAATCTTGTGGAGTTCTATGAATGGGTAACATCAGAACTGGACAGGGGAAAGCCTGTAGATGTATTATTCTTGGACTTCCTCAAGGCGTTTGACTCTGTACCCCACAATGGTCTGGTGGAGAAACTGACATGTTGGGAGTAGGCCCTTTGATGGTCAGATGGGTTGAAAACTGGCTAGCTGGAGGAACCCAGAGAGTAGTGGTCGGTGGGTAGCTCTTGAACCCTAGAGGGGTCGGTAGTGGGGTATCACAGGGCTCGGTCCTGGGTCCAATCCTGTTTAATGCATACATACATCAGGGAGGGTTTAGGGTGTGAAATGAGTCTCTTTGCTGATGACTCCAAGATGGGAGCAGTAGTTGAGGGGGAAGAGGGGAGGTTGGCACTGCAAGGAGACCTGGACACCTTGGAAAGCTGGGCTCAAACATGGAAATTAAATTTCAATATCACCAAGTGCAAGGTGTTACATCTTGGGCAGGGAAACCCTAAACACAGGTACACCTTGAAAGGGGAGATGCTGGAGGCCTTAACAGGGGAAAAGACCTAGGGGTCATGCTGGATGCATGTATGAGCAGTGCAGGAAAGTGGCTAGCAAGGCAAACAGGATGTTGGAATGCATCATAAGGGGGATCACCTCTAGGAGCAGGGAAGCGATTCTGCCGCTGTACAATAGACTGGTTAGACCACACCTTGAGTACTGTGTACAGTACTGGAGACCACACTTGAAGAGAGACATGCAGCTCCTGGAGAGTGTACAGAGAAGGGCAACTAAGATGATACGAGGACTTGGGGATTTGTCGTATGAGGACAAACTTGAGGAGCTCTACCTGTTTTAACTGGAGGAGAGGAGAGACAGTGGGGTCATGACTGAGTTCTTCAAGTACCTCAAGGGAATAAATAGGGTAAACATGGAGGGGATCTTTAGACTAAAGCAGGGAGGTATCACCAGAGGGCATTGTTTGAAGTTGGAAGGTGGAAGGGTGAGGGGGGAAAAGAGGAGGAGGTTTTTCACTGAGAAGGTGGCAGACCCTTGGAATGCACTGCCTGGTGAGCTGGTTCAGAGATCAACAGTGGAGGGCTTCAAGAGGGGGTGGGACAGACACAGAAAGCGGATGTATCAGATGATGGCCTGGCCCAGGGAGGGGGAGGATGGATGATAGGGGTTTCTGGAACACAAAGAGGTGGGCCTTGGCACCCAGCTAGGGATCTGAGGTTCAAGCAGACTCGATAAACCATAAGACCTAATCTGCTGGCAATTAATATTTTAATATGTAACAATAAAGAATACTCCAAATGTACTTTGATTATAATTCTGCTTGCAAACCTGCACCAATATAACCACCACCAGCTGACTGCTATTAACTCACAGTATTTCTGACACTCTCAATACATGTGATGTAAGAACTCTTCACTCAACATGTCACAGGAGTAATAAACCAGTCTGCAAGTCATATAACATGTAGAATCAGAAAAAGAACCCCCCCCCCCACACACACACACACTCACTAGGGAAATTAAACAAGCACTAAGGGATAGGGATCTATTATGTGCCAGAGCCAGATCTTCTAAAGCAGAACCAGATTGGATACATTTTAGACAAAAAATAAATCTGTTTACAAAATTAATCTGTACAACTAAAGCAATTTATTATATTATTTACTGAACAAAAAACAAGCACAATATTTCTATCTTTCGGAATTCTATCAAAAATATAGAAGGGGGAACAATTCTTCCATCATTACCAAGGTAATTGCATGAGGGCAATCAACTGCTCACAGTTAGCACTTAATCTTAGAGGAACTGAATCTAAGTTTTGTTTCAGTGGACAACAATTTCAATAATTCAACCACAGACCAAATCCCTCAACCTACTTCATAATCATCCATCCCCCCATCCCAATATTCCAAACCATTTTAATTTTCAACAGATCACTTTTAAACAGTGGAGCAGCTCCTTCTGACCCTCAATCCTAACAAGATTGCTGGGGCCAACAGTATTGAACCTTTCTTTCTAAAATTAGGTCACCCCCTACTGACAGTACCTATACCTCACCTTTTCAATCTTTCAATCACAAGCTGTGAAGCCCCTTCACTATGGAAAATTGTTCAAATAATCCCATTATTTAAGTCTGGGGTTAAACCTTCAGTACACAACTACTGGCCCATCTCAATCTTACCAGGGTTGCTAGGTTGTTTGAGAAGCTGACATGTAACCAGCTAAAAGAACACCTTGAGATTTACAACATAATTACCCCCCATGCAATCAGGCTTCTGGGCTAAACAGCATAACCTCCACATTAGTAAAGCTTACAAATGATTGCTCTACAGCCCTCAATCACAAGTTCACCAACATGGCAATATTTCTAGACCTTAGCAAGGCTTTTGACATGGTGGATCATACAATCCTACAGAACAAATTAATGAATGCTGGTGTAGGTCCAGCTGCTGTTACATGCCTCACCAAAAGATGACAGCAGTTGAAGGGCCACCTGCATACATATTGGTAAAGGAGTACTGCAAGGTTCCATACTGGGACGATAGCTATTTATGGTGTATATTAATGGCCTAGATCACAATACTGCTAACGTCAATCTGCACTTCTATACAGACAATACTATTCTCTATACTGCAAGCACAACTCCAGAGTTAGCCATACATTCCCTACAGGAGGGAGTCAATCAACTTCAAGTCAATCTACATGCATCAAAGCTCCTGTTAAATGCAGCAAAAACTAAATGTACGGTCCTCTTCCACAAAACTCTCTGTCCCCCCACCCTAGGCATTGTGACTCTTTCTAATGAAACACTGGAATTGGTGGACTTATTCAAAAATATCTGGGCAATTGGATGGATAACAGACTATTGCTCATAATACATGTAGAAAACCTCTTTAAAAATGTCAACAGAGGTTCAGGTATAAATTCTGAAACAAATCTTGTTCTAAACTTAAAGCTAAGAAAATACTTGTTCAAACCACATTTCTCCTATTATTAGACTATGGAGACATTATATACAAAAATTTCACTGCCTCTTATTTGGCCAGTCTGGATGAGTTGTTCTAATAAGCACTACACTTTATTACTGACCTACCTTTCAACACTCACCACTTCCTCCTTTACAAGGAAGTAGGAGGGCCATCTCTTGATACCAGAAGACTTAGGCACTTAATCACCTAGTCCTTTAAAGCTCTGAGTAACTCCCATCCTCAATATATTTCCACACTCCTCTGCAGATCTCTAGGGCTATTCAGCCTTTGAAAGCCTATTGTCCTCCTGCTCGATGTCCCATGTATTTTTCAAAATAAGGAAAGATGGCCTTCAGCTGGGCTGCTCCCATGGCCTGGAATGCCCTCCAAAAAACTCTCAAATTGATCTCACTTGTCAGCCCTCTGTACTTCCAAACACTGCTTGATCAGCATTGTGTAGACAAATGCACCTGCTAATAACATTAGACTTGCAACCCACACTACATGGTAATTCCTGACACACTGTTTCATTATTGCACAGCAATTATCTATGTAAAAATGTAAATGTAACCTTGTCACTCTGTTATCTTTTTATATGATAATACATATGTAAAACTGTTAATTGTCTACCAGTGTATGTTGTGCTGAGCTATTTCTTATTGCTTAGTACTACAATACCTGTTATAGATATATACAGTGCCATTTTGTTTTAATATTCCTTATGTTATCAAACTGTTTACTGTACTGTAATATATGGATAAGCCTCAATAATATTATAATAGGTTCTACAAAAATTTCCCAGTAATACATCACTACTCTCAATAATACTATCCTGAAAAGTGATAATACTGTCATTTCTGCTGATATTGCTACAGTTCAAAGATCATCTCCAACTGTACTATTATCAATGGATCCGTACTGTACATTACAAACAATAATAGAAAGATAAGTGTTTTACAAGACAGTAATACCATCTCAAAGATTTGGGGACTTTAGGATCTCTTGAGCTTTGCTCTTGAGGTTCCATGTCCCCAGGCCGCTTGATAGTATTACTGCCTTGTAATACACACGCATCTATTATTATATTTGTATTCTGTCCTACCTAGGACCTACTTATCAATGAGCTTTACTCAATGGAGCTTTTTCCTGGTAAAATAAGCAAATACAAATATAAACTGACATTAGTGAGAAATTAAGTCAGGTTTTAAAACTTTTCTAAGCTATCTGGTAGTAGATTTGGGATACATATGGCAAAATGTAAACTCTGTAGTGTAGCATGGTTCAGCACAGCTTCATGTCAGCTACATGTAATCTCCCTCAGTGTTAACATGTAATATGGTATCCAAGGTAAGAAACCCTGAGTTAATGGATTTTTTTCAGTGATAATGCTTATTATATTTTCAGCACACTTTGTGGTACAAGAGCTGTATAGTTTCTTTTTTTAATGTTAGTTGGGTTTTCCTGCCATCATCTTATATTTTAGATTGATGACATCAAGCTTTATCATATAGAATTACAGTAGTACACATTAAATGCTGCATAGATAATTTGTGTTTTTTTAAAATTATCCAAAAGAGGGACCTCTTGTGGATCGCTGGATAAGAAGATGAAAGACCTGGAAAGTCAAATCTTTAAGGTTCATGAAAGGGATTGGTGGTTTGCATACCTCTCAAGTGTCCCTGATTTTCAGGGGTGTCCCTGATTTTGCCTCAACATTTTACTCTGTCCCTCCTAAAATTTTGTTTCCATGGCTAAACAGTGGGGGTTGTAAGCACAAAATAATGTTGAGCATTAAAGTTACAGACTTTTTCTTCTTTAGAAAAAGCATTTTGCACTAAGCCCCATATTCTATCAGCTTTGTGGGTGGACATCTCTAATTCTGAATATTTGTCCCTGATTTTGGTCCTTTGTCCCTGATTTTTTTAAGCCTTGTCCCTGATTTATGAGGCAGGAGGTTGAGAGGTATGGTGGATCAACTCAGGGGATGGAGCAGGACTTTGCCTGTGACCGGCATTGGTGCACAACCTCCCTAGCCCCAGATCCTGGTGATGGTAATAAAATGGCAAAGCAACATTAAGGAGGCCTTGTCACAAATCATGGAGGGGCAAACAGGAGGAAGAGATGGATGAAGAAGGGCCAACTGGACAGTCTCTCCCATTTTCTGCTTATAGCAATCTGGATGGACTGCCAGTTGGGGGTTACAAAGGAATAGACTCTGATGCCTTAATGAGGGAAATGAGAACATGGGAGCCTGGCTATTTGACTGTTAAAAGGCAGAGTGAAAACAGGAATAAAACACTAGACAGTGTTTTGTCAGAATGAGGAGGCTGAGGGGTAATCTGTAGCTTTAGTTCCATCCTGTGATCATATAGCAAGCCTGCACCCACTGATTGCCAGGGGAATGGATGAGGGGAAGTGTTAAAAACAGAGACTGTAATGAGGCACTTAGTAAAGAGGCATTACAAGCCATATGGAGGATTAAGGCAGGATTGTGTCTGAGACAGTATCAGATGTGCACACATTCAGCTGATGGGCTGGCACCATCTGACCGAACTGTTACCACCACACCTCAATTTCAGGTGGGAAACTGAACATAGGCAGGAACTCAGTGTATGGGTGGACTCTGTGTGGTCTCTCTTGTGCAAACAGTTTTACCAGTTATGTTTGAACTGCAGTCCTGCATGATATTCAGATGCCTCCTACCTCCAGATTTAAGTATGGCAGGAGATAGTGTGGTCACGTGCAACATCAGGGGTTTCAATAACCTTATTAAGAGGGCCCATGTCCTGCAAAAATTACATAAACAGCAAGCACAGATCACATTGCTGCAAGAAACGCATCTGAGCAATGTGGAACATAAGCTAAAGAGGCAGTGGGGGGGGAGGGCAGTATACTCATCCACTTATGACTTACACCTTCACAGAAGTGGGGGAAATACTGATCCCTAAGTCCTGCCTCCTAGAAGTGACAGATGTGGTACAAGATCAAGAGTGTAGATTCATTTGTATAGAAGTGGCATCACACTCAATACCATGTACAAGTCTCAATATATATGTGCCAAAAGTGGAATTTAGAGAATGTAAATTTCCTTGTGAAGGTACTAGTAAACATGGCCCAAGAACCCTGTTCATTGGGGGGGTTACTTTAACGGGGTAATGCACCTCGAACTGGACAGGGAGAGTCCAGGGAGATCAAGCCCTAACCAAGTGGGCCTACAGATGTTAAACAGAGAACTGGCCCAACTGAAGTGTGGCAGTTCACCCATCCTATGACTTGGAATCATATGTGTTGGTCACATTCCCATAAGGCATGCTCCTACATAGATTTGTTAGTGGTGTCAAATGAGTAGGTCCATGTGGTGGAGTGATGTAACATCCTACCAGTTACACTCTCGGATCAATTTTCCATGACCAAGGACTGTCATCTGGTTCCAGTGGTTAAGTCCCCAGCCTGGTAACCTAATGTTTCTCTCCTGTAGAAGGACTAGTAGTGGGTGGAAACAGAGACGTGTATTGTAGACTACAAGGTCACTAATCCTAAGGCAGACACCCCAGAGTCAGCCTGTTGGGATGGGCTAAAGGCAGTAGTGATGGGCAAGACTCTCAGTTTTGCATCAAGAGCTAGTAAAAATGGGACAGGATGCAGCTAGAATTCAAAAGTCAGCTGTTTGACCCAGAGGCCGAACACAAAATCACTCCAAATGAGGTAGTGAAAATGAGATTGGATGAAAAGTGGGCCCAGCTGTATAAACTGCTGGATCAAAAAGTGGAAGGGACATTGACGTATTCAAAGCAGCAGTTCATTGAACCTGACAACAGGGTTAGAAGGCTTCTGACCTGGAAACACCACAAGGAAGTTGTAGGTCAAATTCTTATGCACCTCAAGAAGGCGAAAGGTCACTCAGGGTATGACACAGGCCCAAAGCTTATTCCCCCACAGTTCTCAGACCTCTATCCTCTCATATACATATAGGATAAGTAGATTATTATAAAGAATGATTTAAAATCTTCTTTCAGAAGGTAAGGTCCCGTACCTTGATAGAGGAAAAAAAAAAAAAGAAAAGAAAGAAAGGCAGTGTGTGTTCTGTGCAGGGAAAGGTACTGTATCAGGAGTCTTTGCTAAACCAGGAGGAGGCAAGAGAGCTTACCTGGGGGTGTGGTTTAGACACTAGACAAGCAGGTGAGTCAAATTACAACTTCCTGTTGCTAGCCTTTTTTCTTACCAATTGCCTTCCATCCCACCCACCCAAAGCAAGTTCTACTTTTATAGCCACTGGATTTGACTGTCAACAGGAACTTCCTGTTTGGCAGTAGGAAGGAAAGGATCATAGAAACATTGGTTTTGTCAACCCTGAAGTAAAAAGTAGCTCACTCTCCCCAGCTGCTGGTAGTTTGATATTGAGCAAGGAAGAAGGAGACTACTGAAGAGATAAGAAGTTGCTGTCCCAGAACAGGAAGGGTGAGAGCTGTAAGGAGAGAGAGAAGGCATCAGGAGAAACAGCAGAGGGATACAAAATAAGACATGATAGGAGTGTGCAGTGCAATGGCGTGGAGGCGAGTGTTCCGGGAGACATTCTGGAGGCTGCGATGCTGCCCTATTTGCAGGCACCTCTCTGGTCTGAGAAAGGAGGTTGCCTGTCTCCAGGCTGACCTGGCTAGGATTCATGAAACCTCCTCCCCCACCCAGGGACCACCAGGGCCAATGCCACTGCCTCAGAGGTTGCCAAGAAAGAGGAGTGGCTGGACCAGGATGGGCTCAAGGAGGGATAGGGTGGTGGAATAGAGTTGCATTCCTCCAGCTGTACCTCTTCACAATTCATTCGCTCTTCTGGCGGATAGTGGTTCCTCTATGGAGGCACCTGCAGTGGAGCCCAAGGAGGATGCTGGGAACCTTCACAAAGAAGACCCAAAGGAGGGTGGTGTGGGACCCCACAGGGGAAGAAAACAACTCCTGGTGGGGGACTCAATCATTAGGGGGTAGAAATGGGGGAGGATGGGGAGAGGGAGGTAAGGTGCCTTCCTGGCACCATGGCTTGGAGGGACAGGAAGCGAATCCTCAGGATCGTGGGAGGAGCTGCACGAGGGAGGGAGCTGGATGTCATTGTCCACCTGGGGAAAATGACCTGGCTAGGAATGGGATCAGAGCAGTGCAAGAGGAGTTTGTAGAGTTAGCGGGCCCAGAGCAAGTAGCGATAATGTAACTTTCTCTGAGAGGTGCTTTGCTTGTCTATGGCAAGGAGATGTTAGGCACTTCTCACCAGGGAATTCAATGAGTGGTTGAAAAACTGGTGTGGAGCTCAATGTTTTGGCTTCATTGGGGACTGGGGAGCCACCCGGAGGAATGCAGACCTATACTAGTGCGATGGTCTGCATCTGTCCGGGGGGAACCAGGATCCTAGGTGAGAGGTTTAAATGCTTCATTGGCAAGTATTTAAACTAGCCAAGGGGGGAGGCACAGAAAAGGAGCTGGGAAATTCATGCCTCCCCCAACAAAACATGGTGATTAGTGAGGTAAACACCAAGGTACAGAAGTTACTAGGGAGCAGAACAAATTTAAATGTCAAAAAAGGCAAAGGCAGTAAGGACAGAAATGGGGCTAAAAGAGGTAAGGCTATCAAAATGTGGAGGTGATGAGTACCTATGCCCGTAGTCTGTGTAACAAGCTCCCTGAACTAGTGGCCTTGATGGAAGAGGGTTGCCTGGATATTGTGCAGTCACAGAAACATGGTACACAGAGAACCATGACTGGGATGTCAACATACCAGGACACAATCTCAGGAGGGACAGGGAGGGTAAAGAGGAGGAGGAGGAGCTCTCTATGTAAAGGAAGGATCAAAGCAATAGAACTAAAAGATACAGGGAGCAGATGAGGCACTTTGGGTCACCCTGGAGACAGAAATGGCACCACAATCCACATGGGGTTGTATGCAGACCCCCATCTCAGGGGGAGGGAATGGACAAGGAAATGATAGAAGGCTTTCTTAGAATGGCAGAAAAAGGGGAGACATTGTTGATGGGGGACCTGAATATGCTAGATGTTAACTGGAGCACCTTTGCTACAGGCACATCCAAGAGCAGGGTCATTCTTGATGCCCTACAGGGGGCATGTCTCAGACAGCTAGTATTGAAACTGACTCAGGACAGAGCAATCTTAGACCAGGTACTTTCAAATGGGGATGGGGAAAGAATCTCAGATTTAGAAGTGGGTAGCCATCTGGGAACAAGTGACCACCAAACAGTGTGGTTCACGATAAACACAGCCATACAATCAAGCCATACAAAAGCAAGAGTACTAGACTTTAGGAGGGCTGACTTTGGTAAAATGAGAGAGTGCCTCAGAAAAGCACTAGCAAACAGGCAAGAAGGAGGGTGGAGGAACAATGGGGAGTGATCAAAACAGCCATCACAGAGGCAACAAGCCTTTGCATAAAATAAAATCAGTAAAACACAACGAAGGAAAAAAACGCTATGGTTCACAAAAGAGGTGGCAGGGAAGGTTAAGGTGAAAAGGGCAGCATTCAGGAAATATAAGGAAACGCAGAAGGAGCAGGACAGAGAACTTTATCAGTTAAAGCAGAAAGAGGCTGGGAAGGTAGTCAGAATAGCAAAGGCCCAAACCGAAGAAAGGATAGCCAATTCTGTTAAGAAGGGGATAAGACCTTTTATAGGTACATTAGGGAGAAGAAAGACCAAAGGAGGGATACTGAAGCTTAATAAAGGGGAGGGAAATGTGGTAGAGGTGACAGGAAAAGCAGGGTTACTGAACAAATATTTCTGCTCAGTATTCACAAAGGAAGAGGAGGGGAGTTACCAAACCAAACAAGAGAAACACTTTGAAGAGAGGGTCAATACCAGTCCATTTACAGAAGAAAGGGTTCTGAAAGAACTAATAAAATTGAAGGTGGACAAAGCAATCGGGCCTGATGGGATTCACCCAAGAATTCTGAAAGAACTAAGGGTAGAACTAGTGACATCGCTGACTACTCTCTTTAACAAATCATGGGAGGATGGGGTGGTACCCAAGGACTGAAGGAGGGCAGATGTAATTCCTCTTCACAAAAGTGGGAGCAGGACAGAGGCAGGAAACTACAGACCAGTTAGTTTGACCTCAGTGGTAGGGAAAATGATGGAATCACTTCTAAAGGAAAGAATTGTTGAGTACCTAGAGGCCAGTGGGGCACAGGACCCGAGGCAGCATGGATTCACGATGGGAAGGTCGCGTCAGATGAATCTAATAGATTTCTTTGACTGGGTGACCAAAGTAGTAGATCAGGGAGGGGCTGTGGACATGGCCTACCTAGATCTTAGCAAGGCATTTGATACAGTCTCACACAAAGATTAATACACAAGATAGCCAGCCTTGGAATGGGTCCCAAGGTGGTAGCCTGGATAAAAAATTGGCTAGACAACAGGACGCAAAGGGTAGTAGTAAATGGAGTACACAGTGAAGAAAGGTGGGTTACTAGTGGGGTACCGCAGGGTTCAGTACTGGGACAGGTCCTTTTTAATGTCTTTATTAGTGACATTGCAGAGGAACTGGAAGGAAAAGTATATCTCTTTGCAGATAACACAAAGATCTGCAACAGGGTTGATAGACAGGATGGCGTGGAAAGGATGAGAAGGGACTTGGCAAGGTTGGAGAAATGGTCAAATGTATGGCAGCTCAGATTCAATGCAAAGAAGTGCAAGATAATGCACATGGGAAACAAAAACCCAGGGGAAGCGTACACAATGGGGGGTGAGATACTGACAACAGTAAAAATAGAAAGGGACCTGGGGGTAATTATATCAGATGACCTAAAGGTGGGCAAGCAATGTGAGAAGGCAGTAAGGAAGGCTGGAGGGATACTGGGATGCATAGGAAGAGGCATCAATAGTAGAAAACAGGAAGTTGTTATCCCTCTGTACAGACAGCTGGTGAGACCCCATCTGGACTACTGTGTGCAGTTTTGGAGACCCCATCTCTGCAAAGATATAGACAGAGTGGAGGCTGTCCAGAGGAGGGCAACCAAAATGGTGCAGGGTCTGCACCAGAAGACATACAAAGAAAGACTAAAGGAGCTTAATATGTATACTCTTGAGGAAAGAAGGAGAGAAGGGACATGATAGAAACTTCAAGTACCTCAAGGAATTAACAAAGTCCAAGAGGGTAGCATCTTCAGAAAAAGAGATGTGCAAGAACAAGGGGCACAATTTGAAGATAGAGGGGGACGGCTCAGGGTAATGAGGAAGTATTTTTCACTGAGAGGGTTGTGGATGCATGGAATAGCCTCCTGAGGAGGTCGTGGAGTCAAGAACAGTGGGGAACTTCAAGAATGCATGGGACAGGCATAAGGCAGTCCTAGGGGCGGGTAAGAGGAAGTAAGCTGTTGGTTAACTAGGATCTGCAGCTTCTCTGTTAGGTAGGAAAATGGGCAGACTAGGTGGGCCAAGCGGTCCTTGTCTGCCATCAAATTCTATGTTTCTATGTTTCTAGGAAGTGTCAGCTGCACTGGATGCCTGAATAAAGCAGAAGGTGGTCCAGTAAGCTATAGAGAACCTGCAACTGGGTAATTGACTGGTGTGGACAGTCTGGACTCTGAGTTTTATATAACTTTCTCAGAAACCTTGATACCATTAACAAAAGTCTGCTGTGGGGTGCAGGGGAGAGAGATGACACCTACCTCTTGGAAATATGAGCAAATTTCAGTGATCCCCAAGCCTGGAATAGAAGCTACTCTGTGTGGTTCCTACCACCCCATCTCCCTTTGAAATATGGACATGAAGCTGCCCCAATCACTCATCTTTTTAACTTATCACTCACTCAGGGCACCATCCCCTCTATCTGGAAAACTGCCCACGTAATCGCCTTTTTTAAATCTGGTGACTCAAGTGATTTAAATAACTACTGTCCAGTATCACTTCTTCCAAACCTGTCTAAGCTATTAGAGATGGTTGTCAACGCACAGCTCAGGCAGTATCTGGAGAGTCACAACCTCCTTAATCCACTTCACTCTGGCTTTAAAGCACAGCACAGCACAGCACAGCACTGTGTTAACTCTTGCCAAGGTCTCAAATGACTGGCTAAATGCACTGGACTCTTTTTGCAGTGTCAGTTTTAAGTAATAAAATGTAAATGTATTTACAACTATTGCTCGTGGAGTTATATCTTAAAAGGCTGGTGTTTGCCCGAATCAGAAGGTTTATGAAAACATGTATGCACTTTATTCCTTGACCTGAGCAAAGCCTTTGACACTGTGAACCACAACCTGCTGCTAGCTATACTAAAGAATACTGGGCTGGACCTTATGGCACTAAACTGGTTTACAGACTACCTCATCGGGTGCCATCAGCAAATTAAGGCTGAAGGGGAACTCTTTCCACTGAAAACACTACAGAAAGGAATGCTGCAAGGGTCTATTTTTGGCCCTTTACTATTTGCCATCAATATATGGAGGCAGTATAGCACAGTGGTTTAATGCTTTGAGCTGCAAACCTGGAGACTTAGGTTTGAACCCCACAGCCCCCACTTGCATGCTGTGTGACCCTGAGTCAGTCACTTAACTTCCTTGTGCTCCCAGGTCACACCTGTAAACAAGCTTTTAGCTTAGTGTGTCTCTCCTGGTTAAAAAAATATATGTATATGAATAACATTAATGAAGGTATTAAGTCAGCAAACATTCAGCTGTTTGCTGATGACACTGTCATTTATTTAGATAGGCCTTCCTCAGAATTAGCTTTTAGTGACCTCCAGCTGGAATTCTACCTACTGCAGAAAAATCTATTATACCTAAAGCTACTCCTAAATGCCAAAGTACTAAGACTGTGCTCTTTTCCCCATTGGTCAATGCCTCAAATAAATGCAACCATGGAAATGCATCCCAAATAACCACGCTTTTAGGTGAGCCACTAGAAACTGTGGACAAGTTTAAATATCTAGGTGTCTGGATAGACAAACTTCCATTCTTTGACCACATTGAGGAGCTCTCAAAGAAGCTTAGGCAAAGGCTTGGACTCATTTTTGGGATCAGACACCAGCTAACCTTGGAAGCAAAAGGTAGGCTGGACCAAACAACCTTTATGTCATTGTTGGACTATGCTGACTTTCCGTATAGGCAAGGCCCAAAATCTACATTGTCTAAGCTTGACACATTATACTACAGAGCACTTAGATTTATTATGGATGTGCCCTATTACACTCACCACTGCTTCCTTTATTTAGTTTTAGGTTGGAACTTGTTGAGTTTTAGATGCTAAAGGAACTCAGTTCTATGAACATATAGAACCATTATCAATATGCTCCCATGATATAGTTCAGATTGCTTGCCCCATTATGTCATGGATTAGTTACCCACTGAGAAGTCTATCTTGTATCTGCCTTGCCACTCCCAAGGTCAGATCTCACTATGGTAAATCAGCGATAAGTTATGTCCTCCCTGTTCTATGAAACACCATTTAAAAGTCATTCAAACTTGCAACCCCTGTGAAACTTTCACTCTTTAAAGCCCTACTTGATTGCTCTGTCAAAAAGACATGCAAATGTTTTTGTTAATTACCCTCTGTTCAAGAGAATGGCCACCGTTTAGTAAACCTTTACTACTATTGGGAATTTATCGTCCCCCAAAAGCTAGTATTGAGGTGTTTCAGGCTCTGCAGGATTTTTTGGGTGATTATTTAAGTAGATATGAGATTATGTTAAGTGGGGATATGAATGTAGACTGGAAAACTGTAGATGTTAACCACAGTATTGTTGAGATGTGTAATCTTCTGGGTATGACTCAGTTAATAGCTGAGGTAACTAGAGTGAATTCCAAACGACCACTTTCTTCCACAATTTTAGACTTATTGTTTACTACTGAACCAGATAGGTATATTGCTAGTGGTGTTCTTCCAGATTCCTTTTCGGATCATCAGATGATATATGCTATTAGAAATCAGAAAAGAACTCAGAGATTAGTAAAAACAGTTTATTACAGATCATTTAAATATTTTGACTATATAAATTTTATGTTAGATTTGGATGAGTTTAATTGAGGAAGGTTGGATTTGGTTCCTACAGTTGCTGAAGCTTGGAGATTATTTCAGGAGAATTTTTTTGATAATTTGTAATAGGCATGCCCCATTGAAAATTAGGAAAACAAAGTCTAATAATTCCCCTTGGTACAATTCCTACTTATTTAAAATTAAGAAACAGCGGGATAAGGCTTGGAAGGTGGCTAACATCACAAAATTGGACAATGATTGGATGAAATATAAACAGATGCGGAATTATTATAATTATGAACTTAAGAAGGTTAAAAAAGATTATTGTAATAGGGAATTGAATTCTAACCTGACTAATGATCCAAGGAAATTTTGGCAAGTTTTAAAAAAATGTGAAAGGGGATCAATAAGTAGATTATCCTGAGAAGTTTAAAATGGGCGATGTTGAAGTCCCTATGGACCCTCGGGTAGTGGATGGATTTAATGATCTTTTTATAGCAGTGGGTAAAAAGGCCTCACCAGAGGTTAAGTCTTGTTTTTCTCCTTTAAATTCTCAAGTTAGAGCTATAGAGGTTGTCCCTTTAAAGGACAAGGAGTTTGTGTTTGAATTAATATCTCCATCTGAAACACAAAATGCATTACTTAATATAAATACTAGGAAGGCTGGTGGATTGGATGAGATTCCTAGTATTTTGTTGAAATATGCTGCTCCAGTTATTTCTTATCCCCTGGCTAGTATTTATAACATGTCCCTTATGAGTGGGGAAATTCCTGAAGTGTGGAAATCGGCTAAAATTATTCCAGTTTATAAGAACGGACCTAGGTCTTTAATGGAGAATTATAGGCCTATATCATTATTACCAATAGTAGTTAAGGTTTTTGAAAGATTGATAGCTAAACAACTTCAGTCTTATTTGGAAAATGGTAGGTTGATTAATAAGTTTCAATCTGGCTTTAGGCCCTTGCATGGTACAACTTCTGCCTTGTTGAAAGTCACCAGGGATATTGTGGGTGCTCTGGACAGGGGGATGTTGGTGGAAGCAATTTTTTGTAGATCTATCCAGGGCATTTGATACCCTGGACCACAACATCCGCCTGTCCAGACTACCTGCTTTGGGAATTTCAACAAAGGTGATTAGGTGGTTGGAGGCTTATTTAACTGGTAGGAAACAAATGGTTTCAGTGAATGGATGGGATTCTGGTTTTAGGGAGATAATATCTGGGGTACCCCAAGGATCCATTTTGGGTCCAATATTATTTAATTTATACATGAATAATTTTGTATTGACCAATCCTGATGTACAGTGTCATCTGTATGCAGATGATACTATTATTTACGTGAAAGGGTTATTATTAACTCAGATAGAATTTACTCTCCAGAAAGCATTTGATGAGCTTCAGTTATTCTATAGAGAATCTAATCTTGTTCTTAATCCAAAAAAATCCCAGGTAATACTCTTTTCTAGGGAAAATAAAGAGATTTATTCCGATTTGGGTTTGAGTGTAGTGACAGTGGATAATATTGCTCTTGAACAAGTCCAATGTTATAAATATTTAGGGATGTATATGGATCGATCATTGAATTGGATTTTCCATATAGAACAAGCGATTAAAAAGTTAATTGTTGTTTGGGTGCACTTTATAGAATTAGGAATTGTATGGATGTTAATGTAGGAAACAGGTAGCTATGGCTACCTTGATTCCTTTGTTAGATTTTGGGATATTATTTATACAGGGCTACTCTCAACCCAGTTGGCTAGATTAGATGTTTCCTTTAACAAGATAGCTAGGTTTATTTTAGATGTTCCTAAGAGAACTCATAGGAGAGAGTTATATCAATCTTTAAATTGGATGAGCCCTAATGATAGAAGGATATTTCATGTTTTGATATATATGGTTAAATTAGTTAGGGGTAGGGTACCAGATTATATTATCGAGGAATTTCAGCTTAGGATAATTAGAGGAGGGTTACGTTCTGCTGAGGGTATGGAATTTGTTTTGCCCAGAAGAAGGACGGATTTGGGTAGAGAACATTTTTTCTATTTGGGTCCTAACCTATGGAATTCACTCCCAACTTACCTGAGGCCAATTGGATCCAGCCCTAATTTGAGTGAAATAAAAAGTTGGTTTAAATCTGAAGCTGTTAAAAGGTTAAATGATGAGTAATTACATAGGTTTTGTTTTATGTCTCACTTCCTATAATAGGGCATATAATTGCACTTTAAGTATGTGTTTTTTTGCTGTATGTCATATGGATGCTTGTGTTATTGTAAATAATTTTATGTCTGTGGTATTTTTTTATAATTCAGTTAATTATGTTTGTATTTAAGTATGTGTTAAGGACCTCACTGGAAATGAGCTTGTCTCAGTTGAGCCTCCTGTTCTTTTGCTTGTCAATTGAATAAAAATTTTTACTACTACTACTACTACTACTACACCCAGAGTTGTTCCGCTCCACTGTTCTTTCTCACCTGCTCTCACTGTGCCTTAACTTCTGACTGCACTGCATTGTCACCCTGAATCACCTACTTGTTGCAATAATTATCTGTCTAGCTGCTGAATCTCAAACCTACATGGTTTTATTGTATATATGTATATAGCTCATTAGTGTGTAGCTCCAAAATATTGCATGTTTTTTCTCTACAGTGACTCATTGTACATTCCCATTTTACATGTACATATGTATTCTCAAGCAACTTTACTATGTTAATCTACTGTATTTTCCTTGACCTACCCATGTCCACCTTGAAAATGAGTTTTTCCCTACGGTGCTTCACCATGTAAAATAAAGATTTGATTGATTGATTGATTGATTGGATTATTGATTGATTGACAAGAGGTTGAAGTAGATGGGGTGGGGAAGTGTTCAGGAAGTGCCTAATGGAGATGTACACTTCCCCACAGGCAGCAGTCTAAGTTATTGGGATACTTTCTGAACGATTTCACCAAACAAGGGGCACTAGGCAAGGTGTGCCCCCTCTCTCCAGTGCTCTTTGCACTCTGCATAGAGCCACTGGCAGAGACAGTATGACAAAATCCAGAGATCAGGGGGAATACAGGTTGGAAAAAGGGAGCATAAAACTGAACTTTTTACAGATGATCTCCTGTTCTTCCTCACATCACCGACTACTCCAGTACTGTTGCTGCTCAGAGATCTGCAAGAATATGGGGCTCTCCTGGGTTATAAAATCAACTTAGCCAAATCTGAGGTGCTTAGACTTCACAGAAATATTCTAGTTAACTTTAGAGAGAAGTTCCCATTAATATGGGTTCCAAACATTACAGTGAGGTATCTGGGGGGTGAGAATCAGCCCAAACCTGCCATCTCTCTCTTTAAACTCAAATACAGCAAGCTGCAGACTGAGGTTAAGGTGCATGTAGCAAGATAGGAGTTGCCTGAGGGTCTGGATAGTGACCCTGAATGTGAATGTGTTACTCATCCTCCTGTTTTTATTCTAGGACCACCATATTAGGATAATGAATTATTACTGGAAAGCACTACAGAGGCTGACACACAGATTTGTCTGGGCAGCCGGTAGATACCAGATCAATAAATGACTCCTCTCCCTACATTGGGAATAGGGAGGCCTAGCAATGCTTGTCTTCAAGCTATGCTATACAACTGCACAGATGACACAAATAGTCTTGCAAAGCAAGCAGAGAAGACACAGCTTGATATGACACAGAGGCGATGACACCACTGCTGGCCCTGATCTATACATTACCAACATGCAAAATGACCCCAGGGATCTGAGCTTAGATAGTAAATCCCAGGATAAGATATAGCCTCCAGATACTGAACATGGCTACACTACTAACAGAGTACTGTATGCAGTACTGGTGCCCATATCTGAAGAGGGACATTAAGTTACTGGAGGGGATGCAGCGTAGGGCAACAAAGATGATCAAGGGGATGGGAGACTCATCATATGAGAGGAGGCTGAGGGAACTGAACATGTACTCGCTGGAGAAGAGGAGGGACAGGGGGCACATGATTGAAACCTTTAAGCACATGAAAGGAATAAACAAGACAGGTACAGAGGGGCTGTTCAAAGTAAGGGAGGGGAGGGTCACCAGGGGCCATGATATATGACTGGACTGAGCAAGGTTCAGGAGGGAGATGAGGAGACACTTTTTTACAGAGAGGGTGGTAGCTGGGTGGAATGTGTTACCTGCAGAAGTGGTATCCAGTAGAACAGTGGACTGCTTCAATAGGGGATGGGACAGGACACGGGGGAGGGTCAATGGAGGGGAAGGGTGGAAGGAAGGGGCAGCTGCAGAATAAGGGGTGCTAGCTGCACTTCAAGCAGACTTGATAGACCTCTTGGGCTTTATCTGCTGGCAAATTCTGTATGTCCGTACAACAAGAAGGAAACCAAGGCAACTTAAGCAAAAACAACCAGAGCATTACTGAAATACACGGTGAAATCCTACCCATGTTTTGGAGATCAAAGTAACTGAAAAGGATGATTTTTCTTTTAAATACAATGTTTTAACATGGGCATGCACCATTTTCACAACAGCAGAAGGCATAGTTACTTGCTGTTGTAGAGTGAAGGCACATCGTGATTGCCAAAGAAAGTATTTACAGGTTACAAAACAAACTTGGAGAAAGCGGATGGTGAAGCCTTACCATACAGTAGGGTACAGGCCCAGCCCAACAATTTCATATGTGGTCATGGCTAAGAGGGGATTTTGCCACAAAATATTGAGATACTACTAAAAATTCTGACTACAGGGGCAGTAAAAAAGAAAATGAGATTGTGTCTCTAAGATCCCCACATGGGTTTCCCTGGGGCACATACGGTCAGATACCAGTTTGTGTTTAAAAGAGTCACAGACAGCTAATTTCCCATGCAGACTAAGACATAGCACATCTCACATGTAAAATGGAATGGATTTATTAGTCAGCTGAGTAAGTGCAACTGGAACAGCATTAGTAGGACACTGTTTCAAAATCAGCTGAGGAGTAAAATTACCTGCAAGAATATGTTGACACAGTGTCCTTCTTGTTATAGTAGTGCACTCCATAATAGTGAGATGCCACTGAAAAAGCTTAGTTATGGAAGCTAGCATATACGTCAGCACCCTCAGGTGTGATAACGACCTGGGGGCCTAGCCCCATGCATGTGGCAATATGTCAAAAAAGGTACCAACCAGTCTTCAGCAAGTGGTACCCAAGCAGTGTGCACCCCACACAGGATAGGGGTTAAATTACCAGAAAAATACAGAAAAGGAAAACACCAAGGGGTTCACCATATGCAGACCTCCCTTATGCTTTGGTAAATAAGTAACATTTCTTTGAATAGGATTGAGGTGGGAGCCCCACAGCCCCTGAAAAAAACTCTACAATCTAGTTTCCAAAGTAATGGGGGGTATAGTTAGATGCATAAAACATGGTAATAGTAGAGATTTTATTAAATAAATTTTGTTAATTTGCAGGTTCCTTTGCTTCCACTGTGCCAGAATACCATCTGCCCATTTGACCTGAAGAAACCAATTATAATTTGTCACTTCAAAGTGGTTAAAATAAATACCCAGAACCTTCACTGGGTCATGATGCACTTCAATACCTCAACAGTAGGAAGCTATGGAGCTTGTAAAGCCACTCAGTGGAATTGCCTTACTCTTAGAATAATTGATCTCAGAGCCCTGCCTAAGCAAAAAATCATGCACTAGGGATTAAACTGCATCTCCTGCTGCCATATTCTTAATAAATATGCAAAGGTCATCAGCATATGCCAGCACTCTGAGTTCAGGATTATTGGGTGTGAGCTGTAAACCTCTGAGGGATGTAAACATCTGGTTAAGCCTAAGGAGTGGGCCAATGGAAAAGACATAAAGCAAAGGGCTCAGAGGGCAGCCCTGCGTTACCACTTTCTGCTGAACCACAGGTAAACCCACAATGTAATTCACATAAGGAATCAGTATCACAGCAGAGTACATTTTATGTATCCAAGACACGGTGGTGGTGGGGGAAGGGGGTACCATATTGCAATAGTACATTGAACTGAAAGGGCAACGTAACCTGAGCAAATGCCTGTTCTTGATCCAAAGAGAGAATGCAGCCTTGGAAGACTAGGAATTGGAATGTTTTCTTATGTTTTTAGAATTCCTACCAATTCTAAATTATTTTACTCCTTGTACAGTGCTTTGGTACACTGTGAATTGCACTTAACAAACACAGATCATTATTATTATTCTTTTTTTTATCATTGTTATTATTATTCTCTAGCTCCTGTCAAAGATCTCATGGAGCATGATTAGATTATTGAAAATATGACAATGGGGGACTTTGCAGCCCTAAGACTGTGAAATCTAGGTTTCAGCTGCCACTGCTAGTCATCTAGCCCATAAATTTGCTAGTAGTTTATCATCAGTATTAAGGAGAGAAAGTAGTCACCAATTTCCCAAAAGAGTACAATCTCCTTTTTTAAATAAAAAAATCAAAAACACATCACCCAAGGTGGGAGGTCGGGATGATGCTGCCGACAACTGCATAAAAAGAACCTGCAGTGTGGGAGCTAGGTAATCCAGAAAGGTTTTATGGAAATCTGGTGGAAGACCATCTATGTCAGGGGCAACATTTAAAAATAAACCACAACAGGTGGAGCTATGCTGGGATTCCCATGCCTGGTGTGGTTTGGTCATGTCCACAGGCCAAGTGACCAAATCCACACCAGAAGTGGGTAAATCCCAGCATAACTCACAGCCAGGAGTGGTTTACTGCAATTATACAATGCCCATCTTCGCTTTTGGTATCTAAACATTAAAGAAAAATATTTTTTTGCCAATGTAATGATTTTTATGGAATTTATTCTTTTGTGAGGAAAATTAGTTCCTCATTGCTAGGTAGAATATTTAGAAGATTACTTCTCCCCACCTCAGCTGAGACAGTGATATGTTTATAATTACTATTTTGATGTTCTTTTTTTTGTTTGTTTAATTTTTCTGCAATAATCACGGAGTAGACTGTGGCTGGGAGAGTGAGGCATTGTATTAGCTTCAGTCAGTAACTACAAGAGCTGCATGGCACTGTTATAGGATGTGGCACTTACTGTTACGTGCGTCTGTTAAGTGAAAGGCAGCTGGAGTGTTGTAGCTGTGAGTCAGTTCTATAGGAAAGCAACTGAGGATAATTACAGGGATCCAGGATCAGGCATACATTGCTCAGTGATGTGCAGTGATGCCTAATGTACTGGATAGGGGACCAAGGCAAACTCGAAGGTTGGTCCAGCAGTAGCCCGTAGCAATACATGTAGACTGATGAGGACAGAACACAAAAGCCACAATCTCACAGCAGCCTGAATTATTGTTTCGAGGTACATAATATTTCTGCATATGTAAGAACAGTAGATGTATTTACAAAAATAAACAGTTGAGTGGAAGAAGCTGTGAAGGGTCACCTGGTGCTGTGAGTGGGGGATCACTGTTATTTTATTTAATTAAAATGTTTAACCTGGAGACATAGTGAGCTGGCAACATCTCAGAGAGTATCCTGACTGGTTTCAGGATTTTTTGCTTGTTGTTATTGTGAGGGAATTGGTGTGTGCTTCAAGTCCCAGCTGGTGTCTGAGTCCACAGGATGGGATTATGGTTGAGGGGTTGCTGAAACACTGGGTGGACACTGGAGAGAGTCGTGGTCTAACTCTGGCCTGCGTTCTGGAGTGGCTAGTGGCAAGCAGTACCATAAATGGGGAAGAATGATTTGTTTTTTGCTTTTGTGTCCACAGGCTTCTCTAGCTACTGGATCTTTATCCGTGGGTTATCGTAGGATTTACTCATGAGTAAAGACCATATTTAGCCAGTCAGGATACCAGAAATTTTGACCCTATTGTATAATGTTAGATAATCCCTTAATAGCATCTCTATCCTCCTGTAAGGAAATAGGGAGGGTCAGATACTCCTGCACCTGTGGAGGCAAGACCAGGACTTTGAACAATAGGAGAAAGGAGGTGAAGGAACGCTGATATATCATGGGTGACAAATTTCATCTGTACATGCTCCTGAACCATGCACATGATAACTGCCAGGTTCACTGAAGGTGCAGAAATGTTCATGGAGCATAACAACTACATATGTCTACTCTGAAGTCGAGCAACGCATGCTTTAAAGTCATCCAAGGACTGGGTGTGACCTTGAATACCAAATTTTGCTTTTTGCTCCAAGGATTTTGCCCTGTCATATTGGTAAGTCAGCATTCTTGATTTGAAAGCTGCTATGGCCACTGTACAGTCCCTACCTGTAGTGTGGACGGAAATCAGTTTCAACATCCGATATTGTAAATCTAGATACTTCAAATACTTTGTGGAATGCATCTGACGAGCATTGCCATGGAAAAAGGAGCGAAAAAGCCACTTTGAATCCTACCACCATGCTGCAAAATTATCATATGCAGCCAACACTGACCACCTAGAGAAAAAACATCCAACCAGCCAGAACAGAGTGCAGTATCTAACAGCATCTTGACATTAAGATGCCAGGGTTGATTCTTGGGGAAGGTGAGAAGTCACACATCACAGAAGCAGCGAAATGCTGAATGATCCAAGGATTCCACTGGGATGACTAAGGACCAGGCCACCCTGAGACCCTGTAATGAAAAAGAACAGCATTTGTCAATGCCGAATGTTTGCTTGCTGACATTGGCATTGGTAGTGTAGGAGTTAGAGAGATGTATAATAGGAATGGCAGTGAAGTATTGAACTAAAGTCAACCCCACCAGCACCCTGCAGAGACTGACAGTCACTGGGATGTGCCTTTGGGTCATCAGGCACAACGGCCATGCCATTTCACCACACCCTACCCTGCAGACACTGTCACAGTGTGCCTTGGAGTCTTTGAGCCTTATGCTCACCCCATTCCATAAGAAATATGGTGAGATGGGTGCAATATAGGAGAATGGGGTGAACTTTAGGGCCAAATAGTCCAAGGTGCACCTCGATGCCTGTCATTGGCTGCAGGGTGTGGGTGGGGGTGGAATGGCAGGAGTATTACAGGTAACAATCCCAACTCACACCCCTCATACCTGTCAGTCTGTACAGAGTGGGGCATTATGGTTGGAAACCCTAACGGCCCAGGCGTTCGTAGGTATTTTTACTCCAAATTTTAAACATGGGTTTTTTGTGACCCCCATATCGTGAACAGTGGCAATATCAGTTCATTAGTGGAAAGCTGATTTTGCACAGCAACTACTCCATTTGGCACCACTAGCGCAAAAACACATTTCAAACAGGATGTGAAAAACGACAACTGTACTGTTCATAGGGAGGTGTAAAAAATGCAATGTTGAAAATCTGGAGTGAAAATATAAAAAAACTGGTGAAGTCACGAGCGTGCGTAAAAACTGTGCAACGCACACCCATAATGTAATTAGTTTGGTACTTTTTTACAGCAGATTGTCAACACGGGCATTTTGGTACCTCAGCTCATGAACAGAGTCACTGTGATTTTCTTAATCTGTTCTGAACACTGATTTCCCACAGCGACCATGCATTTCTGCGCCGGAAGCGCGAAAACACATTTCGGCCAGGGTGTGAAAAAATGACAACTGTACTGTTCATAAGGAGGTGTTGAAAAATTACAGTGTTGACAATCTGGACTGAAAATATTACAGATTTGTGAACTTATGAGGGTGCGTGGAAACTGCACAATGCACGCTCGTAACACAGTCATTTTTTGGACTTTTGTCACCAAATTTTCAACATAGCCATTTTAAGACCTCTGCTCATGAACAGTGTCACTGTGATTTTCTCAATCTGTCCCGAACATTGATTTCACACCGAATGTGCCATTGTTCTCTACATGTGCGAAAACACATTTTGGGCAAGATATGAAAAATGACAGCTGTACTATTCATAAGGAGGTGTGATGAAATGGCAATGTTGAAACTCTGGAGTGAAAATATTACAAATTTGTGAAGTTACGAGCGTGCGTAGGAACAACACAACGCACACTCATAAAACAGTCATTTTTGGAAATTCTTTCACCAACTTTTCAACATAGGATTTGGGGGGCCTACCTCATGAACTGTGGCACTGTTCTTTCATTACTGGGTCCCGAAAGGTGGTTCCATACAGTGACCACGTAATCACCTTTCAGGACCGAATAACGAAATGACAGTGACTGAATTCATGAGGAGGGGTCCCAAGAACCTCATGCTGAAAATTTGGTGAAAAATTCCAAATGTGGCTGAGATATGCACCAAAGTTTAAAAAAAAACATTTATGCCATTATACAGCTTACCAGCATTTCTTCAGTTGCGTGGTCGGCTTTGAAGAGTGCAGATGAGTTCCCAGTCCACTCAAGATTGTCGCGCTGACCTCTGGAGGTAATGTGGTTGGGGGTGTGTGGGGAGGTGGATGCACAGAGGGTGGGTGTGGGTTGGGGAGGAGCACGACAATCAACGAGGACTGTTTTTTGTTTTAGGTCTTTTTTCTTTTAGGAAGACGATCAGACTTTTGCCATGTTGGGGTAGGCTTCCAGCATGGCAGGTGGAAGTTTTTTTGGGGGGACCAGTGGAGTCGAAGGGGGATTGGGCACCCCCCTTGGCCATACAGAGGTTTGCCACACTGGGATGGGCTCCCAGCGTGGCACCTGGAAGTGTGTTTGGCGGGGCAGCAGATGGAAGTTTGCCACACTGGGGTGGGCTCCCAGCATGACAGCTGGAAGTTTTTTGGGGGGGCCAGTGGAGTCTAAGGGGGATTGGGCACCCCTGTTTGGCCATATAGAGGTTTGCCATGCTGGGATGGGCTCCCAGCATGGCACCTGGAAGTGTGTTTGGTGGGGCAGCAGATGGAAGTTTACCACACTGGGGTGGGCTCCCAGCATGGCACCTGGAAGTGTGTTGGGGTGTAGCCGACAGGGGATTAGGAACCCATGTTAGCCATATGCTGTATGGGAGGAGCACATGAGCACTCTGGGGTGGGCTCCCAGCATGCACCTATGTGTTCGTGGGGGGCAACTGTCTATGACAGACAGTTTAGGTGCAGTGCCGACATGGGCAATTTGCATACATCGAGCAGCATTATGAAATTGTCTGTGGTGGTGTTTTCGCACTCAACTATGCATACCATCTGAACAGCTGTCATAGACAGCTCGGACATTCATTAGCGGTGCAGCCACGCCTGCAAAAGGGAGCAGGGCATTGGAAGTGGGAGGCACACCTACAAAACTCATATAGGTGGCACTATGTTTCTTGCACATATGTGCAAGCAAACATAAAAATCAATATGGGTAGTGAGGGGACCCTTCATAAAGTAGGGGCAAGGAATTCCAGATAATGCAGCTTGACTACCATACAGTTTGAATCACAGAACACCTTTGTAATTTTACCATCCTGATCCTGCAGCCCTAAACTATAATTAAAATCTCCTCACAGGATGAGAAAGTGGTAGGTAAACAAATGGGGTTGCACCAGATGAAACAGCTGGACCTTAGCTGCCTTTGATTAGGGAGCATATACATTTATTAACCTAAATAACAGAGGCCTTAGGGAAAGTTCCAACAGTAATGCTCATCCTGGAAACAGGTCAATCAGTCAATCTGGTCCATTGAAAATCAAAGCCTCGAACCAAAATGCCAAGCCCATCACACAAGTCATGGCCCTGTAGCCAAAAAGAGGGACCATGAATCCATGCCTTTCGGGCTGAGTTCAAGTCATATAAAGTGTTAACACAGGTATCTTGTAAGAAGATAATCGTACTGGCAAAGGTGTGAATGATAGAGAATGTAAGAAGCCTCTCCCTGTGAGATTAAACACTATTAACATTCAGGGAGAGGAAGGAAAGATGCATAGAGAAGGATGAAAAATGTCACGTATGTGCACCTTCACCTGAGTTTACTGAGTTTAATGATTTTCATCAGACAAAAGAAGTCTCTAGGCCTGTCATAATTGTCCCCACACTATGTGGGACATTAATCCTTAACTGGGGTAGGTCCAACGCATTTTTGAAGGAATTAAAAATGTTCAAATCCACTAGTTCTTGAGGAAGTAAGTTCCATAATTTAGACATTCTTATACTTAAGAAGATATTTCTTCTATTAGTATTTGCTCAGTTTACCACAGGCTGTCTGTTGTGCAACCTAGCAACAGTGTATATTTTTGGAATATTCCAGTCCACATACATTAACTCTAGCAATTGAAACATTTAGTAGGTACAAAGAATATCACCCCTGCATCTTCTGCTGTATAAGGAATATAGACCTGTTTCTTTTAGAATAGTGGGGTAATCTTTGGATAATAACCTTGATACCATCTTGGTGACATGTCTTTGGGCCTGCTTAATGCAATAAATGTCCCCCTTGAGGTATGGACTCCTGAAAGGAGACCCACAGTTGACAAAAGATCTAATATATGCCCTATATAAAGGAATCAAACAATGTTCTGATTTGGTAACAGAATTTCTCCTGATTAGTTTCAGAATGTTTGCTACGCTTGCTACTTTAAAACAGTGGTTGGTAGATGAAAGTTTAATGTTTATTACTTATCTTAAGGGGACATAAAAAAAAATTAGACTGCATACAGCAAAAAAGAATGTAGGACACTTTTCCTTTATTCAATGAGATAGAAGACTATGAAATATCCTGCCAATGGATATAGTGAACTGTACTTCGGTATCTTCCTTCAAAGCTAAATTAGATAAGTTGCTCTCAGAGAATGGTTCTAAATGGTCCCACTGATGTGAGGAACAGTTAAAATGGGCTGTATAGCCTTCTACTGTTCTAATCCAAGTATAAACACCCACTATTACTATGCCAAAATCGCACTCACTAGCAGATGACTTAAGAAGTATGTTATTAAGGTAGTAATCATGATAGAAACATAGAAACATAGAATTTGACAGCAGATAAGGACCGCTTGGCCCACCTAGTCTGCCCATTTTCATACCTAACAGATGAGCTGCAGATCCTAGTTAACCAACAGCTTACTTCCTCTTACCCGCCACTAGAACTGCCTTATGCCTGTCCCATGCATTCTTGAAGTCCCCACTGTTCTTGACTCCACGACCTCCTCAGGGAGGCTGTTCCATGCATCCACAACCCTCTCAGTGAAAAAATACTTCCTCACATTACCCTGAGCCGTCTCCTCTATCTTCAAATTGTGCCCCTTGTTCTTGTCATCTTTTTCCTGGAAGATGCTACCTCTTGACTTTGTTAATTCCCATGAGGTACTTGAAATTTTCTATCATGTCTCCTCTCTCCCTTCTTTCCTCAAGAGTATACATATTAAGCTCCTTTAGTCTTTCTTCGTATGTCTTCTGGTGCAAACCCTGCACCATTTTGGTTGCCCTCCTCTGGACAACCTCCACTCTGTCTATGTCTTTGTGGAGATAGGGTCTCCAGAACTGCACACAGTACTCCAGATGGGGTCTCACCAACTGTCTGTACAGAAGGATAACAACTTCCTGTTTTCTACTATTGATGCCTCTATCTATGCATCCCAGTATCCCCTTAGCCTTCCTTACTGTCTTCTCACATTGCTTGCTCACCTTTAGGTCATCTGATATAATTATCCCCAGGTCACTTTCTATTTTTACTGTTGTCAGTATCTCACCCCCCAATTGTGTACACTTCCCCTGGGTTTTTGTTTCCTATGTGCATTACCTTGCACTTCTTTGCATTGAATCTGAGCTGCCATACATTTGACCATTCCTCCAACCTTCTCAGTCCTCTCTCATCCTTTCCACTCCATCTTGTATATCAACCCTGTTGCAGATCTTGTGTTATCTGCAAAGATATACTTTTCCTTCCAGTTCCTCTGCAATGTCACTTATAAAGACATTAAAAATGACCGGTCCCAGTACTGAACCTTGCGGTACCCCACTAGTAACCCTCCTTTCTTCACTGTGTACTCCA
This sequence comes from Neoceratodus forsteri, assembly GCA_016271365.2. Classification (NCBI taxonomy): domain Eukaryota; kingdom Metazoa; phylum Chordata; order Ceratodontiformes; family Ceratodontidae; genus Neoceratodus; species Neoceratodus forsteri. The sequence goes on along the minus strand of CM057449.1, from coordinate 154,569,614 downwards.
TTTACTACTACCCTTTGTGTACTGTTGTCTAGCCAATTTTTTATCCAGGCTACCACTTTGGGACCCACTCCAAGGCTGGCTATATTGTGTATTAATCTGTTGTGTGGGACTGTATCAAATGCCTTGCTAAAATCTAGGTAGGCCATGTCCACAGCCCTCCCTGGTCTACTACTTTGGTCACCCAGTCAAAGAAATCTATTAGATTCATCTGACATGACCTTCCCATCATGAATCCATGCTGCCTTGGGTCCTGTGCCCCACTGGCCTCTAGGTAATCAACAATTCTTTCCTTCAGAAGTGATTCCATCATTTTCTCTACCACTGAGGTCAAAACTAACTGGTCTGTAGTTTCCTGCCTCTGTCCTGCTCCCACTTTTATGAAGAGAATCACATCTGCCCTCCTCCAGTCCTTGGGTACCACCCCATCCTCCCATGATTTGTTAAAGAGAGTAGTCAGCTGTGTCAGTAGTTCTACCCTTAGTTCTTTAGAATTCTTTGGTGAATCCCATCAGGCCCTATTGCTTTTGTCCACCTTTTAATTTTATTATTTTTTCAGAACTTTCTTCTGTAAATGGACTGGTATCGAATTTCTCGCTTCAGAGTGTTTCTCTGTTTGGTTTAGGTAACTCCTCCTCCTTCCTTTGTGAATACTGAGCAGAAATATTCGTTCAGTATCCCTGCTTTTCACTGTCACCCTCACCCACATTCCTTCCCTTTATTAAGCTTCAGTATCCCTCCTTTGGTCTTTCTTCTCTCTCTAATGTACCTATAAAAGGTCTTATCCCCCTTCTTAACAGAATTGCCTATCCTTTCCTCGGTTTGGGCCTTTGCTATTCTGACTGCCTTCCCAGCCTCTTTCTGCTTTAACTGATAACGTTCTCTGTCCTGCTCCTTCTGTGTTTCCTTATATTTCCTGAATGCTGTCCTTTTCTCCTTAACTTTCCCTGCCACCTCTTTTGTGAACCATAGTGGTTTTTTTCCTTCATTGTGTTTTATTGATTTGCTTCACACAAAGGCTTGTTGCCTCTGTGATAGCTGTTTTCATCACTCCCTGTTGTTCCTCCACCCCTCCTTCTTGCCTGTTTGCTAGTGCTTTTCTGAGGCACTCTCTCATTTTCGTAAAGTAATCCCTCCTAAAGTCTAGTATTCTTGCTTTTGTATGGCTTGATTGTATGGCTGTGTTTATCGTGAACCACACTGTTTGGTGGTCGCTTGTTCCCAGATGGCTACCCACTTCTAAATCTGAGATTCTTTCTCCATCCCCATTTGAAAGTACCAGGTCTAAGATTGCTCCCTCCTGAGTGGGTTCCAATACTAGCTGTCTGAGGTATGCCCCCTGTATGGCATCAAGAATGACCCTGCTCTTGGATGTGCCTGCAGAAAAGGTGTTCCAGTTAACATCTGGCATATTCAGGTCCCCCATCAACAATATCTCCCCTTTTTCTACCATTCTAAGAAAGCCTTCTATCATTTCCTTGTCCATTCCCTCCCCCTGAGATGGGGGTCTGTATACAACTCTATGCAGATTGTGATGCAATTTCCTGTCTCCAGGGTGACCCAAAGTGCCTCATCTGCTCCCTGTTTACTCTTTAGTTCTGTTGCTTTGATCCCTTCCTTTACATAGAGAGCTACTCCTCCTCCTCTTTTACCCTCCCTGTCCCTCCTGTAGATTGTGTATCCTGGTATGTTGACATCCCTGTCATGGTTCCCTGTGTACCATGTTTCTGTGACTGCCACAATATCCAGGCAACCCTCTTCCATCAAGGCCACTAGTTCAGGGAGCTTGTTACACAGACTATGGGCATTGGTACTCATCATCCTCCACTTTTTGATAGCCTTACCCCTTTTAGCCCCATTTCTGTCCTTACTGACTTTGCTTTTTTTTACATTTAAATCTGTTCTGCTCTCTAACAACTTCTGTACCTTGGTGTTTACCTCTCTAATCACCATGTTTTGTGGGGGGAGGCTCGGATTTCCCTGCTCCTTTTCAGTGCCTCCCCCCTTGGCTAGTTTAAATACTTGCCAATGAAGCATTTAAACCTCTCACCTAGGATCCTGCCCCCCCCGGACAGATGCAGACCATCACACCAGTATAAGTCTGCATCCCTCCAGGTGGCTCCCCACTCCCCAATGAAGCCATGATGATTTTGATTCCCCCTAAAATGCAGAACTGTGCATTTGTCCACATTGAATATCATGTCATTGGTTAATGACTATTGTTCAATAGTTTTTAAGTCACTAGCTAGTGTTGAAGCATTGCTAGAGCTATCCATTTTGCCCCCCAATTTAGTGTCATCAGCAAATTTTGAGACGGTATTATTTGAGTTGATTTTCATGTCACTAATGAAAATGTTGAATAAGGTTGGCCCCAGAACAAAACACTTGGGCACACCACTACTAACTATACCTGCATTAGAGAGAGACACTGTTTATTCTAACCCTTTGCATTCTGTTCAAAAGCCAACTACTGACCCAATTAATGAAACATGATGAAAAACCCATTGAGTTTAATTTGTTTATTAGTTTGCAGTGTGAAACCTTGTTGAGTGCTTGACTATAATCCAGGAGTATAACATCCATCGGAATACTATCATTGAGACCCTAGCTAATGGAGTTGTAGAAAGCTATGAGATTTGTGCTGCAGGGGTAACCTGTCCTGAACCCATGCTGAGTTCTGTCCGTTATACCTAGTAATTGAATTGAATTTTCAAAAAGGGATTTGATAAGTCATTCCATGAGCTTACCACTGATGGAAGTTAGGCTGATTGGATGGTAATTTTATACATTAGACCTGCTCCGCTTTCTTAAATATTGGTGTAACTATTACTTTTAGCCAGTCTGCTGGGATCTCATTTTCACTTAGTGATTTATTGAAAATAATGGATAAGGGAAGGGTTGGGTAATCTGATGTTTCAAGAAGAAATCTTGGATGAATATCATCAGGTCCAGGACTAGTGTTTTTTCTCAATGTTTTTAATACCAAAGTTATATCTGCTATTTTCAATATATGTGGGGTAGGAGATGTGTTAATTTGAGAATTAGTTAAGTCTGAGTGTCTTTTTTAGAATAAACAAAGCAAAAGTCATTTTTAAAATGATTAGCTGTATCAGTATCAGATTGTAGTCTTTTTCCATCATGAATTAATGGCCCATCTGTCCTAGTATTTCCCTTTTTATTGTTTAAGTAAGAAAATAATGATTTTTGACTTTCCTTAGAATAAGCCTGTTTAAATTCTAATTTTTTGTTTAGAGTGCTTAATCATGTATTTAAGTGTAGACAAGAAGGTCACATGATGGCAGACTAGGAAGAGACAGTGCAACTCCATTGCTTCGCTCCATCACAGCAAACATACTCATTTAACACCATCCCTGATTCACAACTTTCATGTCAGGAGGGACTTATCAGTTTTCGGAGGCTCTGACTTGGCAGACACTTCATTCAAAATGGAAATTTACATGAAAAGGGCCCCCCCCCAGTACTCACCACCTCAAACTCCAGAAAAGGACAAATCAGCTAAATGGGCCAAACAGCAGGCCTCAGGCTTGCCTAAAGCACCAGCCGGTCTGACTGCCCTTTCGGAGGAAAAATTTATCGAGCTAATGAAGCCTCTACAAGACACGATTATGACAATGTTGACAGATCTTCAGCAAATTTAAATGTCTGTGGCTTCATTGCAAGTACAAGTTAGTGACACTGAAACTAGGCTGGTATCAGTCAAAAATAAACAAGGAAAAATGGATCTGCATGCCACCAATACTGCTAGGTGAATTAAAAAACTAGAAGACAAGCTAGAAGATCTGGAAGGGTGCAGCAGGCACAATTACCTTCTAGTGATTGGAATGCCAGAAAAAGGGAAAGGCGCCTCTCCGATTATATTCCTGCAAAGAATCTGCCTGAAGATAGCCGGACCGTCACCTAATGGGAAGACCTATGTTATTGAGAGAGCTCATCGAGCTTTGCGCCCACCTCCACCTCCAGGTTCTCTGCCTAGACCCCTCATTTTCAAGCTGCTTAATTTCTTGGATAAGCAGCATATCTTGGAGAATAGATAGTCTGGAATAAAATGATTTAATCTCCTGGGTGAATGCAACATTAGCTGTGCATTTCTCACAGATAAATGTTTGCTGAGCAGGTGGGGTAAGTCGCAATAATTTAATGCATCTTACATTTGATGCATTTAATTCCCAGCTCACCATCTAGAGAAATGACTGAGTCAGTGAAGCTGCTGGAAGGTCTAGTTAAGGATTCAGGCAGGACGTAGGAAGTTTATCCATCTTTAGTAATGATGGTAATAATTGTAATTGTTTAACTTAAGTTCACAGTACACACTGGCTGAAGGATAACTAAAGTGTTTATAACCAGCTGGAACTTCTTCCAAATATGCTGCACTATGTTACAAAACATACTGAGGCTCAACTCCTCTATTCCTCTAACTGGGTTTTTTTTTTTTAGTTGTTTAACCAGGTATAGCACACTAAGCTGAAAGCTTTTTTACAGGAGTGACCTGGGAGCACAAGGAGGTTAAGTGACTTGCTCAGGGTCACACAGTATACAAGTGGAAGCTGTGGGATTCAAACCCAGGTCTGGTCTGCTGGATGTCACCAGATTTGCAGCTCAGAGCCTTAGACCACTGCACTATATTGCCTCCTTACAAGACCCAAACTGAGATATTGCAGCACTTATTGCAAATTTTACGGTTGTTTAATCAAATTGGCCTTACCTCTATTGAAATTTTGAAATGGCCAACAGCATTTGCCTTCAGTTCCTCAAACTGCATGGCTTCACGCATGTTGCCATGTGCTTGCCCTGCTTGTGCTTACCCTGCTCACCACAGGGCAAGTTAAAATGCATAATCCATGACCTGGAAGTGACTGAGAGGTCACAGACCGCAAACAACACCAAAAACAGCCCTTTTAACTAATAATTGACCTGAAAGCATCGGAGAATGTCTGCAGCTATGCACATGTTTAGCCAACTGAGGACCTTGCCCATCCTCAAGATCCAACTGAACATCCTTTTGAGAGGAGGAGATGGAAGCATACAACCCCCCCATCCTCTGTGTCACCCCAAAAATACGTGGTGCACAAGGAATACAGGATGCAGTCTTGCTTTTAAGCAAATATTTTACTGTAAATGTGATTTACAAATACTTACAAAAATAAGCAGAAACATGATGAGTGGTCACCTGATGGTGAGAGATCAGAAAAAAATTATCCATTCTGATAGTTCTTGATCTGTCATCAGCTTTTGACACTGTAGATCACGGGGTACTGCTCAAGTGCCTGAGATTCATTTGTGGGCTCTCTGGTTTGGTCCACAGATAATTTACATCATTCCTCACTGGTAGAACTCAGAGGGTAGTGTAGAGTATTTTTTCCCTCTGAACCTATCCATGTGTCATGTTGGGTTCCTCAGGGCTTGGTGCTATCCCCCATGTTGTTTGCAGTGTATATGCTGCCCCTTGGAGACATTGTAAGACAGTATGGGCTGAGGTTTCATTGCTATGCTGATGATACCCAGCTCTACCTGTCTTTTGCGCCTGACCAGGATGGAGCACTCTCAGTATTTAACGACTGCCTCACTGAAATCCAAGATTGAATGAAGTCCAGCTGGCTGAAGTTAAACCCTGGGAAGACTGAGGTGATGGTTGTGGATCTAGGTCACCGGATAGGGGAGTTGGGGGAGGGTCAACCCACAGGATTATTCCTGGGGGATTCCGAGCTCCCTACCTCTGAATGGGTGTGAGACCTTGGGGTGATACTTGGCGAAGGGCTGACACTTCAGTCTCAGGTGTTGGCTGTCATTAAGTTATCCTTTTTCCATCGGAGGAACATCACTATCAATCAATCAATCAATCAATCAAATCTTTATTTATCCAGGTGAACATCATTGAGCACAGCTCATTTGCAAGATGGGCCTGGTAAGGTCAAGGTTCAAATTACATGATATAACAGATGACAACACTTACAAAGGTCAATTATATACAAAATTTGAAAATAAATCACATTGTCTAACATACATTCAAGCAAAATGTTCAATAGATCGATAAAATAACATAGATAGTGGGGACAAGGGGAGGGAGCAGGAGTGGGATGCAAGTTGGCGAGGCAGTGGAAGATGATATTAATTATAAGGTGGATGGATGGGCTAGGGCCTGTAATGGCGGTAGAATGACAGGGGTATAGGGCTATGAAGAGGTTAAGGAAGAGATGGGAGCTAGATGAAGGGTGGGGTAGAATACATCTATGGGGTAGATGCACTTGAATATCGTGGGATCATTCCATAGACTGGCTGACTGGGAAGGGGAAGGATAAGATTAGCACTAGTAATAAATTACTCTAGTATTAGTGGAAACAGTTGCATTTTTCTTTGATGAGTCTTGTATACAGATGTTTGAAGGATGTAACTGTAATATGACTGCTCAATTTCAGGGTCTTCTGTGTCATATTCCATAAAGTAGATAGTATGTAGCTGATAGAGGTTCTCCCATACCGAGTGTTGAAATTGGGCACGTTAAGCATGATGAAATTGAGGCTTCTTAAGGCATATTTACTTGCTGTGACCTGTGTGAAGCAATCTGAGATATAGTTTGGGAGCATTTTAGAGAAGGCTCTGTATGTCCAAAGTATGGCATTCTTATTTCTTCTGAAATGGAGTGAAGACTATCCAACTGCAGCATAGAGCGAGCAGTGGTGAGTGCTGAAGGGAAGATCTGTGATGAACCTTAATGCTCTGTGGTAAAGTGTGTCCAGTTTATGCAGATAAGAGTTAGGGCAGCGACCATATAGGAAGTCTCCATAGTCCAAAACTGAAAGAAATGTGGCCTGGACCAACTTCTTTTTTGCATCCCTATTTAAAAAATGCTTTATTCTGTGAAAGAGGCCAAGCCTCTGCCGGAGCTTTTTCAGTAGTTCTTCCAGGTGAGTTAGATAGTCAAGTCTGTAGTCTAGCCACACCCCCAAATATTTGAACTTTTTGACGAATTCAAGATTTTCACCCATCACAGTGGAGAGCTGGGGGAGAATGCTTAGAGAGGAGTTGCCAGTTTGATTTAGGGGGAAGAACAACATTGCCTTTGTTTTTTTTGCGTTTAGGAGAAGTTTTTTTTCCAGTAACTGATGTTGAAGTATATTGAATTCTGCTTGTAGCTCTTCACATGCTGAGACAGGAGAGGGGTTACTGACGTATAAGACGGTGTCATCTGCAAACAGATGTACAGTGGCTTTGGTGAGATTAATATCGATGTTATTAATGTAGATGGCAAATAGAATTGGGCCTAGGATGGATCCTTGAGGAACTCCTCTTTGCAGAGGCTTAAGTGGAGCTAGGATCAAGCACCTTGTTCCATCCAGTGACCTTCCTACATTGATGCATGCCTTTGTGACCTCGTGTCTGGATTATTGCAACTCCCTTTACTTTGGGCTACCGGGGGTTGAATCTGCTGCCTGCAGCTGGTGCAGAATTCCACAGCCCATTTGCTGATGGGGACTCCCTGGTCCTCCCACATCACACCAGTGCTGCAGGAACTGCACTGGCTGCCATTTCAGTGGCGGATCACCTTCAAAGTCAGATTACTGATGTATAAAGCCCTACATGGACCGGTGCCTGTCTACCTGAAAGAGCTTCTGGTCCCTTACCACCTTGTGCATCTGCTCCGCTCGGCCAACAAGGGGTTGCTAGAGATTCTGAGGGTTTCTTTAAAATCTTCAGAGGCATGGGCATTTATGTTTGTGGCCCCAATCCTCTGGAATTCTCTACCCCATCGGATAAGGGAGTGCATGACCATAGGGGGATTTAAACAGGCATTAAAGATGCATTTATGGAGCATGGCATATTGTGATGTGCAAGACAGATTTTAACTGCATAGTATATTTATGACTGTAGTGCAGCATTGTTTTAAATTGTTTTAATTTGTACTGCGCCTTGATACTTGAAAGGTGCATTCAAAATAAAACAAAAAAATAAAAATAAAGATGACTGATTCGCAGTCACTGCATGGAATCACCTTTCAGGACTGATTATTAGAATGACAATGCCACTGTTCATGAGGGGGGGCTCTCAAGAAGCCTATGTTGCAAATTTGGTGGAAAAAATCCCCAAAATAGCTGTTTTACGAGCGTGCATTGCTCAGTTTCCAAACATGCTCGTAACTTCATGAATTCATAATATTTTCACTTCAGATTTTCAAAATTGCCATTTTTCCATACCTCCTTATGAACAGTATAGCTGTCATTTTACATATCTTGACTGAAATGCGTTTTCCCATGTGCTGTGCAGAATAGCTCGGTCGCTGCGCGAAATCAGTTTTTTTCAGACAGTTTGAGGAAATGACGGTGATACTATTCATGAGCAGAGGTCCTAAAATGCCTATGTTGAAAATTTGGTGATGAAGGTCTGTAAAATGACTGTGTTACAAGCATACATTGCGCAATTCCGATGCGCCCTTGTAACTTCGTAAATTTGCAATATCTTTATGCCACATTTTCAACACTGGCAGCTAGTGAGACCCCATCTGGAGTACTGCATGCAGTTCTGGAGACCCCATCTCTGCAAAGACATAGACAGGATGGAAGCTGTCCAGAGGAGGGCAACTAAAATGGTACAGGGTCTGCACTGGAAGACATATGAAGAGAGACTTAAGGAGCTTAATATGTATAGCCTCAAGGAAAGGAGGGAGAGGGGGGACATGATAGAAACTTTCAAGTACCTCAAGGGAATCAACAAAGTCCAAGAGGGTAGCATCTTTCAAAAAAAGAGGTGTGCAAGAACAAGGGGCACAATTTGAAGATAGAAGGGGGCAGCTCAGAGGTAATTTAAGGAAGTATTTTTTCACAGAGAGGGTGGTGGATGTATGGAACAGCCTTCCAGAGGAGGTTGTGGAGTCACAAACAGTGGTGGAATTCAAGCATGCATGGGACAGTCATAAGGCAATTCTAGGGGTTGGGGGTAGGAAGAAGTAGGCTGCTGGTTAACTAGGATCTGCAGTTTATCCATCAGCTAGGGAAATGGGCAGACTGGGTGGGCCAAGTGGTCCTTATCTGCCATCAAATTCTATGTTTCTGGCATTTTTTTTCACACATCCTTATGAACAGTACAGCTGTCATTTTTCACATCCTGCCCAAAATGTGTTTTCGTACCTGTGGCGCACAATGGCGTGGTCACTGTGGGAAATCAACTTTGGGGAAAAATTTACAAAATTGCAGTGCCACTGTTCATGAGGGGAGGTTCAAAAATGCCTATGTTGAAAATGTGGTTAAAAAATCCCCAAAATAATTGGGTTACAGACATGTGTTGCATAGTTTCTATGTATGCTCATGACTTCACCAATTTTTTATATTTTCACTCCAGATTTTCAACGTTGCCATTTTTTACACCTCCTCGTGAATATTACAGTTCTCATTTTTTACATACTGCCCAAAATGTGTTTTCAGACCTGTGTTGCCAAGTGGCATAGCCGCTGTGCAAAACCACCTTTCAGCTAACAAACTGTTGTGCCGCTCTTCATGAGGTGGGATCACAAAAAGCCCATGTTGAAAATCTGGAGTGAAAATACCAATACAAGCCTATGGCATTTGGGTTTCTAACTGTAACACCCCACCTTGTGCAGACTGACAGGCGTCAGGGGTGTGACTTTTGATCATCGGCTGTAATGCTCTCTATTCCACCCCCACCCTGCAGCCAGTGACACACATCGTGGTGTGTCTTGCAGTGTTCGACCACAAAGTTTACCCCATTCTTCTATACTGCACCCACTTCAGTATATTTCCTTATGGAATGGGGTAAGTATAATGCCCAAAGACCCCAAAGCATACCACGACACTTGTCAGTGTCTACAGGGTAGGGTGAGGTAAAATGGCATGATTGTTATAGCTGACGACCCAAAGGCACACCCCAATGCCTGTCGGTCTCTGCTGGGTGGGGGTGGCGTTAGCGTCACTTCAATACATACCCTGCCATTCCTATTATGGATCTCTAACTCCAGCATTACCAATGCCAATGCCAGTGAGACAACATTCAGCATTGACAAATGCTTGTTTTAGTAGGGACAGGAGAAAACTCTACATCCGGGGATGGTAGTGGTGGTCAGGGTATTGATGTCAGGACTGGGTCTGTAGTAGGAAAGGGCCCTACAGGTAAGATTCCCATAAGATCCGCATCTTCAATGTGTATGTCAGGAGCCAACTGTCCAGGATCAGTGGCATCCTGGAGGGACATCTGGGGGGGGTGTCACTAGAATCGGGGCCACATCCTCGGGTACCACCTGAGACTGACTTCATGTAATGACAGCATCCTGGCTTAGGCCATCAGATCTATTGTGGGATGCCCAGAGGCAATACCGGAAGGAATGACCTTGTTCCTCACACAAATTACAATGGAATGGGTTTGGACAAGTATGTAGCAAATGTCCATATTTCAGACAGCTCGTACAGTGAGCTGCATCAGAAGTGGAGCTGAGATGAGGATGTGCACCACACTTGTGGTACATCTTAGGCTAACCTCAGTAAAAGTAAATTTCCTTGTCCTTCCCAATATAAAAGCTGCCTGGCAGATGTTCTATACTGGCAGCAGTTTGGGACAGTTTTATGTTAAGTCTTCAACCCCCCTCCCTCCATCAACACCTGTTCTAAATCAATAATGGGAATGGGGATATCCAAGACCTCACACCTTCTTAACTCAGTAAAACACATCAGAAATATCCACTCACTCATTGCTAAACAGAAATGTAACAGTTTTTTTTTACAGTAGGCTTAGTTAAAGGAATGGCTATGAAAGGAATCCAAAGGGAAAATATTTTCAGGTTTCTCACACTTCAACCAAAAATGATCCAACAATACAGATGTGCAAAACCTAACATCAAATGTCTCTTCCCCCAAAATATGCATAACAGCATACAAATCAGATGCAACAAAGGCAAGGGAGTCTTTAAGTAATTTTCAGATAGCAAATTACCTGTCTGGTGGGTAATCCAATCCACCCCTGTATTCAAGCTGGACCACATTTCTTCATAGTATAGGGTCCCTGGCTGTGGTAAACAAGTCAGACATCCTGGGAGGGGGGGAGTACCCAACCAAGGCATCCCATCAAAGGAAGGAAAAGGGATATATCACATTTTGGAAGTCATAGGGCAATAGATGGTGGGAGAACGGTATTGTGAAACCATACCTCTCAATCTCTTGCTTCATAAATCAGGGACAAGGCTTAAAAAGTCAGGGATAAAGAACCAAAAAAGGGACATAGTTTAAAAATTGATAGTGTTCACTCAGAAATCTAATAGAATAAGGGGACTGGTGTAAGATTAATTTTCTGGAGAAGAACAAGTCTGTAACTTTAATGTATTACATTATTTTGTGCTTTCAGTCCCCACTGTTCAATCACAAAACACAAATTTTATGAGGGACAGAGGAAATTTTTGAGGCATAATCAAGGACATCCCTGAAAATCAGGGACAGTTGAAAGGTATGGGTGAAACTTCTGAGAATTGGAAGGGTTAACAGACAGCATACTGGCCTTCTCTTGTGCTGCAGGATTTACTGCACTGGGAACCATCATCTGGCTGGCAGGTTCTGCTCGGGTCAAGGAGGTGGCTAGTGGAGGCTTCAGCATAGGAACCCATGGCACTCTATCAGCAACCTTCATCCAAACGGTTGCAAGCAAAGCTGCCTCAGTGGACCATTTGTCCATAGACTTGTTGGCTGTATATATTTGAAGTCTGGTCAGAGAAGCCCCGGGCTGAGCAAGAGTCTCCGTAGAAGAGCCTAGCTGAAGAATCAGGGATCCTCTTGAAGCAGGTGACCAAAAGTTAGAGGACTGAACTGTGTGCAGCAAGGGAGCAGCACACACCTTGGTATCAGTCATCCCTGAATTGTCCCCCAAAATTAGTGTAGATGATCCCGACCCTAGTGCTATGCACTGTACTGCTGAGTCCTGCTCACACTCAGGTGTCTCCCATTGTCCAGCATCAATCTTTTCTCCAAAAGGTGATACAGCCTTGTCAAACTGTGTAAAGCAGTTATCAGTAGACATAGTGAATATCCAACACAAGTCAGTGCTCTCCTGTTCCATTGACACAAAGTTTGGTGGAAAATGATCATGAAGAGCAGCGCCCTCTATGAGCAGCATCCATCTTCTGACATACCCCATTTTCCTCCTCATCCAACATTGCAAGCAGCTGTCATTTATGGGCCACCAGTTCCTCCTGTAGTTGTGCTTCCACCTGCAAAATCATGTCATCTTGCAGCTAGACATGTTGCTACATCAAGGGATCAGGAATGTCAGCACATGTATTTTTACTCATACCCATGAGTGCAGAAACTGATATAACATCAGAAAAGCGGCCTCTGTATAAGCGGAACAGGGGAGGAGGCCTCTCCCCTGCTCCTAGTACCTCCATAAACAAGGAAGTGGCCATCCCAACTGGCAGCCAGATTGCCTGAGGACACCTACTGGAAAGTAGTGACATTTTTTATTCAAAATCCAAAAAACAAAGACTAACAACAAATCCTTACATCATATTACAGTTCGATAAAACAGAAGAAAAAAAAAACTCAGTAGTGCTCTAAAGAAAAAAAAAAGAACTTCACCCCACCCAAACAATACCTTTCCACAACTGATTAAACCCAATGTCCCCCAATCATGAACGCTCATGCTGATATACAACATCTAATTCTGCTTGCACTTTAAAGGAGAGGTCAACCAAGGTCACCTCCTCATTCCTCAAAAATTGTTGACCTCATCCTTGCCATAAAACCCGTTTTTACATGCAAATACAATATAAACAGTCCTAAACAATATAAACTCCTATTCTGTTTTGACCATCTCACAGTTAGCTGATTGTACACTAGAATTTCATATGTTATGTCTGCAAAACAGGAAGCATTCTAGAGCACATCTAACATTGACCAAAAAGGATGGATAAAAGACCACTCAAAAAACAAATGTGACATAGTTTCTAACCGACCACAAGACTCAATAAAACACTGATGTTCAGTTATAGCTTTGTGTTTGTGATTTGCCCTAACTTTAAATTTCCAACGGCCACAGAGCCACAGTATGTCTGCATCTTAGGGAGAATTCTTTAATCTAACATAGCATCTAACAAATATTTACACTGTACCTGCAGCCCTACATTAAAAACTGGTTCCTCATAACAATTAACCAAAATTTCTGCATAAAATTGTTTTCGGTAACTCCTTGAAACCAGAGGAGCTCAAGTTTCCATAACCTAACACATTTTAAAGAAAAGTGCACATGTCTAGAAAGGGCCTTTTCTGCTATGCTTCATTTCCCTACCCCCCAGGTGGTGAAGAATCCAGCCTTCCAGGTAAGCATTGCTTGTGTCCACATACTCAAAACCCCACTGAGCAATGGTTTTACATTTGTATAAAAGATAATACTAAAAAAGAAGACAATTGGGTGAATTAGGTTCAGACCTCCTTCCTGCCAAGTTCAGTAAATCTGATCAAGTTTCACAGGGTTAAGTCTGCTGCCCCAGAGTACCTGAAAAAACAGGTTTAATAATTTTGTGAGTATTGCAAAGCGTACTGGAAAAATGTGGTCTGTATTCAAAAATATAGGCAAAATAAATTGCCGTAACCAAAAAATTATTTTCTTTTTTGTCCTGGACCATGACTTCCACCGCATTACTTTAGTCTGAGCAATAGATATCTTTTCTTCATAGTTTATTTGAGCAGCATTCTCCAAGCCAAAAATGAATCCCAATATCTTAACGGCCCCAATAGTCACTGGAATTACAAAATCATCCGACTGTGTTGCCTGTCCTAATGCTAGTGCCTGACTTTTCCCTAGATTAACCATAATGCCTGTAGAGGCACTATTTTCTGAAAAAACAGCTAAGGCTCTGGTACCAGAAGCCACATTTCCCATCACGGAACATGCAATCATCAGCGTATTTTACTTAATATGGCACCATTATGTGTTTAGATCGGTGTCATACAGGAATCAGCCTCCACCATCCACAAAAAGGGGTCCATACTAAAAACATATAATAAAGGGTTAAGGGGACATCTCTGTTTCACCCTATTCAAGAGGTACATGGGGGTTCTCAAATGAACATTCACCAGTGGACGTATCTCAGCCTCCTTCTACAATATTTTTCTAACATCTATGAAAGCCTCAGGAATGCCATAAAGGTGCAAGGTATTCCAAAGGTAATCATGCTTAACAGAATCAAATGCCTTATCCTGGGGCCAGCCTGGAGATGCTGAGGGTTGAGGCACTGGACGCCACACCTCGCGCTGCTCCAGTGACCCAGGTTCTGTGATGGACTCAGGTGGCCAGGGGTCAGAAGAGGAGGGAGAGGATGGAGCATCCAGAGGACAGCTCTCCTGTCCCTGGGAAGGGATCCAAGGGTGCTTGGTGTCTTGGTTGCCCCCGATGGAGATCAGGAGAATTGCAGGCACACCAGCAGATGTAAGGGTAGGAGTGCGGCAGACACCAGCAGGACAGCCGTGCACAGGTGTCATTGCATGCCACACTCCTGGGGAAACCAACAGCAGGAAAAACTCCTCCTCCCAGATAGGTGATGGCATCCTCCAGGGCCCCCTCCTTTACATGCCCACTGCCGGGTGCAAGTCTTCGGCTTTCCCGATCCCCTCTGGATGCCTTGGCCCACTGATGGTTGCTTTCCCAGCTCAGTGGACTGGGTTGCCAGGGGAAGTGTCTGTGCCCGATTCCCCAGAGAGGAGTGCTTCAGGCAGGATGGTAGAGGGAGGACGGTGAGCGAGGAAGCCAGAGAGAGTTCCGGTGAGTGAGGTGAGTTAACAAAAAGAAAATGCATTCTCCTGATCTACAGACAAGAGATACCCATCCATAGAAACATAACATAGAAGCATAACATTTGATGGCAGATAAGGACTGCTTGGCCCATCCAGTCTGCCCATTTCCCTACCTAATGGATAAGCTGCAGATCCTAGTTAACCAACAGCCTACTTCTTCCTACCCCAACCCCATATAATTGCCTTATGACTGGCCCATACATTCTTGAATTCCCGCACTGTTTTTGACTCCATGACCTCCTCCGGAAGGCCACTCCATGCATCCACAACCCTCACTGTGAAAAAATACTTCCTTACATTACCTCTGAGCCCCCCCCACCTTCAAATTGTGCCCCCTTATTCTTGCACACCCCTTTTTCTGAAAGATGCTACCCTCTTGGACTTTTTAATTCACTTGAGTTACTTGAAAGTTTCTATCATTCCCCCTCTCCCTCCTTTCCTTGAGGCTATACATATTAAGCTCTTTAAGTCTCTCTTCATATGTCTTCCAGTGCAGACCCTGCACCATTTTAGTTGCCTCCTCTGGACTGCTTCCATCCTGTTTATGGCTTTGCAGAGATTGGGTCTCCAGAACTACACGCAGTACTCCAGATGGGGTCTCACCAGCTATCTGTTCAGAGGATAACAACTTCCTGTTTTCTAGTGGTGATGCCTCTCCTATGCTTCCCAGTATCCCCCAGCCTCCTTACTGCCCTCTCACATTGCTTGCCCACCTTTAGGTCATCTCATATGACTACCCCCAGGTCCCTTTCCATTTTTGTTGTTGTTACTATCTCACCTCCCATTGTTGACTCTTCCCCTGGGTTTTTGTTTCCCAGGTGCATTACCTTGCACTTCTTAGCAATGAATCTAAGCTGCCATACATTTGACAATTCTGCCATCCTCGCCAAGTCCCTTCTCATCCTTTCCATCCCACTTTGTGTATCAACTCAGTTGCAGATCTCTGTGTCATCTGCAAAGAGACATACTTTTCCTTCTAGTCCCTCTGCAATGTTGCTTATAAAGACATTGAAGAGGACTAGTCCTAGTACTGAACCCTGTGGTACCCCACTAGTAACCCCATTTCTTCACTGTGGACTCCATTTACTATTACTCTCTGTGTCCTGTAGTCAAGCCAATGTTTTATCCAGGCTACCACCCTGGGACCCTCTCCCAGGCTGGCTAATTTGTTTATTAATCATTTGTGTGGGACTGTGTCAAATACCTTTCTAAAGTCTAGGTAGGCCATGTTCACAGCCCCCCTGATCTACTACTTCGGTCACCCAGTCAAAGAAATCTATTAGATTTGTCTGACATGACCTTCCTGCTGTGAATCCATGCTGCCTTGGGTCTTGTGCCCTCTGGCCTCTAGGTACTGCACAATTCTTTCCTTCAGAAGTGATTCCATCATTTTCTCTATCACTGAGGTTAAACTAACAGGTCTGTAGTTTCCTGCTTCTTTCCTGCTCCCACTTTTGTGAAGTGGAATCACATCTGCCCTCCTACAGTCCTCAGGTATCACCCTCATCCTCCCTATCATTTGTTAGAGGTAGTCAGTGGTGTCACTAGTTCTAACCTTAGTTCTTTAGAATTCTGGGATGAATCCCATCAGGCCCCATTGCTTTGTCCACCTTCAGTTTTAAGAGTTCTTTCAGAACCCTTTCTTCTGTAAATGGGCTGGTATCAACTCCTGTATCCGGAGTATTTCTATTGTTTGGTTTAGGTACCTCCCTCTTCATTTGTGAACACTGAGCAAAAATATTTGTTTAGTATCTCTGCCTTTTCACAGTCACCCTCTGCCCACCCTCCCCTTTATTAAGCCTCACTATCCCTCACTTGGTCTTCCTTCACTCCCTGATATACTTATAAAGGTGTTATCCCCCTTCTTAACTGATTTGGCTATCTTTTTCTCGGTTTGGGCCTTTGCTGTTCTGACTGCCTTCCCAGCTTCCTTTGCTTTAACTGATACACTGTCCACTGTCATATGTAAGCCTTGTTCAACTATTTCCCTAATGTCATTAGGTTCTGATTAATATTATGACCTGGAATGGCCCATGTTTTTGCGTCCAGCAATATGGTTTGTGCAACTCTTACTAACCGTTTCTTAACCATTTTAGCCAATATTTTAGAATCTGAGGTCAATAAACTTATAGGCCTCCAATTCTTGATCTCCATGGGGTCTCTCTTATTAAATAAAAAGAACATCACCCTTCTGTCATACTGGATCCTAATCTCCCTAAATTGGGGAGAGCACCAAATACATCCTGTAACATTGGACAGAGCTGTTCTGAAAAAGAGTCTGTGAAATTAATTTGGGATGCCATCATTCCCAGTGGCTTTCCCATTGGTCAAGGTCTTAATGGCATTCCTAATTTCAACTGCTCGAAAGGTTTCACATAGTTGGTACTGGTCCAATTCTGAAATTTGGGGAGTGGCCAAAGTTCCTGGATATTCCCCTGGGTCTGAGCCACCCCCTCTCCTAAATTTCTGCTCAACATAGTGCTGCACTACCTGCTGAAGGGATGATATATCTGTTACCTGTTGTCCTGCCTCGTCCCTTAAGGAGATCACAACTCTCTGGTTCACTCTATCCACATTACTATCAAAGGGATTCATGTGAAACCTAGAACCCTGGATGTCAAACTTCTGTTCCAAGTGCAATGACTGTTCTGTGTCATATTGATATGAAAACATCTCTTGCTTTACCTCAGAAAGTTGTCTACCAGGTCCATCCATGTCTCTCTCATCTGTGTCAAGAGCTTCAAGAATCGATGCCTAAGACCCACATATTTGCAGTATTTGACTGAGCCACCTTCTGAGACACCCAGATCAGTAATTGTTTTAAATCTATCTTAGTGTCTTCCCATCATTCTGCTGGGCTTTCATATAAGCACTTGACTGACTGACTGACTGACTGGCAGTGAATAGTTTCAAAATCTCTGCTTTAACAGATTCATCCTGCATTAAAGATATATTTAACCCCCAGTACCCCCTACCAGGTTGGGCATGTTTTATTAAGTCAATTACTGCCTGTACTGCAGCATGATCTGAGGTCTTCATGGGAAGTATCTTAATGCTACTGACAGGGGTCCTATCCTGAAAGAACCAAAACTCTACATGGGTAGAAAAAGTTCCATTGTAAAAAGTGTGTACAGGAGGTATCCCTGTAATGTTGTATGCTTTCTGAAACCCAGAACGGTGCAAAATAAGTTTCAGCAGATTTGTGTCACAGAAAATCTTATCTGTTTTCCTCCCCAATCCCATTTTGTCAACCCACAATTAAAGTCACCCCCAAAAAAAGGTTAACCCAGAGGTGTGCCAGAAAGGCTCTATTAAGTGAAACAATTTAATTCTCTCAGCTTTAATTTGAGTGGCATAAGTGTTAATGAGGTAGAAGGGTTTACCAGCATACTGAATATCCACAACCATTGCATGGCCTAGGCAAATGCTTACTACTCTGGTAATCTTCACCGCCTGTCCAAAAGAGAGAATCCCCAGCCCTGAACACATCTCTTCTCCAATGGGCCACTGTGATGACCACTACTTCCACTCCTTTTGTGCTAGCTTAATATCTGTAATGGAATGAAGATGGGTGTCCTGAAGAAAAACTATATCCCCTCAAAGTCATGCAAAAGAAAAAGTGACCTGTCTTTCAGCAGCAAACTTTATACTATTCACATTGCCTTTAGTAATAGTTGCTTTGCCATTAAGGAAAAGAAACAGGAACAGCCAATACATACAAGAAAACCACATGGTAGTTCAATTCATTTTTTCTTTTTCCATTTGTTAGACTTTTTAGCATCTCCTTGGACCACTTCCATGTCACTATCCAGCTGTGAAGATGCTACCAATGATTCTGCCTGTCCACAGTTTGTAAAACAGAAAAAGGATTATGTGAGTCAATAGGATCCTTCACATCTGAAATCACCTGAGGAGCAGGTGGTTGTAGAGCTGCCCTTTGATCAGGTCATCATTTTAAATGGCCCTCCTCTAGAAGATGTAGGGTTTGGCGTGCTCTGGACTGAGGAACAGGATTGAACAACAGACTGTGATATGTCTGCCACATATTGGGGGTGGGTTGGGCCTTTTTGATCTTGTATGTTGTATATTGTGCTGATGTATTAATACCTGTGTTAGATTCCAACCAGAAACCCACATCCTCTATCGTGGATATTATGGGCTCAGTTTTAAGACAGCTCATAGATCGCCGCAATTTGTGGCAATCTACAGCTGTGGCAAACTCCTGGTGCATTAGGGACCCTGCATCTTATTTTATAAAACAGGCAGCCCCTGCGCCAAACACCCAGGAGTTTACATAGCTGCAAGGTTGTACATGATTCAGTGCACCTGTGCGGTCTGATGGAGGGATCTATCATCCCACTGCCCAGTGCAACCCTAGATGACCCATGGAGATTGGTGGTAGCAATGATGGAAGGTGGGGACTGGGGGCTAATGTAGCCAAGTGGTGCCATGGGGGTGAGAGGGGCGCAGTGCAGTGGGGGGGATGTGGGAGGGTGCTCAGCGGGGGTGCCCTGTGGGTTGGCACACAGCTGAATGGGCTGGTTGGGGGGCACAGCTGGACCAACATGACCCATTTCCCAGTGAACAGCAGTCCTGGCACCTGTCCCATGGACCCACAGTCCCCAGCATTGTAGTCAGACATCCACTGGCCTTCAAAGGGAGGCTCCATACCTGCTGAATGTCACATTATTTGGGCATGTCATCAACCACCAAACACACTCTGCAACCTGTACCTACTGCCGCCTCCCTCTTAGGGCACTATGGGTCCTGTCGCTTGGACAGGTGCTGGGGTGCTGTTAACTGGGGTTCAGGTCACACTGGTCTGGCTGCCCCCACCTGTCCCCTTGGCAGTGCCCACCTCACAGGGCACCTTTGCTGAGGTGCCTTCACACGCTCCTCCCACTGTCACCATACCACCCTCGCCTCCCATGGCAACACCAGAGCTCCAGTGGCCCTCAGTCCCCACCTTCCAGGTCCCCCAATCACCATCCTGTTAGACAGCAGTTAAAGAAACAGATGCAGCATATTGAATCAGTAAACCAAGCCTATCCCTTGAGTGCCTCCACCACCCACCAACTGACAGTTCACTGAAAGGCAGTGTAGTGTCTGAAATTGGCATGGATGCCCATATACTATAAAAGATAATGTATGGACATCGATACACACACACACACACACACACAAGTCTGTGTTTTCATCTCTAGTTTTCAGTGACTACCCGTGAACATCTCAGACTTCACTCTTGAGGTTCCTGGTTGCCAAAGAAACATCTAGATGTGGGAAAAGTCTAACTGCGTATCACTGCCCATACATTATCCTCTATATTCCAGACATGGAATTCCATGTATAACAGGGTTCCACCATATAATACATCATTTTAGAAAATGGCAAGAAAAAATATGTGAATTTCACTGGCTGAAAGACATCACCTAAATCTCTAAAAATGCACAGTCAGGCACTGAATCTTGTTTTTCTCCCCAAAAACCTACTTACATAAACATATCAATGCACTCCAAAATGAAGGTACAAAAAAATGCATTAGCCACCATCCTGGAATTTTTTTTTTATTCCATAATTTTAGTGAAGAGTATAAATAAAATTAGTTTTCACTTTGGTACAGTATATAACAAGAAAGAAATATAGATTTGACATTGCTGGTATGTAGATAGCTAGTAAGCTATGTATACATATATATATATATATATATATATATATATATACATATATACTGTATATATATATATATATATATATATATATATATATACATATATATTACATATATATATATATAATTTATATATATATATATATATATATACACACACACATATATTAAAGGGGCACGTTCGTGCCACCTATAGTTAGGGTTGAGTAGGCAGTTTAATATTAAACGCCAAATATTGCACATTAATAATTTTGCAACTGTTTAATGGCTTTGCACAAAATTTGGAATGCGCTGTCCTGTGGGTAGATCTCTTGATATGCCAAGTTGCTTTTCGATTGGATTTGCATTTTGTGTGCAGCAAAGTGCCAAAAACACATTTTTTGCCTTTTTTTGCCCATTTTTGCTGAGTATTGCCCATTGCACTGCAGCCATGCCATTTGAAACTTTGGTCTGAAAGGTTCAGGGTGAAAGAGGACAATACAGCATTAGTTGGAAAAAAAATATTAATCCAGTCCAAAGTTATTTAATTTAGAATTTTCAGGTTCTGAGCATACTCAGTTCAGTCTTTGGAATAGGTATATGTTTTGTGAGAGGATTTGCCTCACAACTAAGGATTGTGTTATCTCGTGAATGGGGGTTTATGAAATCCCAGTTCATGAGGATAAAATCCCTTTTTGCAAGCTGCCATCTCATTTTTATTTTTTGACACAAATAAAACATTGTAACTTGCCACACGGATGTGTTCTGTGGTAACTGAAGTATGGGTTTTGTTCAGGGCGGCACCCTGTACAAACACATGGCTTTGGTTTACTTAAGTTTTGTGAAAAAAAAAGGGCATTTTTGTATTTTAAAAATCCTTGTTCATCACTCGCTTCCAATTCTTGATCAAGAGGTGTCAAAATCCTTGTTCACGAGGTGATCCTTGTTCATGAGCTGTCAACATCCTTGATCATGATTTCCAGACCAGATGGCCCTATCTTGCAAACAAAGATTGGCTCGTAAACAGGGATTTTCTCAGCTCATGAAAAGGGATTAGCTTGCAAAACGGGATTTTAACAGCTTGCGAAAAGGGATTGGTTTTTTAATCTGCACAGCAGGTTGATAAATCCCTTTTGCAGGTCTCAGAATCTCTTTTCATGAGCCAGTCTTTGTTCACAAGCTGTCAAAATCATTGTTCTTGATTTCCGGACCAGATGACCCTATCTTGTGAACAAGGATTGGCTCGCGAACATGGATTTTGTCACCTCATGAAACAGGATCAGCATGTGAAAGGGGATTTTGACAGCTTGCGAAAAGTGATTCTTTTTTTAAATAGCTTTTTGCAAGCTGTCAATAACCCCTTTCGCGAGCTGTTAAATCCCTTTTTGCGAGCCAATCCCTTTTCGTGAGCTGTCAAAATTCTTGTTGGTGAGATCAGGACCAGATGGCCAAAATCTCATGAACAAGGAATTCTTACCAATGGGGATTCTGACAGCTCACAAATGGGGATTCATCTAAATGGGGATTTTGACACCTCACAAACATAGAATTTAAAAGCTTTCCCACTGTACTGCTAATAAATTATTTGGTCTTTTGGTTTTAAATTTGCAGGGTGCAAAGGGAGTATTCCACAGATGTGAATTATGCTGTTTAGGTGCAAAGATTTTCATTGGTTCCATAGCTATGCCATTACGAAGTTGAGAAATTTATATACACACACCAACAGGTGTTGGGGTGTGCTTTTGGGTCATCAGCCCTAATTCTCACCCCATTCCATTTGTAAAGAAGGTAAGATGGTACAGTATAGAAGAATGGGGTGAGCGTTAGGGCCGTTGACCTGAAAGCATACACCGACACCTGTTGGCATGTGGACGGTGGTGGTGGGGTGAGATGGGGTGGTAGGGTCGGGGTGGTGAGGAGGTGGGGTGTTAGGGTTGGGAACCCGAACACCACATTTCCATACTTTTGTCGCTTAACATGAACCTTAACTGATGCAGTAATGAAGTTTCTTGCAGTGAATTTCCTTACTGTTTTGAGATAGTATAATAGTATCCCTTTTTGGGACCCTGAGCTCCAATCTCCATAGATGCGCATATGTATGTAGTGTTGGAAGCAAGGCCCTGCTTCCATGTGTAGAACAATAAGGACCAACTTACAAGCATAGTCATCTTATTACCCTACCTCATGTAGCCCAGTACAGAGAAACTATGAAATGCAAGTCAACATATAATTATGCACTACTGCAACACAGGTGCAAAAACATATTGTGGGCAGGATTTGAAAAATAACAATTGTGACATACATAAGCTGAGGTAATAAGAAGGCTATGTTGTAAATCTGTGTCAAAAAATATTGAAAATATCCATAGTTATGAGTGGGCATAGTGAAATTGCAATGAATGGTCATAACTTTGTCATTGTGTCACATTTTCACCCCACATTTTCAACATAGTCTTCTTGTCACCCCATCTTATAAACCCTATAGGTGAAAATTGAGCAGTGTGTGGCAAAATGCCATTCTGTGTCACAGGTGCGGAAACACATTTTGGGCAGGATGTGAGAAATGACAGCTGTACTGCTCATGAGGTGGTGTGAAAAAATGGCTATGTTGAAAATTTGGAGTGAAAAATATAAAAAATTGACAAAGTTTTGCATGTGCATAGGAAACTTTCAATGACCGAGCATAACTCGGGCATTTTGGTGTATTTTTGCTCTAAATTTTCAACATGGGCTTTTTGGTACCCCGCCTCATGAACACTGGCACTGTCATTTCATTACTCTGTCCCAAAAGGTGATTTCATGCAACGACCATGCCATTCCGCACCACAGGCACCGAAACACATGCAATCCTCTCCATTCATCACAGTGCTGTGCCTCCCTCTCCCCTCTGCTGCATTATTTTGTTGCTCTGCCCTCACTTCTTGATCACCTCCAGGTTTAAACTAGCCACCCGCTGGTGCTAGTAGGGGGCTTCAGTGAAATACAGCTAGAAGCTAGCTTCTTTTGTTTTTAGTTAGGGCTGTTTCATCTGCTACTGACAACCCTCAGTGCGCACCTAGTCCAGAGACTGAGAGCTAGTTCAAGATCCAAGCCACATACAGTGGAGTAGCAGCATCTCTCTTAGCATTTTTTATTTTCAGAGTGTGAGTGCACTGTCGGCCGGCATGAGTATCCAGTCAACCATGGGACTGAGAAGAGGATCAAATCCAAGCCCAAGGAGTACAAGAAAATAATGGCTGTGTTGACTGGAGATCTTATTAGGAAAGATAAGCAGCTCACCCACCAGAAGCACAGACCTAGACCCCCGACCCAACGACATTCAGTGCATCTTCACATCTCTCTCTTAATACTAATTTTTGGGACCACTTCAGAAATTATTTTAAGGAATGGAGGAAGGTGGGACAGAGACATCCTTAGAAATGAATGAGAGAGGGCTTTCACTGTATCAGCAAGCTGTGTTAGTGGCAGCCAGGCACAGCAATCTTCATGTCAGGGTGGGATTTCTGATACACTGTGTTTGTTCTAATTTGTGTTATTTGGAAATATTAGTTGTGAATGCTGTCTCAGTCTCATTAGCCATGAGTGATGCGGCTTGAATTTGTGGCACCCATGACCGCCCACCCCCGGATCGGCACCAAAAGCCCCCAAGGGGCTATTTAACTAGCAGTCACCGTATGGCTCAGCTGCCTGTTGGTTTCTGATGCATTTCTCTCACTATGTGTCAGTCTCAGCCTCAAGGGAATCAACAAAGTCCAAGAAGGTAGCATCTTTCAGGAAAAGAGATGTGCAAGAACAAGGGGCACAATTTGAAGATAATGGGAGGACGGCTCAGAAGTAATGTGAGGATGTATTTCTTCACAGAGAGGGTGGTAGATGCATGGAATGGCCTTCCTGAGGAGGTCGTAGTGTCAAAAACAGTGGGGGAATTCAAGAATGCATGAGACAGACATAAGGCAATTCTAGTGGGGTATAGGAGGCAGTGGGCTGTTGGTTAACTATGATTTGCAGCTTATCAGTTAGGTTGGGATAATGGGCAGACTAGATGGGCCAAGTGGTTCTTATCTGCCATCAAATTCTATGTTTCTATGTTTCTTGGTGTGCTCTGGACTGAGGAACAGGATTGAACAACAGACTGTGATATGTCTGCCACATATTGGGGGGTGGGTTGGGCCTTTTTGATCTCCAGCAGCTACTACCATATCAGGTCATGAAGGGTGCCCAACTGCATTCCCAACTGAGTCTGAGGCTGGTGATGAAGGAAGGGGAGAGAGGAAGGCTTTGGCAGATCTAACAGGTGGAGCAGGGCTCCTGGACACCTGGTCCAGGGGCTCCTTCCCAGCAGAGGAAGCACTCCCAATAGTCTCAGTGATTAGTTTCAGTCTCTCCTTCTGTGCCTGAGCAACATATATCTTGCTCAGCCTGTGCTCTGAGTCCAGGCTGTTATGTGATGCCCAGCTACATGTTCAATCTGTATGACCATGCTCCTCACACAGGTTGCACCACAAGTGACTGGTGCATTGTGCACTGTTATGACCCAATATGCCACACAAGCCACACTTCAGCTTATCGCATACATTGCTGAGGTGCTCAGTGTCCCCACAGTGATTACAAGTCTGGGGCTGGCCTGCATAGAACACTACCCCTCTGTCACAGCCTAGGAAAAAACAATTGGGTAGGTGCAATAGTGTGCAAACTCATGGAAAAGATACTAAAGGGAAGACTGGTATCATACCTTCAGGACAACCGCCTTCAGGATGTGAGGAGGCGTGGGTTTGTTTCGGGCAAGTCTTGTCAAACCAACCTGATACAATGTTATGACTGGGTGACAGATGAGCTGTATAAGGGTCATGAAGTGGATGTTCTTTACCTAGACTTCAGCAAGGCCTTCAATTTGGTACCTCATGGGCAGCTTGGGGGAAGCTAACTGGTGTAGGTGTAGGGGCAAAATTACAAACTGGATTACAAACTGGCTTAGTGGGAGGCTGCAATGGGTGGTGGTTTGAGGGAATCTCTCTACTCCAAGGAAAGTGACGAGTGGGGTGCCACAGGGCTCTGTGCTGGGACCAATATTATTTGGGCTCTTCATATCAGACATTGCTCATGGGGTGGTGAGCAAGGTAAGTCTGTTCAGACAACACCAAAATGGGAGCAGTGGTAGATGGAGGGGAAGGATGGAAGCAAATGCAGGGGACCTAAGCAAGCTAGAGGAGTGTTCAGAGAGGCAACAGCTGAGGTTCAATGCAAAGAAGTGTAAGGTTATAAACTTTGGGGTGAAGAACCCAAGGAAAGAATATTGGCTGGGGGGTTAAGCTGGGGATCACTGAGGAGGAGAAGGACCTAGATGTAATGGTAAAAGTAACATGAACAACACTGCCCAGTGCAGGAAAGCAGCTGCAAAAGTCAACAAAATGATGGGGTGCATAGTGAGGGTTTTTTGTCCAGGCGAAGAGGTGATTTTGCCCCCAACAGATTGCTGGTAAGGCTGCACTTGGAGTATTGTGTGCAGTTTTGGAGGCCATACCTGAAGAGTAATATCAGGCTACTGAAGGGGTGCAGAGGAGGGCAATGAAGATGATATGTGGAATGGAGGGAGAGACTATGAGAGCAGGCTGGGAGACTTGAATATGTACACCCTGGAGGATAGAAGGGACAGGGGTACATGACAGAAACATTCAAGTATCTGAGGGGAATCAATAAGGGTGAGCAGATGGGGTCTTTAAGCTAAGGAGGGAGAGGGACACCAGAGCGCATGGGCTAAGAATAGAGGGGGGGATGATTTAGGAGGGAAATGAGGAGACACTATTTCATGGAGAGGGTGGTAGCAAAATGGAATGCACTACCTGAATGAGTGGTATCATGTAAATCTGTGAACAGCTTTAAAAGGGCATGGGACAGGGAACAGGGGAGAGTGAGGGTGGGGGAGGAGGGGGTGGCACTGGGATGACAAAGGGAAGGGGGTGGAGCAGCTGCAAACAAGAGGTGCTAGCTGCACACTCGAGCAGACTTAGATAGACCGGGTGGTCTGTTTCTGCTGGCACATTCGTATATGTTGTACGACCCCATTCACTTGCTTTAAAGTCACTTTGTACCTCCAACCTCCAGTCCAGAAATGTTCATCATCCAGGATGGGTTCAGGGAACCCATTGATAGTGCACTTTTGTTTCAGCCAGAAGGTAATATCAGCAACGTTAACCCCCTCATTTCGGAACAACACCATGACCCTTTTAAAGGAGGGCTTTGTGAAAGGAATGGCCATGAAAGGGCACCACAGGGGGTGTTTTTCAAAAGCTGGTACTGTTTCCAAAGCACTCTATGCCAGCGGGATGTTTGAAGCTTATATCAAGTACTGCATCCCCTGGCATATGAATCAGTGCATTGACCACATAGACAAAGAATTTAATGCTATCCTTAAGCAATGAGCAACCCACAAAATGCCAGTCTGGAACATCAGAAATGCCTCCCCTGTATTTTAAACAAACTGCATTCTGTCTTTTGGTGGGTTCTGCAGTTAACCTTACAGCCTCAGGAAACAAACATTCATGCACATTAGATTGCCATACATTTGTTAGTTGCACTGATTGGGACTCAGGTATCCTCTTCTGTTCCTCAGCCTAAGTTTCAGGCAAGGAGGTAGCTTGATCCTTCTCTGTAATAGACTACTGTGGGATGTTTGTTGCCTGTGAGTCAGTGCAGCTTGACATCATTGGGGTAAACATCCCTTCCATGTCCATAATTGTGTGTAGGAGCCCTTGCTTCTGTGATTAAACCAGTGGTGACCCAGGTGTGTCATATGGGGGGGGGGCTGACCTGGCCGCATCTGAGAATCCACACTAGAGGTTTGTGTGGAAGTTGCCCCTTGCATGACAACCAAAGCCAGAGGTTGTGCCTGAATTGTAGTGGATGCTCCAGGGATATTCACGTCCCATCTCTTACCATCCAGGGTCTTTACCCACGAAGCCTTTTCCAGGGCTGTTGTAACCCATGTAGGTGTTTTTGCAGTGACCCCTGCCTGTACAGGGTCTTCAGAGGCTTTTGTCCCATACTACTCCCATTTGCCTCGATGGAACCATTAAATGTTTCTTTGATTTTAGGGTTTTCCTTTGCCTACCCTAAATGAAACCTGACCTTTGGGAAAACAGGCCTTGCTTCCAGCAGTTCTTGCACTGAAGCTAGTGACTGGGTAGGAGCTCCCAAATCTGCCTATTCAGTATTTCGCTGGGGCTCAGTAGTTACTGGTGCTGAACAACCCTGTACAGGTTCTACTACAGGTGTTTCTCCCAATTTTACCGTACCTTTAGCTTCTGTGCACATCTCCGTTTGAGCAACACTGTCTGTGGTGCTGTCTTCAGCTACTTGGTATTTGGAGATCTCCATTTCTTCCCCAAGCTCCCCCTGGGTCACCGGACTGCTTCCATTGATATCCTCAGTCAGTTTCCCAGAACTCAGCTCTCTGGTTGCTACTGCCATTCCAGACCCATTTTCCTGATACACTGTTTGTCTGTCCTTCCTTTTGATCTGAATGCAATCTTGCAACAGGGCTCATTATGCCGCAAACCTTCTGTCTTCATCTTGGAACACTTTTTGCAATTCCTCCGTCATAGACTGCTTGTCCTCCGGTGCACCATCCTGCTGCTCATTATGTGAAATGCTGTTAGCTGCCTGCTGCTGTGAACTATCCTGCACATTTTCATTAGGTAAGATGCTTATTTCTGTTGCCATACCATATTCTCCATCAACTTCCATGCTGGTTTCTGTATTATCTGAGGCAAGGAAGGAGACCTGCTCCCTAGCCTTTCTTGCACCGAGACAGGTCAAACTCCATCGTGAACTGGCCATCCAAACCTCCTGAACAGTGTGGGAATTTTATTGGGGGGAAAAAAGGGTAGTACAATTCAAAACAAAACAATCCTAATCAAGTATCTATACACTATTTACAGTGCAATATACACCCAAGTCATTATTGTGTATTCCCAACACCTGACTTATATGCTACTACTTTTTTTTTTTACTGTAAATTACCATCACATGCTTTCCATAAGTGATGTACTTTGTGTCCTGGCAGTTTTCTTGCATCTGCATCATATACCTGTTGTACAGAGGTATTCACATTTTTCAAAACATTTCTTCAGTCATATACTGCTGCTGTAATACCATTTGCATAGTTCTTGCCATATATAGTACTTTTAGGATTGCCAATATCACGTGTATGGTCTTAATATGAAATATAGCTAATTTTGATGAAATATTTTAAAAATCAGTTCTATATACTGTATGTTAGACATCGAAACCAAGGCAGATTCCAGCCTTGTGCTACTTCATCCCACAGCTGTTTAGCATAGTCATACTCAAGGAAGAGATACTCTAGAGTTTCCAGAATTTGTTGACATTCACATCTTGGACAATATATTTCAGTTACTGACTTGTGTCTGTTATTATTTTTACTTTTAGTTTACTGTGTCTAGTTAACCAGAGTAAATCCCATGAAAATGCAGGTATTCGATTATTTGTTAATTGAGATATTGCTATGTCTTTTTGATTTGCTGGACAATTAGGTAGAAATATCACCTTTTGGCAGTGTGACTGAAGAATTAAATTGTAAATACCTTGTCTGGTACAAGTCAATGCAATATGATAAGGCACTTTCCATCTTATTAATTTCTGGAACATAGTTTCTACATGTACACATTAGTTGTAGACAGCAGTCTGCTCTTTCCTTGGACTCAAGCAGCTTTGCATATGTTAACCCATTCTTCTATTATTCCCTGCCATTATTTACTAGCTTGATTGTGCCATAAAATGACATTGTAGTACAAAAACATACTATAATAAAAAGCTAATGGTTAATCATACCTATCCCTCCTTCCTTTATGGGCCTGTAGATAGTGTCTCTTTTATTGGATTCAATCGACTCCCACAAAGTGTGCAAAAGAAAATACTAAACAATCTTGCTTGTACTTGTACTGGGGTGGAAACAAAAAGCTTACATATAAAATGATTGGTACGGACAAATTTTTAATTAATAATATTATTTTCCTTTTGGAAATCTGTCTATGGATCCATGATTTTGACAGACCTTCTGCAACTAATATCTTCTTTTTCTAATTCATGAGGGCCAAGTCACCAATTCCAAACATAATTCCTAAAATTGAAATAGGCCCTTGTGTCAAAGTTATTCCTGCATAACTAGACCATACTAGTGGCCCTCCTCCTAGCTGAATCCCTAAACTTTTATTTATATTGATCTTGTACCCAGAAGCTTTTGAGTATGCTTCTAGTTGATTTATGATTTCTACTTCACTAGTCGTGTTTTTTACCAGTAGTACCACGTCATCTGCATTGCTGTTCCTGGGGTACTTGACACTAATACTTTTCTCCCTTCTATTTGCTCCCTATTCATGATTGTACATAACAAAGTGTCTTTGCAATACACATACAATAGGGGGCTTATTGGGCATCCTTGCCTTACACCTCTATTTATTCGTATGGTGTTCCCTTTCCAACCATTAATTCTAGGTGTTAATGTTGCTGTGAGATATAAACATTTAATCCATTCTATAAACTGATTGGGAATTTCAAATGACTTTAATGTTAAAACATATACTCATGGGAGAGAGAATCGAAGGCTTTCTGCTGATCAAGGCTCAGAAGAAATCCTTCTTCATTTCCTTCTTGATAATTTTGAAATAGTTCTCTTAAAAAAATTACATTATCATGTATTCCTCTATTCAGAATAAAGCAAGGTTGAGCAGTGCTGATGAGGTTTACCGAAATTGTAGCTAACTTTCTAGATTGAATTTTACCAAGAATCTTAAAATCAGTATTTAATAAACTGATTGGCCTCCAGTTTGTGAGTAGGTTCTTACTACCTGTTTTATACAAAAATATCAAATCAACTTCTGCCATAGATTTAAGTATTTTATTTGAGTCCTGAATTTAATTAAATAAACAAGTAAGTTATGGGAGTAAATCCATCTGAAACTGGTTATAAAATTCTGGGATAAGTCCATCACTTCCAGGGGCTGTATTATTTTTTAAAGATAATACCATCATTTTAATGTCTTCAGAAATAGTTTTTTCCAAATCCTTTTGTTATTGTACTGTTAGATGAGGTACCTGTATTTGTGTTATATAATTTTGGAAATATAGATTTCTGGGGGTGTACCACAAGTGTTTAGTACATAATGGTTTACTACCATTAGTATCTCACCTTTTGCTTTCTGCATCCTCCCATTGTCATCTTCTAGTTGTAAAATTAATTTTTATCTGTCCTTTTCTGACTGTCTTTATAAGGGTCATAAGTCTGCTTTTTGCTTTCCATCCCAAACCTTAGTTCCTGTTGAAGAGTTTTGGCCCTATTGTATTACAATTTATACATTTCCTTTTTAACATCGGTTATTTGTTTGCTGTAATCTATTTTAAGAGTTTCAGTTTCAGATATTAACAAATGTAATTGTTTTCATAAGTTTAGTTAATTGAGGTATGTGTCTAATGTTTGTCGACTTTTAAATCTGAGCTCAAAACCTATTTGTTTCATCAGACTTTTTAATGAAGGTTGTTGAATTTTAAAGGTATGTTAATCTTGATTGATTTGTCTGTTTATCCTATTGTAAAATGCCTTGGTATTTGAAAGGTGCTTAAAAAATAAACTTTTACTTTTTTATTTACTTACTTACTTGCCAATTTTTGGAACAGAGACCTGAAATTACTCTTAGAATCTTCCCACCATTCCATATATGTGTCATACATACATAGGACTGATTTCCGAGTAGTCCAGAACTGTTTCTATTGCTTAGTAATATATTCCGATGTTAACAGATCGGCATTAAGTCTCCAAAGTCCTTTACCACAAGGTGGTACATTTTCCCATTTTATTTTTATTTCAAGGGCTTTAGGGTCTGAAAAGGCTATGTCATGTAGTTTATCTGTTGATACCTCTAAAATGCTTGAGATGAAAAAAAAAATAATTCTGGTGGAGTGTTGACCCCTAAAAAGGGGAGGATGGACAGTGTAAGGAGGGGATCTAGACAAAGCAGAAATACTGAACAAACAGCAAATGCCCACACAGAGAAAAAGATAGCCAACTCAGTTAAGAAGGGGGTAAACCTTTTATAAGTACATTAGGGAGCACAGAAAGGTTAAGGGGAGGATAGTGAAGATTAATAAGGGAGAGGGGAGGTGGGCAGAGGGAGATAGTGAAAAGGCAGAGATACTGAATGAATACTTTTGCTCAATATTCACAAAAGAAGAAGAGGAGGAGTTACCTAAACCAAACAATAGAAACACTGTGGGTAGGGGGTTGACACCAGTCCATTTACAGAAGAAAGAGTCCTGAAAGAACTCCTAAAACTCAAGGTGGACAAAGCAATGGGGCCTGATGGGATTCACCCAGAATATTAAAGAACTAAGGGAGGACCTAGTGACACCACTGACAACACTTTTAACAAATCATGGGAGGATGGGTGGTACCTGAGGACTGGAGGAGGGCAGATGTGATTCCCCTTCACAAAAGTGGGAGCAAGGCAGAAGCAGGAAACTACAGACCTGTTAGTTTGACCTCAGTGGTGGGGAAAATGATGGAATCACTTCTGAAAGAAAGAACTGTTGAGTACCTAGAGGCCAACGGGGCACAGGACCCAAAGCAGCATGGATTCACAGCAGGAAGGTCATGTCAGACAAATCTAATTGATTTCTTTGACTGGGTGACCAAAGTAATAGACCAGGGAGGGGCTGTGGATATGGTCTACCTAGACTTTAGCAAGGCATTTGACATAGTCCCACACAAAAGATTAATAATCAAGTTAGCCAGCCTGGGAGTGGGTCCCAGGGTGGTAGCCTGGGTAGCAAACTGGCTGCACAACAGGACACAGAAGGTAATAGTGAATGGAACACTTTCCGAAGAAAGGGGTTTACTAGTGGAGTACTTCAGGCTCAGTACTGGGTCCAGTCCTCTTTAATGCTCTTTATAGGTGACATTGCAGAGGGTCTTGAAGGAAATATATGCCTCTTGCAAATGACCAAAGATCTGTAACAGAATTGATACAAGGGGGTAGAAAGGATGAGAAGGGACTTGGCAAGTGCTGGAGGAATGGTCAGACATGGCAACTTAGATTCAATGCAAAGAAGTGCAAAATAATGCACATAGGAAATAAAACCCAGGAGAAGAGTACACAATAGCAGGGAGGTACTAACAACAACAATAATGGAAAGGGACCTGGGATAGATATATAGATGACCCAAAGGTGGGTAAGCAATGTGAGAAGTCAGTAAGGAGAGCCAGGGGAATACTGGGATGCATAGGAGGGCATCAAAAGTAGAAAAAGACAAGTGGTTATCCTCTGTACAGACAGTTGGTGAGACCCCATCTGAGTACTGTGTGCAGTTTTGAGACCTCATCTATGCAAGGACATAGACAGGATGGAAGCAGTCCAGAGAGGGCAACTAAATGGTGCAGGGTCTGCATCAGGACCATATGAAGAAAGACTGAGAGAGCTTAATATGTACACCCTTGATGAAAGGAGGGACGGGGGACATGATAGAAACTTTCAAGTACCTCAAGGGAATCAACAAAGTCCAGGAGGGTAGCATCTTTCAGAAAAAGAGATGTGTAAGAACAAGGGGGCACAATTTAAAGATGGGGGGGTGGCTCAGGGGTAATGTGAGGAAATTGTTTTTCATGGAGAGAGTGGTGGACGCATGGAACCACCTTTCTGGAGAGGTTTTGGGGTCTATATCAGTGGGGGAATTTAAACATGCATGGGACAGACATAAGGCAATTACAGTGGGGGGGTTGCAGGAAGTAGGCAGTTGGTTAACTAGAATCTGCAGCTTATCCAATAGGTAGGGAAATAGGTAGGCTGGGTGGGCCAAGTGGTCCTTATCTGCCGTCAAAGTCTATGTTTCTAAATACTTCTGTTCAGCAGTCACTAAGGAGGGAGAGGGTCAAGGACCACAGTTGGGGAGCAGAGGCAATGGAGGAGAGAAGTGGACACCAGTCTATTCACAGTGGAGAGAGGTCTGGAGGAACTGACAAAGCTGAAGGTAGATAAAGCCATGGGGTCCGACCACATACACTCGAGGATATTAAGGGAGCTGAGAAGGGAACTAGCTGCACCTCTGGCTGCCCTGTTCGCAAAGTCACTCAACACAGGCGTGGTTCCAGAGGACTGGAGGAGGGCACATATAGTTGCACTGCACAAAAGTGGCAGTAGGGAGGAAGCAGGGAACTACAGGCCAGTCAACCTCACTTCAGTGGTGGGGAAGATCATGGAGACACTGCTGAAAGAAGGGATAGTGGCACACCTGGAATCCAATGATGTCCAGGATCGGAGGCAACACAGATTCACAGCAGGAAGGTCTTGTCAAACAAATTTGATAGATTTTTTTGATTGGGTGACTAGGAAGTGAATCAGAGAGGGGTGAAACCATTGCCTACCTGGATTTCAGCTAGCCTTCGATACCATCAGACACAGAAGGCTGGTTAACAAGATGAGTAGTCTGGACATGGGGCATAAGGTGATACATTGGGTTAGAAACTGGCTGATGGATAGAAGACAGAGGGTGGTGGTAAATGAGATCCAATCCAGGGAGGGACCTAGAAGTCATCATATCTGCTGACCTTAAGGTATCAAAGCAATGTGCAAAGGCTGTAGGGAGGGCCAGTGGCATGCTCGGGCATAGGCAGAGGCATTACTAGCAGGAGGTGGAGGTGGTGATGCCATTGTATAAAACATTGGTAAGGCCTCACCTGGAGTACTGCATGTAGTACTGGAGACCACATGTGTAAGGACATAGACAAGGTGGAGACAATCCAAAGAAGGATGACAAAGATGGTGCATGGCTTGCATCACAAAACATATGAGGCGAGACTAAGAGTTCTCAATATGTACTCACTGGAGGAGAGGAGAGAAAGGCGGGACATGATAGAAACTTTCAAGTACTTCAAAGGCATAAAAAAGATGCAGATGGGGAATCTTTTTCAATGTAGAAAAGATATCAGAATGAGGGGACACACTATGAAATTGGAGGGGAGTAGATTAAGAGGCAACATGAGGACTTTTTTTCCTACACAAAGAGGGTGGTGGACACTTGAAACAGTCTGCCACATGAAGTGGTGGGGGCAAGCACAGTGGAGGTGTTTAAACATGCCTGAGACAGGCACAATGAAACATTGGGTGGGAGGAAGTGATGAAAAGCCATTGATCACTTAGGGTCAGTGACTGTATACAATTATAGGGCTTACGGGCAGACTAGATGGGCCTAGCGGTCCTTATCTACTGACAATTTCTATGTATCTATGTAATGTATGTAAACCCTCCCTGTTTCTGTACTGTTCTGTATGAATCTTTTAAATTAGATGTTATGATAGTATAAGTTAAAGTATTTGGATCACAATATAATTTGTTTGTTTGAAACCATCTGTCTGCAGACCACAGTTGAAGTCTCCACCCTAAATGACTAACCTGGATGTATGTAAATACAGTTGAACTTTTTTAAATAATTCTATTTTTTGTTTTGCTCTGTGGAGCATATATGTTGATTAGTTGTAATCTAACAATACCATATTGAATATCTAAAATAAGTACTCCTACTGGTTCTAAGTCAATCAGTCGTGTCACTTTTAGATTTGAGTTAAGGAATAAAATCCCTAACCCATCACATAATTCAGGGACTTGCAACCAAAAAGTAACGTCTTTAGTCCACAATTTAGTTGCATTTGCCACTTCTGATAGAGTTTTGATTCTTGTGGCCTGTAAACAAATAATGTCTACTTTGTACTGTAAAAGTTCTGTAAGGACTGTCAGGCGTCTTTTGCTGTTTTGAATACTGCTCACATTTAGTTATTGTGCTGAGAGACGCCATGCACAGTATAGTGAATAATATGGAAGACATCCTTATAACATTATTGCTGAGATCTTGTCATTCATTTTTTTTACCTTGTTTCCTTGGCCTGAATCATCCAGGCCTGAGGAATGAACTTTAGTTAAAGAAGCTTTGGAAGAAGAGTCAGAGTCCATATCATCCTCATCTGAATTTCCTGCTTTCAGAACTGCTTGTAAGGTTTTGAATTGGTTTACTGTTGTCCATTTACATTTCTCATTTGTAATCTTTCTTTCTTTCCCTTTAGATTCAGTCTTTTATCTGTTTTTGCTCTAAGCCTTTTTTTGTAGGAGACAGTTTTAAAGGAAGGCTCTGCAACTGGGGGGGGGGGTGACAAGACCCCAGGCCCACAAAAGTACTTGCTTCTAGATTTACTGTGGAAGTGTCTGTACCATCCATTGCTTCTCTATCCCATTCTACAGTAATTTGTTCCAAATTATTTACTTTGCACACTTCAGTACAGTAGTTAGATCCATCGCAAATGATTCCATCTGTTGTACCACATTAACCTCTTTCCATTTATTTCCTGACTGGACATTTGTGTTTGTATTTCATTTGCTTCTTCTCCTAGGCCATCTTCTTTATCCTGCACATTTTCTTTTTCCTTCTCTTTTTCTTTATGAATTTCTTGTATTCTCTTTTCAGAAGCCTTTGCTCATCCCTTTTTCTGTGCTTGCGTGATCAATGTTTCATGTGTGGAGCTGCCATCCCCACTATGTGAGGCCCAGGGACACCTAAGATATGAGCGGCCCTTCTCTTCACATGGATTGCTTCTAAAGAGGTTCACACAGGAGGCAGCAAAATGACTAGTGTCCAAACAATGTGTGCATCTTTGGGTGTCACATGCATTGCTGAGGTGAAGTCAAGATACACATTTGTGGCATGACTTTGGCTGGCCAGGATAGAAAAGGGACCCCATACCTTCCTAGATAAAAGCAGCCTGGTAGGTGTATGATACCATTATTAGACATGAGCAGCTTGCATTTTATGCTTCAGCCTTCCGTCCAAATCTGTTCTGAGTCTATAATGGGGAAGGGATGTTACAAAACCTCACGCCTTTTTTTAACCAAAATAAAATAGCTGCTACGTTTACTCCTTCATTTTTAAAAGGATGGTTATTGTTCTTACTGCTGGTTTAGTGATTACTATAGAAAGAAAAGGTGTCTACTCAGGAGTATTTTTTAAAGCATTGTATTTGATCCAAAATCTGTTCAATGCCTCTACAGACTTAAAGCTCACATTGTAGTTATATTCATCAATGTGTATCAATGCAAAAACCTCTGAGATATAACATTTCGTTGAGTTTTTTAACAAAGTCCTCCCAGCACACACTCGATCTGGGGGATTATCTAAACCACCTTTGTATAATGATCTAATTGCATTTTCCATAGTGCTGGCTCTCCTTTGTTTTTAAATAAATCAGACATTCCGAGTACGAGTAAAGGTTTATAGAACTGTCTCTTACTAGTATCTTGCAAGATTTGAATCCCTAACCCCACTGGCATGGTTCCATCCATCATCTGTTCCTCTATATGTGACTCTGGCGCAATTCATTTTTGTGAAGGTACCTTATCAGTTCTTATGTCGTGCCCTCCCTTTTTACTGTGAGAAGCAGAAGGTAGATATTTCACAACTGGCTGCTTTTGTACATCAATATCAACAGTTGTAACAGGAGTGAAATCATCTTGTTTGGAAGTACCTGGCATCTGTGAAGCAGGCCCTTGTATTTCATCAGTTACTACTTTCTCTGTAAGCTGCTCAGTCAATTGTACAATTCTAACCTCATTACCTAAGTTAGTTTCACATGTTTTGAAGAAGAAATAAGTTTACCTGTTTCGGTCACTTCAATATTGTCAAAGTACATGACATCTGGATCTGATGGATCAGGTTTCCAAGAGCCGTCAGTATCCTCCACCCAGTCCGTGTCTTTCAAAGTGGCCACCACTGTCCAAGCTGTATATTTCTGGGTTGCAAGCATTTCAAAACATTTTTTTACAGTTTTTCTTGGTGGCATGCCTAGCAATTTCCTTTGTGGCAATGCTCCACCAGGCAGAGCTTCCGTGGTGATCAAATTTCTCCTGCAAGTCAGTTCTCAGGACTACTCCCTGTGCCACGTCAGTGTTTGGAACAAAACAAGATGTGGCAGTTGTTTGCATCTGTTGTGCAGCTGCCAGGTACTTTTCTTCTTTGTTTGCAATTTGTTTTAGCAATTGGGCTTTTTTTTCATCCAGTGCCTGTTCCAGTAGTTCTTCTGCCTCCAGAATTTTACGCTCAGGTCCATCGTGTGTCTGCTCCCTTGCTTGGGAAATCAAACCATCCATAATTCCATCAGGCTCCTGATCAATCCGAAGGTTCTCATCCGAATATATAATATTTCCTGAAACAATCTCCACTTCCATTTGGACCTCTGGTCCGAGATTAATCGAATTCTGGCTATGACTTCCATTCAAAACCACTGAGGATAGGGGTGAAAAAGTATCCCCATCGTTTACTGCAGTCTCTGAGTTTTTAGAGGTAGGGGAGGAGACCCGCTCTCCTGCTTCCCGTACATCCGCACTCTCCAGTGTCAAGTGTGGAGTGGCCATCTCTCCAGAACAGTAGGGGAATTGTTTATTATAAGAAACAAAAACATCAGTGCATGTATCACAAAACAAATCAAAAGTAGAAAGAAACAAAAAAAAATACATTCTCAAAAAAAGGATAACAAGGAGACTCTACAAGTCAGAATAAATTAAAACAGATACTGAAAAGAAGAAGAAAAATAACATGGCCAATGCTGTCAGATCCAGAAAACATTTCAAAGCCAATAAACATGTTTCCAGATGGGAAACAAAAACCAAGGGGAAGCGTACACAATGGGGGGTAGATACTGACAACAGTAAAAATAGAAAGGGACCTGGGGGTAATTATATCAGATGACCTAAAGGTGGGCAAGCAATGTGAGAAGGCAGTAAGGAAGGCTGGAGGGATACTGGGATGCATAGGAAGAGGCATCAATAGTAGAAAACAGGAGGTTGTTATCCCTCTGTACAGACAGTTGGTGAGACCCATCTGGAGTACTGTGTGCAGTTCTGGAGACCCCATCTCCACAAAGACATAAGACAGAGTGGAGAGCTGTCCAGAGGAGGGCAGACCAAAATGGTGCAGGTCTGCACCAGATGACATACTAAGAAAGACTAAAGGAGCTTAATATGTATACTCTTGAGGAAAGAAGGGAGAGGGACATGATAGAAACTTTCAAGTACCTCAAGGATTAACAAAGGTCAAGAGGGTAGCATCTTCGAGAAAAGAGATGTGCAAGAACAAGGGGCACAATTTGAAGATAGAGGGGGAGCTCAGGGTAATGTGAGGAAGTATTTTTCACTGAGAGGGTTGTGGATGCATGGAACAGCCTCCTGAGGAGGTCGTGGAGTCAAGAACAGTGGGGACTTCAAGAATGCATGGGACAGGCATAAGGCAGTCCTAAGGGTGGGTAAGAGGAAGTAAGCTGTTGATTAACTAGGATCTGCAGCTTATCTGTTACGTAGGAAAATGGGCAGACTAGGTGGGCCAAGCGGTCCTTATCTGCCGTCAAATTCTATGTTTCTATGTTTCAGTATTCATGAAACTTATGAGTCGGCAGAAGTCCCAATTCAAATGTTTTCTGTGTCAGAAGCACTGATTCTATATGAGTAAGCAAAACTGAAGGCAAGGTATAAGTATGCTGTAAGGAAAACTGGCATTGTGCTTGCCACATATAGAACTTAATACAGGTGAAAATTATATTCATTGTGCTGGAATAATACTGTGAAGAAACCCCAAGCACCAAGCATTCATAAGAAACATATCTAGAACCACCCCAGCCCCACTTAGAGATCAGAGTTGCCCAAAAAAGTTTGGCATAATGGCAGGAAATAAAGAATGTTCCATGCATTCCTTTAACCCTATACATTCAAAGCGAATACATTGTTGCTCAGTAACAGCTTTATGTTTCAGATTTCCTTTAACTCTCAATCTCCCATGACAGCTAAGCCAAGTCACATCCCACATCTTATCAGGAATACGTTTATCGGTAAGGACTTGTAGGGCCAGATGAGTTTTAAAGGGGAAACATCTCGGAAAATCAACAGAAACTAAAAAATTCCTAGTCATGATCTCTAAATACAAGGCCTTTCTGGAAAGTCGGTGAACCACAGATTGAGCAAGTTTCCATGTTTGTATTTTAGCCGCTGCCAAATAAATGAATGAAGGGGCACCCAAATTTGACTTAATGATAGGAGCCTCAGTAGACCACCTGGCCAAAATCCTTAATCAAATAGAACGTCCAAAATCCCAAGGATGAGACATGTATTATGAGGCTGCTACTTTAAAGTAGATTTAAAAAAAACAAAAATAAAAAACTAAAGTTGATCATGCTAAGGCCACCTTTGCTAATGCATAAAAGGTAAAATCTCACTTGACTGGGTTCAACCGACTTCCCCAAAGCATTTGTAAATGAGTATCATACTGTTTAGGCAATAGAAATACAGAACTGAAATACAAAAATATTGGGAGAAGAAATTTCTTTATGAACATAATGCGCTTTTGTTTGGAAAACGTCCAAGATTTCCATAATTGCACCTTACGTTCATCCAGTTCAATGCATGGTTTCCAGTTAAGGTTAGCTAAATCCCCACTTCAGAAAAAAACCCAATATTTTTATAGTGCCAGGAGTTATAGTTATCTACCCAATGGAGGAATCAAAAGGCCCCTCCCCCAAAAAAATTCCCGCACTTTTTGCCAAAATTAATTCTAGTCCTAGAAATAGTACTGAACTGAGTCAAGGTATCCAGGGCAATAAGACCAGAGGCTTTGTCGTGTAAAATGAGACACATATCATCTGCATGTGCATCCAATACCTGAGGGGGAACCTCTAACACGGGAGAAAGGCCCAAAATGTTTGGATGATGGAGTTCCTGAATCAAGGGGTCCAATATAAAAGTGTTCAGTAAAGGACTGATAGGGCACCCCTGATGTACACCCCCACAAAAATTTACTCCATCCCCTAATTATCCAGTAACCAAAGGATAAATTCTGGCCTTATCATTTAATAGAGAAACCCAAGATCTAAATTTCAAGAAAAATCCATATTGGTGGAAAACTTGAAACAAAAAGTCATGTGAAACTTTATCAAAGGCCTTTCCTTGGTCAAGTGACAAATACCCTATAAGTTTCCTCAATCAGCTGCATTCACAAATATTCTGCAAAAGTGTTAGATTTTGCTGAATATTTCATCCAGGGATTGAACAAGTTTGTACTGGGTGAATCAGAAAAGGGGCTACTCGTTGAAATCTGTGACACAGAATAGCAGAAAAAAATCTTGTAGTCCATATACAGTAGACTAATCGGCCTCCAATTGCCGATGTCATGTTTAACCCCTTTCTTGAATAGAAAAATGGTTAGAGCAGCAGAGAACTCTGAGGGCAGTGTGTCTGTCACTAACATCTCATTATAAACATGAGCCAGGATGCCACTAAAATCATCCCATCATATTTTTATCAAATTCTTTTATAAGCCCATCTCGTCCAGGGGAAATACCAGTCTTCAAACGGGTAATTTGCAACCTGACCTCTTCCTGGGTGATAGGTAGATCCAGCTCCTGTGATTGTTGAGGATTCAGCACAGGAGGAGAGAAGGAAAAAAGATCACTGCAATTACCCATTGGCTGAAAGGCCAGCCCATGTTAGTCCTGTAAAACACCTTGAACAATATACAACATGTCAACATCAGCAGTTTTTAGAACACCCTCAGAATCAAAAAGACCACCCATAAGTTTTGTTTCAAATGCTTGTTCACAAGCTGAGAATGGGTCAGGGACAGGAGAGGACTTAAGACCGTAGGATAAATCATCATGCAGATGACAATATATTAAATCCTCACTCAATGCCACAGAAGTACATACCCCTGCCCCACAACATGGAGCACAGACTCTAACAGTCAAACTCAATCTGACTACAAAAACTCTCCACATCATCTCTGCCTATATCCCCCTGAGAAACCAAAAGCTCGCATTTGAGTCGATCCTTCACATTATCTCCCACCTACCTAATACTAGAGAAATCATATTAATGGGTGACTTCAATGTCAACTGACTATCCCCAGCCGCATCCAACTACAAAGACACTGCCCTGGCATTTGATCTTACCCAACTAGTCACCTCCCCGACCAGAAGGGATCTCAGATACGGGACCTCCACCCTTTTAGACCTCATTTTCACCAACAGGCCTATAACCTCACCCATGCTACGGTGCTCCCTGACTCTATCAGTGACCCCTCCCGTTACTTGCTGGTGGTTAGGTAAATTGCCCCTGCCCCACCAAAAATCTGCTGGCAGTGAAGGCTAAAAAAGGAGGCCTAGAGAACCTCAAAGCCCATCTAACTAATAGCAACTGGCTCCCCATATACACCACGCAGTCAGTAGACCTTGCACTCACCCACTTTATAACCACCTTCAACAAAGCCTGTGATATATTAGCTCCTCTCTCAAAGCAAGTTGTGAAAATCAGAACCACCCCCTGGATCACACCATCACTACTAATCCTGCTACAACAAAGGGACAACCTTTGGCACAAGGACCTTGACTCCCAATGCATCCAGGATAGACAGCTTTACTGGGAGACACGCAATAAATGTACATGGGCCTTGTGGCAGGCAAAAACTAATTTCTACCAACAAACCCTTACCTCCTCCTGAGGAGATGGAAAAAAATTCTGGAACAACATAAAGAACTCAGTGGAAAATCCTGTCCCCCAACCCTACCCAACTTCAATCTAAACAGGGATGTAACACAGGATCCCTCCACTATCACAGAAGCTCTTAACTCGGCCTTCTTGGACCTCTCCCATATCCTCCCTCCTAATTTCTTCCACCTACCACCCTTCCTCCTAATACCCATGTAATGTCAACTCGCCTCCTTTCTGGCTTCGAGTCATCCCCTGCAGTGAGGCAAACACTGTATTACCAAAGCTATCACCAATACCATTTCAGCAATGACTCACTAGATCTTAAACTCATTGGCTCACCCTGGATGTCACAATACCCCACCTTACAAAAATTCTCAACCTCTCGCTATGCCTCGGTCAGTTCCCTCAACCTGGAAGAAAGCTCTAATCACTCCCATTCTGAAGACGGTGACCCACTAACACAAGCTACTATAGACCTATCTCAATAGTTCCACCTCTCTTCAAAGCCCTGGAAAAATAGTCTCGAACCAGATAACAGAACATCTAACTAAATAAACCTTCTCAGTCAGGAACAGCATGGTTTCCGGACTGGCTATAGTACCGTCATGGCACTTTCTGAGCTCACCTCATTCATCCACGTAGGCCCTTGACCAAGGCTCAATTGCAGGGCGATTAAATGTGGTCCAGCTGCAACTGCCTGGTTCAAGGATTACCTCTCAGGCTGGTCACAGCAAGTCAGGATAAACACCACCATCTCCACCTCCAAAACAGTTTGCTCTGGAGTCCCACAGGGTCTGTACTGGCCCATTGCTTTTCACTCTCTTTTAAACTCTCTCCCTAAGGTGTGCAGTGGTCATCTTATACTCTACGCTGATGATGCGGTACTGTTTTGAAACACCCTCAACTGAGCGCCCTTCAACTGGCCTTTCAGGGTTTTTTGGGAGCTAGAGAACTGGTTCTCTGATCACTGCCTAATCATCAACTATAATAAAACTAAGTCCATGATCTTTGCGCATCGCCAAAGCCTACATAGTCAGTCGGCACTCCTAATTAAGAACACACTAGGTGCCCCACTGGAACACGTTACAAACTTTAAATACCTTGGTATCACATTAGACACCTCCCTCTCCTACCATAGTCACATCCAACTTTTCTCCTCTGCTGTCAACGCTAGAGTGGGCATCCTCTACAGACTCAAGCACTGCTTACTGACAGACCGGCCATGCAACTTGCAGTCACCTCCTCCATCCTCTCCCTAGTTGA
This sequence comes from Neoceratodus forsteri, assembly GCA_016271365.2. Taxonomy (NCBI): domain Eukaryota; kingdom Metazoa; phylum Chordata; order Ceratodontiformes; family Ceratodontidae; genus Neoceratodus; species Neoceratodus forsteri. Next base: position 154,526,332 of record CM057449.1, on the reverse strand, counting down.
CTATGGAATAGTTATATACGGCTCAGCAGAACCCACCACGCTAAACAGTATAAACACTGCCCTGAATAAAGCCTGCTGCCTAGTCACAGGCAGTGACAGACTAACCCACACCTGCTATCTTTATACTTTGGCTGGTTGGCTAAACTTCCAACAAAGACTTAAGTACCACACCTGCATTCTCGCAAAAAAGATATACCTTCAGCTAGCCCCCATCGGCCTTCTCCCCATTATCAGTACAGCCCCATCAGGCATAATACAAGACTCACAACTAGCCCATATTTTCAGGTCTCCCTCTGTAGAACATCCCTAGGGCAAAGATACTTCCGCTACCTTGCCCCTCTCTGGCTCAACACATTACCACCCCCACTCTCCCCAGACCCATGGCATTTCACTTTTCAAATCTGGCCTTAAAACCCAGCTACTGGAGAATGCTAAATGTGACTGTGGCTAACGCTGCCCACCCTCTTTGCTCCCAAATCCTCCACATTTCATGACACAGGGACTCTTTTGACCCTATGATATGGCATCCTACAAACCCCTGTTTAGGGATTCCAAGAATACTACCTAATCCCCTCACCTGCTGAATAAGTTCTAGCCTGGACTGCTCTGTCAGTACTGATACTGTAAATAATGCCTGTCTATGTTCATCTTTTTACTGTATTTGTCTACCCTCCACCCCCTGTAACCGACGTGGAGCCTTTGCAAAAAGAGTCTGTGACTCAAAGGATTGTAATTCCGATTGTATTCAATAAATAAAAAATAAAAAAATAAATAAGCCTTACCATATTGAAATTGCCTCATTTTACTCTTGAGAAGGGAAATCTGCTCCTGAATGCGAACATCCGAGGCAGTGGGAAGGGAGAATAATTTATAAAACTAGTCCCTGTGACCTAAATAAGTAATATAATCCACAGCCAGGGGTTTTTTATCAAAAACAGAGGAAAAGCGCCTACATTCTGCTTTAGTGGCCACTCACCAGTCAACCCAAGAATCAAAGGACCCGGCCACTGACTGCTGGCATCCAAGCACCTCCAGGAGAGCATTCTGAAACCGAATCAGAGCAAATAATACAGGATTCAACTTCCATCGTGTGGGTATCACAGGGAATCGAGGAGGAATATGCAAAAGAGTAAAACTTTCAACAAGATATAGTCAGAAAATTCACAAGGGGTGAAACAAAACTTATCAGGTATTAAATGACGGGAATAAAAAAACAAAATCTATTCTGGTAGCATAGTTACTCCATCTATAAGTAGGCCCAGAATCAGAAAGTAAAACCCTATGTGAATCTAATAAAGAGGCTTTTAAGATGAGTTTGTGAAGAGCATGGGAATCACAGTAAACTTTCTGCTGTACCTGTCCTTAAATTTTAAATCCAGACCACAATTAAAATTGCCCACCCCGATGATGTGCCAAGGGGAAAAAAGATATTACTCTATATCATGAAACAGGCAATCCTAGCAGATTTGACCTGTGGAGCATAAATATTAATAAGGTGCAGGGGATATCCTTTTCAAAAGCAATCCAAAAGCAGCACCCTACCAGGGACAATGTCAGTCATCTGGAGGACCTGAACTTGAGTGTGGCAAAAGACAATCCTGACCCGATCTGCAGCATCTGAACCAAAGGATCAAAAAGAAGGCCCATGTACCCATAATTTTTTGGTTTGATTAACATCAAATATGGAAGTAAATCTGGTCTCCTGCAAAAATAGAATGTCTGCAGCTAGAGGTTTACAGAAATGCAAAAAACTCAAACACTTCCTAAAATTTTTAATACTGCAGGTATTGAGGGAAACCAAAGTCAAAGAATCCAGTGATGTAATTTAGATTTTGTCCTTTTTACTTTTACGCCCAGATTTTTCTTGGACTCCAATAAGTCAGGACCACCTTCATCATCGCATTCCATTTCAGAAACAGCCCCAGATTTAACAGAGACATCCGATTCAGAGTCAGCATCCTGATCCTGCAGGACCTGAAAGGTGTTCTGTGTGGAAATGGTAGCAGTCAGGGTAATCTTCTTAACATGAGATCTTGTCACCCGTTTGGGGTGAGACATATGCTGGGGGGAGCATAGAAGCCACTTCAGTCTGCAAAGGCTCAGTAGAGGCAGGAGGCTGTTGAGCAACAGGTGCATCAGGGCTGGAATCTGAAGCAGGAGGCTGAGGTTCAGGAGAACCTGGAGGGGCTGAGGTAGAGGGGCCTGCTTCAGAGGTATCATCATCCTCAAATCTAGGCTGGAACCTATCTTGAGCCTCTGAGATCAAGGTTTCCTTGTCTAAACACCCTTAGCTGTTTTATCCTGCATAAGGACACTGATGGTAGGCATGGCCTTGTGCATCGCAGAGATTACAGTGGAAAATATTATGGCATGTTCCACTATCATGATCCAATTCCACAAAGCGATACTTAATTTTGTCACAAGCACTTCTCAAATGGTGGGTACTACTGCATTTGTAGCAGGCCTTAGGCTGACCGAATAACAACCCCGTCTTTACCCTCAAAAAATATTGGAATGCTGTACATCATCAAAGGGAAGTCACAGAGTTTGGAACTTTGATTTTGAAAGCAGCACAAAGTCACAGGTTTGGAACTGTCTGATTTTGAAAGCAGCACAACGCCAATCACAGAGTTTGGAACTCAGTGCTTTGGCTTCTCAGAAGGAACTAGTAGGGGACAGGATCAGATCTACAGTACAGTAGCTTCTTGTTTTACATTGTTTCTTGTGGATTCTACTTGGTAGAAGGTTATTTCTTTTCTTTCTTACTACTAAGGGGCTAGCAGGGTATTGTTTGGGGCTGTTGGAATTTTGAAACCTGTTTTGGTAGCTATAAGTGGGCTCATTTGTTTGATTCACTGTGTGGCAGGCTGCATTTGTAGAGGCCTATTTCTTCTGTTTTAAAACATAATTGGTGTGATTTAACTGGGTCTGTTTCTTTGAATTGGAGACATATATTCTAATTCCAAGCCTATTTTGATGTGTTGTTGGTGAAGCTGTTTGAATTGGAGTCCTGTTTCTTTGGGTAGCAAACCTATTTTGGGGGCTTTGAGTAGAATTGTGATTCATTGTTGCTGGCTTCACTAGCTGCAAAGTTTGAGTGCAGAGTGGGGAAAGGGTGCTAATGGTCTGACCAAGGGCCTTAGCTACCTGATTGTTTCTGGAAGACTTGGATGGTCTCACCCATGGTCCATTATTTCCTTTATACCAGTGGTTCTGACATCACTTCCTCAAACAGGCAAAGGATATGCACCTGTCATAGCAAAAGCAGACATCCAGGAAAGGAACAGCTGCAAGTAAAGAGGTGATTGCTCTCTCAATGGAAGGGAAGTAAATGCAAATCTAGGAGCTTTCATTATAACTTCTTCACATTGATATTGCATTGGGGAAAGGAAGAGTAGGAGTTTGAAGAAGGTTGTGCAATGGCTACTTAAAGTCTGTCTTTGAGTGTGGATAGGACGGATAGGAATACAAAAATCAGTTGCTCAATCTATGTAAACGTGCACAACAAAGGGGGTAAGGGAAATAAAGAAAATGTTTTGCACTGATAGAGGGGGAGAGGACTTGGGGAGTGTTTGCATCCTGCATTTGGAAGGGTGGGGGGCACGTGAGGCAACGACAGCAATGGGTAGGGTGGTAGGCTGCAACAATGCGGTGCACCAATCTTTCTAAAAATTGCCTGGAGAGTGGGAGGATGTTTAGTGTGCAACCACATAGAAAAACTTAGAATGGAATTGAGGGTCTGTAGGAGGAACTAAGACAGGCAAGGCAGATTGGGGGTGGGTTTAGCTCAATACTGGAGGGAGGAAGAAGGGGAGATGAGGGACGGTGATTTAATCCAACAGTAGTGAGGAGAGGGTCAGAAGAAGGGAAGCAGAGACAAAGGGGCCCAGGCCAGGAAGAACAATTGCTGGGGAAACCAGGTCAGGAGACAAAATACAAATGGAAGGAGGAGATAGGGACTTGTGAGGGGAGGCGAAGAAGTGGCAAAAGTCATTGAGTGGAAAGGAGAGAACAGGTTACTATGAAGAGAGAGGAAGCGGACATTTGTGAAGGGCCTTCAGAAAATAGTTGTGCACTGCTAGAGAGGAAGAAGGTGGAGGAGGGAAATGATGAAATTAGATGAGTAATTGATAAATGCCTGGGCCAAACTGGAGCAGGGGGAAGTTCTGCTGGGAGAATAGCAACAGGGGTAGAAGGGGGAAATAATGTGCAGGAGGAAGAAGAGGAGCTGGAAATGAGAGAGGGAGATGAATGGAAGCAAGCAGGGAGTAAGAGGGGTGGAATCTTACTGTTGGGGGACTCAGTACTAAGAGGATTTAGGTGGGGTAGCAAGGGGGAGAGGCATAGTCGCATTAGGGTGGAGGTCATGCCAGGATTGATAGCGGAAAGGATGGGACAGTCTGTTCTGAAATATGCTAGAAGGGGTAGGACAAGTCTCATTTAATTATACATCTTGGGACAAATGACCTGGCTGACAAGACAGTAGATACAGTCCAGAGGAGGTTTGAGGAACTAGCACAATTATGTGAGGGGCAGAAAGATCAGTAACTTTTCAGAGATACTTCCCGTAGCAAAGGCAAGCACAACAAGAAAGCTGAGAATAAGAGAATTTAACAGATGGCTAAGAACCTGGTGTTGTGCTAAAGGGTATGGGCTGTTGGGGTGGGAGGGACCTGGGAGGACAGTAGTCTCTATGCCAAGGACAGACTACACTTGAGTGAGGAGGGAAAGAAAGTGTTGAAACAGAGGATGGAGAGTACATAGAAGTTGGGAATTTAAACTAGGAGTGGGGGTGGCAGTTGGGGAAGAGATATGCAGAGACCACAGGTTGGGAAACCATATGAGCTTACCCCCCCATAACAGTGACAAAGGACAAATGGCAAGTACTATTGGTGATGCTAGGAAAGGAGGGCAGGATGGAGGGGAAGGGTGGAAGGTGGTTACCCTTAATGCTAGGAGTCTTGGGAGGAAAACTGCAGAGTTACAGGTTCACATGGCAGAGGGAGAGGTGGACATTGCAGCCATCACAGAAACATGGACCACCCAGTACAATGACTGGGACCGGTTTGTACCAGGGAACAGGTTATTTCGTAGGGACAGGGTGATTGGGAAAGGAGGGGGGGTGGCACTATATGTGAAGGAAGTACTGAAGTGTGTAAGGGAGGAAGGAGAGGAGGGTAGTACGGAGTCACTTTGGATGCAAGTCCAGAATTCCAAGAATAGGATTCTTAGACTGGGAGTGGTGTACAGGCCACCACCTCAGACGGAGGAGTTAGACAAAGAACAAGCGGGATAGATCAGGAGGACCTGCGAGAAGGGTAATGTGGTGATTGTGGGGGACTTCAACATGCCAGGAGTAGACTGGAGCACCCCAACAACCAGGAACAGAAGGGAGCAGGTACTGCTGGGTGCCTTCCAGGATAGCTTCCTGCTGCAAATAGTCAGTGAACCAGCTGGGTTAGAAAATACCCTTGACCTTGTGCTGGCAAATGGGGACTTTGTGAGAACACAGTGGAGGAACCGCTGTCAGGAGTGACCACCGCTCAGTATGGCTCACATTGGATATGGGCAAGGAAGGAGGGAATCTGGCACAATAGTGCTGGACTTTAGGAAGGCTGACTTTGGGTGGATGGGGGAAGAGGTAAAAGGGTACCTGGCCAAAATTCAATCTAGTATGGACACTAACCAGAGATGGGAGCTCATAAAGCTGGGGATAGTGGAGACAACCAAAACCTGCTGTAAGGCCCAGAGCAAGAAGGCTAGGGCTAAGAAACCAATCTGGTTGAGCAAGGAGGTCATGGAAAGGTAAGGAGGAAAACAGCTGCCTTTAGGAAGTACAAGAAAACAGGGAGGGGGAGGACAGAGGAGTACTTGACAGAATCGAATGAGTGACAAGGGCAAAAGGGGAGCCAAAGCATCTACAGAACTCAGGCTGGCACAAGGCATTAAGAAGGGGAGAATGACTTCTTTAAGTACATCAGGAGAAAAGGAGCTGTAAGGACCACATAGTAAGGATTAGGAAGGAGGAGGGTTGGGTGGAAGCAGGGTGTGATAAGGCGGAAGCAATAAATGAGTACTTCTGCTCTGTATTTACTAAAGAGAGAGAGGGGTAACACCCAAGGTGGGAGAAATGGAAGAAACGGGGGGGGATGTGGTGACAGATGGGGAAATCATGGAGAGCAGAGTTCAAGAGGGTTTGAAGGCACTGAGGGTGGACAAGGCACCAGGCCCAGATGGCAACCACCCCAGTGTACTGAAGGAGCTGGCAGAGGTCCTTGCAGGACCATTGGCAGACCTATTTAATGCCTCACTACATTCGGGGTGTATACCTCAGGACTGGAGGATGGCTCATGTGGTGCCCCTTCACAAGAGTGGCCCCAAGGATGAACTGGGAAACTACAGACCAGTGAGCCTCACATCCATCATGGGTAAGCTAATGGAGACTATCCTGAAAGAGAGGCTGGTGGCCCTCCTAGAGGTCAAGGACCACAGGACAGCAGACAGCATGGCTTCATACATGGCAGATCCTGCCAAACCAACCTGGTGGAGTTCTATGACTGGGTAACTAGGCAACTGGACAGGGCCATGCAGTGAATGTCCTGTATCTGGACTTCAGTAAGGCATTCGACTCAGTGCCACATGGAAGGCTGGGAAGGAAGTTAGTAGGCACAGGGGCGGTGCAAAGCTGGTGAGATGGGTAGGAAACTGGCTGCAGGAAGGCAACAGAGAGTGGTGGTGGGTGGGAGCTGACACACCAAGGGCAGTGATGAGCGGTGTTCCACAGGGCTCAGTGTTGGGATCAGTGTTGTTTGGGATATTCATTGCAGACATATCATGGGACACCAAGAGCAAGATCAGTCTGTTTGCTGATGATACCAAGGTAGGTGCGGTGGGGGATGACCTGGGGGATGGCAGGGGTTGCAGGATGATCTGGCAAAGCTTGAAACCTGGTCAGACACCTGGCAACTGGGCTTTAATGCCAAAAAGTGCAAGGTGCTGCATTTTGGGATGAAGAACCTAAGGAGGAGTTACCAGCTAGGGGGATTGCAGCTAGCCCAGACAGAGGAGGAGAAGGATCTGGATGTCCTCATTACAGGGTCAATGAACAACTCGGCACAATGTAGGAAGGCAGCTGCAAATCTCAACAAAATGCTGGGTTGTATTGCAAGGGGTATATCCTCGAGGAGGGAGGAGGTGATTCTGCCACTGTATAGGTCATTAGTTAGACCACACCTGGAGTACTGCGTGCAGTACTGGCGTCTGTATCTGAAGAGGGACATTAAGTTACTGGAGGGGGTGCAGTGCAGAGCGACAAAGATGATCAAGGGGCTGGGGGACTTATCATACTAGATGAGGTTGAAGGAGTTGAACATGTACTCACTGGAGGAGAGGAGGGACAGGGGTGACATGATTGAAACCATTAAATACATGAAAGGAATAAACAAGATGGGTACAGAGGGGTTGTTCAAAGCAAGGGAGGAGAGGGCCACCAGGGGCCATGATATGAGACTGGAGCGAGGAAGGTTCAGGAGAGAGATGAGGAGACACTTTTTTTACAGAGAGGGTGGTGGCTGGGTGGAATGCGTTACCTGCTGAAGTGGTATGCAGTAGAACAGTGGACTGCTTCAAATGAGGATGGGACAGGACAAGGGGGAGGGTTAATGAAGGGGAAGTGTGGAAGGGAGGGGCAGCTGCAGAATAAGGGGTGCTAGCTGCACATTCGAGCAGACTTGTTAGACCTCTAGGCCTTTATCTGCTAGAAAATTTCATATGTCCGTATGTTCATATGTTCGTATCCCCCACTGTGCATAATTTAATCTTGAATTTCCAACTCCCAGTCCAAATATCTTCACCATCAATGATGGTTTCTAGGGGGACCTAGCACAGTACATTAGCTTTCCAACCAATAAAGTATATCCCTCACATTAACTCCTTTATTCCGAAACATAATGTTAACTGTCTTAACGAGAGGTTTGGTAATGGGAATAGCCCAAAAAGGTGTCTATAGTGGAGTGGTTTCCAAAGTCTCTTATTTCTACCAAAACTTGTCAAGGCCAGCAAAAAACCTAAAACTTACATCAAATGTGTCCTCCCCTCTGATATTAATGAGGGCATAGATATCTGAGGCCTGAAAGTTCATCAAGTTTTTAAGAAGCCTCTGGGCAATGTAGAATCTATCAGGGTGTTCCTGAAGGCTCCATCTATAGCGTAAGAGAGCAGCATTACACCTGGGGGCCTGTTCAAGCATATTATGGTGAAATAAATCAGAAAAATGGGGACCAGTCCAGAACTGATCCTAACGAGGGGAAGGAGGAAAGCAATTGTGAGGCAGGTCATTCCCCTTCCCAGCATCAGTGTCCTTGTCAGTAGTAGAAGTAAAAATTAGAGTGTTCACCTGGTGGTTGTGAAACCGTAGCCTTTGGTTCATCTTGGTCTGTCAAAGTCCCAGAAACAGAAGGCGATCCGGGCATGAAGGACACCCATGCAGAGTCAGGAAACCAATGCCCATCCTGAAATAGCCAGCCTGCATCTGCTAAGGCCGATTCTTTGCTCCAGTTGGCAGAAGGAAAGGCAATGTCAGCGGCTATCGACTTCCGCATTCCAGCGCGAGAAGCAACTGACTAATGAGTCATCCCAGAGGTAGCCTCAGTGTGCAGAGGCTGACAGGCGTCTGTTTTGTGTAAAGGAGCTGCCACAGAAGTACCGCTGCCCCCGGGAGCATCCTCATGATATAAAGCTTGTGCAGAAACTGGAATCTTCTCTCCAGAGGACATCTCCGAAAATAAAATCTCATCAAGAACTCCCTCTGCATGGCGTAAACCGCCTGTATCTCCAGCAAGCTCCTGAGTTAAGTTCATAGCAAGAACTGTGTCCCAGGGCTGAACCAACTCGGGCTGAGCACTAGAATTCACCAGACCATCGCTAAGCAAAGTCTCTATCTCCGTGGAAGGTTGAGCACTGTCTACCATTCTGCAGACTATCACCAGCAGCACCCCCTACTGCCAGCAATGCAGTAGGGGTAACTTTATTAGAATATGCACATTCAAACAATACACATTAACATATGAAAAACAAGTAAAAAAAAAAACAGCAAATTACAACAATCCTGAACAATTTATCACATAGAAATATATTCCTATTCCACAGGTTAACAAATCAAGCACAAAAGGACAGGATTATTCAAAAGCAAAAAAAAAAAAGAATTAAAAAACAAAACACAAACCATACTAGGCCTTAATACCTAATTATATACACTCTTCACCCCTCTGAAAACTATATACAATTCGCTTAATATATATATCATTATTTTTATCCTCCTCATTTATATTTAATGAAGTGCAAAATTCCCCTCCACCAAAATCGTACTTTGTCAGAGTTATATAATTGACATTCTACAGCAAAAATTCTGTTCAGTACATTGGTAACGTAAACTCTAAACCCCTCTAAAGAGGGACGTTTCTGATATAACACCCATTGGCATCTAGTATGCTATTAGCAAAAACGCAGACTAGCCAAGAATAAGCGTAAAGTATTTTCCTCAAATCTACTCAGGTGAGGGGGAAAGTCCCCAAACACCAAGATATCATAATTAATCTTAGCCAACCAAGGAAAGTCCCAAACCTGAGCCAAAAACACCATAATTTAGTGGGAAAAGAGCATTGCAGAAAAAAGTGCTCCATCGTCTCTTCCAGATTTATGCATTCTGGATAGGGACAAAATCTTTCCTCAATAGCTTTATGTTTGGCCTTGCCCTTCACGTTTAATTTTCCATACATTATAAGCCATACATTTTCCCACATAAGGGGGTCTCTTATTATTAAGTTGTTCTAACACATTTCTTGTGTTGTCACTTGAACAATTTTTAAAGTTTGGCACTAAATGGAAAAATTGTGCCATAATTTCATCGTACAAACTTTTGGATGAGCATCTTAATATCAAATCTTTAGACACTTTCCACTTATATAGTTTTTGGGCCACAGGTTTAAAATAACCTGGTACCCTCAATTTCAGAGACCATTTAGGTGCCTGAGAACCCCACCTACTAAGATATAACTTAAACAGATTCTTGAAAGCTAAACAATCTACCTCTGTAGAGGAACCCAAGCCCTTTTTTAAAGAAAAAGAAAAGAAAAGAGTAAAACAAAACACCACTGGATCCACCATCCCTAAACCCCCTTGTTTTCTATTTAAATAAGTACAACCTCTCTTTACCAGGTTCAATCCATTGCCCCATAGTAACTGAAAGCAAATGCTATATAGTTTTGTCTCGAATTGCAAAGGTAACGGGAAAAGAACCGCCATATACTGTATTCTTGGTAAAATAAATTGTTTTAGAATCTGGATTCGTTTCAGTTTCGAAAACTTAAACCTTTCCAAAGTAACACTTTCTGTGCTATAGATCGAGAACCCTAACCAATTATCCAATGGACAGTTCTGATTTGAAAACATCACACCCAGTATTTTTAAAGGTTTTAGTGAAAACTCTACAGACTTAAAGAAAAATAATTCTCTCTGATAATTGCCTAACAATAACCCTTTTGATTTGTGTATATTTAATTTTGCATTGGCAACACTTGCATAAGCAGAAAAGATTGAAAAAAAGACTGGGAATTCCATATGGTTGGAAAAAAAAACGCAAATATCATCTGCATATGCTTGAATGACACAGGGACTTGGTACCCCTGGCACCATTATCCCCTGCCACATGGGGGGGTGCAAACCCGCTTATCAGGGGTTCTAACAAAAGTTATACAAAAGAGGGCTTAATGGACACCCCTGCCGGACTCCACACTTAATGTAAAATCCCTCCCCCAAACCTCCCTTTAAGGCCGGGAAGACTTTTGCATTGTTATATAAACCTCGCAATAGAGTTATAATATTCTGAGGGATACCAAACCAGTCTAAAGTAGCAAATAAAAATCCCTGATCCACCCTATCAAATGCTTTCTCCAGATCTAAAGACACAATGGCCCTGATCGTCCCTCAATCTGAACTTGTTCAATAATATCCCTGATTAAACATAAAACTGAATGAATTCTTCTGTTCGAATCCCACAATGCTGAATAGGCATGAAAAGTTCCTCTGCCACCCTTTCAGTCTATTATTAATCAAAGTAGCCAAGATTGTGTAATCTGTGTTTAACAAAGTTAAAGGCCTCCAATTTTGAAATCCCTCTATCACCTGCTTTAAAAATGTATATCCGACGTCCTTCTGAAAATGAGTTCAACAGTGCCCCTCCAGTAAGGAAAAAATTAAACACCAAAACAAGACATTCCACTATTTCAGTCTGAAAAACCTTATAAAAACCGTTTGATAACCCATCCAGTCCCGGATCCACGTTCAATTTTAGGGATTTAATGACTTCCTGGATTTCAGCTTGCGAAAAAGGCTGTTCTAATGTACCCCCACCTACCTTGTCTCTTTTATCTCCTAAAACTCTGCCTAGAAATTGACTGATCTGAAGGGACGTATGGAGTAACTTTAGGCTCTAAATCCTTAAATGTTGCTTAATTATTTCTTCTAGTGCACTGGTGGAATACACTTTAGTGTCTCCTTTATATAAAATTCCAACGCTCCTTGATCTTTAGTCGTTTTACACAACTCAAATGGGTCCCCAAAAACAGACTTTTTAAATGATTTTGGACTAGAGCTTGAAGCGTTTTGCTCTGTCATACTGTAGATTCCTCATTTGACCTTTGATTTCAGCTATTTGATCAGAAAATTACCTCTAGAGGAGTTAGCCCATGTCAAAACTTTCTGAAGCTGTTTTCTAAGTTTAAGGTATTCAAAAAGGCTGTGTTCCTCTGCGGATCCCATGTTTTGAAACCAACATATACAATCGTTTTTAGTTTCTTGCCACCATATGCCTATATCCTGATACAAAAGACCACTGACAACCTAGCTTCCAAAATACAACGAATGGAATTAATTACCACAATCTCATGTAAAGTCAAGCATTTAATTTCCACATAGTTCTATGTTTTACAAAACTTTGATAAGCACCAACCTTAATAACTACCAAAGCGTGATCTGAAAATTCCATAGGAATAATCTGTGGACTATGTATCTGATTTCTTTAGAAGTAAATAAATAATCAATCAAAAACTTTTCCCTTTTGTAAAAAAGGTACCTGTTAAGCTACACTCCCTAGTATTAATACAATTTACTAAATCCGCTGTTTTTATAATATTAGCTAGACACACAGAGTCACAATAAATTTTCTTTCCAGAAACCAGCCTATCTACACCATTGTTCCCCCTTAAAGTACAATTAAAGTCCCCCCAGAAAACTGGGATTGTTGTAATCAAAAATGGCCGAACATCAGTAAAACACTTAACTCTACCCGCTTTAGATTGAGGCCCATAAATATTAATCAATCTAATTCTGCTGTCATACCAACATCCTTCTATAATTAATATTCTACCCGGACATACCTCAATCAATTTGTGTAGTTTAAAATTAAAAGAGTTAAAAAGAATCCCCACCCCATCAGCCCTCTCCTCCCCAAAGGACCAAAAAGAAGGTCCCCACGCCAATCTTTAGCAAAAGTATAAACTTGATTGTTAGCAAACATCCATGTCTCCTGTAAAAAACAAATAGAAATCCGTAAATCAAATATCAACTGAAAAACCGCTTGTCTTTTCTGCTATTTCAGAAGACTATGGGTATTGAAGGTAGCCCATGTAAAATCCATCCTATTAGCCTAACCAAACCCATTATTAAACATTCATTTTTTCCTTCTCTTCTTTTTTTTTCCTTTGTAGTCCTCCTTCTGTACTCTCCCACCCTCTTGTACAGAAACTTGGGAATCAGTATCAGCCATATCCATTTCTGAATCACCCCATGACAGCTCCGCAAAAGGATTTTTCGATTCAATACCATCTGATTCCAGAGGCAAAATATTTTTGGATGTTCTACTGGACCTCCTTAATGTTAAAGGGGCAACCGGGGGATGTAATCCATTATCACTTGCCCCACCCTTTACCTCTGGATTATCATCATAGCATACCGGTTGAAGTAAGTTTGGAACTACCTTTCCTATATTCTGCTTATGAACCACAGTATCCACCTCCACTACCTCTTCCTGCAACTTAATTACATTCTGGAGGATAACCAGGTTATTGACCTCCGGGGTCACCTCATGCTGAGACACACCAGCCTCTTGTGCTTGTCGAATCAATAAATCAGAATCTCCACAAGACAGTTTATTTTGGGCCGCCCAGGGACAATCTTTGAAAGCATGATTCAGCTCTTCACATAAATCACATTTTAAAGCATTTGAACAAAACAAAGTGACATGGCCTACTTCACCACAATTGTCACACTTAGGTTGGTCACATGCACTAGATAAATGTGTTCTAGACCCACACCTGTAGCAGGCCCGGGGCTGACCGCTATAAAAACAGACCCCCCTATCTCTCTCCAACAAAAATGAGTTAGGAATGTGTTCCACACCTGCCGCCGATTGCCTCAGTTTAACCTTAAACTTCCAACCCCCCGTCCAAAATAATTCTGAATCTAATATTGGATCAGGTTCACTCAACACTTCACATTTCTGGGAAAGCCAAACTTTATATCTTCTCACGTGAACCCCTCGTTCCTAAACATGACTGTCACAAATTTAATTAAAGGTTTAGATAACGAATAACAAAAAAGGGGTCCACAAAGGGGAAAAATTTTATCTGTTATATCTTTCCCAAAGAGGTCCAGTAGGGTTGGGAACGAAGCTGATATCGTAGTTATCCTCCCCAGAAATGTTAATAAATGCAAAACATCTCTGGGGAAAACTTTAAGGAATCTTTAATCAAAGTTCTACCAACATAAAACCTGTTTGGTTTTCTTTTAAACCCTTTATATCTAATCCTGACAGCATTTCTCCTTGGGGCCGCTTCTCTCTTGCTTTGACTAAATAGGCTAGACAATAGGGGTTTTGGGCTTAGCTCCATACCCTCTACATGCTCAAATATCAGGATTAGGCCTCACTACATTAACACCAGGCACAGTATCATTTAAATGCATAGCCTTTTCTTTCTGCAAGCGACCTCATTAACACAAGCATGAGTCCCATCTCCCCCCCCCGGTTTCCATTCTGGAGTAGCAGACTGCAAACCCCAGGAATCATTCCAAGCAGAGCCTGGAGACCAAACCCCATGATCCATCTGTTTCCACCCTGCTGCTGACAAGGCCTCCTGTGGGGACCAAGTTTTATCATGTACGCCCATTAAATCAGGAGTCTCAGAAACAGTAGTCTTAGGAAAATCCAAGTCCCTTGATTTAGGCCCCTGCAATGATTTCTTTTCATGCTGGTATGGAAAACAAAACTCAGTCACTCCTTCTTGCACGCCAGCATCTTTTTGGTATATTACTGGTGACGTCTTGGAGTCTTGGGCCACTTTAGGGTTATATACAAAGCCCGAATCCTTAGATATAGGGATAGTGGGGAAAGCAAAAGTCTTATGCTGAGTACTTACAGGCCGCAAGTGAATAGCAGAAGATCCCATGCCTCGCTCCTGTCTCCTGCATCTCATTTGCTGCATATCCCGCCTCTCTGTGTCTGACAAGCTCCTCCGATTGCCAGGCAATTTCTCAGACTCTTGCTGCTCCTCCTGCAGTTTTCCTTGGCCATCACGCTAGACTTACATTATCTGCACTCCAGCAGCACCTTCACTTCAGCGTTGCCGGCCCGATACACCTCTGATGCGGTTTAAAAGGAAACGTATCCTTACCTTCTCTCTCGTAACTAAGGGATCCTCACTACAGCAGCCTTCAAGGAACTCCCCGGGCAGTTGCAATCCGCTATCTCCACCGCTACATTTTGCCGCGAACTCTCAAAAACCTCAGTAGCAATACTCAAAATTGTATTTTGCGATATTTTTCCATCTTGCTCCAGATCCTCAGCGCCTACGAGCGCCCTTCCCGACTCCTCCACCGACTGAGCCATGGCTAACTCAGTCACAGCACACCAACACCCATACTCCCCCCACAGGCTATTGAGACTCAGCAGCAGTAGGGGAATTTCCCTGGTGTCCTGAGCAAATTCTCCCCATTCACAAAAAAATACCACCAACTGCCTAATCTGGTTCTGTATGTCAATTTGTATCTGTATCTTCCCCTCTCCCCCAGGACAAGGCTGAAAATAGGCAGGATTACCTAGTCCTCCTTTCCTAGTCAGCAAAAACTAAGCAAAACAAGCATTTGTCAATGCCGAATGTTGATTGCTTTGGTCCATTGAGCTCTCTCACTGCCCCTCTGTCACTCACTCATTCTGTTTCGCCCGGTGCTGCAGGCTGCCCTTTTGTACTGTGCTCCTGCCTGTGTTGGCACCTTTTTCTGCCCACAGAAAAATCCACAACTGTCCCAACAGAGCTCCATTGAGGTGGCTCACTCCCCATCTCTCACTCGCTCATTCTGTTTCTCCTGGCACTGCAGGCTGCCTTTTGTACTGGGCTTCTGCCCATGTTGGTAGCTTTTTCTGCCCACAAAGAAATCTGCAGCAGTCCCAACAGAGCTCCATTGAGCTCACTCAATCCCCCCCACCACTAACTTGTTCTATGTCTCCTGGCGCTGCAGGCTGCCCTTTTGTACTGGTTTCCTGCCTGCTTTCATGGCTTTTTCTGGCCACAGAGAAATCTGCAGCAGTCCTGACACAGCTCATTTGAGCTCACTCACTTCCCCTCTCTCACTCACTCAATCTATTTCTGCTGGCGCTGCAGGTTGGCCTTTTGTACTGGGCTCCTACCTGCATTGTCGCCTTTTTCTGCCCACAAAGAAATCAGCAACAGTCACAATAGAGTTCCGTTGCACTCGCTCACTCCCCCTCTCTCACTCACTCATTGTGTTTCTCCCAGTGCTGCAGGCTGCCTTTTGTACTGGGCTCCTGCCTGCTTAGGCACCTTTTGTTGCCCAGAAAGAAATCCGCAGCTGTTCCGACAGAGCCCCGTTGAGGTTGCTCACTCCCCCGCCACAATTGCTCATTCTGTTTCTCCTGGTGCTACAGGCTGCCCTTTTGTACTGGGCTCCTGCATCTGTTGGCACCTTTTTCTGCCCACAAAGAAATCTGCAGCAGTCCCGACAGAGCTCTGTTGAGATTGCTCACTCCCCCTCTCTCACTCGCTTGTTCTGTTTCTGCCAGTGCTGCAGGCTGCCCTTTTGTGCTGGGCTCCTGCCTGTGTTGCTGCTGTTTTCTGCCCACAAAGAAATCCACAGCAGTCACAATAGAGCTCTATTGAGCTTGCTCACTCACCCTCTCTCATTTTCTCATTCTGTTTCTCCCGCTGCTGCAGGCTGCCGTTTTGTACTGGGCCCCTTCGTGCATTGCTGCCTTTTACTGCCCACAAAGAAATCTGCAGCAAGCCTGTAAAACAGTCATTTTTTTGATTTTTCCCACCAAATTTGCAACATACACTTTTTGAAGCCTCACCTCATGAACACTGGCACTGTCATTTCTTAATCAGTCCCAAGATGATTCCGTGCAGTGACCGTGAAATCACTTTTGGACAGATTAATGCCATGACAGTGGCTGAATTCATGTGGAGGGGCCCAATAACCCCATGTTGAAAATTTGGTGCCAAAATTCCAAAAAATGCCTGAGATATGCAAAAAAGTTGAAAAAGCCCTATTTATGCCATTATACAGCTTACGGGCATTTCCTCAGTTCACGGTCGTCTTTGAGTGCATATGTGTTCCTGGTCCACTGAAGATCATCGCGCCGGACTCTGGAGGTAAGTATGGGGTGAGGGGGGGGTGTGGGGAGGCAGATACGCAGTGAGTGGGCGTGGGTTGTGGGAGGGGCCAGGGAGACTGCAAGGGACTGTTTTCTTTTTTACAGGTTTAAACAATGGGAAAAAACATTTGGGATGATTTTTTCTTTAGAGAGGCATTGGGAACTCTGGGGTGGGCTCCCAGCATGCCACCTGAATGTTTGGGGGCTGTAGATGACAGGTGGGCACCTGTTGCACATGTTCAGTGCTGGGGGACTAAGCCAAGGGATTGGGCACCCCTGGATGAAACTGACCATTTTGGTGGGGACCATTATGCTAATGGGGAGTGAGCTCCCTATCAGCAACTTGAACTCATGCAGGGACTGCAGTCAGACGGGATTAGGGCCCCCGTTGGCAAACACACACTGTTGTGGGGGAGCACATGCTGCTGAGGGTGATTGGGCACCCCATCGGCACTGGGGGCTAACTAATATTGTTTGTGAAGCCGGTGGCAAGCCACTGCCAGTTTTGCAAACAATGTTACAGTACCAATGTTCCGCCCAGCAATGATGGGTTGCTCCTTCATTGCAGTGGAATGGCAGACGCTGCAATGATGAGGCGGCCCCTGATTGTAGTGGCTGAAATGTTTTAAGGTGGAGGCATGCTGGCTTAACTAGTGTCAGCAGCAGCGTGCCACCCCATTGGGGAAAGCGGGCCAAGCCTTTAAAGGCTGTGGGGGCATTGGCCACAACAGTGCCGCACCTCCACAACCTGCTTTCGGCAAGCTGCCATAATATGTTCCTTGCGCATGCACACAATCAACATAAAAAAAGAGGCACTTTCACCAAAGCAGCAGTAGTCTTTGCTGGAGAGGCTGTGGGTGACTGGAAACCTATTTCTTCATATTCTGGGAATGCCCACAGATTAGGGAATATTGAAGGGTGCATAATACACTTTCTCGCATGTGGGATAGGCACAACCCACATTTATTTAAAACATTTGGTGCTCAGGGCTCAGGCACCCAAGATAGGGGGCAGTAAAATACGAGGCCTTTTGCAGGCTTTGTGTGCTGCAGCACTGAAGGTGATACTGCCTCTTGGCTTAAATCAACCCCTCCCACACATAAGATGTGGGTCAGAAGGGTGGAAGAGCTATATAGTATGGAGTGAATAACTGCCATGTTGAGATTGAATGTTGAACAACATGAGACCTACTAGGCAATTCGGCAGAGTACTGGGGGGAGCTGGGAGGAGGGGGCGTTAGCAGACACTGTAGATCTCAAGGGAGTGGAGGGAGGGGGGACCTGGAGTGTGCAACCTTAAACAGATAGGGGCAAGTGGGGAGGCTTATAGAGACATGGGGTGTAGAGCTAGACCAAGTGGAGGGGCAGAGCACCCAAGTGACATCAAGGAATCGCATATTGTCATAGTTAAGCATACAGGACTGCAGGGTTAAGACTGTTCATTTTACTTAAACTGTTAACAAATTACAGTTCAGTTTGTTACCTACAGAAAGTATTAAGATGCAGAACAGCATAATATGGTATGCATCATACCATAACTCCATTTAAAGTAGCCTTGTAACAGCCAGATTGTGAGCATTAGAAGATGTGCATTGGACTAATGTAACTGCAGCCCACAGATGTGATAATTAAGAGTGCTTGATTGATTATAAGGAATACTGTGTTTCTACGTGCTGCCTTTCAAGTAAAGCTGAGTTAAAAAAAATAGCCAGTAGCTTTTTTTCTGCCATAGTATTTTCTCCATGATGATCTCTTGGCTGTGGGTGCCCTGAGATTTCCCATAATGGCAGTTGTCCATAGTGCCAAAGTCCAGACACGTACTGTTAGTGAGTCTCATATAATAATGCTACAGGTATTCCATATGTGATATTGAATGTTGAAGCTGCCTAGATGGCAGAAGAAAAGAATAATGGACTTGTAATTTTTTATCTAGCATACAGTATCTTGTGTTCCTAAGGTATAGAAAGTAGAATACATAGAAACACAGAAACATAGAAACATTGAAGTTGACGGCAGATAAGGACCGCAAGGCCCATCCAGTCTGCCCATTTCTTTTTCTACCTTATAAATGTGCCATCTTCCTTTGCTGTCAGTGGCCTATCTATTCATACTCATCTATATTGCTCCCTTATGCCTGTCGAATGCCTGTTTGAAGCCCTGCACTGTATTCATAGCCACCACTTCCTGAGGTAGGCCGTTCCATGCATCCACCACCCTTTCTGTGAAAAAGAACTTCCTCACATTACCCCTTAATCGGCCTCCCTCTAATCTCATGCTGTCCTTTTGTCCTGCTTTTTTTCTTATATTGAAACGTTAGACTCTTTTGCCTTGTTAATGCCCTTAAGTTGTTTGAATGTTTTGATCATGTCACCTCTCTCCCTTCTTTGCTCTAGGGTATACATATTGAGCTTCGTTAATCTGTTCTCATATGTCTTCTGATGCAGTCCCTGCACCATTTTGGTTGTCCTTCTCTGGACTGCCTCAATTTGGTTAATGTCCTTGTGAAGGTGTGGCATCCAGTACTGCACGCAGTACTCCGGATGGGGCCTAACCAGTGTCTTGTAAAGAGGAGGCAGTATAGCGCAGTGGTCTATGGCTCTGAGCTGCAAATCTGGTGACATCCAGCAGACTAGACCTGGGTTCGAATCCCACAGCTTCCACTTGCATACTGTGTGATCATGAGCAACTCACTTAACCTCCTTGTGCTTCCAGGTCACTCCTGTAAAAAAGCTTCCAGCTTAGTGTGCTATACCTGGTTAAACAACTAAATTAAAAAAAAAAAAAAAGAGGGATTATTACCTCCGTCTTACGACTTGTGATACCCCTACTAATACACCCTAATATCCCCCTAGCCTTACCTACTGCTTTAGAGGTCTGCTTGGATGATTTCAGGTCATCGGTGATGATGATACCCAAGTCTCTTTCTTCCTTTGTGACTGCCAGCAACTCCCCTCTCAGCTACATAGAACTACATACTGTATGGAAGCCATAAATAGCCACTCCCATTTAGTCTTTCTAATTCCACATATGTATAATGTTCCTACAGATTAACACAGTGAGGCCATGAGACAGTAAATGTCATGTCAGGTGTCCTGCTGCCTCATTGGTCAATTGTGATGTAACATGTTCTGAGGTTACAAATTAATGAGGTACCATATGATGAGAGTCATTGCTACTGTAGACATGACTGCCTTCATGGAAAGTGCTCTATATATCACTTCATGCATTATCAGTCTGTCATATTTCTCCCCAAGTTTAGCCCTTCTTCTAAGGGATATACAGCTGCAGGATGTTCCCCATTCTGTGTTGAAATACTTCCTCTTCCATATCACTAAAATCCTTCCTGTGTGACTTCACTTTTCACCCCAGCTGTGGCCATCGATCCCAGGCTCCTCCCACTGCTCCTTCCTCCGTACACTCCATCCCCCTATGGCCCTGGTTTATTGATCCACTTTTCCCTCTGACTAGTCCCCAGTTGTACTTGCTATCTCCCTTCTATCCCTCCTTTTGTTGCTAGTTGTACTTTGCAGAACTGTTGCTATGGTTATGCTATGTTTTGCACAACTTAAGGTACTTTGAGCTTCCTTTTAGTTGTCTACTACGTTCTTTTTACTTTTTATAGTTATTATTATTTTGTAAGATATGGATATCAATAATAATACTGTTAAACCTTGTATGCTTTTCTCCCCATAATACTGTTGATCAAATCCAGTGATAGTATTACGAGATCCTGTAATGCTATCATTGGGTACCCATTGAAAATATTATGAGATCCCATATTACTATCAATGCATCTGCTAATGTTTCCTCATCGTACACACATTCTAGCAGTCCAACTGAACGTGAGTGGGCTTTACTGTAACCATCATGTACAGTAAAAGCCGACTCGCCACTGACTCACAGATCATCCAGTCTCTTTCACTTCCTTGCATCTCTCTTTCTGTCTCTTTCTCTCTTTTCAACCCCCACAGAACAAAAAACAAAAAATAGCATACGAATTTTAAAACAAAAGACTTGGTCATGTAGGGCATTTTTGGCACTAGCTCTTCACACTCTCTCTCTCTCTCTCTCTCTGGTAGCCCCCACTGCTTACATCTCACTCTCTTGCTCTTTCAACCTCTACATAAAAACAAAGAAATGTTTTAAATAAAATAAAAAGAAGTTGCAGTGGATCTATTTCAGCAATATTTAGAATGTCATTTTATAGTCCTGAGTTGCTGGCTAACTGGCTGAGTTCAGTAGTTTTTACAACAAAGTAAACAAGCATTTGTCAGTGCTAAATGTTGTCTCGCTGGCATTGGCATTGGTAGTGCAGGAGTTAGAGAGATGCGTAATAGGAATGGCAGTGAACTATTGAACTGACGCAACCCACCCCCACCCTGCAGAGACTGAAAGGCGCTGGGTTGTGCCTTTGGGGCATCAGCTATAATGCTCATACCATTTTACCTCACCCTACCCTGTAGACACTGACAAGTGTTGTGGTGTGCTTTGGGGTCTTTGGGCTTTACACTTACCCCATTTCATAAGGACATATGCTGAGATGGGTGCAGTATAGGAGAATGGGCCGCACCCTACCCTGTAGACACTGACAAGTGTTGTGGTGTGCTTTGGGGTCTTTGGGCCTTATACTTATCCCATTCCATAAGGAAATATGCTGAGACAGGTGCAGTTTAGGAGAATGGGGTGAACGTTAGGGCCGAACACTCCAAGGCACACCTTGATGCCTGTCACTGGCTGCAGGGTGGGGGTGGGGGTGGAATGGCGTGAGCATTACAGCCAATGATCCCAAGTGACACTCCGATGCCTGGCAGTCTCTGCAGGGTGGGGTGTTACAGTTGGAAACCCTAACATTGTAGGCATTTGTTGGCATTTTTACTCCAAATTTTCAACATAGGCTTTTTGTGACCCCATCCCATGAAAAGTGGCACAATCAGCTTGTTAGCTGAAAGGTGGTTTTGCACAGTGGCTATGCCATTTGGTGACACAGGGACGAAAACACATTTTGGGCAGGATGTGAAAAATGACAATTGAATTGTTCGTGAGGAGGTGTAAAAAAATGGCAACACTGAAAATCTGGAGTGAGAATGTGAAAAATTGGTGAGGTCATGAGCATGCATAGAAACTGCGGAACACATATCCATAACCCAATTATTTTGGGGAGTTTTTTAGCCACATTTTCAACATAGGCATTTTGGGACCTCCCCTCATGAATGGTGGTGCTGTGATTTTGTTAAACTGTCCCAAAAGTTGATTTCCCACAGCGACCATGCCATTGTGTACCACAAGTGTGGAAACACATTTTGGGCAGGCTATAAAAAATGACAGCTGTACTGTTGATAAGGAGGTGTGAAAAAATGCCAGTGTTGAAAATCTGGCATGAAAATATTGCAAATTTGCAAAGTTGCAAGGGTGCATGGAAACTGTGCAACGCACACTTGTAACAGTCATTTTATGGACTTTTGTCACCAAATTTTCAACATAGGCATTTTAGGACCTCTGCTCATGAACAGTGTCACTGTCATTTTCTCAAACTGTCCCAAAAACTGATTTCGTACAGCAACCACGCTATTCTGTGCGGATGTGCAAAAACATATTTTGGCCAGGATATGTAAAATGACAGCTGTACTGTTCATAAGGAGGTGTGGAAAAATGCCAATTTTGAAAATCTGGAGTGAAAATATTACAAATTGACAAAGTTATGAGCGTGCATGGAAACAGCACATTGCATGCTCGTAAAACAGCCATTTTTTGGATTTGTTTCACCAAATTTGCAACATAGGCTTTTTGAGAGCCCCTCTCCTGAACAGTGGCACTGTCAATTTGTTACTTAGTCCCA
Source organism: Neoceratodus forsteri (assembly GCA_016271365.2). Lineage (NCBI taxonomy): Eukaryota > Metazoa > Chordata > Ceratodontiformes > Ceratodontidae > Neoceratodus > Neoceratodus forsteri. Next base: position 154,503,774 of record CM057449.1, on the reverse strand, counting down.
AAAAGTGATTCCGTGCAATGAATGCAAAATCACCTTTCGGGACCAACTAACACCATGACAGTGACTGAATTCATGAGGAGGGGTCCCAATAACCCCATGTTGAAAATTTGGTGTAAAAATTCCAAAAAATGCCCGAGAGATGCACCAAAGTTTAAAAAAAACTATTTATGCCATTATACAGCTTACTGGCATTTCTTAAGTTCACGGTCTGCTTTGAAGAGTGCAGATGTGTTCCTGATCCACTGTAGATCATCGCGCCAGACTCTGGAGGTAAGTATAGGGTGAGGTGGGTGTGAGGAGGCAGGGTGCACAGGGGTGGGCGTGGGTTGTGGGAGGCAGGAAGACTGCAGGGACTGTTCTTCTTTCACAGGCTCAAAAAAAACATTGGGATGGTTTTCTTTTCAGGGGATTTGGCATGCTAGGGTGGGCTTTCCAGAATGCCGCTAAGTGTTTTGGGGGATGCTGTAGCTGGCGGAGGATTGGGCACCCCTGTCGGCATATACCAATGGGGGCAAGAGCTGAGGGGGATTGGGCACCCCCCTCTGCACATAACAAATCAGGGGGGTGCATTATGCTGATGGGGAGTGGGCTCCCCCATTGGCACATACATTTTGTCAGGGCATGCCGACAGGGGGATTGGGCACCCTCAAAGTCAGCATTGTGGCAGGCAGTGTGCCACCATGTTTAATGTAATTATTCACCAGGGAAAGCACATCGGAAAATGCCGCTGCATATGACAAGCTTTGCTCACATTACAGCTGACCTTTTCTTAGACGTTCTTACCACATTATGTATTCCTGGTGTGGTGCTGGCATGCAGGCTTATTGGTAAATGAGGGACGCACCTACTGATGTGTGCCCTGCATTCGCCCAACAGTGACTGCACTTCCAAATCTGCTACTAATGCAATATATTGGCTGGTGCACAAGTTCGAGCCAACATAAAAAGTGAAACTTTCTTGAATCCATATATTACAACAACTAACAAATAGGGGATTGAGTATTTCTTGGCTATAATGCCATCCTGAGGTTCTGGTGACATGTTAGAACCTCTTGAGCTTCACTCTCGAGGTTCACATGTCACCAGAACCTCTCGATGGTATCATAGCCTTGTAACTGAATTGTACTCTGTATTTGATGTACTACATATTCAATTGATTGCATGTAATTATTTCCTGATTGCCCCTGAAAAAGGAACCCCCAACTGTAGTGGGCTTACCCAGTTACCAAAATGAAATAAAAAAATAAATAATGCACAGTCATCTATTATTCTATTTATAATTGTAACATCATTGATGTAACTTATTACTGTACTCTCTGCATTGCCAGGATACATCTGGAAAAGAGCTGTTAGCTCAGTTGGTTTTCCTGTTAAAAAATGAGGTTTTCCTGATGAAACTCTTGAAATAAATAAATAACTAAATAAATAAATAAATAAATGTTACTGTTTGCACAGACCTTCCCTGGCCCTATTACATGTGCACTCCTGCTGTTTTCATCCCTTCCCTCCCACTGTATTTTTAGCTATTTTCTTTTTCTTTTCTTGTGTTTACTACTTTTTCTGCAAGACACTTTGACCATTTGGAGAGTGCTATGCCAAATTAAATACCAAAGACAACCTAACTGGTAAAACAAGTACAAATAAATACAATTATTTAATTAAGAGTATGCTGTTATAGCTGGTTAAGCTCCTTAATTATGGTGGCATGGTAGCACTACTAATGTAAGGCTGTGTATATAAGTTTAATGTTAAATCATGTTTCTCTGCTGCTTATACTGCACCTTGACTGTCTCTTAACTGAGTGTTGAAAAATTTTCAAAAACGTGCATTCGTACAGGAACTCTTGATCTTCCAATTTTTAAAAAAATGTTTTTTTTATTTATTTTGCTATGAGGTGGCAAACAAGTGAGAAAAAATATTAAACAGACTCTGATGGGGTAATTTGAATTTGAAATTTATTCAAAGCAAGGTCTATGGGGTAAATGAGCCCAATTTAATAGGCATCATTTGTCAACGAGCATAAAAACTTACAGTTAAATGCAATACATAGTACATTATCAATTACAAGTTAAAAACAAACAAAACATTGTAATGTAAGATTAATATTTAGCTTGCAGGTAGCATGTCATCAGAACAGTGGTATTTCAAACAATTTAATAGGGCAGTTAATTATTTCATTAATCCCTGTTTACTTGTCACGTGCACTAGACATTCAAGACATACTGTCAGGCATATCCAAGGAGAGTACAAGTACAGAACAGGTACAAAAAATAAATAATACATTGGCAGAGCAGAGATCAAAGAACATACACAACAGTTATAGGATCATATAAAATCATACCATTATACAAGTGAGCATACACCTACAAGTACAAAACAAGGTATGATAAACATTAGGTTTAAATTTCCATGCAAAACCTGACTTTAACTCAAAAGGTAACCTAACTTAGCAGCAACTTGGCACTGGGAATAAATAGCCCAATATATTAAATGCTGCATAATGTATCATGTAGCAATGTTTCTACACGAGATCATTACTGGACAGCAAGAGCAGAGTACACAATCCAAATGAAATAATGATATTCCCTTTTTAATGATTTGTAGCTTCTGGATAGGAGTATGACACCTCTGGTTCGGAGCCACAATGTGCTGCTACAGATGAAAGGAAGGACAGGAACTGTATTCAGGGAGGTCCGGTATGCTAGCAGAAAAGAGAAAAAAGGATTCAGGCTGTGAACAGCAGGTAGCTTTTTTTCGTTTATGTTTTGGTGTGCAGTGCTGACCTGCGGTTCTTAGCAGGGACTATAGTTTCAGGTTTGAACTATCAGGAAAATTGGGTTGAGGACTGGTGGCAGCAGTTTCAATTGTGGTGGCAGCAAAGGTAGAAAGAAACCTTTAAAAAGCGCAAGAAAGGGATTTTTTGTATATGTTGATGTTGTTTTGAGTTGGGGGGGGGTGGAAGGGCTTCCCTTTCAGTGTTTCAGCAGTCGGGTGAACAGGTTGAGGATCAGTGGTGAAGTTCCTTAACTTCTGCTGTGCAGAAGTGGACATGTGTAATTGGCTTGCTATAATTACTACATTGGCTGGCTTTTGAAGGATTGGAAGCCATGACTTTGTCTGGCAGATCAGATCAACTTGCTGTGGTTGACTATGTACTGCTCTGTAAATGTAGGCAGTTTTACCTTTAGTTTTTTTTTTACATTTATTAAACTAAACTGAGACCAATGGGGGGACCAACTGTTAAGTCACTGCTAAGTGAAAGAAAAAAATGGCAGCTGGTCAGAATTCAGGGTGCCCAATGATATCCTAAGTAATGGGGCACCACGAATTGGCACTCGTTTTTTAGCTGTCTCTATTGAAAAATAAATGCATGCCTGGTCATGGCTTTCAGCCAATCAGGATGCTTTATTTTTCAAGCCCATTTTTCAATTTATAATAAATTCTATCCTAACTGCAGACTATGACATGATTTTACCAATTCCCTTTGCCACAGATGATGACTTCATAATCAAAATGGTTGCACACTGTTTACAGACTATTCAAAGAGTCAGGCAAAGAACTGACAGAAAATAGGAATCCATTGAAAACAGTTAAAACTCTTGGACCTTGTTAATAGTTCTGTTGTATTATTGCATTGTTTAGGTTTTTAATGTTATTTATTGTATTGTCTAGGATTTTCAATTACTTACATAATTTACTAATATATTTGAAAGTCTACGTTGATCATTTTGATCATTTTTAACCTTCTATTCTTATATATCTTGGTTTTATATTTTCTTATTTTCCTATATTGTAATGATCACTGATTTTATGACCAGTCAATAAACTTTACCAAATTACCTTGATGAGTTAAAAATGTAGGCCCTTCTGAACTAGATGCACCGTTTTTATCGCATTCTTATATCTCTCTCTCTCTCTCTCTCTCTCTATCCTTTTCTTTGTCTTCATCCATTTTCTCAGATTTAGATGTTTTTGATTTTGCTGTGGTCATAATGGAATGTGCAGGACTTCTAGTGTGGGTGCTGCATGTGCGTTGGGTGTGGGCAAGGCAGTAGCAGCCTATAATGGTGATGTCTCCAAGGCACTCATCGCTGTTGCACCAATCCATATATGACCCAGGTCTTCCTATTTAGATCACTGTGGTTTGATGGGGCTAATAAGGAGATGAAGACTAGAGGTCAGAAGTTGGAACACTGCTGGAGGAGGACAAACTGGCTTTGAAACTTCACTATGGTGAATATCAAAGGGCAATCAACCATAAGGAGGCAGAGTTCACGTCCAGGGAGATTGCTGCAGGGAGGAATAGACTGGCTCTGCTCTTTCGGACTGTCGATGAGCTCTTCATCCAGCCTGTCTGCAGCCAAAAGGAGCATTTTCAGTCACTCAGTGCAAGGAGTTTGTTCGGTTCTTTTCTGACAGGGTGTCCTCTATTAGGACCAGGATCTCTCCAGTGGAACATGATCAGCACCTCAGCAGTGGGCCTTGTACAGTCAGATGCACTCCTATTATCTGGGGCGAGTTTAGGCCAGTGGGGGTGGCAGAGGTCATTGAGGTACTCTCTAAGCTCCGGCCCACTTTTTGTGAAGTGGACCCAGGCCTGATTCATCTCTTAATGGGATGTGTTGATTTCACTGGTCCAGTGTTTGCTAAGATTGTCTGGTGTTCGCACTTGGAGGTTCCCCCCCAACACTTTGAAAGTGGCATTGGTGAAGCACCTCCTGAAGAAACCATCTCTCAACCCTGATGTCTTGATGAATTATCAATCTATCTCCAATCTCCCATTTTTGGGGAAGGTTGTTGAGAAATTGGTGGCCATACAGGTCGAGCTGCACCTCGCGGCCTATGACATGTATGAGCCATTCCAGTCTGGCTGCCGATCATGGCATAGAACTGAAACAGTATTAGGGTGCAAAATTATCTCCTGAGGGTGAGAGATAGAGGAGACTGGTCAATTCTCTTGCTTCTTGATCTCTCCTTAACATTTGACACTGTGAACCACATAGTGCTAATAGATCATCATAGGGAGTTTTGTGAACTCAAGGGTATTGGCATCAACTAGTTTAAGTCCTTTCTCATGAGCAGGATGCAACTGGTAGTGATGGGTAACTTCTCCTCCTACTAATAGTCCCTGCCTTGTGAATTTCCCAGGGTTTAATCCTGTCGCCTATGTTGTTCATGGTGTACATGCTTGGCCTGAGTGAGATTATTTAAACAATAAGGCATGACAGGGTGTATGTTATCATGTAATAATGTCACTCCTGGGGTGGGTTGAAGCACGAGGCAAAGCCAAGTGCTTCCACCACCCCAGGAGTGACGTTATTACATGATACTACACATCCCTGGAGTGCCTTATTGCTATTATACAATGGCTCATTGTTATACAAAATTGAAAAAAAATAAAAAAATAATTTTAAGGAATCCAAATGTTGATGATCCATAGCCAAAAGCTCATGATCCATGGCATCCAAAAGCAATACAGTGATGTTATTGTGTAATAACATCACTGTCTCAGGCACACATTGACCAATCAGAGTCCAGGAAATGTTCTTGCCATTGTATAATAAATGTTACAGCTTGGGTCTTTACTGCTATGTAGAAGATACCCAGCTGTATGTGTATTTTGCTCTCAGGACAAGTGACAGTGTGGAGGTGTTTAACAACTGTCTGGTCAAGTTCCAAGACTAGAAGTCCTTTAACTGGCTGAGACTCAACCTCAACAAGATGGAGGTACTAGTGATCGAGCCTGTGTGGTTGCTACTGGATTGGGAATGGGGCAGCTTTGGGTCCCACCTAGTTGGTGACATCGACTAAGGTGAGAAATCTGGGCATCATCCTTGATGATGGATTAACACTTGAGGCACAGGTGTCATCAATCATCCGCACTGGCTTTTACCACTTAATGAACGTCACCCGGATCAAGGCCTTCATTCCCCCTGGTGACCTGCCTTCACTGGTACATATCTTGGTTACGTCATGACTGGACTACTGTAATGCTCTATACTTCAGGGTCAGTAGGGGGATTCTCTGTCACCTGCAGTTGGTGCAGAATGCAGCAGCCAGGTTGCTGACAGGCCTCCTGAAGTTCTGCCATGTGACCCCAGTCCTGTGTGACCTGCATTGGCTGCCAGTGAGGTGGAGGATTGCCTTCAAGTTGGGCTTGATTACCTAGATGGCCCTTATAGGTTGGGCCCTGGTTACCTGAGTGACCTCTGTCTCCCTGTCTGCCCTGTGTATTCTCCACCTCCACCAGGGCCTCCTGGCAGTTCCCAGGGTCCAGCTGAAAACCTCAGAAGATCATGCATTTAAGGTAGCTGACCTGGCTCTGTGGAACTCGCTGCCAAGATCATTGAAGGAGACTCCATTAGTAGAGGCTAAGTGTGGTCTGAAGGCCAGTTTATTTAGAGATGCCTTTGGAAGCCAGCTATAGGTTGTTTTTATTGATATATTGCCATTTTATTGATATTTATTTACTGAATCTTGAGCCTGTCATTATCAATCTAATGCTATTACTGATACTGTATATTGTGTATGTCTTTATGTATTTTTTTTTTTTGTTTTTATGCCCTTCCCATGCCCCCTGGCTTCCACTCCTTTGGTTCCCCTAAGGCACCCCTCCAATTCTTGTCCCCGCCGAAGCCACCAACCCACACATTGCAGCCCCCCGAGTAACCTGGTGTATCCTTTCACTGGACGGGTCCCCCACCATGGGAGAAGCACAGGTGGGGCAGGCCAGCACACTACAACTTGGCCCTGGTGCTGCTGGGGATTGTCTGGGCTGTCTTGGGGCTTAGAACCAGCAGGAGACCAGAGACTGTCATCCAGTTGGCCAGGGAGCCATATTTCCTAGTTTCCTTTTCTTGGGTGTGTGATATCCAGGATATCTAGCCATGAGCTGATGTCCATCATGCTTCCTGCATAGAGCCCGACATGCTGCCATACCCCTGGCCTCCACCAGAGATTGCCCAAAACCAGATCACGGACCCTCCCTCCCTCCGGAGATGGTGAGCAGTCATGGGATGCTCAAGCCATCTCCCCCCGTTGGTCTCCAGCAACCTGGGTCCATTCCCAACCCAGGTTGCCAGTGTTGCAGTGGAACAATCGCCTGCGCTGACAGGTGGCTTTTTTTCTTTTGTAAAGTACCCAGAGCCTCTGGGATTGGGTGCTTAAGAAATAAATACTATAAAGCTGGCCTGGTGGTGCTGAGGGTTGAGGCACTGGATGCCACACCTTGTGCCATGCTGGTGACTTGCATTCAGGAATGAGCATGGTGCCGGGGGTCGGCAGGGGAGAGAAAGGATCAAACATCTGGAGGACAGCTCTCCTCTCTCAGGGAGGGTGGACCGAACCTCCTGACATATGACTACCCACAGGTGGAGACCAGAGGGTAGTGTGGGTCAGAGGGGCTAGATGAAGGGAGGGTGCTGAGGGACTTCTGAGGATGAGCGCATGTCTCCATGTGCACCATCCTTCATGTGCACCCCAGCAATGGGAAGGGAGAAAATGGAGGAAAAACACCTCCGGCTGTGGATGACAACCCACCTCTCACAGGCTCTGCACCTGGCAACTGGGCAGGGGGTAAGTCTCGTGATACCAGGGTGATGGGGCTGGGAGGTTAGTCAGAAGGGGCGCTGGGGGGGGCAGAAGAGCATAAAGTACATACAAAAAAAAAGAAAGAAAGAAATACTATACTTACTTGCTTACTTGATCCAAGAGAAAAACCTGTCTCTCCGACCTCACTAATATCAGAGTCTGAGCTGTAAGAAATCTGTTTACTGTCCTCTGCGCTGTTTTTAGGCCCACTCAGGGTCCAGGTGGGGGGGAGTGGGGTGGCGGAGCACTACCTGCTGGGATGAGGGGCCGCTAGACACCAAGGAATACTTTTTTACACTACGGGGAACGGGTTCTGGTGGGGAGGTACTGCTAGCTACCAGATTGAGAAACTTTATTTTACATTGTGCCAGTGATCTGCAAAGTGGGGGTCCATTAGACATCAGGAAATACTTTTTTACAATATGAAACATGGGTTTGGGTGGGGGGAAGGACCGCTAGCCACTAGGGATTGGATAAATGTATTTAATATTGGGCAGGTGATCGGCAAATTGGGGGCAACTAGACACCAGGGAAATACTTTAATATCAGGTGGCAATCAGTGGGGGGGGCACTAGACACCAGTGAGTTTCATTGTACCTGGGGCAGCAATTGGCGGGGTGACCACTGGACACTAGAACAAAAACTACAAAATGTGGAGTTTGAACTCTGCTGGTGGAGTTGCCAAACTCTGCCAATGGAGTTCAAACTTCACATTTTGTGGAGGTTTTTTTTTCTGGGGGGGGGACGAATTTGGGATCCGATGGCAGATTAACTCAGTGAAATTAGGAAATTGTTTCATGTGTAAACATCAAGTTTCACCTCCTTACTGACACAGTTTTGCCCCTGCACATCACTTTGCTTTTGGGCTGTGCAAATTCCCAAATGTCTTAGAAAACAAACATATGTCTCCACTCCAAATTACTGTTTCAGCAGAGTTTCATTCACCACACCATAGATCATCTCATGTTTCGGTTATGCTTATCTGATAACATGAGACATTCCAATACTCAGGAATACTTTTTAACAAATTCTCCAACTATTGCGTTCAGTTATGTTTACATATATTCATACACAGCAAACATAACAATGTTATTTTTTCATCTGCCACATTTATGCCATTAATATTTTCCTTTAGGCTCATGCCTGTTGCAAGTATTTTAATTACAGTACCTGTAAAAAAATGAGTTGGGACACAATATATTTCTATCTTGTCCCTCTTTTCTATTTAAATTCCTGGGAGTGCACTGTATCAACATTTACCATAGCCACAGGGCAGAAATATAATTCATGGGTGCAACCCATAACGTAGACCTCCGCTTGGCCACGCCTCCTTAAAATAAAAACAAAATAAGAAAGGAGAGGAGACTATTCCAAAGCCTAATGAATTCTACTGCAGAATAGAGCTTTGACTTCCACTCACACTGATTTTGTTGAAATTTACTTTATTAAAAGAGTCTGGTTAGGGTCAGCCTACCAGCACATTAGCAGCCCTATCACTTGTGGCACCAGTGACCTGAGTTTGGGAATTGGGAACAAGCTGGGGTTGTCCGAGGTCAGCAGGGGCAGGAGGATTGGGCATCCACAGGACTGCTCTCCTCCTCCTCTAGGAGGAGTGATGGGTTGCAGAGCCTGGCATATGCCTGGCCCCCAGCAGAGTCTGGATAACTTCCCAGCATAGCTAATGCCAGTGTTTTATAGTTTCCTGACAGCACCATACAATCTGTGCTGATATGAAAGGTTGGCATGAGCCATGCTGTCAACTAAGTCACTTTTACCATATTCTTTTTTTTTTCAATTCTTTTTATCCCCCTTCTTCCGAGCTGCTCCCATCCTTGCTGGCTGCCTCAGCCCCACTGCCATGACTTCTACTAGGAATTGCCTACCACTTGTTCCCAATGGGCTTACTCCCTCAGTGCAGTTCTCCAACCCCTGCCGTGAAATAGATCCACTTGGTGGCTGGGCCTGGGCCGTTGGGTGCAGTGCCTGTGGGCGGCTGGAGTCACCATTTCACCACTGGAGGAGCAGGCATGCAATGCCATCATGATGCATGATAAATGCTTCCGCATACCATCTGTCGATGGCTGCAGCTTCTCTGCCACAGCATGGGGTGCTAAGCTGTCTGCCTTCTAGCCTTCACTAGGGATACATGGGTTCTGGGCTCTGCAACCCATCCCCACTCCTGGCCGGAAGAGTGCAGTCCTGTAGATGCTCATTCCTCTTTCCCCAGATGGTTGTGAACCTGGATTATTGGTGATGCAAGCAGTACCCTACTGCTGAACCAGCAGGCTGACTATACCCGAGTCTTGTATATGTTTTTTAGGGGCACTAGGAGGGCCTCTTATGGCTATAAGAGTGTTGCCTTACACATTCTTAGAGCAAGAGAATTGAGAACCAAAGGTGAGCAGTTCTGGTGCCCTAAGGTTGCAAGAGGCAACACTCTTATATTCATAAGAGGCCCTCCTAGTGCCTGTATAAACTTATAGATCACAACACATTAAAACAAACTCTGCCAGAGCTGGTGCAGCTGTATCTGGGGTCATGGAGGAACACAGCACTGTCCACAGTGTCCAAGATGGCCACAAGTTTTCTGCTCATACACAACCACTCATGCATGTGCACTGAACTCTGGGAGGGGGGCATGATGGCACAGTCTGCCATGTCCAATATGGATGCTAGAGTTCTCTGCACATGCACGATGACCATCACATGTGCATGGGGCTCCAGTGGCCATCTTGGACATGGAAGACTGTGCTTCTGTGCCCCCCCAGAGTTCAGTGCACATGTACAAGTTATTGGCCATGCACAGAGAACTCCAGCAGCCATCTTGGACATGGGGACAGTGCCATGTTTCACCAGGACAGATGGACAAAATAGTGCTGTGAATGCAGTTATTGCCGTTCACCTCCACTGGTATCCAGTATGCTCCCTCTTCTCTTTAGTCATCGCAAGATGTCTGCAGAGCTATGTCCAATGCAGCCATGAAAACAAAACTTTTTTTGCAGTCCGTTTCTGCAGTGGTATTTGAGATGCCGGTTCATGTGAGAACATGAGGTCATTAGGTACTCTTACGACAATAAGAGTACCTCATGTGCAACTGAAGGATGCACTGTGATTGGTCAGGGAGCATCACATGACACTTCCATGATCTATAATAATAAAAATCAATTTCAATGAAGTCTGGGTGAGTGGAAATCAATTCTCTATACTGAAGTAGGATGCAACCCATAAAGTAACATTACATTGCAGCATAGTCAGTCAAGACCAGAAGGAACTCTAGGTCCCTTATGTCTCCCCACGCCTATAAGCAGATTTGAACAAGCACGCTGTGCAAACATGTGCTAATTAAAGTATGTGAGGATGTTTATTTTCTCCAGATGTTGTTTTGAATTCTAGGATACCTTGTAAGAGCGCTGGCTGCTTAGCTTTTAGGCTACAGCAATGAGCTATGAATGAACTTGGTGCCCCTAGCAAACCTGGGTTTGATTCCCACAGCCTCCATGGTTGTGTGAACCTGAGCAAGTCACATAGCCTCCCTGTGCTGGATACCTTGTAAGAGGGCTGACTACATAGCTTTGAGGTTAGAGCAATGAACTTGAACTTGATTCCCCAGCAAACCTGGGTTTGATTCCCACACCCTCCACTGTCATGTGAACCTGAGCAAGTTACATAGCCTCCCTGTGCTGCTGGGATCACCTGGTAATGAGCTTCAGCTCAGTGTGCTGTTCTCAGACAAAAACTGTAAATAAAAAGGCCTTCTCTGCAACCCCTAAAAAAATTGTAAGAGTTTTAAACTGAAAATGCGTAATGATCACTAAATAAAAAATGCAAATTATGTGTAAATTGATATGTATAAAAATAATGTTTGGAAACAAGAATCTTTTAGGACATGTGGAATGTCTAATTTGCACCAGTTCTAATTAGAACCAGAAAAGATGTGCCCATGGATAGCGAACCTCTTACCTGAGGAAATTTGTAGAGCCCTAGAATTCTGGCCATGGGAAGTGATGTCACAGACAGTGTGTCTCCAATAATGGCTGCAGCTAGTGGCTGAGAATGACAGTGGTAATTAGGAACTGCTTTATCTTGTCCTGATAGTAGCCACATGGTGCCCTTTTAGTGCTATTGCTTCCACACAGCAAGAGTCGTATATCCTGTATCCAACAGTAATGTTTGGTAACAGGTAAGGATTATGGTTTATCTCATCAGTGGCATAAATCATAGTCAAAAGCCAGGGATATGCCCTCAAAATTAACCTATAAGGAAAGGCACATGTTAGGGCAGTGCTACAAATTTCAGCTTTGAAGATGGCAGTGATATTGTGCTTATTCATGAAGATAATGTTTTGTGGTTACTAGAAACTAGGTATAATTTATTTTTGGTTTTGAGCACCCAGTCCAGATACAGTAATTGGCTATCTTCTCCCTTGCTAATCCCACCATAATTGAGTGGAAAAAAAAAGATCCATAAAATTTTTTTTTAACTTACGTGACTAGGATTTTACTTTAGAATGAGTTGAGAATTGTTATTAACTTGCTTCATGCTCTATAAATATGTTGGTAGCACAGGTCAGACAGAGACCAGAGTCAGCTAAGGAAGATATTGTTTCTTCATTTAGTAAGATTAGAATTTACTTCAGAATTAACATTTTACACATCTTGGGCCTAACGTTGGAAAAACTGCCCATGTGCATAGTTTGCACTGCGTGACAGTTTGTTCCTGCACATAGGCCATTGTGCCTTTATTCAAAGGCAAAACGCATGCACAAACACCTTTGAATATATGCTGCAGGTGAGCAGTGCACTGCCCAGAGTGTAGTGCAAAGATTGCCCTGCTCAGAATATAGCAGATGGGCAGTGCAAACCGCCACAGTAGTCCAGTACACAAGGGTATGACACTTTGAGCTCTGACATGGAGCAGGTCCAGCACACCAAATGGCAGACTGCATAGGGACACGGGACAGAAAGCCAGAACGCCTACATGAACACAGAAAACCTGGGTTTGATTCCCACAGCAGACATGACCTGCACAGAGGCTGACATGGCTAGCCATAGAGGAGGGTACTAGTCCAAAGGGCAGGACAGCAATAGACACGAACAGCCAGGACATCATCCATGCTGAACAAGGGATGTGCAAGGGGACACTTATGGGACAAACCGTGATGATCAACAAGCCAGCACACCTACAACATGTGGAATCAGCACAGGTGGACAGACATCCTGCAGGACCACCAGGGTGGTAGCAGGTGGGCAGGGAGGGCACTCCAGCAAGTCACAGGACAATGAAAATACAGCACCAAATAAAGAAAACAGGACACAGGAGGTTACAAAAACTAAATTATTTACTATGAAAAATAGTAATCCAAAAACAGCAACAAGAAACAAGTGAACTATGTACAAAGGATGAGAGTAGGTAAAAAGTGAAAATGGAAGGGGATATAGGAAGGTAGGAGGAATTCAGGAACATGAATGGGAGGTCCTCAGGGTGCAGGTGGGGGTGATGGGTAGCTACAGTATGCTTATCTGTTTGATGGAGGAGCCACATGAGCCATTGAAAATAGCAGGACTGGTGCCTTATCATGACCCTTTGCAGCCTTATCAAACATCGCATAAGGTCATCTTGATCCTCTAGGTCTTCTGTGCACCTGTGGGCAAGGCATGGTCTGTTGACACCTAAGAGGAGAAACATTATGCAGTAAGTGAATTGGGCGGACATGGTGGGCATAGCACACATAGCAACCCCCCTCTTCCCCAGTGTAACAACCAGCAGGGAACAAGGAAGACACAGGTGACCCATTGGTGGGAGCTACAGAATGTCACATGACATATGGCCATATGTGGCTGCCACACTTGCAGTGGAGTACTACATTGGGGGCATGAGGTTGACTGGTGGGTGCACAAATGAAGCAATCTCCAAGGACGCTGTGCATGGGATGTGGACTGGGCAGCTATGTCCAATGTGCAGGTTGCCACGAAGTGTGTCAACGGTGGTGCATGGTGGCACAGCAGGGACAGCACAGTGCACTGAGGTCAGGAGCCATAGCTAGGTGAAATTGAAGCCCCAACACCCATAGCAGTACTGTCACAGCAGAACAGTGGACCAGAGGTAGGGCAGTCTGCAGGACCACACAATGGACCTCAACACATGTCAGCCATGCAGGCACCACAGTGGTGGGAAGGTGCAGATGCATACATGGAACACAAAGATGCAATATTAATGGTCGAGACTGCCAGAGGTGGAGGTACAACAGCCAGCTGGCATGCTGCCAGGCAAGCCTGAGGCCACAGAAGGGAGTGCAACATGCAGTGCACCTGTAGCAAACTATTAAGGCCACCCTGGGGCACTGGAATGTGGTGTGGCAGGTGAGACAGGTACACATGGGGCAAGACAGCACAGGATGACAGATTGGAGTGCAGTAAGCATCAAGCACTAGAGGAGCAGGTGCATGCCGCAGAAGAGTGTATCTGATGTGACAACTTAGTGAACTCATATGAACATATGACATTTGCCAGCAGATAAAGGCCTAGAGGTCTATCAAGTCTGCTCGAATGTGCAGCTAGCACCCCTCATTCAGCAGCTGCCCCTCCCTTCCATCCTTCCCCTACATTGACCCTCCCCCTTGTCCTGTCCCATCCCCTTTTGAAGCAATTCACTGTTCTACTGGATACTACTTCTGCAAGTAACGCATTCCACCCATCTACTACCCTCTCTGTCAAAAAGTGTATCCTCATCTCCCTCTTGAACCTTCTTCCCTCCCCATATCATGGCCCCCGGTGTCCATCCCCTCCCTTACTTTGAACAGCCCCTCTGTACCCATCTTGCTTATTCCTTTCATGTACTTAAAGGTTTAAATTATGTCCCCCCTGTCCCTCCTCTCCTCCAGCAAGTACATGTTCAATTCCCTCAGCCTCCTCTCATATGATAAGTCCTCCAGCCCCTTGATCATCTTTGTTGCCCTGCGCTGCGCCCCCTCCAGTAACTTAATGTCCCTCTTCAGATACAGGTGCTAGTACTGCACGCAGTACTCCAGGTATGGTCTAACCAATGACCTATACAGTGGTAGAATCATCTCCTTCCTCCTTGAGGAAATACCCCTTGCAGTGCAACCCAGCATTTTGCAACTGCCTTTCTACATAGTGCCGAAATGTTCATTGACCCTGTAATGAGCACCCCCAGATCCTTCTCCTTCTCTGTCTGGGCTAGCTGCATTCCCCCCCAGCTGGTAACTCCTCCTTGGCTCTTCATCTCAAAATGCAGCACCTTGCACTTTTTGGCATTAAACCCCAGTTGTCAGGTGTCTGACCAGGTTTCAAGCTATGCCAGATCATCCTGCAACCCCTGCCATCCCCCTAGGTCACCCACCACTGTTCTTACCTTGGTATCATCAGCAAACAGACTGATCTTGCTCTTGATGTCTAGTGATATGTCTGCAATGAATATCCCAAACAACACTGGTCCCAACATCGAGCCCTGTGGAACACCGCTCGTCATTACCCTTGGGAGTGAGTGCTCCCCACCCACCACCACTCTCTGTTGCCTTCCCTGAAGCCAGTTCCCTACCCATCTCACTAACTTTGCACCTGCCCCTGTGCCTTCTAACTTACTTCTCAGTAAGTTAAATGCCTTACTGAAGTCCAGATACAGGACATCCACTGCATGGCCCCTGTCCAGTTGCCTAGTTGTCTAGTCACTGCTGTTCCTTTCCTGGATATCTGCTTCTGCTATGACAGGTGCATGTCCTTTGCCCATTTGAGGAAGTGATGTCAGAACCCCTGGTATAAAGGAAATCACGGACCTGGGGCAGGTGGGGTGAGGGGCTGGAGGTGGGACCAGCCCAAGTCTTCCAGAAACAATCAGGTAGCTGAGGCCCCGGGCTGATCATTAGCACCCTTCCCCACTATGCACTAAACTTTGTAGCTAGCGGCCAGCAAAAGGAATCACACTCTACTCAAACCCCTAAAATAGGTTTTCTACCAAAAGAAACAGGTCTTCAGTTCAAACAGCTTCACCAACAACACATCAAAATAGGATTGAATTTAGAAGATATATGTTTCCAGTTCAAAGAAACTGCCCCAATTAAATCACACCAAATAGGTTTTATATCAGAAGAAATAGGCTCTCCACAAACGCAGCCTGCTACATAGTGAAACATCAAACAAATGAGCCCACTTATAGCCACCAAAACAGGTTTCAAATTCCAACAGCCCCAAAACAATACCCTGCTAGCACCTTAGAAGTAGTAAGAAAGAAAAGAAATAACCTTCTACCAAGTAAAATCCACAAGAAACAATGTAAAAATAGCAAGAAGAAGCTACTATACTGGAACTGAGCTGATCCCTTCCCCTTCTGGATACTTCTCATGCAACTGGGCTGCCAGAGGAGCAGTGCAATCTCTGCAGTAGGTGTTGTGGGTTGGTGCCCCTCGGCTGTCACCAACCCAGCAACCATCCCACATGACCGTCAGGACTGTCCTCCGCCCCAATATGGAAAATACCACTGTGACCCAAGAGTGTGTGAACTCACACACAGCATATACTGCAAGTGGAATGCAGCACCCAATAGTGTGGAATGACACAGATATGAATGCAGGTAACAAACATCCAGTGAACTAAGCAACACATATGTATACCAGGATCAGAGCATAAAAGTGTGTGCGCCATACAGATGTCCCACATCCTGTGCAGCTAGACAGTAAAGTGACTGACAAAGTTACACAATGGGGGCGTTAAAAGATGGAGCAGTGTAGTAGCCACAGCACTCAGGAGGGCCAGGAGCCAGTAGTATATGGCCAGGGCAGACCCGCCAGTAGCCCGAAATGACCCTAAGGTGGAAAAGACAACAACTGCACAACCAGGCTAAAATGCACAGGGTACAGGTTGTGCCCCCATGCCAGGTATGGATGACCAGCATCAAGCACCTTGGTGACCCTGGGGGTGCATGGACAGCACACTTGCTGTGGGTCTCCAGCCTTGGAACCCATGGTTGTGACACCCATGGCACAGGGTTCAGCACCCCCTGGAGGTGTACTAGGCATGGCCAGGTGCAGTGTGCATAACAGGAAACTTAGCGGATGTCATTGGGTCTTACCTCATGGGAGTCATGGCCCCTGTCTGGACAACCATATGGCTGCAGCATGCTAGACATTCTGAGGATGTGATGGCCAAGCAGAGGGTGCTGATGTGCAGAGCGCAATAATCTGATGCATAGTGCCTGTGGATCTCACACCATACCACTGCCTGCCCAGGGTGCCTAGGTGCAGTGTAGGGGCATGCCCACTAAACCTGGGGTGCTATCTGGCCAGGGTTCACCATTGTTGATGACAGGGGACATTTCATAAGTACATAGCAGGAAAATGGTGGACTGTGTCAGCATTTCTAAGATTGGCAGGGGACACCCACCCATGCTATGGTTACAGCCATGTGAAACATGTTGGTTGACACAACATAGGGGCATATGGTGTGGACATGGTGGGCCATTGTACATTTGCTGTGTTGCACACCTTTTGTTAGGCTATGGGTGCAGATATAATAGAGCATACTCACATGAAGTGTCCAGCCTCCCAAACCCAAAAGGGGTTCCATGTTGGCCTTGGTACCGGTCCCCCTGTAGAGCGCTCAGGTGATGCTGCTCCTGCCTTGTTCCTTATGGATGTAGTTAAGCCCATAAAGTACCATAGTGTGCCCCAATCCCGCCCCCCAAAAAACACAAACAGCACAGCGCACTCTGAAGCTCCCAAAAAGTAACTTAACCCACAAGAGAGAAGTACTTCTGATGCTTCAAAGAACACCCTGCTTCTTTATCAAGGGGCCATACCACTGACTGACTCAGAGTACCCCAGTGGAGTCAGGTACCTGAGCCTTCTGTGGGGTGAAAATGATATTCCATCTGGATGGTGTCAGGCTGAACATTTCTGTGACTAACCCTGTCTCCTTATCCATCCCCCTCCAATCACCTCCACACCCCTGGGCCAGTAGGCAACTGAGGTAGTGAAGGGGTTGAATGGTTCCAGTTGAGCTGATTCAGCTGAGAGATTTCTACCCTGCTGCCACCAGCTGAGCATGGAACTCCACCACCATCATGCAGATGAGGCAATGCCCCGCCCTCCAGAGCATAAGGCTGGAGAAAAGCACTGCACAGCCACCACAACTGTCTCCTCTTTATACCCTATACTAATACCTTTTGCAACAACTTAGTACTGAAACAGATGGCTGTAGGTGGTAAAATCACAGCACCAATGAGACGGTGAGAACAGCCACCCTTGCCGGGCACAGACAATCTGCCTTGGCATATTATGTGTCTCAAATGCATCAGGTTGACCAAGGGGCTGCAACACCCAGTGATTTCCCCCTAGCATTGATGGTCCAGCAGTGGGGCAGCACTCAAGGCATAAGGCTGCCATGGGCCAGTTTCATGCAGCATGTGATGGTGGTGTGCAGATACAGCCATCCACACCTGTCATCTGCACCATCTGGCTGCCTACGGTGCAGTTGGTCTTCCAGTAGATCAAGGCATAAGACACCTAAGTTGCCACACCAACAGACCATGGCAATATTCTCAGGGTATCCCGTTAGGAGGGCAACATAAATTTGTCACCACAATTAGAGCAACACCCAATTGCCAATACTGAGAGGGCTGACCATGATTTTTGGTTGCCCGCTCTCAGTGTTGCCTTTTGCCCCACGGTCATGCACCCATCCCCCAGAGTTAGTCACTTAAAGTCCAGGGGTGTGGGGAGTGAAGCCACCCTCAAAAAACAACAGTTTCCTGGGAGGGTGCTTTGGTGCTGTACCTCCAAGGAGAGAAATGCCTGGTGCTGTAATGCCAGGTGGCATTTTGCCGCCCGTAATCATCAACAGCAAAATGTGTTTCACCACAACATGGTGAAACCTATTCTCAGTCCACCTCATAGGTCAGAGACATGGCTGTAGTACTATGTGGACCCAGTGAGCAGGTGTCGTCCAGCATAAGGACACCTACACAGGCAGCACTGCAGGGCAAAGTGGTTGTGCTGTAACACAACACAAGTGCAGGACAGCTGCCAAATCCCTGTGGTGTCCTCAAACAAGACAATGTGATGTTGTAGAAGACTACAGCCACAAAACATGGCACGTATGAAACACATGCAATGGTTCAGTAACATCATATCGTATAAGCAATTCACACCCCCAAGATTGTATTGGGGGGCTGAGAACTACACCTGTGTACTACATAAGCCGAGTCACCATAGAAGTTCATGGCCATCCAACTACATATCACAGGATACAACATTTCCTAATATAATTGCAGCACTGGATGGTGAAACACTGCAGAACACAGCAGATACACCTACAGGTGTCCCATGACATCTAGACGTGTAGGGCCATGACTCATACCCTGCTCAACCCAAGCCCAAAGTCACACATGCCAGACACAGCATAACACCTATCTGGCCTCAGATGGTGCCATCCATTACCATCTTCTGGAATCTCACCAGGCTGTCTCGACCCCCCGGACCATGTCCTCATACCTGTCATAGCACCAATCACTGGTGCCATCCACACTGCTACAGGCACTAAGATGCCACCCCAGAAAAGCCCACACCTCGCCCTGGGGACACTTTGGATTTTGCTGCTCCCCAAACAGCAAACCCTCACTGGCTACCATAAGGTCAATGAGGTTGGCCAGCTCTACAATGATCCACCTAAGGTCCCTCTGATGGACCACCCTTAGCCTTCGCCTGGTAGTTATGTTTGTTGTCTTCTGTCATGTAGTACACCCTACAAGCACATTTCTGGCAATTTGGCAGGGTGCACAATTTGTTCAATGTTAAACATAGGCTTCTCTGCACAATACCACATAGCATTACACAAAAAGTGCTGGTGAATGCCAGCATCATGACATTGCGCATGTGTGGTCTGCACATGATCTGTGCAACCCTGTGCAATACATACATATCTCCCAGCAGAAACAGGCCTTATGGTCAATCAAGTCTGCTCCACCCCTCTTCCACTCTCTCACTTCTGGCAATTCCTCATTACTATTTACCTAGATGCCACCCCCACATACCCTGTCCCATGCCCTTTTGAAAGTGCTCACCATCCTGCATGATTCCACCTCCTCCAGTAGGGTATTCCATCTCAGCACTACCTTTTCTGTAAAATAATGCCTCCTCATCTCTCTCCAAATCTACCCCCTCTGCTCTTAGCCCATGTCCTCTGGTATCCCTTCCTTTCCTCAGCCTAAATAACCCATCTGTACCAGTTCTGTAGTTCCTTCATATACTTGAAAGTTTCAATCATATCCCCAATCTCTCCCCTCCTCTCCTCCAGGGTGTACAAACTCAGATGCCTCAGTCTGTACTCATAGGGTTTGCCCTCCATCCCCCGCAGCATTTTTGTCGCCGTACGCTGCACTCCCTCTAGCAGCCTGATATCCTTCTTCAGATATGGTCACCAGAACTGCAAGCAGTACTCTGAATATGGCCTAACCAAGGATCTGTAGAGGGGCAGAATTACATCCTTATGCCTGGATGAGGTTCCCCTAGCAATACACCCCAGCATCTTGTTAGCCTTGACTGCAGCCCTTCTACTCTGGGCAGAGTTGTTCATGTTCTCAGTTATCATCACGTCCTGGTCCTTCTCTTCCTCAGTGACACCCAATCTCAACTTATCCAACCAGTATTCCTCTGCAGGTTCTTCACCCTGAAGTGCATAACTTTACACCTCTTGCATTAAAGCCCAGTTGCCATTTCTGCTGACCACTCCTCCAATTTGGATAAGTCCCCTGTAGATCTTTCCTCTCATCTATGTCATCCACTACTGCTCTCATCTTGGTATCATTCATGAACAGACTGATCCTGCTTCAACTCCACATGAGATGTCTGATATGAACAGCCCAAACAGTACCAGACCCAGCACAGAGCCCTAAGGCACCCCACTTGTCACAGGCCTAGGGGTTGAGAGTTCCTCCCATCACCCGCACTGCATAGCTGCATTCCCTTCAACTAGTTCTTGATCCAGTAAGCCATCTTTACACTCAACCTGTGGATCTCAGTCCCCACCCAGCCACCCATGAGGCACTGAATCAAAGGCCTTGCTGAAGTCCAAATACAGAACATCAACTGCATTGTCTCATCCAGCTCTGGCTACCCAATCATAGTTCTCTTTTAGGTTGGTCTGACAAGCTCTCCCGAGGCAAACTCACTGCTGCCCATCATGGAGGCCATTTATCTCAGGAAATGTGACCAGTCTCTCTTCAGATCACTTCCATAAGTTTACCCACTATAGAAGTGAGACTAACAGGTCTGTAGTTCTCTGGCTTGTCCCTAGGTCCACTTTTTGGATAGCACCGCATGAGCCATGCAGTCTGTGGTACACACCCTGTATCCAGGGAGGTATTGAACGGGTCCCCAGCTGTCTGGTAAACACCTGCACCATCTCCTCAACACCATTGGATGAATGCCATCGGGACCTGGTGCCCTAGTCCACCTAAGCATCATCAAACCCTCTAGTACCCTGCTCTCTGCGATCTCCCCATCTGTCACCCCTCCTCCCCCAGTCCACAGAAGAAGTGGACCACCCGCCTTCTGAATGAACACAGACCAGAAGTATTCATTCAGTGCTGCCACCTGCTCCACACCCTTTTCAAACCACCCACCCCTCCTGATCCATACTGTTTGGTCCCTGCAGCTCCTTTTTCCTCTCATGTATCTGAAAAATCCTTTTCTCCTCGCTTGATGCCCTGAGCCAACCTTAACTATGGAGGCCTTGGCCTCTCTTACCAGCTTTGTTACCTCCCTGGTCCTCCTCACATAATCCTTCCTGTCCTCCCCACTGTTGGTCCTCTTGAATTTCCAAAATGCCACTTTATTTGCCCTCACCCCCCTCCAAGACTTCCCTGTTCATCCAACATGGTTTCTTAGCACTACACTTCTTACTGCAAGTCCTGGTGCAAGCTTCTTTAGCTACCTTCAGCCCAAGTTTGATTATATTCCACTTCTGTGGTGCATCCATTTCCGGTCCTATCCCCTCTAGGCACCCCTTCAGTATTTCCCAAAGTCCACCTGTCTGAAGTCCACCACCCTTGTCATTGATCCTACAAACTCCTGCTCAAGCTGAGCATGAACCACACTGAATGGTGATCACTCCCAGCTAGTGAACCCTCCACTTTAAGTTCCATCACCGCCTCTCCGTTTGATAAAATCAGATCAAGTGTATTATCCAGCCTTGTTGACAGTCTAGCCAATTGCACCAAAAGACTGTCCTGAAATGCATTTAGCAGTATCTGCTTGGCATTAGAGGTAAGTCCAGTTCAAAGAAACCAGCACTCCATTAAATGTCACACAAGAAAAAATATCGAACAACTTAACTCCTGTTAAGAAGGAAATTTAATACAAACTTGTACTTGAAAAGCAGCACATGCCACACTGCCCCAGTGCTTCAGCACCTTGCCTTTCTTAGGGGGTGTGGCCCTAGAGTACACACTATTGCAATTTATAGGGCACCTTGCCCTGATGTCACTGCTACTGCTTAGATAGTTCTTGTACAATTAAATAATTAAGGTGACAGTAAGTCAATTCATGTAAAGAAATAACCAGTGTAACTTAATGTTCCTGTACTGTATCACTATAAAAGTTCCAGTTAAAGAAGGAAAAGATGTTTCAGTATGAAAAAATAATTATACACATTTGCATCCAATTATGAAGAATCTATGAGCTCCACTATAGATCACTTTTTAAACTTAAACTTATATAATATTTACAATTTATGTAGCCCAAACATGTTAATGGCAACATTTACTTGTTTTTAATTATTATATGGCCTTTAAGGAACTCCATTTATACAAAGTTATTCTTATACAGACCAACAAAAAACAAGCAGAGCACTCACGCCTCAAATATAACAGAGGGCACCGGTTTTCCAATAAAAAATATTATCTATTTTATTACATTGGCAAAATAAAGAGTAACCTGATGTGTTTCGGATGACTATTCATCCTTTATAAAAGAAAAAAAAAAATTCTTATACAGCCAGAAGGAAACAGGAGAGGTGATGGGTGGGGTGGGGGTAAGGGGGTTTGGGGAGGAAAGGAGAGAGGGTTTAGAAGATTTCAATATACATAGAGTGTCAGAATATCTGATAATGGTTACCCATCATGAGTCTAAACAGGCCTGACATCTGAATCCACATCATCCCTTGAAAAAAGGGGTTAGCAAACAGAAAATAACAAAATTAAAAGTTGCCATGGTTCTGAGAAACTTCCTTCATTATAACTTATGTACTTACTTTAATGGAACTGACTAACGTGCAACTAAGTCACATACTAAGGCTATGTTTAGACTATAAATGTACACCATTGTTCAATATTTCTTTGAGTTCAAAAAAGGTTTCAGGTCCCAATAATCATTAACACCTTTGGGTTTCACTGTATCCAGCTCATAAATCCAAAATTCTTCCCTTTCTAGGAGCAAATTTTTCCTCTCCCCACCTCTAGAGGGGAGTTTCACATATTCAAGGCCCATAAATTTCAGGCTCTTTGGATTGGAATTATGTACTTCGATATAATGTCTGCCCACAGTGGTATTAAGTCTTTTTTTCACAATTGAACGTATAGTATATGTTCTTGTATTCTTTCTTTTAACATTCTAATAGTTTACCCACATATTGAAAACCTCAGCTACACCACAACATATATACCACAAAAGTAGTGGTGCATGTGATAAATTCTTTAATGGTGACTTTTTTGCCAGATGCTGTGCTTATAAATTCCTTTCCCACATTGACAAACATTACGTCTATGACATTTTGTACACCCTTTCGGATGCATAGGTAGCCATGTCGGGTCACCCTCTTGTTGTTTTTAAACTATGTACTAAGTGATCTCTTAATGTTGAGGCTTTTTGAGAAGTAATTCTAGGTTTATTCCTATAACCATGCCAAGCACAGTATCATGTTTCAAAATGTCCCAGTTCTTCCCTATAATGCTCCTACCTGTCCAGGTATTCCATTGAATTGTGTAGAAAAAGTTAACCCATACAGAGAATATTGTTAAATGGGGTAGATTTATTAGCGATTGTCTGTGGGTATGGCAAGGAACTCTGGAGGAAGCCAATGAATTCATAAAATGGCTGGACACAATTATTGGAATTTGAGATTCACACATGAGATAGTTAAACAGCACATTGATTTTCTAGATGTGACATTTACTTGTGATGCACATACAGGTATGATAATTACTAAGGGTTCAGAAAACCCAGAGTATCAAATTGCCTTAGTCCTTAGTGACAGCTTTCATCCGCGTAAACTGAAGGACTCCATCTCTTATGGGCAGCTTCTCAGAATTGGGAAAAACTGTACAGATAATGAAAACTTTGAGCCCCAAGCAACAGAACTTATAGATAGGTTCAAAGCTAGGGGATATAAGGAAGGGATTTTGAGTCAAGCCTATGACAAAGGAAAATACATAACACAGGATGGACTACAAAGTAAAAGAGAGAGAGTGCGAGTGGTCAATTTGATACCTATGCATCTGAAAGGTGTACAAATGTCATAGATGTAATGTTTGTCAATATATGAATGTGGGAAAGGAGTTTATAAGCACGGCATCTGGCAAAAAAGTCGCCATTAAAGAATTCATCACATGCACCACTACTTTTACGGTATAAGTGTTGTGGTGTAGCTGTGGTTTTCAAGATGTGGGTAAAACTATTAGAATGTTAAAAGAAAGAATTCAAGAACATATACGTTCAATTGTGAACAAAAGACTGGATACCATTGTGTGTAGACATTATATCCAAGCACATAATTCCAATGCAAAGTGCCTGAAATTTATGGGCCTTGAATATGTGAAACTCCCCCCTAGAGGTGGGGAGAGGAAATGTTTGCTCCTAGAAAGGGAAGAAGTTTGGATTTATGAGCTGGATACAGTGAAACCCAAAGGTCTTAATGATTATTGGGACTTGAAACCTTTTTTGAGATGGAAGAAATATTGAACAGTGGTGTACATTTATAGACTAAACATAGCCTTAGTATGTGATTTAGTTGCACGTTAGTCAGTTCCATTAAAGTAAGGTACATAAGTTATAATGGAGGAAGCTTTTACAGGAACTATGGCAACTTTAATTTTGTTATTTTTCTGTTTGCTAACCCCCCTTTTTTTCAATGGATCATGTGGATTCAGATGTAAGACCTGTTTAGACTCATGATGGTTAAACCATTATCAGATATTCTGACACCCTCTATGAATATTGAAATCTCCTAAACCCTCTCTCCCCTCACCACCCCCCCTTGCCCCCCCCATCACCTCTCCTGTTCTTTTTGGCTGTATAACAATATCTTTGCATAAATGAAGTTCCTTAAAGGCTATATAATAATTAAAAATAAGTAAATGTTGCCAATAACATGTTTGTGCTACATGAATTGTTAATGTCATAAGTTTAATTTTAATGTTCAAATGTAATCTTTGTCATATCTTTGTGACTCGGGCCTCATATGACTGCTTTACTTACTTACCTTGGGCTGACACCTCTGTCTCCCTACATCTCCATTTTCTCTGTTTCTATGCCTCTACCCACCTCCCATAATCCCCTACACCTTTGTTTCTCTTTCTCTTTTTTTACCTCCCCCTTTCCTCTCAACTGCTGTATCCCTCTGTATCGCCTCCAACTCTTCTGCCCCCCCCTCTAGTCCCCTGTCCACTAGCCCAGGTCCTGAATGTCTTCTGACCTCCCATCCCCTCTGCACCCTAAACTACCTCTCTACACTTATGCACCCCCTCTCTCATATGCCTATATCAGTTTGTATCTTCAATCCCTGCTACTTCTGAAACTATTCTACTCCGATGACAAGGCTTAATTTTGCTGCATTATAATTCTCTTTATAATTGTGTCTGTGTACTACACTATTTGTAAAGATATTCTGTTTTTTCATGGTATCTAACCTAGCTACTATGTCTAGCCGTACTGTTTCTTGTGTTAAGTAACCCTGGACTGTGAAAACCAATTCCGATGTTTTTTTATTGGCTTTTTTATGAACTTTCGACGTGGAACCTTTGTCTCAGTCTCACTTTCAATTTAAAAGTGAATATCATCATTATCTATCCTTAGCTGATGCTAGTACATGCTTTGACCCAACCTGAAGCTCCTGAGACTTACCAATAGAGACACCCCTGCTCTAATCCAGCTCCAATACTGGCTCCTCTTCCCCTCACCATATTTTTCCTTCTTTTTATAAATTACTTCTTGACTACTAGCTTCCTTCCTTCTTTAACCTTGTTGCTCACCATCCACTGTTGTTTTGCCAATTACCATCCCTGACCTTCCTTCTGTCAATCTTTCTTGTTATGTTTGAACATTCCTCACTTTTCTCTCTTATAACCCTACTCTCTTATTTACCCTTTCACTCCACTAGGTCAGGTCCATGGTTTCTGCATTTATTATATATCTTACTGCCATTATTTGTATAATGCTTGCCATTATTATTTGTTGTTTCTATTCATTGTATTTTTGTAGCACTGCTGTACTATTCATCTATTTGTGTAACTGTACCCGTGTTGCTGTAGTTCCACTGTTCTGTTTTTGTTGTACTCTCCCGGGTCGTGCCTGAAAATAGTCATTTTATGGCTAGTGCACCTACCCGATTAACAAAAACTAACTAAATAAATAAATAAAAAGAACATATGGCTCAAAGGTGTTAATTCTGAATTCCCAATAAATAAATACATTTATAAGTTTAAAAAGTGATCTATAGTGGAGCTCCTAGATTCTTTTGTAGTTGGATGCAAATGTGTATTTTTTTCATACTGAAATATCTCTTTCTTTTTTAACTTATTAAACTGGAAATTATGGTTATAGTGATACAGTACAGAAACATTAAGTTAAACTGGCTATTTCTTTAGATGAATTGAAATGTTGACTTGCTATCACCTTAATTACTTCACTGTACAAGAGCTATCTAAGATGTAGCAGTGATGTCAGGGCAAGGTGCCCTATAAATTGTAATAGTGTCTACTCTAGGGCCATACCCTCTGAGGAGGCAAGGTGCTGAAGATTGGGCAGTGTGGCATATGCTGTTCTTCAAGTACAAGTTTGAATTAAATTTCCTACTTAACTCATTGCCTCCACAGGAGCTTTCTGAGTTGCACCACCTGTCTTCTGTATACTGTTAACAGTGAATCCTAAGTCTTTCTAAACCAAATCAGGCTATAGTCAGCATGCCACAAACAAATCCTAATAGCTCAAGAACCATAAGTGCTAGACACAAAGTATGAGTGGCAAATTTATTCAGCACAAAACTACCTTTCCAATGGTGGTATGCATAATAATATGTAATTAAGTTGTCTTTCTGTGCTGGTTGAAACAGCAAAAAATATTTTTTTCACTAAAATAAGCAACATAAGCCATATACTCTATACCATAAACAAATGTGAATAACTTCTAAAGTATGCATGATATACACAAAATATCAGTGGCAAAGTTGTTCAGCACAAAATTACCTTTCCAACAGTGCTATGCAATCAAATATATATTATATTCTGTTATATTATATATTAAAATATATAAGGGACGTCTCTAGACATTGCAAAGGCACACAGGCAGTCAGTAGCTGACTTCTGTAGGTATCCTCTGGACACACCAGTGTATTTTATTGACTACAGGCGTCTGCTAGGAGACAATGAGTTAACAGGAGTTAAGTTGTTTGACATTTTTTCTTGTGTAACTGGTTAATGGAACACTGATTTCTTTGAACTGGTTTCTACTGAGGTTGGCTTCCTTTCGACCTAGTGCACCCGCTGGTTATTCAGGTGCAGATAAACACACTGTTCTGCATGGCAATAGAGGTGGCTGGGGTAATCCACCCCAGGCAGATTGAAGTCCCCAATAATCACCACAGTTCCCTTTTTACATACCCACCAAATCTGTTCTGCCAACTCCTATCCAACTCCTCGGACTGAGCTGATGGTCTATTCACCACCCCCAACTTCAGTTTTCTACCTCTAAAGTCCAGGAATTGTGCATCCATAGCACCTCCGCCCTCCCTTCCTCCCCATCCCCATTTGTTTATGTTTGCCAAATCAATAACACCATTGTTGAAGTTTGGCATAGCAAGATCCCCAATGTCAACAGGAGAAATTTTGCCTGTCTGACATTAGTGTTTCTCTCTTGGGGCTGCACCCCCATGCCCCCCCTAAAAATTATTGACTTTGACTCAGAGTTGATTTGAAGGGGGGCAACACATGGCGAAAGGGTGAAAATTTTTCCCTCAGGTCCCTCACAATGACAATTTTGAAACCTGTCGAAATTGTCGCTGGGAGGGACTTCGCCATAAAATTTTCGATGTTCAGTTGGCACACCGTTTTTAGTACATCTAATCCCACCCCTTACATAAACTGTCACCCCTCCCATTCTCCCCACCCCTTTGTCCTTCCTATACATTCTGTACTGTGGGATCACCAGATCCCAGTCACGGTGTTGGAAGCCCAGGTTTCTATTATGGCTGCAATGTCTACCACCCCTTCAGCTAAGAGAGCCTGGAGCTCAGCCATCTTGTTACCTAGGCTCCTTGCATTCAGGAAGACCATTCTCCATTCAGTACCATACTTCGCTCTGCTCACCATCCCCTTAACCTGACCGCTCCCTTGAGTTCCCTCCAGAAGGAAACACTGTTGTTGTGGGGGGTCAGCTTGATTGCCTCCCCTATATGGAGAATCTGCAAACTAGGTGCACACTCACCTTCCCCCCACCTAGTTTAAAAACAAAACTTAATTTTAAGTATTCCTTCAGCTCACACTTCAAAACTTCCTGCTCCTCTCGACTTAAGTGTAACCTGTCCTTTGCATACAGTTCATTGTTATCCCATGTGCTCCCCCAATCACCCACAAGCTCATACCCATGAGAACACCACTCACCCAACCAGGAACTGACCTCTGCTATTCTGTCCTTCCTTGCTCTGCTCACCCTAGGAACTGGCAGCAGTTCTGAGAAGGCCACTGATCTCCCTACCTCCTTGCATATACTCCCCAGTTCCTCAGACCTCTCCTTTACCAACTCCACCATCCGTCCCTTTAGGTCATTAGTACCTACGTATACCACCACATGCAGTTTCTCTCTTCCCCTCCTAACACACTTAGTTAGTTTGTCCCACCCTTCTCACTGTCAAGCCTGGTATAGAGTCCACCTATATGTGACTGTGTCACTCACCATTTCATCCCTATCTGATCTCTGTCAGGATAGAGTCCCCTAACACTACAACTACCCACCACCATCCTTACATTTCTCTAGCAACCCCTACTCCTTCAGGCTGCCAATTCCCCAACTACTCCTACTGCCCTCAGATGAGCCGCCTCCTCCATCCTCATATTACAGCTAACCCCTGAAGTATCCCGGCATAACCCTATCACTGGGTGGGTCCCCCTCCTCAGAGGGGGAAGGCACCGGCCAGAAGATCACCAGTGCATTCTAATTAGGCTTTGGGGTGCTGCTGAGGCAGAGCGGCAGCCCCCTGGAGAGCCTTCGGCAGCTTGGAGAGCGGCAGCCATCATCCGGCAGACCTGGAGCTGTTTTCCATTTCTCTGGGTCCCCATCGCACCACTCATGCAGTGCCCCAAGTCTCCATTAGGGGCTGCTGCTGAGCGATGTCTCCCTCAGTCCCACCCCAGAAGAGGAGAGCAGTCCTCCAGATGCTCAATTCTTTTCTCTCCCAGAGGACCCCTGCATCCTGAGTCTGTTCCCGAACCGGGTCACCAGCATGGTCAAGGTAAGGCACCAGCGCCTCAACCTGCTGTGCCACCAGGCCGGCCCCCTCTGTTTTTAATGACATGTTGAAAAGGGCTATCAGAGGTGCAACTAGCTCCTTTTTCTCTTCCCTCAGTATCCTAGTGTGCACCCTGTCTGGCCCTATTGCTTTTTCTACTTTTATCTTTGACAGTTCCCTAAGCACTCTTTCTTCTGTAAATGGTTTTGCATCCTCTTCCCAACCTTTTATATCCTTGCCCTTTAGCCTTTGCCTGTTTACTTCCCCCATCTGTTAATACTAAACAGCAATAGTTGTTTAAGTCATCTTTTTGATGTCTTCTTCCACACTGCACCCTCCTTCCCATTTCAGTCATTCTAATCCCCCTTTGTCTTTCTTTTTTTACTTATGTATCTAAAATGTTTTATCTCCCTTTGTCACTGACTTGGCAATCCTTTCCTCTGTTTGTACCTTTGTGCTTCTAACTGCCTTCTCTATCTCCCTTTGTTTCTCTTGGTAAGCCTCTCTATCCCCCTTCTTCTGTGTTTTTAATGTGCACCTCTCTTCTGTTCTCTTATCATGTACCTCTTGTTTGGAGTATGTCCACACGTTGCTCAGTCTCGCACACACTATTGACCAATGTCATTCCACTTTCCCCAGCAGGACCCATGGGTGGCAGGTGCAACTGCAGGCACACTGCCTTAGTGCCAGTGAGCTACATGCCCTGGCACAGGCCTATAAGTCCAAGGAGGCAGTCCTGTCACACAGCTGCAGCATGGATGCTGCTGTTCACAAGGCCTGGGAGTAGATTGCCGAGGAGGTAAGTGCTGTTGGTGGCAGGGACAGGCCTATGGAGGTGATCAGAAAAAGATTTGCGGGCATGTTCCAGCACACAAAGGAAAATCTTGGTGCACAGTTCTCACAACAATAAGCCAAAGACAATGACCAAGGTGCAGCAGTATTGGCCAGGTCCTGGATCCAGAGGAGAAGGCAGTGACAACCACACTGCAGCCTGTAGAGGTGACTGGTGTGCCAAGGGTGGCTATGAGTTGCAGATACCAGTCTGCCACTTAAGTACATGCCAGGTGCACTCCCTTGTGTGTATGGATACATGTAAATGTTTTGCCAGTGTTGTGACATACTGAGCACATGCCCATCATGCACACACTGTCACTCAGTGCCCAGGCCGCACTGCCACATAATGGGTCACTATGGACCATCCATGTGGCCCCCTATGTGGCATGCTGCTCTAGCACTGACCAGTGTGATGACTGTGCATCTAGGGCCACTGGGGTGTGTTCATGCATATAGAGACACTGCACACTTCTTGTTCCAGCTGAGTTCTTTAGGTGAAGGGAGTGCAGTCACTTGTGCTGAGTGTAAGGTCCTGGATTGTGTTGTGACCTGCATTGTGTTGCCATGCACGTGTGTGGCGTGTGACTGCACCATGGTATGGGAACACAGTTCTGTGCATGGTCCAATCTTCACATGTTGTTGTGTGACTGGTGTGGGTCTGGGTTGAGATGTCCTGTAGACACCAGTTGCATGCTGACTCTGTGGCACCTGGCACCATTCATTGGGGTGTGCATACACCACCAGCACACTGCTTGGTGTACTGTGGTGTGTACAATGCTGATGTTCCTCCCCTTTCCTACAGCTCAGGTACTGGTGCCTGCAGTGCCAGATGTTGATACAGCTGGGACATTCAGCCATGTGCACCAGTAGCCACACATCCATCCTGACAATGGTGTTGATAGCACCAAGGAATCCACAGAGGACAGTGGAGAGGAGGCAGCTGAAGAAACCCCGGAGCTCCTGACATACAGAGTTCAAAAGACAGTACCCCACAGCCAGCCCAACCCTCCCCCAGCAGTGGCCAAAGAGAGGTATATGACAGACCTACTTCCACATCCATAGCTCATGCCCAGGATTCTAGCACCTCCCTGTGTGGAACAGACTGCCCTGTACTAACACAGCTACCTCAGCTGCACCAACCACAATTACTGCCATTGTCACTGCCTGTCCGCCTTCCTGACTGGGGTTTTCTTGCTTGTCAGCACCCCAATTTTCCCACACCCTTTCTGCATGGCTCAACACAGCCACCGCAGTCCCACCACTTGTCACAACCCATGCAGATGTGGAACGCCCACATGCCTCATACTGACAACCTGTCAGTGTCCCTCCAAAGCTGGACAAGTTGCAGGCCAGGCAGCTGCTGCATTCAGCTGTGGACACCCAGGCTGCATCACTGTGGGAACTTTCAGTTCTGGCAAGTCATACATGATGACGTGACCCACCTCCACCACCTCTAGTGTGATGATCTGCAGAGGGCCAAACAGCATGCATAGTAGCATGAGGCCCACTTCCTAGATGCCCTAGGCCACAAGTTTGGAGAGCTCACTGGGGCGGTATGTGATGTTGTGTCCATGATACAGCGTGCTGTGCAGGTCGGTCACAGCCTGGCCCTCTCCAGTGTGCACAGCCCCAGTGTCCCATGGACACCATAGTTTACACTAATGCCAAGCAGTAGAGGGTCAGACACTGTCCACATGCATGTGTCCCCCTCATGCACTGGAAATCCCCATACACCGGGGCACAACCTGTCCCTCCAGGCATACATAGATACATAGAATTTTAAAGCAGATAAGGACTGCCAGGCCCACCTAATCTGCCCATTTTCCCTACCTGCTGCAAAAACCTAAGTAGCTGCTATAGAGTGTGGGGAAGTGGAGCTGGGATGCCGACTACACGACGGGGGGGAGTCTCCATTTTAAATTTCTGAAGTTTGTAGTAGAGCAATGTTTTTTGCAGGCACCTCTTTGAGACTGGACATCGGGAGCAGCGCTCAGAGGGTCCAGCCTGAGGAAAGTGCATTGACTTCTGTTTTTTTTGTTGGGCTGTTTGTGGGGGTTGCTGAAAGGTCTAGGTGCCTTGAGGTGGGGATTGCGTCAAAATTATTAGTGTGATGTTTTATTTCTGTGTACCGCATTTCTTTTTCAGAGATCAGAGATCCTGCTCTGTTTATTTTTAGCAGCTAATTTTACACTCTTCAGGGCTCAGTGATCCTGTTTTTAGGTTTTGGCTAAGTTTGGAGAAGGTGCTGTTTTATTTCTGGGTGCCATTTTGTTTTTCTCTTCCCAGGACTCGGAATACATATGTGGAGCTGCCTTGATTGAAAGGGGCGTTTAATAGCAGAACAATGGGAGGGCCACTATGAGAGCAGCTATGACAATAGGTGCCAATTTTATATCCTGATCGGGACCTTTAAATACAGGGTAATTCCCCGGTGGAAGTAGTAACTGCAACAGAGTGTGGGGAAGGGGAACGGGGACACCGACCACACGGCAGGGGGAAGTCTCCATTTTAAGCTTCTAAAGTTTATAGTGGGGCTATTTTCTCCCACCCACCCACCCCCATGGCGCCTAGTTTTAAATGGTCTCACTGGGCCTCCCAGTAGAGGACACCTACCAAGAGGGAGAAGGAGGAGGAATAAACCAAGGGAGTGGCAACTAGGCGACACTGGGGCAGGGATTCATCTGCTGTAGGAAATAAAAGAGACTGGTATACTTAACTGTGAGGAAGAGGACTCAAGAATTAGATAGTTGGGACATTTAAAGAGGAATTTGCATCTAGTATTCTGTATTTGCTGGTACTGTTTGTGGTACAGCATTCGGAGGAAATTGCATCGGGCTGGGGTATTTGGTGGAAAATTGCATTGGTATAGTACTGCAAGTGTTGGGTCATTCACAGAGAAATAAAAATATATAAAAAATAAATAGCATTTAAGTCACTGTAGGGTAGGTACTGGGATGGGGTGTTTAGAGGGAAATTGAATCTGTAAAGCATGTAAAATGTGGGGACATTTAGGAATAAATTGCACCTAAACTAATGTATTTGAGGGTAACAGTTTAAGATCAGGCATATAGAGGAAATCAAAGTGGGGCTGGAGCAGTTAGAGGGAATTAAGTTCTCGAAGTTCTGCAGAGTAGGCACTATATGGGGGCAGGTAAAGGAAGTGCAATGCATTTGTTACTGTACACGTGGGGGTACATAGAGTATAAGTGGGGGCATGTAGAGGGAAAGTACAGCGAGGCATGAGGGAGAAACTGCTTTTGGGGTGTTTAAAGGGCAAACTACTTTTGATTGAAGGCACAACTTGTGAGGGGGTAAGATACTGGAACACTGGGGGAACATGGAGAAAACTGGTAAGAGAGGATGGAAGGGAACATGGGGGGAGTATGGGCTACTTTTAGGTGAATTTGAAGGGGGTGCTGTTGGGCAAATAGAGGGATGGGGAGGGTGGTAGGAGGCAACAACTGCAGGGCAGAAATCTTTCTTAAAATTGCATGGAAAGTGATGGGATGTTTAGTGTGCAGACATATAATGTAGCTTAGGAACGAGATCAGATATTTGCAAACAGAGCTGGGTAGGGGACTGTGGTCTGCAGTGGAAGCTCTGGCTGTAGGGAGATGGTAGAGGCATCTGGGGGCAGACAAATCAGATTGGAAGGGGGATGAAAAGTGCAAAAGGGTGGCAAATGGGTACTGAGGCTGGGGTCCAGTACAAAGGGCAAGCAATGACAGAAAGGGGAAGAATGGAAGAGGGAGGAAGGGGTTCTAACAGTTGCAGAGACAACAGAAGTAGGGTGGCCAGTGACAGGAAGGCGGGAATAATGCAAGGCAGTGAGAGAACAAAAATCGGTTCACTGTACTAGCAGGATGGGGATGAGGTAGGAGGAATGTGAGGTGGATAAGCTGAAAATAGCACAGAGGAGACAGGAATGGGAGAAAGGGACAAGGACATGAGGGGGATAGGAGAAGGGGGTAAATAAGGGGGTTGTGGGGATGAGGAGAAGAGATCTATGATGCCGGATCGAAAACAAATACAGCGACGTCCTCAACCATACTGGGAACCAGTCGATACCTCCGACCCCGATGCATCCCCGAAATGACTGGCAACAAAGCAACACTCAATGTTGCACAGACAGTGGAGTTAGATATTTACCCCCATCGCCAAACAGTCAATCAAAGTGAACCCCCCGGCACTGCCAATATAGGTAGTGGGGGTTTCCCTGTGGGGTTTTGAGTGTGCTGGTGTCGCTGTAGTGATGGTATACCGGGAGAAGGATGGGGACAGGAGGTATGAGATGATTAGGGTAGGGATGCATCTAGGGGAGGAGACAGGTAGTGCCCAATGGGAATGGGAAGTTAAGTCAGGGGGAAAAGGGCAGGGAGAGATAAGTGTGGATAGGCATTGGGGATGGGACAACAGGGGCAGTGGGCTAACAACTGTGCTGGAGAAGGAGGAGTGGGAAAATAGGGGACAGGATAAAGAGGTCAGTGAAACAGGAACATGAAAATGAGGGGATCTTAGTGCTAGGGGACTCTGTACTAAAAGGGGTCAAATGGGGATGCAAGAGGGAGAGGCATAGTAGCATAAGGGTGGAAGCCATGCCGAGCATGACAGCAGAAAGGGTGGAGCAATCTGTTCTAAAATATGCTAAAGGACTAAAGGAGCTTAATGCCTTGAGGAGAGGAGGGAGGGACATGCTAGAAACTTTCAAGTACCTCAAGGGAATCAACAAAGTTCAAGAGGTGGCATCTTTCAGAAAAAGAGATGTGCAAGAATAAGGAGGCACAATTTGAAGATAGAGGGGGATGGCTCAGAGGTAATGTGAGGAAGTATTTTTTCACAGAGAGTTGTGGATGCATGGAACAGCCTCCCTGAGGAGGTCGTGGAGTCAAGAACAGTGGGGGAATTCAAGAATGCATGGGACAGACATAAGGCAGTCCTAGTGGGGGCAGGAAAATGGGCAGTCTAGGTGGGCCAAGCAGTCCTTATCTGCCATCAAATTCTATGTTTCTATGTCTATGCTAGGAGGGATAGGGATAGACCTCCTATAATCTTGTACTTGGGTACAAATGACCTGTCAGGAAATACAGCTGATGTAGTGCAGAGGAGGTCTGAAGAGCTGGGACTGCCATGTGAAGAGGCAGGAAGGTCAATAACTTTCTCAGAAGTACTCCCAGTTCCCAAAGCAGGCACTGCAAGGAAACTGAGGATAAAGGAATTTAACACGTGGCTAAGAAGCTGGTGTCAGTCAAAAGGGTATGGGTTGGTGGGGGTGTGAGGGGAAGGATCTGGGAAGACAATGATCACTACACTAAGGATAGGCTACACTTAAATAAGGAGGGAAGGAGGATTTTGAAGCAGAGAGTGGGGGAACATGTAGAAAAAAATGAGCTTTTAAACTAGAGGAGGGGGAGGCAAGTGGGCAGAAGTCATGCAGGATCCACAGAAAGGGAAGCCAAACAAGCTTACCCCCACCCATACCAGCAACAATGAACCTACGGTCAGTTCAGTAGGAATGCTAGAAAGGAGAGCAAGTGGGGAAAAGGGGGCAAGGTAGCGTGTGGAGGGTGGTAACCTAGAATGCTAGGAGTCTAGGGGACAAAACAGGAGAGTTACTGGCGTTCATGGCAGATGAAGATGTGGACATGGCAGCCATCACAGAAACATGGGCCACCAATTACTATGACTGGGACAGTGTAAAATGGAAAGGGATGACGCTGTTTGTGAGGGAGGGGTTGAAGTGTGTCAGGGAGGAAGGGAGGAGTTGAACATGTATTCCTGGAGGAGAGGAGGATGGGGACAGGACTTGAAACCTTCAAGTACATGAAGGAATAAACAAATGGGCACAGAGGCTATTCAAGGCAGGGGAGGGACACTCATCAGCATCATCTGAGATTAGAAGGGGAAGAGTCAAGAGGGAAATGAGAGACACTTTTTATGGAGGGTGGTGTCTCCATAGACGCATTGCCAAGGAAAGGTAGTATGTAAAACAGCGGCTGCTTCAAAGGGATGGGGCAGGATAAAGGGAGGGTCTTGAGAGGGTCATAGAGGCAGGGAGGGCATCTGCAGTATAAGGGCTGCTAGCTGCACAATCGAGCAGACTTGATAAACTATAGGGCCTTTATCTACTGCCAATTTCATGTGTTCTTATGATCATATGACCCTACTTGATCTCTGTCTTTGTTTTCCTACCTGTCACTTGCATACCTCTACTCAATTTTTGAATTCCACTACCAAATTTGCCCCCACCACCTCTGCTGGGAGGCTGTTTCATGCATTCACCACCATTTCTGTGAATAAATACTTCCTCACGTTACCCCTTAGTCTACCCCTTCCAGCCTCATGTCATGACCCTTGTTCTAGAACATCTTTTTCTGAAAGGCACTACACTCTGGTACCTTATTTATGCCCTTGAGATATCGAAGGTCTCTATCATATCCCTCCTCGCTCCTCCTCTCCTGCATTGTGTAAAATGGAGTTCCTTCAGCCTCTCCTCATATGACTTTTGGTGCAGGCCCTGCACCATTTTGTTGCCCTTCTGAACTGCTTCCACCCCATCTATGTTTTTAAGTAGATGTTGCCTCCAGAACATGCACAATACCCAAATAGGTCTTACTAATGATTATCTGATCACCACCTCCTTTTGTCTGCCAGTAATACCTCCTATGCACCCCAGTACATCCCTGGCTTTCCCACAACCTCGGCACATTGCCTGGCCACCTTTAAATCATAGAAACATAGAATCTGATGGCAAAGGACCACTTGGCCCACCTAGTCTGCCCATTTCCCTACCTAATGGATAAGCGGCAGATCCTTGTTAACCTACAGCCTATTTCCTCATAATCCCCCTCACTAGAATTGCCTTATGTCCTGTCTCTCTTTGTATGTCTTCTGGTGCAGACCCTGCACCATTTTGCTGTTCCTACTCTGGACAGCCTCCACCCTGTCTATGTCTTTGCAGAGATTGGGTCTTCTGAACTGCATGCAGTACTCCAGATACTCCAGATGGGGTTTCACCAACTGTCTGTAGAGAGGGATAACAACTTCTTGTTTTCTACTGGTGATGCCTCTCCCTATGCATTCCAGTATCCCCCCCAGCCCTCCTTACAGCCTTCTCACATTGCTTGCCCAACTTTAGGTCATCTGATATAGCTACCCCCAGGTCCCTTTTCAGTTTTGTTGTTGTCAGTATCTCACCCCCCATTGTGTACTCTTCCCCTGGGTTTTGTTTCCCAAGTGCATTACCTTGCACTTATTTGTGTTGAATCTTAGCTGCCATACATTTGACCATTCTTCCAACCTTGTCAAGTTCCTTTTTATCCTTTCCACCCCATCTTGTGTATCAACCCATTTGCAGATATTTGTGTCATCTGCAAAGAGACATACTTTTCCTTCCAGTCCCTCTGCAATGTCACTTATAAAACATTAAAAAGGACTGGACCCAGTACTGTACCCTGCGGTACTCCACTAGTAACCCCCCTTTCTTCACTGTGGACTCCGTTTACTATTACTCTCTGCATCCTGTTAAGCCAATGTTTTATCCAGGCTACCACCCTAGGACCCTCTCCCAGGCTGTCTAACTTGTTTATTAATCTTTTGTGAGGGACTGTCAAATGCCTTCTAAAGTCTAGAGGCTTGGCACCCTAGCCCTTCCTGGTCTACTACTTTGATCATCCAGTCAAAGAAATCGACTCAAATTAGTCTGACATGACCTTCCAGCTGTGAATCCATGCTGCCTTGGGTCCGTGCCCCACTGGCCTCTAGGTACTCAACAATTCTTTCCTTCAGAAGTGATTCTATCATTTTCCCTACCACTGAGATCAAACTGAGATGTCCATAGTTACCTGCCTCTGTCTTGCTCCCACTTTTGTAAAGGGGAATCACATCTGTCCTCCTCCAGTCCTCAGGTACCACACCACTATCCTCCCATGATTTGCTAAAAAGGGTAGTCAGTAGTGTTACAAGTTCTCCTCCTAGTTCTTTTAGAATTCTGGGGTAAATCCCTTCAGGCCCCATTACTTTGTCCACCTTCAGTTTTAGGAGTTCTTTCAGAACCCTTTCTTCTTCGAAAAGACTGATATCAACCCCTCTATACAGAGTGCTTCTATTGACTGGATTAGGTACCTCTCTCTCCCCTTCTTTTGTGAATACTGAGCAGAAGTATTTGTAAACCCTGCAAATGGGGGTTCCCAAAGACTTCAGGAGCTTGCTTGAATGCTCCAAGCTTGAATGGTGTTTGGCATTTAAGCCATTTATCAGTGAGTGTTTTAGAGCTCTGGTACGTCACTTTTAAGATGTTCATTAAGACATAATGGTTTGTATGGGGATCTAAAGTTTCTGCTTGAGTACCACGAGTTGCTGCCAATTCACTCCATTTTGCAGTCACTAGGAGTGCAAAGGAACCTATCTGAAAGATGTAACTGTTTGCCAGAAATCATTTAGAGTAATAATGAAAATACAGTTTGTCTAACCTGCTTTCTTTGCAGTCAGAACTGTGTTTGCCTAGTTCCTATTCTAGTTTTGAACTGCTGAACTGGACCAATCAGTGTGGTTAAGTGTAGCTCTAAATGGTGCCTTGACGAATCAGAACTTGGACTCATAATCTGAGCCAGCCACAAGAGGATTGTGGGCAGTGACTCTGGGAGATGTAGTTTGGACTTTGCGTCTTTTTGGACCAACAGGGGCAGTCTATTGTAGTGACAGCCAATCCAGCCAAGAACTGGGAGGAACTCAAAGGAAGTGCCGGTTTTGTCTGCTGGAGTTTCAGTTGAGCTCTGGCAGTGAAGAGGGAAGGAGCCCTGTGCTTTTTGATTGTGCAGTTTTAGTACGGAAACGTGTAAGGCCCAGAGTTCCGGTCTGCAGCTTGTGTAACTGCTTGTTAGACTGAATCCGTCCTGTAGAAGAGAATCAAAGGATATCTGAAGAGTAGAAACCAGGCTCACCCTGTAGAAGACTGGAGAAATTGCTGAATTGCACTCGGTCTGTCAGGAACTGAATCTGCTGTGTGTTCTCCGGGTATTGTGCAGTAATTACGATCGGGATAGAGAAGCAGCCTGCCTGGTATAGTACTTTCTTTACCATATAAATGTGTGAGGAGGCTTGTGTGGCTCAAGTGAATCCTGCTGCCATTAAAGGACTTTTGCCTGTTACTGTTCACCATATAAATGTGTGAGGAGGCTTGTAGCTCAAGTGAATCCTGCTGCCATTAAAGGACTTTTGCCTGTTGCAGTTTGCCATATAAATGTGTGAGGAGTCTCGTGGAGCTCAAGAGTAGCCCTGCTGACATTGAAGGACCCTATCTTGTTTGGAGGTCGTGAGTACTAATTCAGGGTCGCTCCCTGTTGAATTGCCACATTGAATCCAAATGGAATTACTGTACTGCTGACTGTTTAACTAATTTTTCTTTTCTCTGTGTGAAAGGGCCCCTACCAGCTGCCACGGTTTGAACTAGCCACAGGGCTTGAGTACCCAGAGACAGTAACTGGTAGGGATAGGCCTGTGCACAGAGCCATAGGTAGATGAGTAAAGTGATGTCAATTAACCTGATTCTCCCTGTCCTTGTTATATCCCCCTAAATAAATCAGAGCTGCTTGTTCAGCAAAGTTATGCTGCCTGAGGTATTTGTCTATGTTAAAGTATTGTACTGTGATTGTTGCACTGTATCTTTATTTACAGGAGGTCCCAGTGCCTGAACCAGTCCTGGGGGTAAGTGTATACTGTGAAGATAATTCTGATATATTGTGTGGGCCACTAGTGGAAGAAGGGGGTTGCAGTGTCCCAGAGGGCTGTGACCAAGTTAGTTTAACTATTGCAAACCCTGACCTCTGGGTGGAGGCACCCGCCATCGGATCCAGGCCCCTCAACCTGTTAGTGGTAAATCAGGCAGGGGTAGTAGCCCTTGGGATAGCGCCATCTAGGGGTTACATATTCATTCAGTATCCCTGCTTTTTCACCATCCCTCTCTTCTCACCAACCCTCCTCTTTATTCAGCCTCAGTATCCTTTCCTTTGTCATTCTTTGCTCCCTAATGTACCTATAAAAGGTTTTATCCCCAATCTTAACTGAATTAGGTATCTTTTCCTCAGTTTGGGCCTTTGCTTTCTGGTTGCCTTCCCTCTTCCTTCTGCTTTAACTGGTACATTTCTCGTCCAGCTTCTTCTGTGTTTCCTTATACTTCCTGAATGCTGTCTTTTTCTCCTAATCTTCCCGCCACCTATTTTGAGAACCATAGTGTTTTTTTCTTCAGTTTGATTTGTTTATTTGTTTCACACAAAGGCTTGTTGCCTCTGTGATGGAAGATTTGATGTTTCCCATTGTTGCTCCACCCCTCCTTCTTGCCTGTTTCCTAGTGCTTTTCTGAGGCACTCCCCCATTTTGAAAAAATCAGCCCTCCTGAAGTCCAGTATTTTCACTTTTGTATGGCTTGACTATACAGCTGAGTTTATCTTGAACCATACTGTTTGGTGGTCACTTTTTCCCAGATGGCTACCCACTTCAAGATCTGAGATCCTCTCTTCATCCCCATTTGAGAGTACCAGGTCTAAGACTGCCCCCTCCCAAGTGGGTTCTAATACTAACTGTCTGAGGCATGCCCCTGTAGGGCATCAAGAATGGCCCTGCTCTTGGATGTGGCTGTAGCAAACTGCTCCAGTTAACATCTGGCATATTCAAGTCCCCATCAGCTATATCTCCTTCCTCTGCCATCCTAAGGATGCCTTCTATCATTTTCATGTATATTTCCTCCCCTGAGATGGGGGTCTGTATATAACCCTGTGCAGATTGTGGTGCAATTTCTAGTCTCTAGGGTGACCCACAGTGCCTCGTCTCCTCCCAGTATACCCTTTGGTTTCATTACTTTGATCCCTCCCTCACATGGAGAGCCACCTCCTCCTCTTCTACTCTCCCTGTCCCTCCTGTAGATTATGTACCCTGGTATGTTGACATCTCAGTCATGGTTCTCTGTGTACCACATTTCTGTGACTGCCACGATATCCAGCCATCCTCTTCCATCAAGATCATCAGTTTAGGGAGCTTGTTACCTAGATTACGGGCATTGGTACACATTACCCTCCATTTTTGATGGCATTACCTCTTTTGCCCCATCCCTGTCCTTACTGCCTTTGTCTTTTCTCCATGTACCCCTACTCTCCTCTCTATTGACTTAATTCTCTATCTTGGTGTTTACCTCACTAACTACCCTGCTTTTTGGGGCTAGGATTTTCCTTCTCCTTTTCAGTGCCTCCCCCCTTGGCTAGTTTAAATGCTTGCCAAAGAAGCATTTAAACCTATCACCTAGGATCTTGGTTCCCCTCCTGGTCAGATGCAGACCATCATGCCAGTATAGGCCTGCATCCCTCCAGGTGGACCCCCAGTCCTTATTGAAGCCAAAACCCTGAGCGCTGCACCAGTTTTTCAACCAGTGAGTGAATCCCATGGTGCAGAGCACCCTAGCCTCACCCATGTCATGGACAGGCAGCATCTCCGAGAAGGTTACCATGCATGCTACTTGTCTAAGGCCCCTTCTCAACTCCACAAACTCCTCCTGCATTGCTCTGATCCCTTTTCCAGCTAGGTCATTTGTCCCTAGGTGGATGATGATATCCATCTCCTTCCCCCATGCAGCTGGTCCTATAATCCTGAGGAGTTGCACCCTGTCCCTCCAAGCCATGGCGCCAGGCAGGCACCTTACCTCCCTCTCCCCTCCCTCCCCAAATTCTACTATCCTAACAATGGAGTCCCCCACCAGAAGTTGTTTCCTTTCCCTGTGGGGTCCCATGCCACCCTTCTGTGGGTCTTCTTTGTGGAGGTTCCCAGCATCCTCCTTGGTCGCCACTGTGGGTGCCTCCATAGAGGAACCACACTCAGCCAGAAT
This sequence comes from Neoceratodus forsteri, assembly GCA_016271365.2. NCBI lineage: Eukaryota > Metazoa > Chordata > Ceratodontiformes > Ceratodontidae > Neoceratodus > Neoceratodus forsteri. Next base: position 154,461,757 of record CM057449.1, on the reverse strand, counting down.
GGCAAATTAATTGTGGAGAGGTACAACTGGATGGATGCACCTCTGTTCCACCACCCTCACCCTCCCTGAGCCCACGGTGGTCCAACTGCTCCTCTTTCTTGGCAACCTCTGAGGCAGCGGCAGTGGCCCTGATGATCTCTGGGTGGGAAAGGAGGTCCCCCAGATCCTGGCCAACTCAGCCTGGAGATGAGCAACCTCCTCCCTCAGCCCAGAGACGTGCCTGCAGATGGGACAACACCGCATCCTCCAGAACCTGTCCCGGAAGACTGCTGCTCCACAGCCACAGCACTGCACCACTCCCATCATGTTTTATCTGTGGCCCCTTAACTGTTTTGTATACTTTTTTCCTCTCTCTGTTAATTTCTTTTGTATTTAATTTTTTTTCTCCCTACTTTCCCTGGGTCCCTGTGCCATAAATGTATGATTTTGTACTTTTTTTGCATTGAATCTTAGCTGTCACACTCTTGACCATTCCTCCAGTTTACCCAGGTCACTCTTAATTTTTTCCACCCCTCCTAGAGTGTCTACTCTATGGCAGATCTTAGTATCATTTGCAAACAGGCATACCTTTCCTTCCAGACCCTCTGCAATGTCACTTATGAAGACATTGAATAGGACTAGCCCCAGAACTGACCCCTGTGGCACCCCACCTGTTATTAGTGTTGCTCAGATGGTGCTTTTGTGTGGATCCTACCACTATCTGTCAGATAGTGCTGGTATCCTACCTTGGATCTTTCTAGAAAGCCTACCAAAGACAGATGTAGGATTCAGGATCAGATAGTGATGGATCCTAGATAGGATCCAGGGATCCTAAGTCAAACAGTTATGATCGAGGGTCAGATAGCGATGGATCCTAGTTAGGATCCAGGGATCCTAGGTCAGATAGTTAGGATCCAGGGTCAGATAGTGATGGATCCTAGGTCAGATCCAGGGATCCTAGGTCAGATAGTTAGATCCGAGCTGGATCCTAGGGGTAGGATCCATAATCAGGTAGTACTACTATCCTACCACAGTAACTATCTGACCAAATAGGAGGTATCTGTGGGTATCTTAATTTCTAGGATACTATATAGAGCAACACTACTGGTTATCCTCCTTTCCTCGGAACAAGCTCCATTTACACCACCCTTTGTGTTCTATCAGTTAAGCAGTTTCTAACCCAGTTTACCACTTTGTGGCCCATTTCCAGGCTACCTAACTTGCTTACAGCCTTTTATGTGGAACAGTGCTGAAGGCCTTGCTGAAATCCAGGTAGGCCACATCAACAGCTTCCCTGATCCACTTCACTGGTCACCCAGTCAAAGAAATCTATCAGATTTTTTTGGCATGACTTTCCTGCAGTGAATCCATGCTGCCTCAAATCCTGTGCTCCACTGGATTCAAGATGTTTCACAAACCTTTCTTTTAGCAGTGATACCATTATTATTTTTACACCACTGAGGTCAGGCTGACTGGTCTATAGTTTCTAGCCTCCTCCCTGCTCTCACTTTTGTGTAGAAGGGCTACATCAGCTCTCCTCCAGTCCTCTGGAACCACTCCAATTTATAGTGATTTATTGGACAGGGCTGCCAGTGGTGCTGCCAGCACCTCCCTAAACTCCTTTAATATTCTAGGATGTATCCTGTCTGGTCCCATTGCTCTGTCCACTTTCAGTTTTGTGAGTTCCTTTAGAACTCTCTCTTTGTAAATGGACTGGTGTCCACCTCCATGCCCTTATTGCTCCTGCCACTTAATTATGGTCTCTTACCTTCCCCCTCTTCTGTGAACACCGAACAAAAATATTTGTTCAGAATTGTTGCTTTTTCCAAATCCCCTTACACACACTACCCGTTTCCCCCTTAAGCCTTATGATTCCACCCCTTGTCTTCCTCCTTCCACCACGTACATATGAAACATCTTTTCACCTTTCTTTAATGTCTGGGCTGCTTTTTCCTCCGTTTTCACCTTTGTGCTCTTGACTGCTCTCCCCACCTATCTCTGCTTGTCCAGATAACACTAACATGTCCTCCTCCTCCTTCTGTATTTCCTTGTATTTCCTGAAAGCCAACTTTTTTGCTCTTACCTTCCGGCCACTTCCTTCAGCACTACAGTGATTTTCTTTTCTCTTATCTTTGTCTTATTTGCCTAATGCAAAGGTTTGTTGTCTCCATTATGGCTCCTTTCAGACGTGCCCAGTTTCTTCAACTCCCCCACCGTCCTCCCTCCTTCTCCTAGTGCCCCTGAGACATATCCCCAGCTTTGCAAAGTCTGCCTTCTTGAAGTCCAGGAACCCTACTTTCTTGTGGCTCAACTCTGTTGCTGCACTTATTTTGAACAATACCATGCGATGGAAACTAGACCCCGGGTACCCCCCACCATGACATCTGCAATTCTGTCCCCATTGGTGCATTCCAGGTCAAATTCACACCCTTGCTGTTGGGATCTAGCACTAGCTGCCTGAGGCAAGCCCCTTGCATGTCCCTGCTCCAGGCTGCAGCTGCAGAAGGAGTGCTCCAATCAACATCTGGCTGATTAAAGTCACCTACTAGCAGAACTTTCTCTTTAGTTGCCATCAGTACCCCATGGGGCTGCCCCCAGTCCAGGGTGACGCCATCACTGCAGGCTTCCCCCTTGTCCTCCACCACATCATCAGGGGCCACAATCCCTCACCCAGGGGTCAGCATTGGCACATGGTCCTTACCTATGGTGGGTGCAGGTGTACATAGGTGGGTCAGTTCCCATGCAACACCCCTGCTTTACTTAAGTAATGTGTGATCCACACAGCCAGTACTGGGGACACTACTGTTGCCCTTGGGTCCGGACACACTGAAGCTTACCTGGCTGACCGTGTCTTTCGTGACTTACCTTGGGGGTCTGTCCCATGTGTTTCATAGGGCCACATCCCTCCACATGGCTCAGCATGTGTCTCTGTGCCCCAATCACATGTTCTTGACCTTGTACCCCACTGCCCATGCCCTGTTCAAGACCAGCATGAGGTATGTCTCTTTGCAGATGACACAAAGATCTGCAACAGAGTTGATGCACAAGGTGGGATGGAAGGATGAAAAGGACTTGGCAAGGTTAGAGAAATGGTCAAATGTATGGCAACTTAGATTCAATGCTAAGAAGTGTATGGTAATGCACCTGGGAAACAAAACCCAGGGAAGAGTACACAATGGGGTGAAATACTAACAACAACAAAATGGAAAGGGACCTGGGGTAGTCATATCAGATAACCTAAAGGTGGGCAAGCAATGTGAGAGGGCAGCAAGGAGGGTTGGGGATACTGGGATGCATAGGGAGAGGCATCACCAGTAGAAAACAGGAAGTTATTATCCCTCTGTACAGACAGCTGGTCAGACCCCATCTGAGTACTGTGTGCAGTTCTGGAGACCCAGTTCGCAAAGACATAGACAGGATGGAAGCTGTCCAGAGGAGGGCAACTAAAATGGTGCAGGGTCTGCACTGGAAGACATATGAAAAGAGACTTGGGGAGCTTAATATGTATAGCCTCAAGGAAAGGAGGGAGAGGAGGGACATGATAGAAACTTTCAAGTACCTCAAGGGAATCAACAAAGTCCAACAGGGTAGCATCTTTCAAAAAAAGAGGTGTGCAAGAACAAGGGGGCACAATTTGAAGATAGGGGAGGTGGCTCAGAGGTAATTTAAGGAAGTATTTTTTCACAGAGAGGGTTGTGGGTGCATGAAACGGCCTTCCGGAGGAGGTCATGGAGTCAAAAACAGTGGTGGAATTCAAGCATGCATGGGACAGTCATAAGGCAATTCTAGGGGTTGGGGGTAGAAAGAAGTAGGCTGCTGGTTAACTAGGATCTGCAGCTTGGGCAGACTGGGTGGGCCAAGCAGTCTTTATCTGCCATCAAATTCTATGTTTGTATGTTTCTATGTGTCATGGCAGTGCCATGCCCCCATATCAGCCCCCTTAGAACTCACCTCCCTACCCCCCTCAATTCTTGTGCATGGGCACCCCTTTCTCACCATGTTTACACCCATGTCATAGGACATGTGTAGTCTCAACCCCTACAAGACCCCAGCTGCTGTAACGTTTATTCACAATAAAGTTTTGAAACATGCAGCAGCATCCTGTGTGGTTGCTACTCACCTTCTGCTGACAACTAGAGTTCTTATGATGTTGTTCTCCGCTCCTGGACCTCCTGGCCATGTGGGGTCATGCCTCGAGTTACTCCATTATCCCCTGTTCCTCTTGCTCCATGTCAGATGATGTGTTTCCTCTTGGACCAGCAGGCATATTCTATGTCAGATGTTGTGTGTTCCTCTTGGACCAGGAGGCATATTCTATGGAAGAGCACCTTGTTGAGTGGGATACAACAGGCTAGGAATATAGCACAGGCCTTGGTGAGGGGTATATTGTAGGGCACCACTGAAATGGTCCAGGTACCAAAACTGTATTTTCAGCATGCCAAAGACACACTCAGTGATGTTGCATGTAGCAGTGTGTGCTGCATTGTACCCATCCTCAGCCATGGATGATGAACGGAGGACAATTGTGAGGAGCCAGCGGCACAGGGAATAGTCACTGTTCCCTGTAAGGAATGACACATATGTTAGTATCTGTTCACAGTCTAGGTATTCACCTTATGCCAAAAGGCCACAACCTGCAGTGCATCCTATGTACCCAAGGACCTCCCCTTTCCACAGCATGCACAGGTGTGCTGTGCTACATCTGTATGCCCCACTGTGGGTGGGATAATGTAGGGGTCATCCTGTGTGTGCTCATTAACAAGGTGTTCACTAGGTATGTGCACATCTTCAAATCTTTGACAAAGAATGACATTATGCCATATAAAGGCATCATGGGTGCCGCCAGGGTACCATGTCAGAACATTGATGATGCACCCAGTTGCATCACACACAGACTGGCAATTGATGGAGTGATAGCCATTCCTATTAAGGTAGGTGTTTACATCATTGCCAGGTTGTGCATGGATGGCAACATAGATACATTCAATAGCACAAAGTACTCCTAGTAGGTGTGCAACCCTGTGAAACTGCTGCCTTGTTGCTGTTCACTGCTCTGCAGTGCTGGTGAATATGATGAACTTATCAGCATGTGGCAGCAAGGCATCTGAGAATTGGCCAGCACGAGCAAGGTGGAGGACTGTGAGACAACGGTGGTATCCCTCCCTCACTGGTGTCTGGAAAGTTCCTGTCACCAGGAAACACATGACAGACATCACCTTCAACTCAACTGACGTGGCATGGCTGCGCTGGCTGTTACTGTGCAGCAATGCATGCAGGAGTTCACACAGCTGCCATAGCATGGCCCTACTTAGCCAACGGGGGAAAGGGGAAACTGTTTAACCAGGAAAGGCACACTAAGACAAAGCGTGTTTCCAGGTGTGACCTGTGAGCACAATGAAGTTAAGTAACTTGCTCCGGGTCAGACAGTATGCTAGCGAAGGCTGTGGGATTCAAACCCAGGTATCCAGGTTTGCAGCTTAGACCCCTAAACCTCTGTGCTATTCCGCCTCTGGCCAACAAGCTGGTCATCTGTGAGTCTCTCAAAGGAGACTTATAGTATGGCTGGTACTGTCTGTGCTCAGCATAGCACCACTGCAGCCTACAGATCTGCCCTCTGTACTTTCTGCAGGGCCTCTCCCATTAAAAACTGCATTTGTGCTGTGACTGTTGCCATTTTGTTTGGTGGCTGCAGTTCCTCAGGCAGCCTCTGGGATTTGCCTGGAGTAAGATGGCCTTTTATGTTTGCTTGCATGCATGTGCAAGAAACATAGTGCTACCACACACATTTTCGTAGGTGTGCCACCCCGCTTCCAATGCACAAGGAAAAGTTAAAATATTTAAAACATAAAAAGTTACAGCTGACTACTACTTCAAGGATGAAATAAGCTGACTACTACTTGAAGGGTGAAATAAGGAACTTAGAATTATCAGAAAAGGCATTCTTTCAATCAACAGAGGGAGGTGGAGTTTGCTTTACTTGTTACAATTGTTAAGATTTTACTGTTTTCTGTGTTTCTGCTTTTCTGACTTGATTGGAGTTAGTGATTAACTGTTTGCATTGCAATATTTGTAATACTGTGAGTATTCACTGGGCTAAGAATTTGTCATAAGCCCTGAATTGAGAGCAGGTTACAGGCTGTGTATTGGACCCAGACAGTGCCTAGGGGGTGGAAACTGTTTTTTCTTTTGTTTACCTCGTGTGCCTTATAAGGCCAAGCCAGACTGTGTCAGGAATTGCTTAATCACAGCTACTTAACAGCCAATAGCTCTGGAAGAATCTTACAGAGCTTGATAAAAGTACTAATTTTAGCAGGCTCATCAGATAACCTCATAGTCTTCAGGTGAAGCTACCCTGGTACAAGCTGCAACACTGGACTTAAGATTTGCAAGAAAGCGAGTAGTGCTCACAACAGAGGAGGTGAACCTTACAATTTACAATTGTCTTTTGTTAGAAGCAGATTCCTTAGGAAAGTTAATATTCTTCAGGTGGAGGATACTTTAACTGAAGGGTGAAATAAGGAACTTAGAATTATCAGAAAAGGCAGTCTTTCAATCAACAGAGGGAGGTGGAGTTTGCTTTACTTTTGTTACAAGTGTTAAGGTTTCAGTGCAGGAAGAGGTTAAACCCACATAGGCTGAATACTGTTTTCTGTGTCTGCCCTTCTGCACAGCTGACGTGTTGTGGGGCTGACTGTTTTCAGAGCACAAGTCACCAGGCTGTTTTGGGGCTGGGGAGGTTTACCTGTGTCTGACTTGGATGTTTGGATTTTTATCTGTTTGATTAGCAGGGTATTTTCTCTGTCAAATTGGTTTGCAGCAGTATTACAAATTGTTGTGTATGGCATCTTGTTGACAGGAAGGCACTCATCGCATCGGTAGGTCAGAGCGTTTAGCTGATTGTTTTTCTTGAGGGCACAGTTTTGGCCCAACCCTTCCTACCCTCACCCCACCCCACCCCTGGAAATAGTTCATTTATACCTGGGGTTCTGATGTCATTTCCTCAAGAGGGCAAGGTACATATCACTGTCATATCCTGTCTAGCACACTGCACTGACAATATAAGCATACGCATTATATAAATACATATATTTCTATATAACGCACCAATCACACACACACACAAAAAAAAAAACTAAACAAGGTAGACAGTTATGTGGGGAGTAGCACAATGCAATGGCTGTGGGGCAGCAGTCTTCTGGGAGTCTTTCTGGAGGCTGAGATGCTGCCCTGTTTGCAGACAACTATCTGCCCTGAGGGAGGAAGCTGCCCATCTTCAGGCCGCACTGACAGTGGCAAGGAAACCTCCCATCCAGGGAGTACCAGAGCCACCACCATTACCTCAGAGGTTGTGAAGAAAGCACAGCAGTTGGACCACAGTGGGCCCAGGGAGGATAAGGGTGGTGGAACAGAGGCACACCCAGTCAGTTGTTCCACTCCACAATCCATACACCATTCTGGGGGAGCATAGTTCCCCTATGGATGCACCCGCAGAGGAGACTAAGGAGGGTGCAGACAACTGTCACAAGGGAGGCCCTCAGGAAAGAGGGAGAGGGCACCACAGGGAAAGAAAGCAGCTCCTGGTGGGGGACTCAATTATTAGGGGGATAGAACTGGGGGAGCAGGGAAAACTGAAGTAAGGTGCCTGCCTGGTGCCATGGCTTGAAGGGACAGGATCACGAGAACAGATGCACGGGAGTCTGAGCTGGACGTCATTGTCCACCTAGGGACAAATGACTTAGCTCATCATGAGATTAGAGCAGTGCAGAAGGACTTTGTAGAGTTGGGGAGGGGCTTAAGACAAGTAGCACACACAGTATCCTTCTCAGAGGTACTGCCTGTCAGTGGCATGAGTGAGGCGAGGGTACTTTGCACCATGCAGTTTAACAAATGGTTGAAAAAATGGTGTGGAGCACAGGGATTTGTCTTCATTGGGGACTGGGGTTCCACCTGGAGGGACACCAGCCTATACTGGCAGGATGGTCAGCATCTGTCCAGGAAAGGAACAAGTCTTTTGGGCAATCGGTTTAAATGCTTCATTGGCAAGCCTTTAAACTAGTCAAGGGGGGAGGCACTGATAAGCAGCAGGAAAATCCCAGCCTCCCTACAAAACAGGGTACTAAATGAGAAAATACCAAGGTAGAAAGGTCAATGGGGATGCCGCTACAGAAGGTAAAGCCATCAAAAATGGAGAGCAATGAGTACCAATGCCCGTAGTCTGGGTAACAAGCTTCCTGAATTAGTGGCCTTGATGGAGGAGGAAGATCTGGATATCGTGAGAGTCACAGAATCATGGTACACACAGAACCATGACTGGGACGTAAACATACCAGGATACACTATCTACAGGAGGACAGGAGGGTAAAAGGGGAGGAGTAGCTCTCTACATAAGAGAAAAACCAAAGCAACAGAACAAAAGGGTAAACAGGGAGGAGAAGAAGCACTGTGGGTCAATTTGGAGGCAGGCAAGGCACCACAATCCGCACAGGGGTTGTGCATAAGACCCTCTCAGGGGAGGAATGGACAAGAAATGATAGAAAGTATACTTAGAATGGCAGATAAAGGGAGATATTGCTGATGGGTGATCTGAATATGCCATATGTTAACTGGAGTGTAGTTGCAGCAGCCTCTTCTAAGAGTGGGTTATTCTAGATGCCCTACAGGGGCATGCTTAGACAACTAGTATTGGAGCCCACTCGAGAGGGAGCAATCTTAGATCTGGTTCTCTCAAATGGAGATGAAGAGAGGATCACCTGTAGAAGTGGGTAGCCATCTGGGAACTAGCGACCATCAACAGTATGGTTCAATAAACATAGTAACAGAGTCAGCCATACAAAGGCAAAGGTACTGGATTTAGGGGGCTGACTTTGCTAAAATGGGTGAGTGCCTAGGAATGCACTAGCAAATGGGCAGGAAGGAGGTGGAAGAACAATGGGGAATAATAAAACTGCCATCACAGAGGTAACAAGCCTTGTGTAAAGCAAATAAACAAAATGAAACGAGGTAAGAAACCACTATGGTTCTCAAAGGAAGTGGCTGTGAAGGTTCAAGAGAAAAAGAAAGTTATTCAGGAAGTACAAGGAATCACAGAAGGAACAGGACAGAGAACTGTATCAGTTAAAGCAAAAGGAAGCTGGAAAGGCAGTCGGAACAGCAAAGGCCCAAACCGAGGAAAAGATAGCCAACTCAGTTAAGAAGTGGGATAAAACCTTTTATAGGTATTTCAGGGAGTGAAAGAAGACCAAGGGAGGGATAGTGAGGCTTAATAAAGGGGAGGGAGGGTAGGCAGAGGGTGACTGAGAAAAGGCAGAGATACTAAACAATTATTTTTGTTCAGTATTTACAAAGGAAGAGGGGGAGGTACCTAAAACAAACAGTAAAAACACTCTGGATACAGAAGTTGATACCAGCCCATTTACAGAAGAAAGGGTTCTGAAAGAGCTCTTAAAACTGAAGGTGGACAAAGCAATGGGGCCTGATGGGATTCATCCCAGAATTCTAAAAGAACTAAGGGTAGAACTAGTGACACCACTGACTACCCTCTTTAACAAATCATGGGAGGATGAGGTGGTACCTGAGGACTGGAGGAGGGCAGATGTGATTCCCCTTCACAAAAGTGGGAGCAAGGCAGAAGCAGGAAACTACAGACCTGTTAGTTTAACCTCAGTGGTAGGGAAAATGATGGAATCACTTCTGAAGGAAAGAACTGATGAGTATCTAGAGGCCAGAGTGGCACAGGACCCAAGGCAGCATGGATTCACAGTGGGAAGGTCATGCCAGACAAATCTGATAGATTTCTTTGACTGGGTGACCAAAGTAGTTGATCAGGGAGGGGCTGTGGACATGGCCTACCTAGACTTTAGCAAGGCATCTGACACAGTCCGACACAAAGATTAATATACAAGTTAGCCAGCCTGGGAGTGGGTCCCAAGATGACAGCCTGGGTAAAGAATTGGCTGGAGAATAGGACACAGAGAGTAATAGTAAATGGAGTCCACTCTGAAAAAGGGGGTTAGTAGTGGGTACCGCAAGGTCCAGTATTAGATCCGTCCTCTTCAATGTCTTTATAAGTGACATTGCAGAGGGACTGAAGGAAAAGTATGTCTCTTGCAGATGACACAAAGATCTGCAACAGAGTTGATGCACAAGGTGGGGTGGAAAGGATGAGAAGGGACTTGGCAAGGTTAGAGTAATGGTCAAATGTATGGCAGCTTAGATTCAATGCTAAGAAGTGCAAGGTAATGCACCTGAGAAACAAAACCCAGGGAAGAGTACACAATGGGGGTGAGATACTAACAACAAAAATGGAAAGGGACCTGGGGTAGTCATATCAGATGACCTAAAGGTGGGAAAGCAATGTGAGAGGGCAGCAAGGAGGGTTGGGGAATACTGGGATGCATAGGAGAGGCATCACCAGTAAAACAAGAAGTTATTATCCTCTGTACAGACAGCTGGTGAGACCACATCTGAGTACTGCATGCAGTTCTGGAGACCCAATCTCCGCAAAGACATAGACAGGATGGAAGCTGTCCAGAGGAGGGCACTAAAATGGTGCAGGGTCTGCACCGGAAGACATATGAAGAGAGACTTAAGGAGCTTAATATGTATAGCCTCGAGGAAAGGAGGGAGAGGGGGACATGATAGAAACTTTCAAGTACCTCAAGGAATCAACAAAGTCCAAGAGGGTATCATTTTTCAAAAAGAGGTGCGCGCAACAACAAGGGACAATTTGAAGATAGAAGGGGGGGCTCAGAGGTAATTTAAGTAAGTATTTTTCACAGAGAGGGTTGTGGATGGCTGGAACGGAGCCTTCCAGGGAGGTTGTGGAGTCAAAAACAGTGGTGGAATCTAAGCATGCATGGGACAGTCATAAGGCAATTTTAGGTGGTGGGGTCAGGAAGAAGTAGGCTGCAGGTTAACTAGGATCTGCAGCTTATCCATCAGGTAGGGAAATGGACAGACTGGGTGGGCCAAGCGGGCCTTATCTGCCGTCAAATTCTATGTTTCTATGTTTCTATTTGCATACTTTCCCTGTCTGTCTGTTTTATGCCACTGGCTCTTTCAATTGCACATTGTCTGCTATTTTCTCTACCCATAGAACAGTTAAATTATCAGCAAGCTATTCCTACAATTTGGAGTCATAGGGTTGGATTTTCTGACCTATAATGCAGACACATTGCCTGATTTCCAACATAGACTGCATCATCTCAATAACTTTAAAATCTCTGAATGCTATTTTAAATGGTGTAGACTAATTTTTTGCAAAGAAAATAATTGTGCCAGCCACTCCAATAATATTTTCAGCAAAGTTCTTGTTTATTTTTCTTTTTTTCTTTTTTCAGTTAGATCCTCCTAAATCAACATTTCACCAGTTAAGGCTTCTTCAGGGTCAAGGATCTAATTTTAAGCATAGTAACATATTGAGTAAAAGTTTTACATGAATTTCAAGGTTATATGCATTTTTTTTAAATGTTGTTATATGTCACTCACACCACTAGATAGCGCACTCACGCCATTAAAGTAGAATATCTAGAATCAACAATCTGGTAAGTTATTATCATTCTTTTGTTTATCTATCACTTTCCATGAAGACAATAATGTCTGTGCTGGTAAGCAGTTTTAATATATGGATTTCTATTTTAATATGCTGCAAAAGCATACAAAACATTTTTGGTAATATTATCACTCTCAAAGTGATAATACTACACTTCAAGAGTGATAATACTATCGTTCACGAATGGTAATACTATAGTTTGGAACCTCAATGATAGTATTACCAGCAAAAGACAACCATGCAAGTGCAAATTTCCCTCACAATGTCTTCAAAAGCGTGCTTCCAATTGGCCACTTTTACTGTATAACAGCATAGAAAAAATGGTGGCTCCCTTGCTCGCTTAGCGAGAGAAATCCTCGTGTTTTGAACAGTTTTTTTTCCCTCAGCTGTAGTCCAATTTTCTCTCCTGTTTTTGGTTCTCGATGAATCAGCCACCCGCCCACCATTTCCTCTTTATGGCCATGGATGTGATGATGTGGAATGAGTCACTGCAGCCGCTTTCTTCATACCCGTCTAGCCCTGAACTGGAAACCACCTCACCTGCACTGTAAGCTTTCAATTTCCTCCTACGCCACACAAAAGGGAACATTTCCAGATTAGATCCATATATTAAATAAAATAAAGGATAGGTTACAGTTTATTACCAGGGAGTCAAACCATCTTGAGGTCCTGGACACATTGAAACCTCTTAAACTTCATTCTCGAGGTTCATGTGTCCAGAACCTCTTGATGGTATTATTCCCCGGTAATAAACTGTAACCTATCCATTATTATATATATAATGACCTCCTCTGGTCACTCTCCTACAGCCAGCTGCATAGGGTAAAAACTAAAGCTTTAAAATTCTTCTTTCTTCTCTGTGACAATAAGTTTCATCTTTTAAATATCACACATTTTGTGTCCATTCATTACATTTTTATTTTATCTAACAGTTGTCTATCAACTTTGGGCACAAGTCATTATGTAGTAATGAATGCTTAGACCATGTAGAATTTTTTTTTGAATAATGCATTAATTCACATACCCTCTATTGTTATAATAAAGGTTTTTTTTTATTTATACATGAGTATTGCTGCTGTAAGGCTTACAGACAGTGCTCTGTAACTTAACCACACAAATTCAAATGTTTACGTTTCTGATTCCTCATTTACACACATCAACTCTCCTACATATATAATGCCTCTTCATTTCAGTTAATATTATAGATATATTCTCATAAAATACAGTGCAATGCTTTGGAATCCCTTAGTTTTTAGGATTTTAATTGATAATTCTCTTTTGCTTTATAAACGTATGTTTAATACTACTTAGTGAGGTATTTCTAATAGTTTTTCATAGTGCTTCTCATTTTGCCTTAACATCAGGTTCAAAGTATTTGTTTTGTCTGATGAGAAATGGAAATAAAGTGCTGATTTTAAATGGTCCTTTGTTGTTACATAAGATTATAATTTTTAAAAATATACATGGGATTCATGCTCACAATGAAGCTACTCGGTTTTATATTTGTTCAAATTTGCTCAGTATTTTGCTTCAGTGCCACAGCGGAAACTGTTTTGGTGGTTCTTCAAGTCTGTGTTTATAAGGTGTTATAACACTGGTTAGTTTTCTTTTAAAGTGAAGCAGTTCACAATTTTAAACAGAGAAAAGTGTTTTAAGGCAAGAGCTTACTTGCTGTGTCACTGCTGAGAGTGTCACAGCAGTCCGTTGTTGGCTTGCACTAAAGTTTATACTTTTCTCTGTTCCAGAGTTCTGGCTCACACCATGTCATTAACTAAACATGTCTGTATTCATAAAATGTTGAGATGCTGGTTAGTATTCTTATGTACCTTAACAGGTTATGTATTTTAAACACTAATAGCATATTTAAGAGCAAATGTGTACTTGCTGCAGAACTGCTGAATGTGGCACATCAGTCAATAGTCAATTTACATTCAAACTTCAACTTCAACTTTATGTCCTGTGTGCAAAACACAAATTTGCTTTATTCATTATACTGGTAGACTCACAGTTCTTAGAAAGTAGGAAGTGGTTTAGCTTGCCTCCAAAGTTTGGGTAGAGATTCTATCAGCATTACAGCTTGCAGGGCAGTCTGTGTTATACTGAGTCTACTAAGTTAAGGCTTTTTGTATCAGAGGCGAGGCAGATTGCAGCTGTAAAGGTCACAAGAATTCTGACCAAAAAAGATGCACATGCACTGTTGCATAGCAACAGTTAACTACCAGCCTGTTGGCGTAACTGCTGGCGCTTTCCACCCCTTGGCACCCCTGTTGTTTTTAAATCACAGCATGACATGGGGAGACAGAGTCTCAGATATTTAATAATGCTTACCTACACAGTTATATAAAGGAGGTGTGCCTAATAAAGAGGCAAGACTGTTTGTCCCTCCCAGTAGGCCCTGAAGTCGGCTAGCCATGGGGAAGGGGAGGGAGCTAGGTAAGCTGATAAGGGAGTTTTTTTTGTGATTGGCATTTAAGAGAGGTGGGTCCAAAAGGGGCAGGGACCTTCCTGATTGTTTGTTGGAGGGAGGGAGAGAGAGAGAAAGAGGGCGAAGCAAGAGGGTATATCAGGTAGTGCCCAGCAGGAGAAAACCCCTATTTGTTTGCTGGCTTTTGGTGAGATAAGTGTACACTACATCTCATCTCCAGCACTTCAGTCAGTGTGGTTTTCTGGGGTGTTTACCATATGAGATTACTTATTTTCTTTGTTTCACTGTAGAAGTGTTTTGTTGAAAAAATGTGCGCATCTTTTGTGGTACTTTTTCATTTAGCGTTCAGCTGTATAGAGCTGCGCCAAGCACATTTTAATTGCAAAGGATTCCCACCTATGGGGTGGTTGGTTGCTGCCTGATTTCTCATGGTGCTGGATTTGTCCATCCGTGCGGCCAGCTCCCTGGTTTGGAAAGGAGGCGTCATGTGGGAGACCTACAGCAAACCAAGCCCCCACCATCGGAGGATCGAAGTAGACCTTTGCTGAAGAATTCATCGAGGTAAGCCTAGTCCATCAGGGTGCACAAGCACCAGCATCCAATGGCTTTCTATGGTCAGCTGGTAGACTCTCCGGTGACCCTGATTGTAGGCTGGCTTGTCCCCTCTGTTTGTGATGAGCCATCTGTGGAGGGGTTGTGGGATAACAGATGGACCAGACACCGAACTTCAGGTTCAACAGACAATCTCTGGGCGATATTTATTCAACATACAAGAAATAACCTTCTGCAATGCCATATTTCTTCAGTACATCAGTTTACAGCAACAGACTATGTATGCCCTTCCTTTGCACTTAGCCAGCACCTACTGACACTGATCTCTGATCCAACCACTTTTCAGTGAAAACCCTTCATCCCTATGTGGGCCCCATTTGCTTGGGTAGTGGAGGCTCAAAAAAAAAAACAACAAAATAAGCTAAAAACAAAGAACTTCAATGCAGAAACACTGAAACATGGGTTACCCAAGGGTATCACGTGATGTCAGCAGACTGGTAACAGCCTCCTACTGGAGCTCTCTCCTCCCTTCTCTACATCTGTCTCAATCCGCCATAAATAACAAATATTTTGGTATTTTACACTACTTACTGCCTGCCTACTTACTGCATCTGTCTGGAAGATTTTCCTGTCATTATTGGCAAGAATCGCCATGATGGAAGCCGACATGCGGCATGCCCCATCGTATCACACACCACCGACTTCGCCCTTGAAAGCTCCCAAAAAAGCTAAAGCACAAGGTGCCCAGAACTTGAAATCTTCTACCCAATCACCCTCCTCAGGACCTCTTACTGAAAATCATTTTCTTCAAGAATTGCTTCCCTTTTGGGAAGCCCCTGCAGACATTTCGTCTGAACTCAAGTCCCTGTGATCTGATATGGGAGACCTGGGCCATAAGCTGGGGGATCGTAGAAGCCAGAATGAAGTTGTTGGAGTCCTAGAAAGAGTGACTGGACCCAGAGATTGTAAACCTGCGACAACAACTCACCAAACTTCAAGCGAAGTCCGAGAATCTTGAAGGAAGGAGCCGTAGGAATAATATTCTTATCTTCGGGCTGCTGGAGTTAGAAGAGGGCCCCAACGTCATTACCTTCATCCAGAAGTTACTAGCCAAACTAGTGGGACCCTCTCCCTTCAATGCCAACTATCAGATCGAATGTACACATCTATTGCTCCAACCTTGACCCCCTGATGGTGTTCCTCCATGACCCATCATACTAAAATTTCTAAGCTACCTTGAGAAACAACATGTGCTCACCAAGGCCCCGGGACCTGCAGTCTATACTTTGGGAGGGTAAACCACTGTGTGTCACTCAAGATCTACCCTTCAAAATCAGGCAGAAGCGATCGGTTTTTCACCTGATCGTTTCCAAGATGGTAGTGGCAGGCATAAAATTCAAAAATGTCTTATCCCACTTGCCTGCAGTTCCTCCTAAATGACACCTGGATCTTCTATGAAAGTCCAGACTTTGCCAAGAAAGACCTGAGCCAGTGCATGCCCAATTTGTTCACAGCCACCTGAACTGTTGTATATATTTATCAGAGCTATGTTACTGTATTCCCAAATAATGTACCTGTAACAGCTTTTGTTTTCCTATTGTGATGGCATGATTCTTTGTTTTGCTCCTGGGCATATGGGGTTGAAAGAGGGAGGGGGATATTCAACTCAAATCTAAGTTGGGCTGCGATTTGGACCTCTAGCTTTCCATACTCCTATCACCCCATATGCTGGGTGGGACCTATGGAACTAGACTGGCACCTTCCGATTGCCCCACTGGTGCATTCATATCCCAGTACTTTAGATTGGGTTGGTGTTTCTGGGGACCAGGTGTTGCATGCACTGGATGTATTGGTTCCCCCCCTCTGGTCCCTACCACTCTGGTGGGTGGAACAGCAAGGGAAGGTTAATCCTCAGCTTCCTCTCCATGCTCCCTACATCTACTTGATGACTGAAAGTTGCTATTAGAGAACTGGCTGGATCCTCGTGTATGCGAGTTGCAGCTCTATCCTAATCCCCTGGAAATCCTGATGGCCATTTACCCCTATGAGGGTCAAAGCTTTTGTCTCCCCTTTTACCCTTTGGCACTGTCATGCCGTGGTCTGACCCATCTCAGAAACGAGCTGAAGGGATGTGATAATGGCATCCCATGTTTACAGGGGACACGAGCAAGTTATCCTCATTGGAGAGCCAACATCTCTGGCTAAACACAGACAAGAGGCAAGACAGTTTAAAGCTTTCCTTACTGTAACAGTATATTGACTCAAATGATTCTGAGGGTTACTTCAAGCAAGGGAGGGGGAAGGAAGATGGCTCTGGGGTTCACTAGCTGGCTAGCCTGTCTAACATTGCATTCTGGTACATGAGGGGGTTGGGTCTGCTTCTACTCATTTGGGTCAATAATCAGAAACTATTTTTATACCTACACCCTGCTAAAATGAGTGGAACCAGGCTCTAAGGGTTTCCTCCTCTCTTCATGGTAAAGTGTCATTTCCAACTTTGGTCTTGTTCCTTGGGGGGGATTGTAAATAGCTTACTCATTGGGACAGAGATAGTAATTAGTGAGTGGGTGGTTTTGCATAATTGTTGGCTGATTTTAAACATATTGATGGTGGATTTGGGATGGTGGGGACTATGTTGAGGTCCTTCAATTGTCATTCCAGACATGGGTCTTATGTTTCTACAGTTTAGAATTTTGACTCACTGTTTATTGCCTTTGATTCATCCACTCAGCTTATAGGGTTGTTAGTCTGGATTACTTGGGGGTGGGAAGGGGTGGTAGAGGGGGTTGGAGGAGGGAGGTTTGGAGTGTGCCCTTTGGGTATTACCTGGTTAATGAACACAAGGGTCTTTTTAGATATATGGTTTGTTAACTATGAGGAGTTAGACCATTATTATTTATCTAGTAATCGCCATCAATCTGAAATCATAATATTAGGGGACTTTAATATAAGTTGGTTATCCTCAGATGCTGCACCTTACCAGGATGTAATAGTAGCCATAGACATGGTCCAACTTGTTCAATCCCCCATTTGTGTAAAGTATCACACCAGTTCAAGTACTCTTATAGACTGGGTACTAACCAAATGACCACAAAGAATAACTAAAACCACTGTGCTAGCCGACTCTATTGGTGACCACTTGCCAGTCTTATGCTCCTGGACAAATAAGACCCTGCCCCCCCCCAAAAAAAACAATAACCTCCAGAATTACAAAAGTTGAACATCTTGCCTCACTAAAATCCTACCTCCTCCAGCTAGACTGGGAGGGGGTCTACGCTACCTCCGACATGAATGCTGCTCTTCAGTGCTTTATCGACAAGTTTAGCTCAGCCTGCAACATCATTGCCCCTCTGAAAATGAGGAAAATCAAAGGAACCAGAAAATCATGGATCACATCACAGCTCCTTAAGCTCATGGGGGTCAGAGATAACCTGTGGCATAGGGCAAAGAGCACTAAGTCTACCTCTGACATACAGAAATACAAAGCAGTACGTATTAGTGCACTCAAGCCATCCGCCTTGCAAAAGATCTCACTTTAAAAGTGAACTGGAAAACTCTTGGCATGACAGCCACAGATTCTGGGACAATATGAAAACCTTAACAGGCAGAGCAAGTAAATCACCACCATCATAAATAAACTTTGATGGTGCAATTACCAGGATACCAAAACTATCACAGATGGCTTCAACAGGGCCTTCACAGACCTTAGTGGGTCCGTCCTCCAAACTATCTCCAACCTGTGCCTAGCTCCGCCATTACTGTAGTTGTACCGACATCCCTCCAACACACACAGCACTTCCTTCTACCTGAAGGTAATCTCTAGAACTGAGGCAAAAATACCTAGACAAAGTTCTTGGAACACTAGATCCAGTGGGACTCACTTGACCTAAAATTGTGGCTCTCACCCTGGATGTGTTACTCTCCATCTAACTTGGATCCTAAATCTCTCACTAACCACTGGCATTTTCTCTCAATGCTGGAAAGCTGTGGTGGTCACCTGGTCTTTAAAAGCTGGGACAGAACCTGCCTGACCAACTACAGGCCAATCTCATTCTGCCCATCCTCTCCAAGGCACTAGAGAGGATAGTATATGGTCAGTTAGGTATGTACCTTGATAAGTATAAGATTCAATGCCAGGAACAGCATGGCTTTTGGAAGGCACATAGTACTTCAATCAATCAATCAATCAAAGTCTTTATTTAACCAGGCGATCAAGAGTTGAGCAAGCTCATTTTCGAGGTGGACCTGGGTTTGTTAACAAGGAACAAGGGACAATATACATGGGATGCAACACACAAGAAAATAGTAATAATACAAATAAAGTGAGATACATCAATACAGTGCATACAAAGTATCATCAGGTAGCATTGACAGTAGTATATGTTTGGAACAGAAGATACAGCTAGTTTTGGGTAGGACACACTTTTTCATAAAAGTAAAGAAATATACATATCAGGTGCACTGAACACGAATAAAACCTAATATAAAAAGATATATAGTGATACTGTATGGAGAATTTAGATCTGGAACCAGGGTCAAAGGAATGTGGAAGGAACAGATATGGGGGTAGAAAAAGGGGAGAGGGAAGAGTCCATTATAGATTCAACTGCATTGGTCGAATTTACCAGTCATATCCATGAAGCACTTGACTGAGGGCTCTTGTTGGGGTCACTTTCATTGACCTCACCAAGGCCTTCGACATGGTCAACCACGACTTGCTTCTCACACAATTCTCTAACATTGGTATATCCTCTGTCTCTCTAGGCTGGTTCCAGAGTTACCTCTCTAACAGGACCCAGCAGGTCAAGATTCTTAACGTTCTATCTGACCATCTGCATGTCAACACAGGGGCGACCCAAGGTTCCATTTTGGGCCCCCTGCTGTTCAGCCTGTTTCTAAATGAACTCGCCAAAGTCTTCCAGAATAAGATTCTTCTATATACAGATGATGCTGTTCTCTACACGTGTCACTCTACTCCAGAAGAGCTGGGAAAAAGGCATGCAAGACGACCTTACTGCTGTGGAAAAATGGTTCCTTCAGTCTAAGCTCTTGCTCAACTACACTAAAACTAAAACAATGTAGTTTGCCTCCCATCAAAACTGTCAGAAGTCCCATCACCTCAATATCTACAATAATAAGTTTGATACACTTGAAATGGTCAACACCTTTAAGTACCTTGGTGTCTACCTTGACAGCTCTCTCTTCTACAGCCAGTACATAGACCATGTTACCAAGGCAGCTAGTGCCAGACTAGGTCAGCTCTACCGGCATAGGCAGTGCCTCACTGAAAGTGCCATCAAGCTTGCAGTTATCAGCTCTGTGCTCTCTATCATAGATTATGGACTAGTAGTCTACAGAGCCGGTACCGATACAGCACTTAAGTGAATCAAGATTGTCTTAAACAAAGCCTGCAGACTAGTCCTGGGTGTGGACTGTTTAACTCACACTTGTGAACTATACTCAGGCACTGGTTGGTTAAACCTGAATAGCAGGATTCAGTACCAAGTCTGTCTATTAGCTAAAAAATCTACCATAGGTCTTGCTCCTCCTGGAGTGAGGCAACTGCTAAGAAACTCCACTTCCTCCAGACTAACTAGGGCATCGAGTAAAGCTGCCTTCATTATCCCATTACACCAGACCTCACTAGGGCAACAGTCCTTCGAATACAAGAGCCCCTGCTGGCTAAATTCCCTTAACTCTGAGCGATTGAGGAAATGAAACTACGCCCATTTAAGGCCAAGCTGCTGCAGTACCTGGCCACTCTTAGTAACTCTGACTGCGTCACCTGTGCATAATCCTACTGTTATTGCTAGCTTATCTGTTCTGCATAGCACCCATCTCCCCCACTTTCTCCCCTGCCTGGTGTGACCCCACTGAACACTTACTCCTACATCCCTTCTTTATCCCCCCACCTTCCTGCTTTCTCATCACAAATATTAATCTCCTCAATTTTCACCCCCTCGGCTTCCCTTTCACCTCACCCCCCACTTTAAAGCCTTTTCCCTCTCTCCTCCCACATTACCCAGCCCTTCCCTATCACCTGTTTATGTAACTCTGGGTAGATTTCATCCAGTCCCACCCTCTGACACCTCAACCCACTTATTCTGTCACTGCATTTGTCTCTGCCCCCACCATCCCCCTGCACTCATCTATTCTGTCCTCCCCTCCTTTGGTCACCACCACTTGACCCTCCATAACTCTATCTGCACGGTCTAAGCTCAGCTACCACTATAAATTGCTTGTCCACCTTAGGCATGCTTTTAGTACTGTTGCAATAAAGCTGACCTCCCCTACCAGATGTATTTTAACTGTACTCGCTTGAAACTGTATCTGTATCTGTATCTGTACATACCATAATGTACTTGCCTGCTGTATATACCCCTATCTGTTTTGTAATGTCTCTGTATCTTTTATATTACCTTAAACATTGAACCTTTGTAAATGAGCTTTTAGCTCAAAGGTGTCATCTGAGATTCCAATAAATAAATAAATAAATTCCTAACGTGGAACATTAGAGGAGTTCAGGACCCCACCAAGAGGTGCCAAGTCTTGAAACATTGTAATTTACTTAATGCTGGTATCATTTTCATACAAGAGATACATCTGGTAGTGAAAGATGCCATTTGGTTGTGTAGGCAGGAGATTTCTTAGGGTTTTGCCTCTGGAAACTCTTCCTTGAGCAGAAGAGTGGCCATTCTAATTATGAGCAACATTCCTTTTCAGGCTCAATCTATCATTTCTGACCCTGAGGGTAGATTTATTCTGATTAAAGGTTTCCTTTTTCGCACTGAGGTTGTCCTGGGTTGCTTATATGGTCCGGTTAGGGGGGTAACCCTCCATTCCTAATGGACCTGGCCAATAGGTTAGCACCTCGTCTACCCACACCCTAATCTTGGGAAGGGACTGGAATATTCCTCCCACCCAAGATCTAGATAGGTCCTATCTTCCGCTGAAACCCCCCTCTCCATCCCAAAGAGCCCTGAGGGACTTTACAGACCTACTCAGCCTGCGCGATCCATGGTGCATCCTTAATCTCTCCCATCATCTCTACTCCTACTATTCCAATATTCATCATTCCTGGTCCAGGCTCGACTATATTCTAGTTAGCCTTCCTCTTGATGGGCTTATGCCAAGCAGGGACAGAACCACTTGTTTTATCTGACCACTCTGTTGCCTGGTTGTCCTCTCTCCAGACCCAACATGAAAAGAGATAAAGCTTGGAAGTTGAATACCCAGCTCTTAAAAGACCAATCTATCATTGCCAAAATTCAGTCTCTTATACAATTCTTCACTGTTTCAAACAGGGGACAAGATGAGCAGGGAGGATCTTGTTTGGTATGCACTTAAATGCTATCTCTGAGGGGAGTTTATTAAACTTGCCTCCAGAAGGAAAAGACAGAGAGAGGCAGAGGCCTTATCCCTTCTAATGCAACTCAGGTCAGCTGAACACAATGTTTCCTCATCTACTTCTCCCAATAGATTGGCAAATCTGCTCTCACTAAGAAATAAATATGCAGACCTATTGAGAGAAAAGGCTGAATATGTCATCCTTAAAACACAGACCAAATATGTGGAGCAAGGTGAGAAAGCCAGGAAGGTTCCTCGCTTTGCGCTTGAGTAAGTTGGAAGGCTCCAGGCTGATTCCTTCAATTCCAGCTCTGGATGGCTCTACCAAGACCTCATCTCGGGACATAGCCCTGGTATTTGAAGGATTTTATAGCAATCTATATGGGAAGAACTCTTCTCCCCCGACTCCCCATGAAAAATACTACTTAGATTCAGTGGATCTTCCTTGTCTTCTCACTCACCAGCAGGCTTTCCTTTCCACTCCCATCTCCTTGTCATGTTTATTTGAAATACAAGAAATAACCTTCTGCAATGGCATATTTCTTCTTCAGTACATCAGTTTGCAGCAACAGACTATGTATGTCTTTCTTTGCACTTAGTCAGCACCTACTGACACTGATCTCTGTTCTAACCACTTTTCAGTGAAACCCTTCATCCCTATGTGGGCCCCGTTTGCTTGGTAGTGGGGCATAAAAAGAAAAAAAAAAACAAGTTAAAAACAAAGAACCTCAGTGCAGAAACACAAAACATGAGTTACCCCAAAGTGCACTGGCAACAAATCAAGTTTCAAAGAAATACAACATCATACATACTTCCATACTGCAAAGCATCATGGGATATATGCAAATCACCATGAGATTTCAGACTTGTTCAGCTTACAGCAATTTACATACATCTTAAATAGCACAACTAACTTAGTTTCTATAATAGTCACCTAGTACTTTTTACCATTATCAAAAACACCTAGTGCCATGGTATTTTCAACATTTACAGGTTTCATAAACATAAGGTATATAGATCAAGGTATTTTATGACAGAGTGCTATAACATACTAAATCCAACAATGATAAACACAACCAGTTTTACATATGTTCGGAAGTCACCACAATAACCTCTCTGTATGAGGACCTGAGAGGGAAAAGGAAAATTAAAGAGGACACTATAGCACAGTCAAGAAAGGAAAGGGGGTGCCCATAGGTGACCAACCTTATGGATTAGAAATTGTAAAGAATAGATTAGGCAAAGAAACAGAAGAACTGTTGTAACAGATTTAAGAAAAGGTTGGTGCTCAAGAGTGGCAGGAGCTCCCTGTCAATCCATGCACAGTCACCACTCGCATGCCATGGGCAAAGGAAACTGCAGGGTTTTGTTTGGACCTGCTCGGTGGGGTGGGCTCAGTGTAGTTTGTCTCCCAGGCTGTCTTTGCCCAACCTTGGATTCAGTCCGACCTGAATGGTTGACCAATTGGTTTTCAGCCTGAGACACAGGTCTGTCCTCTCTGGCACTAACATGGGCACCTTTCCTTTCCTGCATGCTAGTGATCACTGGATGTGCATTTATTTAAATAAATAAGTAAAGAAAGGAAGAGGCAGTGGGGATTTTGAGGATAACATGGGCAGGGAGGGGGGCTGAGTGTTGGGTGAGTGGCACATTTTCTTGGACCTATGCCTTAACGCCTTTGGCGGTTTGCAGTGAACGTTTGCAGTTAAACATCACAGGCAAATCCCAGCCCTTCCTCGGTTGGATGTACTTCAAAAGGGGGTCAGTTTGCTAGATGCTGGGCTGCTATATGAGCAGTTGCCATTTTGTCCCTGCATGGAGCTCGTAGTTGGCCATTTTGAGCAGGGGTGGGATGCGGTTTAAGGATGCCCATTTCATTGCTTATAATATTAATATGATAATAATAATAATAATAATCCAATAGCGGGCTACTGCACTCTTGTAAAGAGGATATAATGCTTCAGTTTTAAGTGCCTCTTGCAAACAGAAATGAAATAGTTGGAATTGGCAATGAGCGAGAAATGAGCAATACTTGAAATCATTATTTTAACATATATTAGCAAAATGAAGGATTATTGGATCTAATTAACTTGAGGGTCATTCCCTCACAGAACATTGATTGGGGGGTTTCAGCCCAGTGGCCTCTGATTACTTAGCCACCTACTCTGGTTCATTTCCAGTTTGCAGTATCAGAGCCTGAATGATAGGTGGTGGTGAGCCTCTTGGAGGCAGGTGCACTGGGGACAGGAGGGTGCAGGCCTGATTTCACTCCAAGAACTAATTGGATGGCTCCTCACTAAAGGTATTTTGACTCTTCCTGGCTAAATAGTTGCATATATGATTCCACTAGGGGGACAGGGGCTATGTCCCATCCTACTTGGTAGCTACTCCCCACCCAAAAGAAAAAGAGCATAAGAAATATGTACACAGCATTGGGGGTGGTTGTTTTAACTCTGTGAGAAGGTAAGCTGCTGCACAGCTGAGTCAATGAGGTGCCCAAGTCTCACTGAGTCTGATAGAATGCTGCTGCATGCAACACACACACAAAAAAGGGGGTAATGTGTTGGCTACTGAACTGTCCCATGACCTGCACTGATGACTTAGCACACGGTTTACCTAAAATGTTTCTGCACTCACTGATCTCTTTCAAGTATGTGTTCACAGCGTTAACACACCGTAATCATGGCCCTGAAAGCTAAGAAGATAACCAAGGAGGAAGCATTGAGACAGTAGACGCAGATGATGGACCAGGCCAAGAAGCACCTGGATGCCATGGAGGATAGTCAGGATGAGCAAGAGCCAGGAAGGCAGGGGTAGAAGTAGAAGGATAAGGCACTGTAACCCAGGAGGGGTAGGTGGGGGAAGAGGCTGTCCCTCTGCCCCAGCCTCACCTGCAGGGCCTCTGGCCTTTCCTCTGGCCCAATAGCCATCTGCTCCTCCAGCCTTGCTCAGGTTCCAGGGAGCAAACCAGTGCCTTCTGTCCCTACTCTGCCTCTGCTTTCAACTGGCATGACCATGAAGGGACCTCATCCGGACCAAGCATGGGTGAAGAACTTAAAATCTATAAAGGAGTGGGAGGATTTACACCAACAGGACATAGTGAAGGAGGTGGATGTGGGGAGGGTCAAAGGACCTTTTGGTATTCCTCCTCTGCCTAACCTCAGGGTTTCCCCTTTGGAGCTGGCACCCAAGAAGCAACCTGGTGAATACAGGGTGATACACCACTTGTCTTACCTGGCGGAGAAGTCGGTTAATGATCACATTAGTGAGGATGACAGCAGGGTGACCTACGTAACTCTGGAAGATGCAGTGGGGATGTTCAAGGCCATGAAGGACCCCTAGTTAGCAAAGATGGATACTGAGGTGGCTTTTCACCTGCTTGCGGTTAGACCCAAGGACGGGGACTTACTCAGTTTCCATATTGGGGCCAACCTTTACTTCGACAAGGGCCCATGGGCTGCTCCATGGCTCAGACAGTGCATCAAGTTCCTGGGGATAGAGATTGATGTGTCCTTGGGGTATTTCAGTTACCACAGACCAAAATTCTGTGGCTGATGGAGCTTCTAGCAGAAGTTGGGAGGTTCAGGAGGGTACCTCTCCACACAGTGCAAAAGCTTTTGGGGCACCTCAACTTTATGTGCTGGGCCATAGCCCCAGGTTGGGCATTTACACGCCGCCTAACATATGGAATGAGGTGTGCCTCTAGGCCGCATCTCTAGGTTGACATCTCAAAGAGGGTTCAGGATGATTTAGGGGAGTGGGAGCACTTTCTGCAGCATAATAATGGGATCACATTCTGGGAGGATGAGTGGGTATTCAATACTGACATAAAGTTATACACCAGCAGCTCAGGGGAACAGGCATGGGGCATACTTCACGGAAAATGGATAGTCAAACCCTGGCTGACAGACTGGGTCCAACAGGGTCTGGGAGGCACATTCCTGGAGATATTTCCAATATGGGTGTCCATGCTGGTCTGGGGTGAATCACTGCAGAACCAGAAGATTACCTTCTGGTGTGACAACTGGTCTGTTGTGGAGGCAATAAACAGAAAAGGGGCACAATCACAGAAGTTATGAGGGTGATGTGTCAGCTGGTGTTACAGGAATTGAGGTTGAACTTTTCATTCAGAGCTAGGCATATGGAAGGGGCTAAGGACACCATAGCGGATAGCCTTTCCCTTCTGCAGATGGATCGCTTCTGGGCTGTCGCCCCTGGGGCAGAACAACTCAGAATGGTGGTTCCGAAGTTTACATTGGAAATTGGTTGGAAGGAGCTGAGTTCCTCTTTTGAAGCTCCTGGGCCCGAGGACCCTGAAGGCATATGAGGTGGGAACACTTAGGAGGTGAGGTAAGTGGGGCGGTGACTGAGGAACAATTGGCAAAATTCATTGTCAGCAGTTGAGAAGTGGGACAGCTTATGCAACTATGGGAGTGCACCTCTTGGCTGTAGGACTTATGTGCACTTTGAGGGATGGAGGATGCCAGGAAAGCATACTTATCTGGAGAATGATGCAGGGCTGCCTCAGGTGAAAGGTAGGAGCCTGACAGGAGGTGGCCAATTCAGAAGACCTGTTGTGGCGCCTGATGGGGATTCTACTGAGGTTTGCCACTCCCATCTGATGCCGCCCTATTTGGTGCCATCTTTGCTACCATGTATCAAGGGGTCTTTAGGATCAGTGAGGTTCTGGGAGGGGAACGGGGTGGGGAGGGTGAGCTGCAGTGGTATGTTCTACAGTGGCACAAGGTAGCGGTTTCCCTAAGGCTCAGAATGTCCAAGATCGACCAGACTGGGACTGGGACAATTAACAGGTTGGAAAAGCAGGCACAACCCCTGTTGTGCCCAGTCCAAGCCCTGTGGGCATACGCTGCAGTCCACTCAGCTGGGAGTGACTCACTCTTCAGGCATGGGGAGGGATCCAGGGTCACCAGTTACAAGATGGCAGAGGTCTTAAGGAAGGGTTTGACATTTTTTGGTGACAACCCGACAGGTTACTCCTCCCATTCCTTTAGGATTGGGGCAGCATCCCAAGCCGCCACATGGGGGGAATCAGAGGAAAAAATTAGGCGTTTGAAGGCCAGCCTGGTGGCACTGAGTTCTGAGGTGCTAGATGTGTTACCTCACGCTGCATCAGTGACCCGTGTTTGGGGACAAGCATAGGCTGCCATGGGTTGGCAGAGCTGAAGAAGGATTGAGCATCTGAGGGACTGCTCTCCTTCTCTCGGGAGGGGGGACACCAGTGGTCATTGCTCAACTGGACCCTAGCGATGGCTGGGGGCAGTGTGTCAATGCTACAAAAAAGGGGGGCAGAGATGGGGTAGATGTCTGGAGGAGCATGTGCAGATGTGTGCACGCTTCTTCTGATGCCCTTGCAGGCCCTTCTCTGCAGAAGAGTAAACAAAAGAAAAAATGGAGTCCTTGCCTTGCATGATGATCAGTCCCCCCACAGAGACCTTCCAGGAGGGCACCTCCCCCGAACTGGATCCGGACAGGTGGGTTGAGGGTCTCCCAACCCCCTGCCATGAGGGGTAAGTCATGGGAGCTGAAGGGGAGGGGTCTAATACCAGTCAGTGCAGGAGGGAATGTCAGATGGCTAGGTGAAGCTCCCAATAAATACTACCAACAAAAAAAAAAGAAATTAGGAATTTGGGTAGATTGAAATCTGGATGTTATAAGATGCACATCAGGAAATTGGTAGACTGATCTTAACAATTCTTTGTTGTTTCCCTGCAGGTGGTGGACCTGTTCCCTGACATCTGGAAGAAAAGAAAAAGAGGGGAAGGGGCTGGCGTTAATGAGGGGAAAGGGGAGGAGGGGCCCCTACACTCCATTGTCTTAAGCTTTGTCTCCTCATTTATTCAGGTAAGGACCACAGGTGGGAGGTATGGATCTGTGGCCACTCATTCATTTATTAGGCAGAAAGGAGAGTGTCGGTATAAGCAGGGGTCACAGTTATACCATGATTAGAATAAGGTATGGCTCCAATGGAACAGCTTGAGAGGGATGAAGTGGCAGCTGCTGCTGTTGCTACAAGATATGGAGGACATGGCACACACAGGATCTTCTAATCATTCACCTGGGGGTGTAATGACCTGTGATCACATCCTTGGTTGGACATTTATTTTCAAATCAAGAGAGATGCCTCGATAAAGGAGTGGTGGCCTGAGGTCACAATACTATGGTCAGAAATGTTACCAGGAGGGTGTGGAGGTATGCTTTAGATCATAGGGCTTTGGACAAGGTGCAGATGAGGATGAACCTCAGGGCAGCAGGCCTGTTTGGCTCAATGAGAGGGGAAGCATAAAACATGACAGTATTAAGGAATCTAACGCAGAGTACTATAGGGCGGATGGAGTACACCTGTCCGACATGGGTCATAGAAACATAGAAACATAGAAACATAGAAGTTGACGGCAGATAAGGACCGCAAGGCCCATCCAGTCTGCCCATTTCTTTTTCTACCTTATAAATGTGCCATCGGCCTTTGCTCTGTCAGTGACCTATCTATTCATAGTCATTTGTATTGCTCCTTATGCCTATCCCATGCCTGTTTGAAGCCCTGCACTGTATTCATAGCCACCACTTCTTGTGGTAAGCCATTCCATGCATCTACCACCCTTTCTGTGAAAAAGAATTTCCTCACATTCCCCCTTAATCGGCCTCCCTCTAATCTCATGCTGTGTCCTCTTGTCCTGCTATTTTTCTTATATTTAAACATGTTAGACTCTTTCACCTTGTTTATGCCCTTAAGGTGTTTAAATGTCTCGATCATATCACCTCTCTCCCACCTTTGCTCAAGGGTATACATATTGAGCTCCATTAATCTGTCCTCATATGTCTTCTGATGCAGTCCCTGCACCATTTTGGCTGCCTCTCTGGACTGTCTCAATTTGGTTAATGTCCTTGTGAAGTGTGGCCTCCAATACTGCACGCAGTACTCCAGATGGGGCCTAACCAATGTCTTGTACAGAGGGATTATTACCTCCTCTTACGACTTGTGATACCCCTACTAATACACCCTAACACCCCTAGCCTTACCTACTGCTTTGGGAGGTCTGCTTGGATGATTTTAGGTCATCAGTGATGATGATGCCCAAGTCTCTTTCTTCCTTGTGACTGCTAGCAACTCCCTCCCAGCCTATAAGTGGCTTCAGGTTTCTCTTCCCTATGTGCATGATTTTGCACTTCTTTGCATTAAATCCCAGTTGCCACTCTTCTGACCATTCTGCTAGTTTATCCAGATCTCTTCTCATTCTGCCCACCCCATCTGGATCATCTACTGTTGCAGATCTTGGTGTCATCTGCAAACAGACAAGCCTTACCTCTAGTCCATCTCATGAGGTCACTAATGAAGATGTTGAATAGGACTGGCCCCAGGACTGATCCTGAGGTACCCACTTGTGACTTGCATCTCTTCTGACTGTATACCATTTACCACCACTCTCTGTTTTCTGCCAGTCAACCAGTTTGCCACCCAGTTGACCAACTTCTGACCCACCCCGAGCCTACCTAGCTTATTTATCAATCTTCTATGTGGAACAGTGTCAAAAGCTTTGCTGAAGTCAAGGTAGGCGACATCAACTGCTCCCCCTTGGTCCACCACTCTGGTTACCCAGTCAAAGAAATCTATGAGATTAGTTTGACAGGACCTTCCTTTTGTAAACCCATGCTGTCTTGGATCCTGTGCCCCTATGGATTCCAGGTGTTGCACTATCCTTTCCTTAAGGAGTGCCTCCATAATCTTGCCCACTACTGAGGTAAGACTGACCGGTCTGTAGTTCCCGCCTCCTCCTGCTACCACTCTTGTGGGTGGGATCACATGAGCCCTTCTCCAGTCTTCTGGGACCTCTCCTGTGCTCAGAGACTCACTAAACAATTCTGCTAATGGCTCTGCTAGTTCCTCCTTTAGCTCCTTAAGTACCCTGGGATGTATGCCATCAGGTCCCATTGCCTTATCCACCCTGAGCTTAGCAAGCTCTTGTAGGACCCTTTCTTTGTGAAGGAGTAGTGCTCACCTCCCTCCCCTGTGTCCATGATGCTGAGCTGTGGGCCCTGCCCTACCTTCTCTTCAGTAAATACTGAGCAAAAGTATCTATTTAGGATAGATGCCTTTACAGGGTCCTCCTCCTCACATGCTCCCTTTTC
The DNA here is from genome assembly GCA_016271365.2 of Neoceratodus forsteri. Classification (NCBI taxonomy): domain Eukaryota; kingdom Metazoa; phylum Chordata; order Ceratodontiformes; family Ceratodontidae; genus Neoceratodus; species Neoceratodus forsteri. The sequence goes on along the minus strand of CM057449.1, from coordinate 154,431,758 downwards.
TCCATTAAGCTTAGCAATACCCCTCTGACTTTCTCCTTTCACTAATGTATCTATAGAAAGTCTTGTCACCTTCTTTACTGTTAGTGCTAGTGTTTCCTCAGTTTGGGACTTTGCCTGCCTTACTGCCTTACCTGCTTCCCTAGGGCAGTTTGGTATGCCTCCTATCTTCATCCGCTGTGTTCCCTTATATTTTCTGAAGGCCAGCCTTTGGCTCTGACCTTTTCTGCTACTGTATTTGAGAACCAAAGTGGTTTCCTTCTTCTTTGCACTTCCTTTCTGTCTAACACAATGGGATGTTGCTCAAGTATTGTATCCTTAATGCTTGCCCACTTTGCCTGTACCTCCTCACCTGTGTTTCTTTTTGCCAGGGCTAGCTTAACTCTGTTGGCCATCTTATCAAAGTCAGCTCCTCTGAAGTCCCATATTTTGCTTTGGAATGGGATGATTTAGATGTAGTAGCCAAATTGAACCATACCATGTGATGGTCACTGGCCCCCAGGTGACCTTCTACCTGGAGATCTGTGATCCCTTCTTTGTTAGTCAGTACTAGATCTAGGATAGCCCTGTCTCTTGTGGGTTGCTGTACCAGTTGTTTGAGGCCCTTCCCCTGCAGGGAATCCACTATGAGTCTAGTTCTGGCAGATGTTCCTGCTGGTATTGACCAATCTGTATCTGGCATGTTGAAGTCTCCCATTATCAGAACCTCCCCTTTAGCTGTCATGTTTTGTATATCTTCTAACAGTAATGTGTCTATGTCCTCCCTCTGGTCTGGGGGCCTGTAGACAACCCCAGTTCTTATGGCTGTCCCATTTCCTGTTTCCAGGGTGACCCACAGTTCTTCTGGCTCCTTATGTGTATTCTGAATTTCTGTAGCTTTGATATTTTCATTAACATACAGGGCCACCCCTCCCTTTTGCACCCTCGGTCTCTTCTGAACAATACATAGCCAGGTACTGAAGTCTCCCAAGTGTGGTTACTGGTAAACCACGTCTCACTAATTGCTACTATGTCCAGTTTAGCCTCTGACATAATTGCCTGCAGGTCTGGGATCTTATTTCCCAGGCTGTGAGCATTGTGTACATATGATTTTCCATTGGCCAGATTTTGGTGTGTTAGTTGTTGGGTGAAGTTTGGCATTACCCTGTGCATCGTAATGGGAGACAAACCTTTTTCTTACCTGGTGATGCAAATGAACGCAAACACGCTGAATTCTGTTTGACCACTAGCTGAGGGGGAGGGGTGTTCTTCCATTTGACATATGGGTGCTGCACCCTCTCCCCATTTGCTAGTTTAAATATTCTGCAAAGATGTCAAACTTCTGCCCCAATGCACTGACTCCCTCTTTAGTCAGATGCAGTCCATCAAATTTAAAGAACTTTCGCTCCCAGAACTGTTGCCAGTTCCCTACAAATCTGTGTCCTTTTTCCTGGCACCAGTCCTTGAGCCACGTGTTTAGCTCCCCTGTCTCCCCATGACCTTTTTAATAAAGAAACAGGGCTGGCAATAGACATGCGGAAGTGGGCAGTTAAGGTTGGGGAAGCAGGGTTGGTTTTGGGATTAGGACAAAGGGACGGGAAAAGGGGGACCACCGTCCAACACATGCTGGATGTGGTCTAGTGGCAAAAGCGGGGAGATCCTGGCCTGGGGTTTACACCAGGGCCGAAATGATATAGGCCAGGGGTACACCCCTGATGCCCAGGAAAAGGGCATGTGTTTACACATGGGCTCTGACCAAGACCAAGCAAAGAAGAGGGGCCCTGAACGTACATCCGAAGTAACTAGTGTTAAGCGATATATGGCGACCCAGGTATATGCCTGGGCCTGGGAAAGTAAACAGTTATTAATTAAATGTAAAGAAAATGGATGATTGTAGATGTTATTGACAATGTAAATGGAATTGATATATTGAGATATGATATCTGAACTTCACTATGAATACATTACCAACAGCACCCAAATTATGGTTGTGTGGTGTGTTTCTCTGGGACGGGGTGATCATGGGACAATTGGTGCCTGTCCTTTCACTGCCATTTAGTTATTTTTAATAGGCACACAAGTCTTTTTAGTAGTGTTCGTTACTCTGTGAAGGGCATGGGTATACTATATTGAACCTTGAACCATGAACCTTCTCCTTGACTCTGACACTTTTGGCTATGGCCAGTACTCCTCTCCCTTGTCAGTATCCCAAAAGAATGCATAGCTAAGAATAAAGATCTAGCTCATCCCCTGATTACATCCTCAGGTCCCACAATCCAGCTGTAAATAAACTATGACTCAGGGCTCTGCTAATGACCCTCTGAACCTGTAACCAGACTTGTCTCGCAAGTATGACACAGGGTCTCCTTAGGCCCTTGAGGTGGTGACTAATATGTAATGTAAAAACACTGTGCTGTGTGATCTTTGTATAACTGTTGCTAAATATAATGTTTGTCCTTTCCTGTACTGATGTGGAGACTTTGCAAAGGAGTCTATGACTCAAAGGATTGTAATTCTGATTCTCTCAATACATAAATAAATATTAGGCTGTGGACATACAATTATGCAATTCTGTATTTCGGTATATACTCTAACAACATTAGGGTTGAAACTGTTATGTGCTAGGGAATCATTTACATCTCGCTCCAAGGTCTTTGTGCTTACCATCTTCTCTCCCTGGGTGTGTTTATTTACACGTTTCGTAAACATGAATAGATAGCTGAACGATCTGTCCCGTGACATGTCTGCTGAAGTTGCTTTGTAGGGATAATAGTGTTAATCTATGCATAAAGCCCGATTCTTAAATCATATCATTGCCAAATATACTTATAATGCACTATGTCCTCATATGTGCAAGGAGGTCAATAATGGTAGGGGAGGTCATCTTAGAGGGGATCAGCCCACATATTTGGGACATGCTCATTAGCTGTTTAAACATACTATCACTTATCAGTTGTCTGTGTATGTTTTTTTCTATCCTGGAGAGCCCTAGTGTTTCCTAATCTCAAGATTACAAATCCCAAAGTGTTTGTTATGTCTAGAAACATGGTCAGAGGTTATCTAAAGTATGAGTGTTCACATCAGTGTGATTCCAAATGTCCTTTCTTATTTCTGTTGCTTTCAACCCGGTGAATATCAGCAAGTAGGACCAGGGTGTGAGGAGGGATGAGAGTGAAAGTGGTGGTGGAAAAAGAGTGATGGGGGGGAGAAGCTGATGGGGCAGGCATTGTAAGCTAATCAGTTACCAACAGGCACTCCAATTCTCTTCCTCATTTAGTACAAATCTATTGCTGGTGGTATTCAGAGTATAGATCCAGTAAATCTCTTTGTGTTCTGAGGCCTTTGTCCAGCTGCCACCCCTGTTCGGCTGTTGCCCATATTCAATACCTCAAAGCTTGCTGGATGATGGGTTGTGGCCTGCTTTTGCAAAATGTATTGCCACTGGGGAGGTTTAATTTCTTGTTCTGATAATGGTTTTGTGTTCTGCTATCCTTTGTTTAAGAGGTATAGTTGTCATACCAATGGAATATTTTGAACAAGGACATGTGAGCATGTAGACAACGTGGTAAATGTTGCATCAATTGTGACTTTTGATCTGGTATTTCTGGTTTCCATTAGGCTCGTTAAACTCTGTTCTTTTTGAGGTATTGTTGCAGTGATAACACCTGCTGCAGGGCACCATTCCTGGTGTTAAAAGTCCTAATGACAGTTGTCCTGTGATAATTTCTACATTTCTGTGTCCAGAATGTACTAATCTGTCCCTAATAGTATTCACACTTTTAGTTGATATTATTGGCTTATTGATGACATCTGTTACCCCTGTGGGTCTCAGGGTGTCCCAGTGTTTGTGCAATATTTTCTTGATAGGTTTAGTGAACCCAGAGTATATTGGGGTAGTACCATGCTGTTCCTTGCATATTCACTCTATTCATTACTGACACCTTGCTCCTGTGGTGAGGTTGTTCCATGCACAGCTTCACTTTTCTCACACCATAGCCCCTGTTCTTCAATCTTATGGACGTATCAATATAGCCCTGTTGTCTCTGTGTATCCTCACTATAATTATGTTTAACACGGAGCATCTGTGAGTATGGTATACTCCTTATCATATGGGAGGGTGGTAACTGCTGGCATGAAGGAGGGTGTTACAATTTCTTTTCACCCTAATATACAAGAAGGTCTAAGAATGGAATTTGGATATCATTAGCCATGAAGGTAAATTGGAGATTGTCCCCTACTGAGTTGGGATGTCTGTAGAACTTCTCCAGTTCCTCCATTGTCCCATCCCAAACAAAAATCAAATAATCGATGTATCTTTTATAAACAATTATGTGATTGTAAAAAGGTTGTACATAGGGTTAGTGATAAATTGATTTTCAAAATGTTCCATATATAAATTTGCGTAAGTTGGTGCCATGGTACTACCCATGGCAGTTCCTTTACTTTGTCTGTAGTAGATACTAACATACTAAAATGCCAGCAGAATAGGCCTAACAGTCTATCGAGTCTGCTCGATTTTCAGCACCTGCACTGAGGGCCGATTTTGGTGTTCCCTCCCTTGTGTTATACTATTCCCAGTACCAGATGTTCTACCTGTATTGGGCCTGGTCAGACGTACCCTCCCCCTGTAAAAACATCAGCTGGATTTGAACTCCTGACCACAAAGATATAAGACATAGACTTATCATGATGCGCCACAGTAGATCCCTTTAAACCTAAAATAGTTCTCATAACCCAGCCTTCTTCGCTTCCCTGGATCTCCTGAAATTACCATTGGCGAAGGCCCAGGAACTGGACAACCTAATATCAGAAAAAGAAATAGGCACTGCCATCCAGAGCCTGAACAAAAACTAATCCCCTAGGGGAGATGGCTTTCCTGTTAATTTTTATCAACAGGTCAAGGACGTAGTATCCTCCCTTCTACAGAGAGCTTTCTGTCAAGCTCTGCAAACCAACTCCCTCCCGCCAACCATGAAAGAAGCCATCATCACTATTCTCCCAAAAAGGTAAAGATTCCTCCTCCCTATGAATGTGAATATCAAAATCCTAGCTAAAGTACTAACAACCAGACTGGAGAAAGTGCTTCTGACACTAATACATCCCTCCCAAGTAGGATTTCTAAATGCAGATAAAGCTCTGACCACCTTAGGACCTTCCTCACCCTCAAACACATCACTAATCAATGTTCAACACCAGCAACTGCCCTCACAATAGACTTCAAAAAGGCCTTTGACTCCGTAGATTGGAAGTACCTTTCTGATGTCCTTAAAGATAGAGGGGTAGGCCCCTACTACACTAACTATGTGAAAATCCTCTACTCAAATCCCATGGCCAGAGTACTCACAGATAATGAACTGTCCCAACCCCTCCCACTTACATGTGGCACCAGGCAGGGGGTGCCCATTATCTCCACTCCTATTTGTTCTAGCCATAGAGCCACTCACTGCTGCACTCAGATCCAACACCGATATCCAGGGCATAAGGGTGGGCAAGGAGGAATACAAGTCACTGTCACTGATGATCTAATGGTTATCTTGAGGGACGCTCCCAACTCTATCTCTCCACTATGCCAGTTGCTGGACCATTTTACCAGTATGTCCAGGTTCAAAGTAAATCATAGCAAGTCTGAAATATTGGCTTTAACTCAGAAGAGCCAACTCGACCTCTACTCAAACACTAACTGGAAGTGGGCAGATACAGGTATCACATACCTAGGGATGCGCATACCCAGGCTCAACCAGGATATATGCAAGGCCAATTTCAACCCCCTTTTATCCTCTCTTACAACAGGTCTCCAATGATGGCATCAACTCCATCTCTCACTTACTGGCAAACAGCTCACATAAAGATGATGATGGCCCCAAAGGTGTTTTACCTATTGGCACACATCCTGATGCACATCCCTGACAGCTGGTTCCAAAAACTAAATAAACTGATGGGCCAATTCATATGGGAGGGGAAAACCCCAAGAATTAGCAGAACCAGACTAAGGAAACACTGGAAGGAAGGGGGGTGGGGACTACCCAACTTTGCACACTACCACATAGCATTCCAGGGATTTCTATAACTCTAGAAATTGATTAGCGTTTTGCTCATAAAAGTGCTAAATCTTTGTGAAATTGCATAGCTTTTGCCTCTCTGTGTTTAACAAACACTGCACTTCTAGAAAAGCTATATAAATACTTTCTGTACAGTTAGTATAGTCCCAAGAAAAAAACTGCTAATCAATTATTTAAAACCCTGCAGTCACACAAGTGCAGACACTGAATTGAAGCCCACAAAAGGAAACATCTACCCTCAATGGTAGCACTGAAGGTGCCCTAACTGTGGACAAACCCCATGGCATTTACTTTATAGCAAACCCAAGAAGGAGGGTTTCATGGTTCCAACCATTGCTCTATCCATAAAATAGTGGAGGAGAACTCCAAGCTCCTGCACATAAAAGGAATGCCACCCCAATGTGCCCTCCTATGGGATAATACCATTTTCACAACAGGCCATAAGACTCAGATGGGAGGGATGGAGGAAAGGGATTGAAACCATACAGGACCTAAGTGTCCCTAACTAACTGGTGTTAAACACTTTTAGGCATTGCGGTGAAATGTAGCCTGCCCAGAGGGATTTCTGAAGTATTTGCAAATCTGGTCAGCCATTAGACCCTGTTTGTGGCAAGGGTTGGGACAGACCCTCAGCACATGACATCCTGGCTCAACAAAGCCAAGGGAGGGCAGGTGCCATATATAAACAGTTCAGAAACATAGATCCAGTGGTCACTGAACAGTGTAGGAAAGCCTTGGAATTAGAGCTCAGATTCCCCATCACAGACCAGGCCTGGGTTGCTGGGCTTGATACATACATCCAACAGGGACACAAAGGCACAGCTAATACAGTTAAAGATTCTGCATAGATGATATAGGACACTGGAGTCTCTCCAAAAGACAGGAGTGATCCCTGATGGATCATGTTGGAGATGTGGAGAAGATACAGGTTCCCTTTCCCACATCCTTTGGGATTTCCCTAGGATCAGGCCTTTATGAGATCAGATCTCACAATTCTGTAAGTAGGTACTCCCCTCATCAGTGACCATAGAACTCACATTTGCGCTTTTAGGAATATCCCAACCCACACACCCCCCGGACACCAATGCCTGTTACAATGAGGAACTGCTGCCACAATAGCAGCAAAATGACTGCTCCTCAGAAATTGGAAAATCCCAACCTTCACTGAACGGCTAAACGAGAGTAGCCATACCACCAGAATGGAAAGAATGTCACATCGCCATTGATAGTTTGCCCTAATTCACCAGGATATGATCAGCCTTTTTGTGCATACAGGGCAAACATGGATGACATTAATCTAATTCCAATGCAGGGTCTTTATGATCCAGGGTTTCAGGGTTATATATCACTAAACCACCGGCCATCTACTATTACCTGCTATACCCCGACTTACTACTGACTGACTAGCTCTAGAAAAGCAAAGAACTAATGCCTGAACATATGCCTGCAGACTATACATGTATATTGCAACAATGTATAAACTATTTCTTGCATCCAGTGCTATGTATGTATGATCATGTGTTTATTTGTTTGTCCATATGTTGTAAAAAATGTGAAAATACCAATAAAGAATTTAAAGTAAAAAATAAAAAGTTCTCAAAAAAGAACTAGTCTGGCTATTTCTATAAGGGTGCAGTTGGGTGGTGTCTGTTCATTCCTGAGTTTTAACAGGTGCCACGGTTCATAGCAATACAATTATGCATGCATCATATATTTGATGCATGCATCTTTTAATGTGGTGCATACGTTATTCTGGGATAGCACATTTTGCTGATTCCAGATGAAAGTTAGATCACCATTTTGGTAAGCTAACATGTTGGAATTAAGATACAAGACCCCTGAAGGGCTGCTTAAGTCCTTCCCATATTATCTAACCAATACCTCACTATAATACTTTTTTGAGGCTATTGAGATTAGAGAGAATTTATTCTGTTACATGTGGGGTTCAAGTTAAACATGGGCTTAGGAATAGCTGCAGCCCCTTTAACTAGGACAGAATGTGCAACTTGAGCCTATGGTATGAGAGACTGTTATGCTAATTATTTCCTACAGGGATTTGGAAAACCCCTATTTCCTGTTCCTCAGTGAGTTCTGAGTTGTACCTCAACTTGAGCCTATGGTATGAGAGACTGTTATGCTAATTATTTCCTACAGGGATTTGGAAAACCCCTATTTCCTGTTCCTCAGTGAGTTCTGAGTTGTACCTCATGCTGAACATTTGCTCCTCCTTATGTGTCTGAATAAAACTAATTTTGTTTATTATTTTTTTGTGTCTGACTCAGTTTGTTCAGTACTAGAAGGCAATTATTGCAGAAGAACCAGATGGGCAAGGCAGACTACAAGGAAGGTAAGGGTCCTGTGGCAGACTAGCACCAAAATACCACACATGGTGGAGAATGTAACCCTTCTGCCCAGACCAACCATTGCGCTTGTCTGCATTGTTGGATACCCCAGTGTCATCACCCAAGTGTGCCTCAACTGTTTGCATGCCGAATAAAGTACAGCCTTGGCAGCAGAGAGGAAGAATAAACTTGAACAGTAAAAGTAAACCTGAACTGCATCCAGCTCAATCTACCCTCCTGCAATCTGCCTCAGAAATCTAAACGTGTATGAATGTGGGACATTGCTGCTCTAGCCTTCCCAGCTGCAGTACAGAAGTTCATTTTTTTTAAATATCTCCAACTCCGTGGAGTTTCAAGACTGCAATTCCCCCCCAGCTCCTACCTTGTGGCAGGGCCTGTTCAACACCAGCTCCTATCCAGCTTTTCAGTGGGAACTCAGTATATAGAAAAAGGTGCTAAACAAAAATTTTAAATCAGCCCCCCTGTTGCTGTCCCTGGACTGCAGCTCCAGCAAACAACAACCATGCCCATTAAATCCTTCTTAATGCTGCACATCTGCAGCACTGCACCACCCTGCCATTGTGCTCCCACCACAAACTTTAGTACCAGAGCCTCCCACTCCTTTATATGACCTGGAAAAGCCACTGCAACAAGGACTCTTCAACTTTTAAACAAACCCAGCCACACAGCTTAGAGTTGCCGCCAACAGCAACTATGGCTCTCCCCAGCAAACTTACAGGCCTCCAGCCTTCCACACAAATGCAGCCCCACTACTTCAGTTCTTCTCCCTCAGCCACACAGCATAACACTGGAGTGCCACTCAGAAACCCAGACCACAGCTCTTACCTTGCCCAAAAACCCCGCACTGGAGCCTAGCACAGCTGTCCAACTGCTCCACATGCTCAGAGCCACTTCATAAGCCTTTCGTCACTGCGGCTCACCTTCCCAAAGAACTGCAACTCCCTTGTGCATATCGCAGCCAGAGTCACATCGTAATCTAGCTGCACAGCCACTCCTAGAACAACAGCACTGCTCCTTGACTAGGCTAACGACTCTACAAGTGGCACCAGACTAGCAGCTCTGCTCCTCCCAATCTATCTCGCAACCACATGGAACGTCTCCTTCCCTCACAACTGTCCAATCAGCCACACTTCAAAATGTGAGCCATTCAATCAATAAAATAAAAGGAGGCACAATAAACAAACCCAGGGGCAGAGCATACAACGAATGACAAGTGGTAGAGAAAAGAGGGAGGTGCAGACAGTACATAATTGAAAAAAAAAAAAAACAAATACAACCTGAAGGAGCACAGGTGGAACAATTAATAAAATTTGGTCACAGAAAACAAGTGCAGCAGAAACTCCAATCAAAGCACAGAATAAGTTCAGGGGCAGCAGAGAAAATAATCGTAGCCACAGACTAAACCTGGGGGCAACTGCAAGTGATAACAGCTCAGCATACAACATGAGGACAAGGCAAAATAAAATAAACATAAAGGAAAGCACACTAAGCCAAAACAAAGCACTGCAAATAAATACAATAATTTCCCCTAGCATTTTGACACTTACCACAAGGGGAAAGCCCACCAATTTTCTGTGTGTGTGGGTGGTAAAGAACCCCTACAGCCTGGCAAAAGCCATATTGTTCTTGCCCTGCAGCCTCGTGGAAAGCAGCCTCCATCTTGTGGCAGTAAAGACAATAACAATCCCAGTGACCCTTAACCCCCAGCGATGGCCATCTTGCTACAGTCAGCACTGCAACCTTAGATGTCACAATCCAGCAGCCATCTTGTGAAGGGCACCAAATGACCTCCTTCCATAGGAATCCATGGCAAATCTATTGAATTAAAGGGACAGTACAACAAATAGTAGATTTGCAACAAAATTTTATTTAAATAACAGAAAACACAGAATTGAGTGGGAATTGTTCATTAAGACATTACTTGATGGAAATTGCTTACAAATAGTTGTACTTTTGTCTACAAAAATATTTTCTTCGTGACACTCCATCAACTTCACAATGTCTCGTATCCTGCATCAAGGCAGCTCCTTCTCATCCTTACAACCTTTGTTCACTGCAGGGAAGCTTGTCTCTGACCATGATGTCCAAGGAAGTCACCACTTTGAGCACTGGAGCATCAGGAGAGCTATCTTCACCCACCTCAAGTGTGTGGAGCCTCAAAATAGAAACCATCCTGCAAGACATCTAGCCCTGCATTTCAGGAGCACCCGCTATACAAGCCTTCCAGGATGACCTCACCTACATAAAAACAATCTCATCCCAGTCCATGGTCCATACCAGTCTGCAACCATTACCTTTTTCAGTGCTGCCTCACAAAGATGTTGTTGACTGGCTTGAGCAAGTCCAAGCATGGACTTCCTTACATTGTTGGACTGATCCTTTGCATATTTCCAATGCCTTGCACTTGTTCCTGAGAGGGACTGCTATTATCTGGTTCAATGTACTTCCAGAAAAAGTCAAAGGGACAGGACACTGCCACCCTGTATGTAACTTTCAAGGACCATTTTCCCAAGTGCATTCACCCTGGTTATTGGAACAGCAACTGTGAGAATGCACCATATGACCCTCTGAGTCTCTGGAAGCATTCATAGTGGACGTTGAATCATGCTGTAAATGTTTGCAAAAATCAGAAAAAGAGCCAATCACAACTTTTGTACGAGGACTCCTTCCTCAACTCACCTGTATGTAATCCAACAAAAGCCAATGACCTGGATGGACACAATCCAAGCTGCTTGACTCGCATAACAGTCCATATCAATGTCCCAGGCAACCACTGTGCAATCACCCCAGTCATTGCAGTTAGCCACCCTCACAACTCATGTCCAGCAACAGCAATCAATGATAGAGACACTCACCAATACTGTCAACAGCTTACACCTCAGTGCTCCTACTTCCCCTGAAATGTCTGTCAATGTTCCTCAACCACTCTGACAGTGACCTGAGCCACCCCCACCTTCATGAGAACCAATGACCTGCCAGTGGTGTGGATTCAGGGGACACACTGCTGCTGTCTGCCAAAAGCTACAGAATCAAAACAGAAATCAAAGGAACCAGAGACATCTACTGCAGCACAGTCAGCAAGATAACCACAACTACACCCAGGATCAAGAGAAAACAGCTACTGACTGCCCCTTCTGACTCTCGCAATGCAAACAATCTGCACCTTTGGCTACTAACTCAGGCAACCTCACCTCCATGGCCAAAGGTTCCTGTCATCAAGTCACCCTCCTAGCTAACTATGTCCTGTAACCATTGAAGATTTGTCCACCCATGCCTTGGTCAACTCTGGAGCAGAAATCTCAGTCATCCACATAGAGGATTGTGTATGATCGCTCATACACAACAAGGGTATTTTTCACTCGAGAGGTTTCCATGGTAACTGGAGACCTCGAGAGATCTCATTACCATGGAAACCTCAAGAGTTGAAAAATGCCTTTGTTGTGTGTGAGCGATCATACACAGTCTTTTATAGTGTATGGTCACATATAAAAACTGCACTTACTTTTTTCCACATTTGTGTGCAGTTTTCACTTCCTCTGGCCTGTTTTACTGCCACGGCTGCTCTTGGCACATCGGCAGTCACCCAGTCACACATGCGCACCCAGCTTCCACGCATGCGCATCAACCTTCTAGGCATTATGTTGCACTAGCTACATAACTAGTGCAGCACAACAGCTACAATGTCGTAGCTAGTGTACCATAATAACACTGTTGGGAGCATGGATTTCATGCTCAACAACGTCTTACCGTACACTATAGCAGTATTCTAAACAACCCAGCATCTCTCCAGCTGACCTCAAGTACATTATCTCAACAAGTACCACTACAGTACCTATCACAAGCATGGTCCATCTCAAACTCCACTTTGGCACACAGCAAGCTACTGTTAAGTTTTACCTAGTGCCTGACCTACAACCAACAGTGACTCTTTGCCTGGACTTTCTCAAAATTCATAAAGCCATCCTAGACTGTGCTTCAAATTGTCACTAGTGGCAACTCAGAGCTATTCACTCAGTCACTGTGCCTCCTAAATCAGAGATGGTTTTAATTGCCAAGATTCAAGGTGAACTACTTCCACAAAGAGTTGCCGGCATCGTCATGGGATCCCCCACTCTGCACTCTGCACTCCTCAGGTATCCTTCTAGGGAACACCTTGTCTGCTGTGCATAGTAGCTCAGTATTCCAAAAATGCTGCAACTTCACAGATGAACCAGTGCTCATCTCAAAGGGTGCCAACATTCGAAAGTCTGTATGCTTGTCTTCAGGGGACCAGCTTCACCTCCCGCAAGAGCCTCAACCTGGCTTCACCAACTCTCATCCTGTAAGTACCATTACAACCACTCCAGCCTCCAAAGAGCTACCCCTCAGTCAGTGATTACCCACTTCAAAACTTCCAACCTGTCCAATAGAGAAACAGCAACTTTTAGAATTCTGGGAGAACTACTTGAAAGTCTTTGTTGATTCAGATAACAAACTCAGGTGCTGTGATATCCTGTAACACACTAGCGAAGTGCAGCCCAACCAGCAACCAGTCCATCAGTGACCCTACAAAGTAGGACAGAAACAGAAACAGATCCTGGAGGACATGATCAAGGATATGCTTGACCAGGACATTATCGAACAATCTACTAGTCCTTGGGGTGCACCTTGCTTGCTGGTGGTAAAGAAAGACAAAGGGTATCATTTTATGGTGGATTACAGAAAGCTCAATGCCTACATGGTGCAGGGAGCTCATCCCCTTCCTACAAGTGAAGACACCTTAGAGAGCCTTGGTGCAGCCTGCCCAGCTCACTTCATCACTCTAGACCTTCAGAGTGGATTCTACCAAGTTACTATTGATCCAGTTTCATGCTCATACACAGCCTTGTGCTGCCACTTGGGACTTTTTCAATTCAAATGCCTGCCTATGGGACTTTGCAACAGTCCAGCCACATTTCACCATGTCATGGAAGCCATATTATGTGGTCTGTCTTGGAAATGTTGCCTATTCTACCTGGACAGTGTTATCATTTTAAGCAGAACTTTTCCAGAGGGTTCTATATCATAAAGGCAACCGCCGAAAGGCAATCTCCATTACAGCGATGGTACATCATTGAAAATCAGTTTCGGTGATGTACCCCTCGGCACAAAGCAAATGGGTGCCAGGGACTTAGATTCACCCACCGCACCCCCTACTAAGGGATTCTCAACTCCAGGGGGGTGCAAAACCGTACAAAAAAAAATGGGATCAGGCACAACAAAAAGTACCTGCTCCTGGACCTGAACCCAGCACCCCCAGAACCTCAGCCCTGAACCCACCCACTATGCCACAGGGCCAGCTCGGCAGCTCACTGCACCACCACCCCTCACAACCTCTCCTCCCCTCCCACCCTCGCTAACATGCTCGTCCTCCACGCGTATGCTACATGTAGTGACATCCTGTCGCTATATGCGTGAACCCCCATCTAGTCGCCTCCTTGGTAGGTAGACCCATTGACATGCATGATGATTGAGTTGCCATTTTTGTAGGCACCCAATCGCAGTCACCTATGTCATGGGATAACTTCTCAGGGCACCTCCTACATCTCAAAGGGGTGTTCAAATGTCTCAGACATGCAATTTCAAACTTTGCCCAGAGAAGTGTTGTTTTGCACAGCATCAAATTCATTCCCTAGGACATGTGTTTAGTTCTTAAGGCATCTCTCCAGATCCTGATAAGCTCTCAGCAGTAAGACTATTCATAACCTAACAACCTCAAAGACCTTAGAGCTTTCTGGGCTTGTCTGGCTACTACAGAAAATTCATTTGAAACTATGCCAAAATTGCAGCTCCACTGTATGCACCACCAAAAGGGAAGTGACTATGTTTGAATTTTGAATATAAAGAAGCCTTTGAAATCTTGAATGTAAACCTAGTATCTTTCTAGTATTGGCCTCTTCCAGGTTTGACCAATTCCTTCAAACTCTACTCAGATGCTAGTTCCTTTGCAGTCGGTGCTTGCTGTGTCAAATCCAAGATGGAAGAGAACGAGTTGTTTCTATGCTAGACGCCTCTTTCCTCAGCTAAATGAAATTATGGCATCACAGAAAAGAATGTCTAGCCATGGTATTTGCTGTAAAGAAATTTGACTGTTACCTGTGCTACTCCTCCTTCACATCTATCATAGATTACTCTGCTCTCAGATGGTTGTTAAAATGGAGGAGCCAGGCAAGTTCGCCTGATGGATTGCCATATTGCAATGCTACAACTTTGAAATTCAATACCGACCAGGTTGAGTTTATTCTACGCTGATGCTGTCAGTTGGAGCCAGTATCCCTCCATCATCCTCACAGATAAAGAAGCCTGCCTACAAGCTCTTCCTTTCCACTCCACAAATGTGCTTCCTGTGGACACTCCTACAGCACCTCAAGTTGCTTTGCTGTTACTAACTGCTTCTATATGGAGAAGAGCACCACTTCTTACTTACTGCAAGTAGCTGAAGAACTTCCTCCTCTACCACTGATAGCTCCTTGGCAATGATTAAACTTAAACAGAACTGATCTTCAATTCACAGACAAAATCACATACTTAGAGAATGGAATATTACCACAACAAAGGCAACACCACCAGGATGTACTATGCTTTGCATCTCAATACTTTCTTAATGATGGTGTGTTTTCCACATTTGGACCACGGAAGGCTAGGGCCTCACATGGACAGAACTCATGTACAGTTAGTTGTGCCAGCCTCTAGTTATCAAAGTTCTTCAATCCACTCATGCCTCTCCACTTTCCAGAGGTCACATGGGAATCCACAGTACTCTTAAAAAGACAAGGCTTCATTCACTTCTTCTGGCCTCACATGAGAAGGACATTGTCCTATGTGTCAAATCCTGCCAGCCCTGCTCCCAAAGAAAGCCTCCTGCCAAACCAACAAAGGCACACATCATTCTAATGCCTGTAGCCACTGAACCATTCCAGAGTCAGCATGGACATTCTTGGCCCCTTGTCTGCATGTTCTGACTCTGGCAACAAATGCATTATTGTATTTGTGGACTACCTTACAAAATATTTAGAACTAATCCCCTAAAAGACATTAAAGTAACCACAGTGGAAAGTGCTTCCCTCAACACAATCATTTGTCATCACAGTACATCAGGCTACCTGCATTCAGACAGGGTACTAACTACCTTTCAACTACTGTGCAAGAAACATGCAAACTTCTCGACATCAAAAAGGCTCGCACAACCAGTTATCATCCACAATGCAATGGACAAAGTGAGAGAATGATGTCTACCATTCTTAATACACTATCCAAATACCTGGATGAGACTCATGACACTTGGGATTGTTTTGTTCCCTTCATTCAGTTTGCTTACAACACCAGCCCTTGTGTCGACAGTATAGAGTACACACCATTTTTTCTAGTCCATGGACATCACCCAGTGACTCCTCTGGACAGGGCTCTCTCATTGATAGAGGTTCCAAAGTCAGCTTCATCGTTCATCATTCCAATGTTGGAACTGCTTGAACTTGCCAGATGTGTTGCAATTGACACACTGGGCCAGAGAAAATCTGCAGTGCAGAAAATGTCAGCAGCCAAGTCTCATGAACCTTCATTCTCTGTTGGGGACATTGTCTACTTGTCCGACCTGTCCTAATTTCGGGCGTCACCAAAAAACTGCTTCGCCCTTGGACTGGTCCCATTTACATTGTGGAGAAGCTTCCTCCTGTTCACATTCACTTGCGCTGCAAGTCCAATGAAAAGCTGGTACACAATAAAATCCATATCAACAGACTGAAACATGGGTACCTGAATGATACCCTCTCTGATGATCCCAGTCCTCCTAACAATGAAGCTGCACTTGAACCTGCTATACTTTCAGAAGCTGAAATTCCTGCAGACAATTTGTGACCAGTTCCTCCATAACCCCATGGTCCTGACACTCTTCAGCAAGATCCTGTTTTGCCTGCTTAGCCAGATGGACAACGTAGAACATCTCATTCTTTGCTGCTTCTTCTTCTCAGGACTCTCCGTATACCAGATCAAGAAGATATTGCACAAAAAGTATGTATCAGCAGTTTCTGGACTTATCATGTAAAATGGTGTGGTTATGACAGCACACACAACTCTTGGGTCCCCATTTCTGATCTGACCCATCCTGTCAGTAACTGGTCCAATCCAAACTCAAGTCAATTCCACTGATCGCAAAAGTCACAAAAAGTGGAACTTTAATTCTGAACTCAGTGGTCATTTCTTGAACTCAGTGTGGTCATTAATTTATTGTCTCCCTTATAGAACTGTGTGGTTATTATTCTTTATGAATATATGAACATACGAAATTTGCCAGCAGATAAAGGTCTAGAGGTCTATCAAGTCTGCTCGAATGTGCAGCTAGCACCCCTTATTCTGCAGCTGCCCCTCCCTTCCACCCTTCCCCTTCATCCTTGCATTAGTATAGTCCTTTAACTGTTTCTTGCAATGTGTTAAACATTATTGTTTGAAATAACGTTTTTCTCCTCTGGGTCTTAGACATGTTTGTGGGTTGCAATATTAACATATACTTAATCTGCATTTTGATACTGTCTGTTGTATCCCTTCCCTTTCTTACCTTTCCTTTCCCCCACACTTTAGCGCTTGTGGCATGACCAAGCTTCAAGTTGCTAAGGTGTCCCTCTTCCCTGGCACTGCACTGACTGGTCACCAGTGTTGTCCAGATTCTTTCCTCCCCTCCCATGGAGTATTGTGTTTTGAATTCAATCAAAGGTTTCTCAAAAATGCTGATCAATGTTATTTTTAATGTTTTAAATGTTTTGCTAATTCTTCCTGTTGTTTAATGCCATGCTCATGCTTTTGTTAGAGTGGTACTCAGATTTTCTGTCTCGGTGGTGATGTGGAGTACAAGTTAAGCATGGGGCTTAGGACTAGCTGCCACCTCTTTAGCTAGGACATAATGTGCAACTTGAGCCTATGGTATGAGAAACTGTTATGCTAACTATTTCCTGCAATGGCTTGGCAAATCCCTATTTCCTTATACTCAGTCAGTTCTGAGTTAGAAACATAGAAACATAGAAGTTGATGGCAGATAAGGACCGCAAGGCCCATCCAGTCTGCCCATTTCTTTCTACCTTATAAATGTGCCATCGCCTTGCTCTGTCAGTGGCCTATCTATTCATAGTCATTTGTATTGCTCCCTTATGCCTATCCCATGCCTGTTTGAAGCCATGCACTGTATTCATAGCCACCACTTCTTGTGGTAAGCCATTCCATGCATCCACCACCCTTTCTGTGAAAGAATTTCCTCACATTCCCCTTAATCGGCCTCCTCTAATCTCATGCTGCGTCCTCTTGTCCTGCTATTTTTCTTATATTTAAACATGTTAGACTCTTTCACCTTGTTTATGCCCTTAAGGTGTTTGAATGCCTCGATCATATCACCTCTCTCCCTCCTTTGCTCAAGGGTATACATATTGAGCTCCGTTAATCTGTCCTCATATGTCTTCTGATGCAGTCCCTGCACCATTTTGGTTGCCCTTCTCTGGACTGCCTCAATTTGGTTAATGTCCTTGTGAAGGTGTGGCCTCCAATACTGCATGCAGTACTCCAGGTGGAGCCTAACCAGTGTCTTGTACAGAGGGATTATTACCTCCCTCTTACGACTTGTGATACCCCTACTAATACACCCTAACACCCCCTAGCCTTACCTACTGCTTTAGAGGTCTGCTTGGATGATTTTAGGTCATCAGTGATGATGATGCCCAAGTCTCTTTCTTCCTTTGTGACTGCTAGCAACTCCCTCCCAGCCTATAGGTGGCTTCAGGGTTTCTCTTCCCTATATGCATGATTTTGCACTTCTTTGCATTAAATCCCAGTTGCTACTCTTCTGACCATTCTGCTAGTTTATCCAGATCTCTTCTCATTCTGCCCACCCCTTCTGGATCATCTACTGTGTTGCAGATCTTGGTGTCATCTGCAAACAGACAAGCCTTACCCTCTAGTCCATCTGCAAGGTCACTAATGAAGATGTTGAAGAGGACTGGCCCCAGGACTGATCCCTGAGGTACCCCACTTGTGACTTGCATCTCTTCTGACTGTATACCATTTACCACCACTCTCTGTTTTCTGCCCGTCAACCAGTTTGCCACCCAGTTGACCAACTTCTGACCACCCGAGCCTACCCAGCTTATTTATCAATCTTCTATGTGGAACAGTGTCAAAAGCTTTGCTGAAGTCAAGGTAGGCAACATCAACTGCTCCCCTTGGTCCACCACTCTGGTTACCCAGTCAAAGAAATCTATGAGATTAGTTTGACAGGACCTTCCTTTGTAAACCCATGCTGTCTTGGATCCTGTGCCCCTATGGATTCCAGGTGTTGCACTATCCTTTCCTTAAGGAGTGCCTCCATAATCTTGCCCACTACTGAGGTAAGACTGACGGTCTGTAGTTCCTGCCTCCTCCTGCTACCACTCTTGTGGAGCGGGATCACATGAGCCCTTCTCCAGTCTTCTGGGACCTCTCCTGTGCTCAGAGACTCACTAAACAATTCTGCTAATGGCTCTGCTAGTTCCTCCTTTAGCTCTTAAGTACCCTGGGATGTATGCCATCAGGTCCCATTGCCTTATCCACCCTGAGCTTAGCAAGCTCTTGTAGGACCCTTTCTTTTGTGAAGGAGTAGTGCTCACCTCCCTCCCCTGTGTCCATGATGCTGAGCTGTGGGCCCTGCCCTACCTTCTCTTCAGTAAATACTGAGCAAAGTATCTATTTAGGATAGATGCCTTTACAGGGTCCTCCTCTCACATGCTCCCTTTCTCCATTAAGCTTAGCAATACCCCTCTGGACTTTCTCCTTTCACTAATGTATCTATAGAAAGTCTTGTCACCTTCTTTACTGTCCGTGCTAGTGTTTCCTCAGTTTGGGACTTTGCCTGCCTTACTGCCTTACCTGCTTCCCTTAGAGCAGTTTGGTATGCCTCCCTATCTTCATCCCGCTGTGTTCCCTTATATTTCCTGAAGGCCAGCCTTTTGGCTCTGACCTTTTCTGCTACTGTATTTGAGAACCAAAGTGGTAACCAAATGGTAAAGGGACTGATCAGAAAACATATGCGGACAGATTAATGGAGTTCAATATGTATACCCTATATACTGAACAGTTGCTCCTGCTTATCTGTCTGAATAAAACTAATTTTGTTTATTATTTTATGCGTCCGACACAGTTTGTTTGGTACCTAAAGGTGATTGTTGCAGCAGAACCAGATGGGCAAAGGCAGACTACAAGGAAGGAAAGGGTCTCATGGCAGACCATAGAAACATAGAAGCTGATGGCAGATAAGGACCACAAGGCCCATCCAGTCTACGCATATTTTTTTCTACCTTATAAATGTGCAATCGGCCTTGGCTCTGTCAATGGCCTATCTATTCATACTCATCTGTATTGCTCCCTTATGCCTATCCCATGCCTGTCTGAAGCCCTGCACTGCATTCATATCCACCACTTCCTGAGGTAGGCCATTCCATGCATCCACCACCCTTTCTGTGAAAAAGAACTTCCTCACATTACCCCTTAATCGGCCCTCTAATCTCCTGCCGTGTCTTCTTGTCCTGCTATTTTTCTTATATTGAAACATGTTAGACTCTTTCACATTGTTAATGCCTTTAAGGTGTTTGAATGTTTTGATCATATCACCTCGCTCCCTTCTTTTCTCTAGGGTATACATATCGAACTCCATTAATCTGTCCACATATGTTTTCTGATGCAGTCCCTTTACCATTTTGGTTGCCCTTCTTTGGACTGCCTCAATTTGGTTAATGTCCTTGTGAAGGTGTGGCCTCCAGTACTGCATGCTGTTCTCCAGATGGGGCCTAACCAGG
This sequence comes from Neoceratodus forsteri, assembly GCA_016271365.2. NCBI lineage: Eukaryota > Metazoa > Chordata > Ceratodontiformes > Ceratodontidae > Neoceratodus > Neoceratodus forsteri. The sequence goes on along the minus strand of CM057449.1, from coordinate 154,411,535 downwards.
GTCTTGTAAACAGGGATTATTACATCCCTCTTCTGTCTTATGATACCCCTGCTAATACACCCTAACATCCTCCTAGCCTTACCTACTGCTTTAGTGGTCTGCTTGGATGATTTCAGGTCATCGGTGATGATGACGCCCAAGTCTCTTTCTTCCATTGTGACTGCCAGCAACTCCCCTCCCAGCCTATAGGTGGCTTCTGGGTTTCTCTTTCCTATGTACATGATCTTGCACTTCTTTGCATTAAACCTCAGTTGCCAGTCTTCTGACCATTTTGCTAATTTATCCAGATCTCTTCTCATTCTGCCCACCCCATCTGGATAATCTACTCTGTTGCAGATCTTGGTGTCATCTGCAAACAGACAAACCTTACCCTCCAGTTCATCTGCAATGTCACTGATGAAGATATTGAAGAGGACTGGCCCCAGGACTGATCCCTGAGGTACTCCACTTATGACTTGCATCTGTTCTGACTGTATGCCGTTTACCACCACTCTCTGTTTTCTGCTTGTCAACTAGTTTGCCACCCAGTTGATCAACTTATGACCACCCTGAGACTACCCAGCTTATTAATCAATCTTCTATGTGAAACAGTATCGAAAGCTTTGCTGTAGTCAAGGTAGGCACCATCAACTGTTCCCCCTTGGTCCACCACTCTGGTTACCCAGTCAAAGAAATATATGAGATTAGTTTGACAGGACCTTCCTTTTGTAAACCCATGCTGTCTTGGATCCTGTGCGCCTATGGATTCCAGGTGTTGTACTATCCTTTCCTTAAGGAGTACCTCCATAATCTTACCCACTAGTGGGGTAAGACTGACTGGTCTGTAGTTCCTTGCCTCCTCCCTGCTACCACTCTTGTGGAGCAGGATCTCATGAGCCCTTCTCCAGTCTTCTGGGACATCTTCTGTGCTCAGAGACTTAAAAACAGTTCTGATAATGGCTCTGCTAGTTCTACTCTTAGCTCCTTTAGCACCCTGGGATGTATGCCATCAAGTCCCATTGCCTTGTCCACCTTCAGCTTATCGAGCTCTTATAGGGACCTTTCTTTTGTGGAGGGACTAGTGCTCACCTCCTTCCCCCCTGTGCCCATGGTGCTGAGCTGCGGGCCCTGCCCTATCTTCTGTTCAGTAAATACTGAGCAGAAGTATCTATTTAGGATCTCCTTTGATCTTAGCAATACCCCCTCTGGACTTTCTCCTTCAGTAATGTATCTATAGAAAGTCTTGTCCCCTTCTTTTACTGTTTGTGCTAGTGTTTCCTCAGTTTGGGCCTTGGCCTGCCTTACTGCCTTCCCTGCTTCTCTTAGGGAAGTTTGGTATGCCTCCCTATCTTCATCCCACAGTGTTCTCTTATATTTCCTGAAGACCAGCCTTTTGGCTCTGACCTTTTCTGTTACTGATTTTGAGAACCAAAGTGGTTTCCTTCTTCTTTTGCAATTCCTTTTCTCTCTAACACAATGGGATGTTGCTTCAAGTATTGCATCCTTAATGCTTGCCCACTTTGCCTGTACTCCCTCACCTGTATTTCTTTTTGCCAGGGCTAGCTTAACTCTGTTGGCCATCTTATCAAAATCAGCTCCTCTGAAGTCCCATATTTTTGCCTTGGAATGGGATGATTTAGTTGTAGTTGCCAAATTGAACCATACCATGTGATGTCACTGGCCCCCAGCTAACCTTCTACCTGGAGATTTGTGATCCTTTCCTGTTAGTACTAGATCTAGGATAGCCTTGTCTCTTGTGAGTTGTTGTACCAGTTGTTTGAGGCCCTCCCTCCAGTGAATCCACCATGTGTCTAGTTCTGGCAGATGTTCCTGCTGGTATTGATCAATCTGTATCTGGCATGTTGAAGTCTCCCATTATCATAACCTCCCCTTTAGCTGTTATATTTTGTATATCTTCTAACAGTAATGTGTCTATGTCCTCTCCCTGGTTTGGGGGCCTGTAGACAACCCCAGTTCTTATGGCTGTCCCATTTCTTGTTTCCAGGATGATCCACAGTTCTCCTGGCTCCTTATGTGACCAGCTCCAAAAAGCCACATACATATAAATTCACTAAGTGAATATTACCCCATCTCTAAGAATACATAAACTACTAAATGCCTTTACAAATTTGTGATATTGTACATTTCCAAAAAGGTGCACATTTAAAAAAGAATGACTTTCAGAAATTGTTGCAGAATGCATAATAGAGAGCTGTGAGAATCACCTAGATACAATATATTCTACATTTATTAAATTGCAAAAATTATCTTCTTCAGACATGGGGCAACAGAAGTCTGAGGCCCATGTAGTTGTCCCCCACTACTCAGTGAAAGTTACATCAATTGTCCCCCTGGATAAATGCATCCAACCCTTGTTTGAATGTTGTCAGGTTTGATGTATTTACCAAATGCCCAAGGAGCTGATTCCATATGGCTATTGGTATAAATGCCTTTTTCATAAGTTTTTTTTTTTGAAAATTGTCCATAAGTTGACACTTATGGCCTCTGAGATCATATTTGATGTCCTTGTATATCAGGCCCAGATCTAAACTTAGAACTGGGTCCTCTAAAAGTAAACAGTAACATATCTCCCCTTGATCTCCTTAGGCCTTGGTCCCAAAGTCCCAATTGTCTTTAGCAATTTTCATATGGCAAGTCCTTACAGCCAGGGAGAAGTTTAGTGAACCTCTTCTATACTTTTTCAATCACATCCATATACTTATTGAGATATGGACTCCATGCTTGGGAACAGTAGTCCATGTGTGGCCTGATAAGGAACCTATAGAGGGGTATTAACACTGAGCTTGATCTAGAGAAGGACCTTCATATGCAGCTTAAAAAATGGCCCATTTTAGATACTACTTGTTTACAATGTGCCCTGGGCTTGAGGTCATTGCTTATAATGACACCCATATATTTCTCAGAGGTCACAGACCTAATTGTGTTCTTGTTTACTTGATTTAATTATCTACTATTATTTCTCCCAAAGTGTATGATAACACATTTGTCAATGTTTAGCTTCATTTTGTTTGTACTTACCCATCTTTCCATATTTTCTAGATCCCTAAGTATCTCAAGTCTTTGTTCTTCATTGGCTACTATTCCCCCCAGCTTGGTGTTGTCTGCAAACTTTACCAGTTTGTTATTACTTGTAATGTTAAGATCACTTATGAATATATTAAACAATAGTGGTCACAGAACAGAGCCCTATGGCACCCCACTAGTCACAGCACCCCCTCTGGGAAACGACCCCATTAATTCTTACAGCCAGCTTCCAATTCGCTAACCAGCTCTGGATCCATCTAAGCAAATATTCACTCCCAAGCCAAGTAGTTTTCTTACCAAGATGTTATGAGGGAGGGCATCAAATGCCTTCCTGAAATCCAGGAACAGCACATCTACCCCCATGCCTTGGTCTATACTGAGGCTTAAAAACTCATAAAAGCTGGTCAAATTAGTGCCACAAGACCTGTTATTAGAAAAGCCACATTGTGATCTGTCGGATAAATCTCTACTCAATAAGCCATTGATCAATTCATCCCTAATTGTGCTTTCAATTGTCTTACCCACTATGGCTGTTAGGCTAATGAGCCTATAGTTGTCAGGATTATCCTTACTTCCATTCTTATGGATTGGTATTACTATGGCTTGACGGCAATCAGCAGGTACACAGGCATTTAACAGAGATGTTTTTCCAATATCTGCTATTCAGGGCACAAATACTGAAGCCAGTCCTTTCAAATGTTTGGAGTGAAGGGCATCCGGTCAAGCTAATTTATCTACATTGAAGCTCGATAATTTATGGAGAACCTTATTGGTTGTAATTAACTGACTGAAGGTGGCACTGAAGGTTAGGGACCCAGGGAGCTTTTCAGGTTGTTCAAGGGGATTATATACGGAACAAAAATATTTGTTAAATTCTGGGCCATCCCTTAAGGTGAATTATATGTGATACAATGCTATTAATTACAAGGGGACCAACTGATCCATCGTTCTCTTTTCTTTCATTGATACAGGAATAAAACACCTTGTGATTATACTTGGTGTTGGCCAACCTGAACTCTGTCATTGCTCTTGACTTCCTTATGGCATACTTAAGTTGTTTTAGTAACATTTTGCAATTTCCAATGTTAGTGGCAGCAGAACTCCTTGTTTTGCTATATGTAGTCCTTTTCTTAGCAATAAGCCTTCTTATCCTATTATTGAACCACAGGGGTTTCTTCCCCCTACTGTTATAAACCTGATATGAAGGGATGTATATAGAAACATAGATTTTGATGGCAGATAAGGACCGCTTGGCCCACCAAGTCTGCCCATTTCCCCACCTATTGGATAAGCTGCAGATCCTACTTAACCAGCAGCCTACTTCTTCCTACCCCAACCCCCTAGAATTGCTTTATGACTGTCCCATTCATGCTTGAATTCCACCACTGTTTGACTCCACAACCTCCTCCAGAAGGCCATTCCATGCATCCACAACCCTCTCTATGAAAAAATACTTCCTTAAATTACCTCTGAGCCGCCCCCCTTCTATCTTCAAATTGTGCCCCCTTGTTCTTGCACACCTCTTTTTTTAAAAGATGCTACCCTCTTGGACTTTGTTGATTCCCTTGAGATACTTGAAAGTTTCTATCATGTCCCCCCTCTCCCTCCTTTCCTCGAGGCTATACATATTCAGCTCCTTAAGTCTCTCTTCATATGTCTTCCGGTGCAGACCCTGCACCATTTTAGTTGCCCTCCTCTGGACAGCCTCCATCCAGTCTATGTCCTTGCGGAGATTGGGTCTCCAGAACTGCACACAGTACTCCAGATGGGGTCTCACCAACTGTCTGTACAGAGGGATAATAACTTCCTGTTTTCTGCTGGTGTTGCCTCTCCTATACATCCCAGTATCCCCCAGCCCTCCTTGCTGCCCTTTCACATTGCTTGCCCACCTTTAGGTCATCTGATATGACTACCCAGGTCCCTTTCCATTTTTATTGTTAGTATCTCACCCCCCATTGTGTACTCTTCCCCTGGGTTTTTGTTTCCCAGGTGCATTACCTTGCACTTCTTAGCATTGAATCTAAGCTGCCACACATTTGACCATTCCTCTAACCTTGCCAAGTCCCTTTTCATCCTTTCCACCCCACCTTGTGCATCAACTCCGTTGCAGATCTTTGTGTCATCTGCTAATAGACATACTTTTCCTTCTAGTCCCTCTGCAATATCGCTTATAAAGACATTGAAGAGGACCGGTCCTAATACTGAACCCTGGCGGTACCCCACTAGTAACCCCCCTTTCTTCAGAGTGGACTCCATTTACTATTACTCTCTGTGTCCTATTCTCCAGCCAATTCTTTACCCAGGCTGTCATCTTGGGACCCACTCCCAGGCTGGCTGACTTGTATATTAATCTTTTGTGTGGGACTGTGTCAAATGCCTTGCTAAAGTCTAGGTAGGCCATGTCCACAGCCCCTCCCTGATGTACTACTTTGGTCAACCAGTCAAAGAAATCTATCAGATTTGACTGGCATGACCTTCCCGCTGTGAATCCATGCTGCCTTGGGTCCTGAGCCCCTCTGGCCTCTAGACACTCAACAATTCTTTCCTTCAGAAGTGATTCCATCATTTTCCCTACCACTGAGGTTAAACTAACAGGTCTATAGTTTTCTGCTTCTGCCTTGCTCCCACCTTTGTGAAGGGGAATCGCATCTGCCCTTCTCCAGTCCTCGGGTACCATCCCATCCTCCCATGATTTGTTAAAAAGGGGGTAGTCAGTGGTGTCACTAGTTCTACCCTTAGTTCTCTTAGAATTCTGGGATGAATCCCATCAGGCCCCATTGCTTTGTCCACCTTCAATTTTAAGAGTTCTTCCTCCAATATAGCCTCCAATGATGAAACTATGCTGATCATTTTTCCCCAGGCTTCATCTGCATTCAAGTGATCAACTATTGATTTCCAGTCCAATTCCTGTACTGTTTTCCCTCATCGCTTGGAAATTGGCTTTGGCATAATGTTTATATATTGTATTCCCTTTGGTGATACATTTTGATCTATTAATTTAAAAACTGACAACATTGTGATCACCGATACTTAGTGGAGGGATGGTCTCAACATTTGTTATAGCATGATTGACATTAGTCAATAGTGCATCTAATACATTCCCTCCCCTGTTTGTTATGGTTATGAGCTGTTGAAAATCAAAAGCTGTTGCATTAAGACTTCACATTCCAGTGAACCCCTGGTCTCATCACTACTCTAGTCTATCTGGGGGAGATTTAGATCACTCATAACTAGCACATCGTTGTCACTGGTTACCTCCAATCTGGACCATAAGTCTTACAGTATCTTGTGCTGGGCAGTCTGGAGGCCTGTAGAACACAACTGTCATGAGGTTTCTTTCATTAAGACCAGTTATATCCACCAAATGCACTTCTGTGACTTCTCATAATTCAGGGATGTGTTACCAGTTACACACTCAATGTTATCTTTAACATAGATTGCTGTTCCCTCCTGTATGCCTCCTCTGTCCTTATGGAATAACTGGTATCCAGGTAAGGCTTTTTCCAATCACAGTCCTTATTCCACCATGTCTCTGTGACACCTATGATGTCCACATTCATTTTGGTAATGAGACAGTGGAGTTCACATAACCCTGGATTAGGCTTCTTGCATTGAGATACAGAGCTCTAACAGGTCTCTTCGGCATATTTCTGGTGCCTGTGGAATTTTTATTACTAATTGGGCTATCATTGTGAACTTTCACCCACAGCCTAACTAGTTTAAATATTTTATAATTTCATTTTTATGTTTGATGCATGCATGTGCAAGAAACATAGTGCCATCATCCGAGTTTTTGTAGGAGTGGCACCCTATCTTCCAATTCAGTTAGTGTGTTTGCAGGCATGGCCACAGTTCACCAATGAATGCTGTAGCTGTCTATGACAGCAGTTGAAAATGCAGTGCTTTACAGTTGAAAGGGAGAATTCAGCTTCAGTGAGCAGCGATAAAATAGTGCTGATTAGCATATTGCGTGCTCATGAGCTCCACCCCCCCACTCACACTGTATGTCTGATGGGGGTGCCCAGTCCCCCATCAGCTGTGCCACGCTTCCCCCCACAGAGTTCCAGGTGCCACGCTGGGAACCCAGTGTGGCAATGGTCTGTAAGGCTGATGGGGTGCTCAATCCCTGTTGGCTCCACTGTTCTCCCCAACAGACTACCGGGTGCTATGCTGGGAGCCCACCCAAGCATGTCAACAGTCCGTATGGCCGATGGGGGTGCCCAATCCCCCATTGGCTCAACTGCCCCCAAACAGCCTTCCAGCTGCCATGCTGGGGTCCACACCAGCGTGGCACAAGTCCTGCGCCGTCTATGAAAAAAATAACCTGCAAGAAAAACGCCCTCTGACTGTCCTGACCCCTCCCCCACTCACCCACCCTCTGTGCACCCTGACTCCCCACACCCCCACCTCACCCCATACTTACCTCCGGAGTCTGGCGCATCGATCTTCTGTGAACCGGGAACACGTCTGCACTCTTCAAAGTCAACCATGAAGTGAGGAAATGCCGGTAAGCTGTATAATGGAAAAACAGGGTTTTTCCAACCTTAATGCATATCTCAGACATTTTGGGGAATTTTATTACCAAATTTTCAACATGGGGTTTTTGAGACCCCACCTCATGAATTCTGGCACTGTCATTTTGTTAATTGGCCCCAAAATTTGATTACATGGTCACTATATGGAACCACTTTCAGGACCAATTTACAAAACAGTGTCACAGTTCATGAGGTAGGCCCTCAAAAACTCTGTTGAAAATTTGGTGAGAAAATTCCCCCAAATGACTGTTTTACAAGCATACATTGCACTATTCCTATGCATGCTCGTAAGTTCACGAATTTTCAATATTTTCACTCCAGATTTTCAACATTGTCATTTTATCACACCTCCTTAAGAGCAGTACAGCTGTCATTTTTCATATCTTGCCCAAAATGTGTTTCCGTGCATGTAGCTCACAATGGCGCATTCAGTGTGCAAATCAATGTTCGGACAGATTAAGAAAATCACAGTGACAATGTTCATGAGCAGAGGTATTGAAATGGCTATGTTAAAATTTGGTGAAAAAGTCCATAAATGACTGTGTTATGAGCGACCATTGTGCAGTTTTCATGCACCCTCGTAAGTTCATGCATTTTTAATATTTTCAGTCCAGATTTTCACCACTGGCATTTTTCCACACTTTCTTATGAACGGTACAGCTGTCATTTTTCCCATCATGGCCAAACTGTGCTTTTGCACTTCCAGCGCAGAAATGCGTGGTCGCTGTGAGAAATCACTGTTTGGGACAGATTAAGAAAATCACTGTGACACTGTTCATGAGCGGAGGTTCCAAAATGCCTGTGTTGACAATCTGCTGTAAAAAATCCCCAGACTAATTGCAATACAGGTGTGCGTTGTGCAGTTTCAACTCACTCTCTTGACTTCACCAGTTTTTTTTTTATATTTTCACTGCAGATTTTTAACATTGCCATTTTTTGCACCTCCCCATGAACAGTGCAGCTGTCATTTTTCACATCCTGTTCGAAATGTGTTTTTGCACCTATGGTGCCAAATGATGTAGTCATTGTGCAAAATCAGCTTTTGGCTAATGAACTCATATTGTCACTGTTCATAAGGTCACAAAAAACCCATGTTGAAAATTTGGAGTGAAAATGCCAACAAACACCTGAGGCATTAGGGTTTCCGACCATAACACCCCACCCTGTAGAGACTGACAGGCATCAGGGGTGTAACTTGGGATTCTCACCTGTAATGCAGATACCATTCCACCCTGCAGCCAGTGAGAGACATCGAAGTGTTGGACTCTTTGGTCCCAAAGTTCACCCCATTCTCCTATACAGCACCCATCTCATCATATTTCCTGATGGAATGGGGTGAGCAGAAGGCCAAAGACCCAAGGCACACGTAACACTTGTCAGTGTTTGCAGGGTAGGGTGGTGAAATGGCATGGCCGTTATGCCTGATGACCCAAAGGCACACCCCAATGCCTGTCAGTCTCTGCAGAGTGGTGGCGGGGTTGGCTTCAGTTCAATACTTCACTGCCATTTCTATTATGCAGCTCTCTAACTCCTACACTACCAATGCCAACACCAGCAAGCAAACACTCAGCTTTGACAAATTCTTGCTTATTTGTAAGCTCAATAGTCTACTCCCCCTAAAACTTAGATGCAGGCCATCCTTACAGTACAGCTCTGGCTTGTTCATTAAATGGTCCCAGTGTTTGATAAAATGAAACTTTTTTCTCACTACTCCATTTCCTTAACCAGTGATTAGCTTGTGAGATCCTCCTTTGTTTGTAAAGGAATGGCCTGGGGACTGGCAGGATTTCCAAGAATACAATCTCGTACCCCCTACTTATTAACTTATCTGCTAACTTGATGACATCATGTTCAAACTCCGGCTGCATCTTCTTCCACAAATCATTAGTGCCCACATGGATCACTGTTAATAGCAAACATATTTTATTAGTTTTATAGCGGTAAAGAGTGTATTGGTCAGAATCCTGAAGTAGGTACACCTGCCTTGGTCCAGTTTAAGACCTTTGTGTGCTGGAAGCCAGATTTTCTCCTAGTTTACTGCACTTCTGCTTCTTTAGTCTGAATTATTTCCCCACATTTTATTGTTGGAGGTCATATCAATATTGTGTATATTATTAGTTAGTTTTATGAGCAGATCTTGTCTATAAATGTTGCGACAGATCTTTACAATATTAGTTAGATTCATGAGCACAGCATGTCTATAAATGCTGTGACAGGTAGGTTTTACATTGTATCTTTAAATATGTAGTATGAGCATATGAGTATATGCACAGAACTTATTGAAAGCATAATTAGTAAGCCTTAGAGGTTTAAATACACAGCACACATTATTAGGCACATCTTACTTTGCATCACCAAAGGGGTTAATACACTGTTAGAAATTAAAGAAAAACAGTTTTAATTACAAGACCTTGAAAAGGCTCTGGTGAAAAGATTGTTATGAGAACTCAGTTGTATGTTTATATCATGTTGACTCTATCATAGAGTTTAGCTGACCAAGCTATTGTGTTTGGACAGAATGGAGGTGCCATGGCTTTCTGGGAATAGATTTTTCAATACCGGGATGAGATGGTACCACGTAGACTAGTATGAGGTCATTTTGACCCAAGTAAACACATATCCCTTATTTGTAAAAATACATGAAGTAAATGAAACTTATGGAGCAGCCTAATGGCTAAATTTTATATAGGAGGCTAACTTTTATCAATTGTTGGTCACAGTAGTTGATGCAAGCAATGGCATCTTGACATTTCCTCTGTGTTGATCCTGTTGAAGTGTGTATAAACTATGTATCCCTATCAACAGTTAGTTAAAGGTAAAGGGATATTTTATCATGCAAATTAAAAATTTATTTTGCATTCTGTGCTCTGAGGGTTTACTAATGTGATGGTTCAGGGAACTGAAAATGTCACATTAGATATCTGTGTTTTTCTATTCTGACCCTGTATAAGAAAATTGGATTTTGTTATATTGTATACTCTTGCAAGAATATTAGACCTGATTCTACAATCACACCTATGCATGTTGCAAGTTGTGACATCAGAGGGGAGTAGTTGTACCAGAGACCCTGCACCTGATTATCTACTGGGCAGGGTCCCCTTGACTTGCACCAACCAGAATGGTACGCCAAACGGAGGGCAAACCTGAACATGCTGCCGCAAACCAGTGACAGAGCACAGAAGAAGGGTGCAAGTGCCCCCCAGCCCCATTCAACAGCAGTAAGCAAATTAACACCCCTGCAGGGTTACGTCCCCTCCATCCCACTCGCCAGCATTAATGAATGGAAATGCCCCACCGCGCTACGGTTCCTCCCCATCCCACTCGCCAGCATTAATGAATGGAAATGCCCCACCGCGCTACGGTTCCTCCCCATCCCACTCGCCAGCATTAATGAATGGAAATGCCCCACCGCGCTACGGTTCCTCCCCATCCCGCTCCCCAGTTTTAAGCGATGTACATGGCCCACAGGGCTATTAGCTGAACTCCATCCCCAATCCATATCCCAGTCCCACATCCCACGGAGTAGCATGGTGGTTCTATAAATAAATAGATAAATTAACATATCCCATAGTCCTGTGAGCCCTGGTAGTCTAATGGCTCCCCAAACTGGCAGTGTCAGACTGCCATTACCCAGCCCTTACCCAGCCAGTGACTGGCACAGCCACCTTTCACCACTGCTGCTAGCCAGCTGACTGAGTTCTGTATGAGTATGCACCTCTGTACATAGTACACTGTCAGTGAATGGCAGCTGCTGTCATTCACTGAACATGTACTATTTACAGTAGTATGCACTCGTAGCAGAGCTCAGTCATCAGCTGGCTGAAATAATGAGAGGTGGGCTGTGCCAGTCACTGGCTTGGTATGGGTTGGGGGAGAGGATGGTCTGGCACCACTGGGTGGGGGGCCACTAGACTATCAGGGTTCACAGGGACAATGGGATTTTATTTAATTTATTTATAGAACCACCATGGTACTCCTGTAGGGGTGCAGGGTGAGGATCGGGATGGAGGTGGCGTCGATAGCTCTGTGGGGCAGGTACATCACGAAAACTGGGGAGCAGGATAGTCATAGCCCTGGGCCATTTCATCCATTAATGCCAGGAAGTGTGATGGGGGTACCATAGTCATGTGGGGCATTCCATTTCATTAATGCCGGGAAGTGTGATGGGGTACCATAGCCATGTGGGCATTCCATTTCATTAATGCCGGGGAGCGGAGGAAACATAGCCCTGCAGGACATTTTGTGGCTATCACTGGGGATCAGGAATGAGGCTATATGTACTGAGGGATGGGCTGGCGGCACACTGGCACAACCCACGTGGATGTAAAGTATACTTCACACTAGCTAGTAGCTGGTGTAAATGTACTGATGAATGTCCTCTGGGAGTTATTGTAGAATCCTCAGATTAGGGATCTGGTAGTGCCTTACAGAATATGGTGCAACTGTTGTCAGAAACCCCTTGCACCTTGTCACAGGTTGTTTTTGGTGCAAATAGTGGTGTAAGTCCACTTTGAGCAAGCAGCCGTGACATGTCACAGGCGCTTTACAGAATCAGGCTTATCACAACTCATGGTGCAAGTGCTACTTGCACCATTCTCGATGGCGCAAGTCACTTTGTGATGTGTAACATTTTGAGAATTGACCTGATTACTGGTAACTATAGAAATATTTCTGATATAATAATCACATATCCAACATTTATGTCTTAAAAGAGGAGCTTTTATCAATTTTTCAAATGTAATTATACTTTATGGACAAAATGGCCCCCATATGTAGAGCCAGCCATGTGCACTGCACAGACAGTGGCACTGTGTGGCAAATAGCATACAGCAGGCCCTGTGCAATATTCAGACAGGTAGCGTTCTCTGACTGAAGCATGCTGTCTGAGTATGGGGCTAGTGGGTGCAGTGCATTGTGACTATACACTACACCGACACAGCCTACAGCTGAATGTGGCCCACAGGGAGTCCACTGGAGATAGCGCTGCCCAAATGTGATAACTTCAGTGCTCCTGTGTGCCATATTCAGCACTATCATGTTGATGCGCCCATTGGTCATGCGCAGCACCAAGGGACCATTAACATGCCCTTTATGTGCCCACTAGCATGCCGAGGAGCACCCATCCTGTGTTGGTCAGCATAGCTCCATGTTGCCTAGTACTCCCACACACCCTACTGCCCATGCCATTAAATTACCACATATTCACTGGTGTCTAATAGTCCCCCCACCTCCAATCACCGATGACATTAGAATACCACATATTCCCTAGTGGCTAGAGGTCCCCAATCCTGAACAGTTGTCTATTCCCCTCCAATCTTGCCTGGTCTGGGCCCACAACCCTACACTACCCTCATCCTCAGCACCACTCTGTACCAGCAAAACCCTCCACTCACCTCCTTGTATGGGCACCATCTGGCTGTCAGAGAATAAACACAAGTATATTATTGTGACTGCTCACTGAAAATCACATGGCAGCCTGAAGAGTAGGTGATCAGAGGGCTTTGACAGCCACTATCACTAGTACAAACCAATGTCCAGGATGAGAGATGTGTGTGAAGTGTCTGGTCCAAAGTGGGAGCATCAGGAGGGGTGATGGACAACTGCTTTAATTGGAGAACCACTTGTCACCAGGGAATATGTAGAACTCTAATGGAAGGATGATCAGGAGGTGCGAAGACCCTTAGACACCAAGCAATATGTGGTATTTTAATGGCATAGGTGATCAGGGAGGAGGGGTGCAACAAGTGCACCACAACAGGAACAGGGTTTTGGCAGTGTTAATTTAAAAAAAGCTGAGCTGACAAAGCTATTTATTTTGAATTGTATTTTTTTATTGTTGTACAGTTAGCAAATTAGAGCAAAGTGCTATACAATAGCATATCCCAAGCACACCTACACTAACAAATACAACATACATACAGACATACAAAACGCCAGCAGAAACAAGCCTCACAGTCTATCGAGTCTGTTCGATTGTGCAGCTAGCCCTTCAACTTGAAGCTCCCACCTCCCTCCCCTTCTCATAACGCCTCCCCACACTCTGTCCCACCCTCTTAAATCCTCCTACCATTCTACATTATACCACCTCTTTGGGAAGAGTGTTCCACTTATCTACCACCCTTTCCATGAGAAAGCTTCTCCTGATTTCCTCCTGAATCTGCCCCTCCAATCTCAGCTGATGCCCTCTCATGTCCCTTCCCTTCTGATCTGAAGAATCCCTTCTGTATTAATCCTGTTAATACCCTTTAGGTATTAACAGGTTTCGATCATATCCCTTATCCTCCTCTCTTCCAGGAAATACATTTGCTGCTCTCCCAGCCTCTACTTGTAGGATTTTCCTCAAGTTCTTGTATCATCTTCATTGCCTTATGCTGCACCCCTCCAGCAATCTGATGTTCCTCTTCAGGAATGAACAACAGTACTGCATGCAGTAATCCAGATGCAGCCTGAGTAGTGACCTGTACAAGGGTAGGATCACTTCTCTATGCTTGGAGGAGATTTCCCTCGCTATGCACCCCAGCATCTTGTTTGCCTTTGCAGCCGCCTTCCTGCATTGAGCTGAGTGGTTCATACTCCCCATTATTAGTACCCCAGATCCTTTTCCTCCACTGTGCTTACCAACTGTACCCCTCCCAACTGATATTTCCTCCCCTGGTTCCTTGTTCTGAAGTGCAGTACCTTGCACTTCTTGGCATTGAACCCTAACTGCCATGTCTCTGACCATTCCTGTAGTTTTGTCAGGTCTTTCTGCAGCCCTCCACCCCTCATGTCATCTACCACTGCACTGATCTTAGTATAATCTGAAAACATACTGAGCCTACTCTGGATCCCATCTGAGATGTTGGCTATGAATATCCCAGCAGCACCAGTCCCAGTACTGAATCCTGGGGCACCCCACTCATAACATCCCTTGGGATGAGAGTTTCCACCACCATCACCCTTTGCTGCCTACCCTACAGGCAGTTGATGATCCAGTTGACCATTTTTGTCCCCAGTCCAATGTATTCCAGTTTTTCCCCCAGCCTCCCATATGGCTCCGACTCAAAGGCCTTGCTGAAGACCAAATATGGGACGTTCACTGCATGGCCCTTGTCCAGTTTCTTGGTAACCCAGTTGTAGCACTTGACTAGGTTTGTCTGTCAGGATCTGCCTGATACAAAACCGTGCTGATGGCCATCTTGGAGCCCATTGTCTTCTAGAAAGGTCACTGGTCTTTCTTTAGGACTGACTCCATGAGTTTTCCCATAATTGACGTGGATTGAAGTGAGACTCACTGGTCTGTAGTTGCCTGGATCATCCTTCAGACCACTTTTAGGAATGGGCCATCTTCCAGTCCTGTGACATGCATCCTATGTCCAGTGATGTACTGAACAGGTTTGCCACTGGTTCAGCCAGGATCTCTGCTACCTCACTAAGTACCCTAGGGTGAATGTCATCCAGCCCCAGCACCTTGTCCACCCTCAGTGCCCTTATTCCATCCAGCACCCTGTCCTCCATAATTCTGATATCAGTCGCCCCCACCACCCCTTTGTCCACCCCACCCTTCCCATGGGTATCTTCCCTCCTCTTTCCTTCATGAACAGAGCAGAAGTACTCATTCAGTGCCTCTGCCTGGTCCTCAACCTTCTCCACCCAACCCCCATCTTCCTTAATCCTCACAATCTGGTCTTTGTTTCTTCTTCTCACCAATGTATCCGAAGAAGTCCTTTTCCCCATCCTTGATTCCTGTGCCAGTCTCAGCTGTCTGGAAGCCTTGGCTGCTCTGACTAGCCTGGTAACCTCCTGGACTTTCATGTGTACTTGTCCTGTCCCCTGCCCTCCTGATTTCCTAAGTCTCCAGAATGCTTTTTCTTGGCCTTCACCTCCTTCCATTACCTCCTGAGTCAGTCAGCTCAGCTTTGCTCTCCTCTTGCTCCATGTCCTGGTGCAGGTCTTAGTACCCTCTGCCAGACCTTTCTTAATGATATTCCATTTTGGCTGGCACTCATGCATGTCTGAATTCCCACTAGATGCTCAACCAAAATTTCCCCATCCTTTTAAAGTCCGTGCCCTTAAGATAGAAGGGTGTTTGTAATTTCATATTTGTGAACAGCAAAAAAAAATTCCACACAGGCAAATGTGGTGCAACAACCTGTCCCAAAGTACCCCAGCACTTGAAGGAGAACTCTCTTCTTCAGGGTGTGTGGCTTAAAGTGTGGATCTAATGGTGCCTACATGTACCATCCCTATGACATCACAAGGTGGGGACCTAACTGTAATACATCACTGGAATCCTATTCTAAATAAAAGTATAAGTAATAGTCATAATGTTATAGTTAATTGATCCATATAATGCCTTCTTGCAACATGCCACAATATATCGGCATTAAATATTGCTGTGCTAGTGGCTGTTCAGTGCTGCTGAAACTGTTGAATATGTTGCTGTGCCCTTTATGCATGAGGTATCTACTATTTTAATTAGCACAGTGGTATATTCTGTACCGTCATGCTGTTGGGTTTGTGGTGCACTGTGGGTGTCTGAATATGATCCCACCTCAACTGCAGAGGTTATTCATGATAAACACTGCACTCGCTCATTTAGTGCCACACCAACTGTTTGAAAGTTTCAACAATTCTTTTGATGTAAGTTGGTAGTCATCTTAATCCTGTACTTTACTGAAGAAAAAAAATTATCACATTAAGATACTGCAATACAACATTTCCTTCTTATGACAATACTATTCAAAGCACTACATTTACTGAAATGCTGCCATATTGTGCTGACTAAGCACAGTAAGGTAACACTTCTGCATATCGTACCTTGAATGATAGTGCATAAGGGAGCAATGATTTTACTAAAGCCCATGGCAGATGGCCTGGTACATTTGAAACAATGACTGACAGAAGCAATTATGTAGCTGCTTTCCTCACCCAGATTAAACAACATTTTCAATTGTTTAATAATGTAAAAGGTTTTGTGCCAGTCAGTTCAGCAATCTATCCTAAATTCTTCATTCCTTTTCAAGCCACGATTCAGTGTGTAGTATTGACAAATCTATTTCATAATAAAGACTTGATTAGACTAGTCTGTGATCATAATTATTGGGGTTAATATATATCATTTTGCATTATTTTTTATTTCATTTTATTTTATTAAAAATGGCAACTGGTAAGCTCCCAGGGCATCAAACTTCCATTTTAAGGAGAACCTGGGACATAAAACAAAATACTAACAAAACAGAATTTACAATAAGTACATAATAAACACAGTAAAAGCTCAGCAAAACATTTATATTGTGAATTTTCTGTACAGTATTTTTTCAATCTCATGTTTAACACTGGCTATGATCTTGATAAATGAAGGGAGACAGGCAAAGAATGCCAATCTTTTACAGCTTAATATAAGTAGGAACATTGTCCCTGATATGAAAAAAGGTTATTGTGCTGCTAACCAGTTAGTGTAACGCTAACTTGGATTAGCACTAGTGCTCCGGGCAGGGCCATATTCAAAGACCCCTAGACACCACGCAAAACCGAGACACACAATCACTCAAAAGATAACCCCTGCACAGATGCAAATGAGGGTTCCATCATGCATAACAGTGCAGCTGTATATTCAGAGGTTTTAGAGGCACTAAGCAGCAACCAGGGTAGTGCTGTTTGCCACAACAGAGAACCTGGCCTTAACTGTGTCCTAAACTGCCTTCCCTGAATGACCATCCCAAGTATTGCAGGCTGCATTCCTTAGTGGCTAGCAGTGCCCCCACCCCCAAAGACCCATATAGTTAAACACAATCCCTGTACATTATCTCTGCCTGGCACCTAGTGGACCCTCTTCCCTGAATCACCTCTGAAGTCCATTACAACCCTTGTGAATATTCCTTCCTGGTGCCTAGTGGACACCAACTATGATCACCCATATAGTCCAGTTATTCCCCCTGCCCTGATTTCCCCATTGTAGACATACCTGAAATCCCTGATGATCTACTGTCCCCCATCCACTTGTCCACATTTCACCCACCCCACCCATTGAGGAGCCATTGACCCGCACCCCCTCACCCTCATCACCAGTCTTACTGCCAGCAACGGAGACTGTCACAGCCATCTGCTCACCTCCTAGACTGGCTGTTTTCATTTTTTAAACTGAAAGTGATTGTTCAGAAAGTGACACATAATGATTAACAATAGGACATGACAGTGCACTATTGATTACTACAAAGAGGTAATTTACCTAAAAAGTACAAACAACAGAAAAACTCAAATCTGATTTTTCCTGTCCTGACCTGTAGAGAGGGCCACTGTACAGCATACAAATTTTAAAGTCTGCAATGATGTGCAAAATAATCTCAGGGCACTACTACCTAATAGTCTATTTGCATTATGGCATCAAAGGTATCAATGTGACATTGCTGATAGGAATTTTCTATTGACAAGCATGATTTTTATTTATTTATTTATTTGTTCATTTGGAATAACAGTCCTTGGAGTCAAAGACTCCTTTACAAAGGCTCCACGTCAATTACAGAGACAATATATATAACAGACAATCGAATACAAATGGGTGAAACAGTTACAGTTCATATACATAGCGAGCATACTGTATTACATTATATGCAACATAAAGATCAAAGATCATAGCATTAGTGGCATTGCTGGGTACAAAATTCGGTACAGATAGAGAAATTTGGGGGGAGGGATGTCAGGGCATTGGGTCAGGCACATGTGAGAGCCAAGATCAGGGATTGTGGGTGGCTCAGGAGGACTAGGGAATGGGGTAGTGGGGATAGTAGATAAGAGAAACAGGAGGTCAGAGGGTCAGAGGCAGGACATAGTCCATTGTCAAAAAGAGGGTGAGAGAGACAGGAGGAGGGAAAGAGGTGAGGGCTAGATGTGTCCAGATTTCTGCCAGAGGGAATAAGGCTGGAGGGTCATGGGTAGAGGAGTTAGGGACAGGTACAGAAGCATAAGGATTGAAGGTAGGAGTGAAGAAGGAATTTAAAGTGGCCAAACTTAGGTTCCTCTGCAATATGTGGGGAGAGTGAGTTAAGCCAAGCCGGGGCACGATAGAGAAAGGAGCGGTGCTCATTCAGTACATGTGATATCTCCCTCTTTACGCAGGAGGCTCCTGGTTTTTTTTGACTGAACTCCCTCCCTCCCTCTAGGGAAACAAAATCTCCTGCTTAAATAAAATTCTGTCCACATTATCCATATTTTTTGGGTAGATAGACACATAAAAATTAAATCAGTGATGAACAATGCATCTGTTAACTTTATATAACTAGTTGTTTATTCTTTTTAGTGCTTATTCTTGACAAAATGAAATACATTACATTTTTGTAAATACTTTTTTCTTATTTTTTTAAAGACAAACTCACGATTTTATGGCATCTCCCTAATAGCAGGCCAATCTCCCTCCTAATTTGACCCAAATCTCCCTCTTAAGCAAGTTGGACATATCACATGTATGCATTGGCCCAGTAAGGTTTTTTGCCTTGACACCTGATGAGATGGTTTGAGGGAGCTCCTGGTGAGCCTTGCATGTGGGGTTGGTTGCAGAAGAGTGCAGAAGCAAGGGGCCATGAGCCCAGCGGAGATTTGTTTGGCTAATAGCCAGGTGTGGTATTGTAGCCTACCATCAAAGTCCAGCCAGTTTGTTTGTTTATAGAGGAACAGGTGGGTGGCACTGGGGCAGCCCGAGAGAGGTGGCAGGCTTTGCTGAGTGATATTTTGACCCCTTTTAGGGCAGTATTTTCCACCGCCCCATAGATAACAATGCCATAGTCAATCACTGATAGTACTGAGAGGAGATGGCAAGTTGGAGGGCTTCTTGGGGAAGGCATTGTCGATGACAGTAGAGGAGCCCTATATGGGAGTTTAGATTTGAACAGAGTTGATGTATGTGGTCATGGAAGGTAAGGGCAATGTCTAGTGTTATGTCTAGGTATTTAAACGAGTGGACCTGTTCAAGGGCAGAGCAGTGGAAGTGTTGATTTTCAGTGGGTGTGCTTAAGTTTGTTCTGGTGGTAGGCAAAAAGTGTAGTCTTTGATTGCTTTTGGTTAAGCACAAGTTTGTGTTTGGAGAGCTAGGACTCTGCCTCCATAAAGGAGATTTGGAAGGAGAGTTCAAATTGGGAGTGGTTAGGGTGAGATGCATAGAGGACAGTGTCAACAGCATACAGCTTGATCTTTCCAGTGCAGGCTTTGGGGAGAGAATTTAGGAAGAGGCTGACAAGAAGGGGACCTAATATGGAGCCTTGTGGTACTCCAGATTGGACAGGGAGTGGGTTCGAGGTGGTGCAGCTGATTTTTACCTTTTGGGATCGGTGGGACAAGTAGCCGGTGAATCAATTCAGATGGCTCTGGGCGAGGTCAAGTTGAGACAGGTTGGAGAGAAGAGGGTGATTAACAGTGTCAAAGGCCTTTGACAGGTCCAGGAAGACTGCATCAGCCAGCTTGCCCTTACCAAAGCAGAGTGAATGAAACTAGTGAAATTGAAGAGGGCTGTAGTTGCACTACGCCCTTGCCTGAAATCGTGTTGTTCAGGAGTCAGGAGTTGGTATTTGGATGATTAAATAATGTGTTGCCCACTGGTAAATATTTGCTCTAACTCACCTGTGCCATTGACCAGTAGTAATAATAATTTATTTAATAAGAATATTTTTGCACATGCAGAAAACCACAATGGAAATAAAATAAAAAGAGTAAGTGTTCTCTTACGTTTTGCAGTATTCAGAGCAGGCTCCTCTGTAAAGCTGATTTCAGATGCCATGGAGCTATAATGAAGTTGTGCCATTTGTCCAAGAATAATGTCTCCATCTCTGCTGAATCCTTTTCTCACCAGAGTCTGCAGTTTACAGCCTGCAAGTGTAGTTTTAGCAGTAGAAGCAGAGAACAGAGTAAATGAAGAAAACTCCAGCTCCATACAACAGGATTTTTACTGCTTGATTAAATCTGCTGGTTAGTACTGTAGCTGTAGGGAAAGACAACTACTGTAGTAAAGCTCTTATGCATTGCAGTATTGTAATATATTGGTGCCAAAATTTTCCATAGGAATCAGTGACATCAAAAATTCATAATACACATTTTCTGACATCAGAAAGTCATGATACTTTATTCAGTTTAATTTTATTTGTTCAACAAAATTATGTGATTATAAAGATAAAAAATATGTTAAAAACAATGATCGACACGCCTATATCTAGAATATACACCATAATCAACAGTGAAAACATATTTATATTTTATAATTTATTGATCTTTAATAGCCAGACACTCTATCATTAAAACCTTCTGATTTTGAGCTCATGAGTCTGATTATCAGTTTTTCTAATAAATCAAAAGAAGAGGAGAAGATGAGGGAGAAAAGAAAAAGAGGGGAGGTACCTAAACCAATTAATAGAAGCACTCTGGATAGGGGGGTCAGTACCATCCTATTCACAGAAGAAAGGGTCCTGGAAGAACTCCTAAAACTGAAAGTGGACAAGGTAATAGGGTCTGGTGAGAATCACCCCGGAATTCTAAAAGAATGGAGGGGAGAACTAGAGACTCCACTGACTTCCCTTTTTAACAAATCATGGGAAGATGGTGTGGTACCTGAGGAATGGAGGAGGGTGGATGTGATTCATCTTCACAAAAGTGGGAGCAAAGCGGTGTCAAGAAACTACAGACTTCTTAGTTTGACCTCTGTGGTAGGGAAAATGATGGAATCACTTCTGAAAGAAAGAACTGTTGAGTACCTACAGGCCGGCGAAGCACAGGACCCTAGGCAACATGGATTCACAGTGGGAAGGTCATGTCAGATGATTCTCATTGATTTCTTTGACTGGTGACCAAAAGCAGTAGACCAGGGAGGGGCTGTGGATGTGGCCTACCTAGACCTTAGCAAGGGATTTGACACAGTCCCACTCAAAACATTAATAAACAAGTTAGCTAGCCTGGGAGTGGGTCCCTGAGTGATAGCCTGGGTAAAGCATTGGCTGGACAACAGGACACAGATAGTAATAGTAAACAAAGTCCACTCTGAAGAAAGGGGGTTACTAGTGGAGTACTGCAAAGTTCAGTACTGGGACCGGTCCTCTTTAATGTCTTTAAGTGACATTGCAGAGGGACTGGATGAAAAAGTATGCCTCTTTGCAGACGACACAAAGATCTGCAACAGGGTTGATATACAAGGTGGGGTGGAAGGGATGAGAAAGAACTTGGCAAAGTTGGAGGAATGGTCAAAAGTATGGCAGTTTAGATTCAATGCAAAGAAGTGCAAAGTAATGCACCTGGGAAACAAAAATCCAGGGGAAGAGTGCACAATGGGGAGCAGGTACTAACAACAACAAAAATGGAAAGGGACCTGGGTTAGTTCTATCAGATGACCTACAGGTGGGCAAGCAATGTGAGAAGGCAGTAAGGAGGGCTGGTGGGATACTGGGATGTATAGGAGAGGCATCACCAGTAGAAAACAGGAGGTTGTTATCCCTCTGTACAGACAGTTGGTGAGACCCCATCTGAAGATCTGTGTGCAGTTCTCATGAACCCTATCTCTGCAAGGACATAGACATAGAAACATTGAATTTGATGGAAGATAAGGACTGCTTGGCCCAGCCAGTCAGCCTATTTCCCTACCTAATGGATAAGCTGCAGATCCTAGTTAACTAACAGCCTACTTTTTCCTACCCTACCCCCTAGAATTGCCTTATGTCTGTCCCATGCATTCTTGAATTCCCCATCTGTTTTTGACTCCACAACCTCCTCAGGAAGGCATGGAATGGCAAGGTGGAGGCAGTCCAGAGGAGGGCAACTAAAATGGTGCAGGGTCTGCACCAGATGTTATGTGAAGAGCGACTAAGGGAGCTTAATATGTATACCCTCAAGGAAAGGAGGAAGAGGGGGCATGACTGAAACTTTCAAGTATCTCAAGGGAATCAACAAAGTCCAAGAGGGAAGCATATGAGATGTGCAAGAACAAGGGGGCACAATTCAAGGATAGAGGGGGGATGGCTCATGGGCAATGTGGGGAAGTCTTTTTTCATGGAGAGAGTGGTGGACACATGGAAAGGCCTTCCTGAGTAGGTCATGGGGTCACAAACAGTGGGGAATTCAAGAATGCATGGGACAGACATAAGGCAATTCTAGTGGGGGGTAGGAGGAAGTTAGCTAGGATCTAAAGAGTATGTAATAGGTAAAGAAATATTTTTATTATTATTTATTTATTTAGTAGTTCAGAAAGACCTTTGGGTGCAAGCTCTTTTACAAAGGCTCCACATCAGAGCGGAACATTTTACAATACAGTAATATGGTTTTACAGTTTGAGTACTACACATCGGCATAATGATAGCCCTCAGTGGTCAGCAGACAAGAAGTCCACACTACAAGCTCCCTCCTGAAGTAGGGACAGCACCAGAGCACTGTAGAAGGTAAAGACATCCTCCTTCAGACAGATGTTTTGTGGTGGGTGTTAAGAATGTGTCAACTGCCCCATTCTCCCACCCAAGACCAACCTCCTATATTGTCTCCTTCCTATGACATCACTTCCTGACACTCATTTTGTAAGTCCCCATTTTCCCATTTGCAGGATATACCTGTTGGCCACCAGAGGCTTAGTCCTCCTGCCTACCCACAACCTCTCTCTCTCTCTCTCTGAGCCAGAGCCCTTCTTTCCAGCCCTTCCAGCTTCACTGCCCACTTCTAATCCCAACATAGCTACTACCCTTAGCTGTACACCCCTTTCATAGCCTGTTTCTCCCACTCAGTTACCACCTCTGCCACTTCCACACCATCCCCACCTCCTCTTCCCCCTGCCAACCACCCACTCCACTTGTGGCCACTAGGAGCTGCTATTTCACACCCTGTTTCTAGCCCTGACCCTGCCAGCCCAGTCACCGTGCATGCCTGGATCTCTACACAACCTCAGCCCAAAGACATCCCCCCCCAGGAGTCTCAAACCTGGTACCGTATGTACCAAAGTCTGCAACACTACCACTACACCAAAGTGGCAGTCACCCTCACTGAAGCACTACCCTGACCCTTATTCTTCTATCATGATACAACTTTATCAGGCAATATGCTCTCTCTCCCACCGCCATTGCACATTACCATTTCGGCCCTCTTGGTGCTTGCCTCCCTCCAAGTGGACCACACTGGTAGCACATCAAGGACAGCACCTGTTAACCACCAAAGCACACCCAACCCCACCCACACCCTTGCCACAGATCCTAGGCCCCAGCACCCACTCCCCATTCACCCTCCATACCCCCCAGGCCATTCCTGGACCACCTCCTCACCACCTTTCCAGCTCTCCGCACCCTACCCATTCCCTTCACCCTAACTGCTCTTCCCCAATAACAGCACCGGGCTAGGGTCGCCAACCACTACTCCCGCTAGTAAGATTTCTCACACTATTGTTATTACTTTCAGGAAATGTTCATCCAAACCTGGGTCCCTCCCCCTCCTGCGCACCCAGGTCATCACTCACTGGACTCCGCATTGCCACCCTGAACATATGCAGCCTGCCAAAAAAATCTGCAGCACTCCAATGTTGGGCCACCCTTCACCAACCAGACATCATTGCACTAGTTGAGACCTGGCTCTCAAATTCTACCCCTGACTCAGTTGTCGCTCTCCTCGGTTTCACCCTATTCCGGGAAGACTAGGTGGGAAAATGTGGAGGTGGCTGTGTGATCTACATCAGGGATAACATTATTGGACACATGCTCCCACCCCCAGGCTCTTAAACTGTGCCCAAGCACTCACCTTAAAAATCACCCCGGACCCCTCCAGGGGCCCACTATACCTCACAGTATCCTACTGTATATTCCCCCTGAGAACCAAAAGCTGGCCCTCACATCCCTCACCCATTATCTCTCTACCCACCCTCACAAAGCTGAACAGATACTAATTGGGGACCTAAATATCAACTGGCTCAGTTCCTCGGCTGCACCAACAAAGGACTCCTTCTCTGCCCTCAACATGGCCCAATTAGTCACCAAACCCACTAGATTTCATCCCACCACTGGTACCAGCACCCTCCTGGATGTCATTATCGCCAACCCCCACAAAATCCAGGATATAAAAGTTCTACCTGACTCCTAGCAACCACTCACCCATCTTATCCTATTGACCTCCTCCACCCCTAAACCCTCAGCCCAGACCACCTTCAGTAGGCGTCTCTGCCCAGAGGGGTTAAAAAAACTCAAACAACTTCTCACACAAATGGACTGGCCCCCCATTAAAACAGCCCTCAGCATTGACATTGCACTCGACCTGTTCACACAGGCTTTCACTAAAACCTGTGATCTCTATGTCCCTCTCACCAAACTCCACACCAAATGACAAAATGCACAATGGATCACCCCCCCAATCCAAAAAATGAGAAAAAGGGACAATCTCTGGTACTAAGCCTTGGAGTCTGGCAGGAAGACTGATGGACAATCCTATCATGCTGCTCACAATAGTTTCACGTGTGCCATCCACAAGGCCAAAGCGGACTACTATCAATCCACTCTCACCGCCACATGGGGATCTACCCGGACCTTCCAGAGTAATATCAAAGAACTCAACAGTAAATCACAATCCCCACCTCCATCCCAGCTCTCCACAGATGGCACCACTTCCACTGACCCTCTCACCATAGCAAACTGTCTAAACACAACCTTCACAGATCTCAGCACTGTTCTCCCCAGTTGCTTCTTTGACTCCATACCCAAATCCCAATCCCCTGTCCTACAGTGCCTTCACTTCCTCCTGCATAAAATATTGATCCATGAAGCCCGTCCGTACCTACAAAATGCACTAAACAGCAACAACCCTAGCACAGATCCCCTAGATGCTAAACTCCTTCTGCTAGTCCTTGATGAGGTCCTAGCCCTCTCACGGACCTACTCAACAGATCCCTTTGTCTGGGGCAATTCCACCATGTCTGGAAGACTGCCGTTGTTACCCACATTCATAAAAGTGGTGACAACCTCCTGTAACTATCGAACCATCTCCATTCTCCCCCCCATCCAAAGCTTTAAAGAAAGTGGTTGCCACACAGCTCACAGAATACCTAACCAAGCATGACATCTTGTGTCCAGAGCAGCATGGTTTCCACTCAGGCCACAGCACTGCCACAGCCCTTGTCGAATTCACCAACTTTCTACACTCCTCCTTAGACTCTGGTAACATTGCCAGAGCTGTGTACATTGACCATTCCAAGGCCTTCGACACGGTCTGCCATCCTCTGCTTCTAGACTCTCTTTACCAACTCGGGTTCTCCTCAGGCTCCCTGGCTTGGTGTGCCAGTTGTCTCTCTGCCCAGACCCAATGTGTCAAAATAAATGGGACACTATCTGATATGCTACCTGTCTGCTCTGTTGTGCCCCAGAGCTCCATTCTGGGTCCACTACTCTTCACCCTCTACCTAAACACCTTGCCAAAGGCATGCTCTGGAAATATCCTACTGTATGCGGATGATGCAGTGCTCTATGCCTCACACCATAAACCTGCCCCCCCCCAAGACTCCCTCCAAAACACCTTCGCCCAGGCTGAAACATGGTTCAAGGATCGTAGACTGGTCATTAACCTAAAAAAGACGAAATCCATGATTTTCTCACACCACCAAAACAAAGCGAAAAATACAGCACTCCCCATCCTCCCCAGTACCTAGCACCCCCTTGAACAGGTATCCACCTACAAGTACCTGGGGCTTACCCTCAACACTGCCCTTACCTTCCATGACCACATAAACACACTAGCAGCTGCTGTAAACACTCAGATTGGGCTCATTTACTGGCACAAGGAATGCCTCCCTCCTGATGTCCTAAGGCTTACTTACCTCCTCCATACTGTCCCTAGTGGATTATGGGCTCCTGTTTATGGGACAGCAGATAACATCGCTCTTCAGAAAATTCAAATCTCCCTCAAGAAGGCCTGCAGACTCCTAACTGGTGCCCCAAGTCTCACCCACACCTGCTCCCTCTATTCCACTGCCAATATTCTCAATTTTGATGAAAGACTCCACTACCAGACCTGCCTTCTGATCAAGAAAATTCTGCTTGGTCTCTCCCCTCCTGGGGTCATCGTCTCCCTCTAAACTGCCACACCCTCAATCACCACCCGCTACTCGAATAAAGCCATCCTGACGGTACCTAGGGTAAAAACATCCCTTGCCCAGATATCTTTCCACTACAGGGCCCCTGACTGGCATAATATGCTCCCAGCCACCATCACCAGTACCCCTAAGATTGCCCCTTTCAAAGTGGCTCTACACAACCATCTCCTCAATACCTACTCCTGTAACTGCAACTAGCCTGCGCTCTCATGCCCTCTTGGGCCCAACCCTGACAAGGTTCACTATGGACTGCCACCACCTACAACAATGATTAGTCCATCACTGGCTCATGTGTAAGATGTAATAAAATGTAATGCAAGCTTTCTCATGTCAACAATGCTTCTTTTCTGTGCTTATGTAAATATCTGCAACCAAACTTGCATATAATCTGTATGTAATATCTGTAAACAAAGTCTGTAATCTACGCAGTACTGCTATTCTTGTGTACCTGTTACTCTTGCTGTATCTATTGTCCTCCATGTGACGAGGTACCTTTGTAAACGAGCCCTTGGCTAAGAGGTTGTTAAACCGATACTTCAAATAAATAAAAAATTTAAAATAAATACCCTAAATAAATAACACAAGTCATGTAAAGGCAGTGTCACAAAATTTGCAGTGATTTGATACTGTGTCAGAGAGTGAGAAAAAGGGGGGTAGTGAAGTAGAAGGAGAGATGGGGAAGTAGGAGTTTGAAAATGTATTAGAGAGGGAGAAAAAAGGGGGGTGGGGAAGTAGAAGGAGAGAGGAGGGAAGCAGCCTCAAGGGGCCTTGACAAGACTGGGTTGGATTATGTTGATGGTTTTGTGTGGGCAGAGGTGGGCAGGGCAGTCCTGTAGAGTGAAAGTGTGAATTTAGCAGGATAAGGCCAGGCTTGGTCAGGGAGGGTTTACCTGAAATGCAGGGTAGGAATTGTTGGGTATGTGGAGACCAAGTCTTGGATTGAGGGTGGCAGGATGATGGCCAACATGGCCTGCGAGTACTAACATAAGGGCAGGCAAGCAGGGCGGTGGGGTGGTGGCTTTAGAGGCAGGTACATTTTGAAGTTGTTTTTAGATGTTGTTTGAGACTAGTTTTGAATTCAGTCAGGCTGCTGGAAGCCAGGCGGTGCACAGGTAATTAATTCATCCAAAGGGATGCCCGATAGGAGAAGGCACATTGCCCTAGTGATGTGCGGCAGAAGAGGATGGACATTACCCCGCGCATCGGCACCTGGTGATACTGTGTGTGAAAATGGAGAACATTTTACTGTCCCATGGTATCTTATGTTTTAAAAACACTTCTTTAATTTATTTCAAACTGGTAGAAGGCCAACAGTTTGTTGTTTTGGTAGGGAGGATGTGAAAGAACAAGTTGCAAGCAATGACCTTTTTCATTATTAGATATTTATTTACATGCTCTCTGGGTTTTACTTTGTTTCAAAACATTTTTGATTAGCCTGATCTTGAATTTGCAAGCTGATTTTTCCCAAGACAGAGATTCAATGGTTCCACTCTTGATACAATAGATAAATATCCAAAACCTAATTTGCTAAAAATATCAATGAAATCAAACAGCAATGGTGAAGGGTTGTGTTACTAAATATTTACTAGAGTATAATATATGGGTCAATGAATAGTTTAGCATTCTAAAGTGTTACCAGTGGCAGTTGACCTAGTTCTGCCCATACTAAAACATTTTGCATTAAGTTTGATAACTGCAATATCACTTTATAGGTTTGAAGACTTTTACTGGGGAATCAAATTTACCCAAGCCCCACAGTTCAGCACCATACAAAATGAAGGCCCATTTTGGGGATTCAGAACTTGGAGTATACCAAGAATACATATATCCCATGTTGAAAATCTAATACAACAACAAGCTCTCTTTTTCTGAAGCATATTTACATGTTGCATCCATGCTAAATTTTCAGCAAGGCAAATTCCATAATAGATGATTTCAACTTCACAGACAACTCTCTGCCCAGAGGGAAGAATTTGCCTGTCTTCAGGCCACACTGGACAGCAGTAAGGGAGCCTTCCCCCAGGCAAGACTGGATGGTAGGAAGGGAACCTCCCCCATCCAAGGAGCACCAGAGCCACCACCACTGCCTCAGAGGTTGCAAAGAAAGCACAGCAGTTGGACCACAGTGGGCTCTGGGAGGGTGAGGATGGTGGAGCAGAGGCACACCCAGTCAGTTGTTCCATTCCACAATCCATACACCATTCTGGGGGAGCACAGCTCCCCTATGGATGCACCCACAGAGGAGATTAAGGAGGCTGAGAACACCTGTCACAAGGGAGGCCCACAGGAAGGAGGAAGAGGACACCATGAGGAAAGGAAGCAGCTCCTGGTGGGGGACTCAATTATTAGGGGGATAGAACTGGGGGGAGCAGGGAAAACTGAAGTAAGGTGCCTGCCTGGTGCCATGGCTTGGAGGGACAGGAAGCGCATCCTCAGGATCACGAGAACAGCTGCACAGGAGTCCGAGCTGGACATCATTGTCCACCTAGGGACAAATGACTTGGCTCAACATGAGATTAGAGCAGTGCAGAAGGACTTTGTAGAACTGGGGAGGGGCCTAAGACAAGTAGCACAAACAGTATCCTTCTCAGAGGTGTTGCCTGTCAATGGCATGAGTGAGGCAAGGGTACTTTGCACCATGCAGTTTAATGAATGGTTGAAAAAATTGCTTGGAGCACAGGGGTTTGGCTTCACTGGTGACTGGGGTTCCACCTGGAGGGACACCAGCCTATACTGGCAGGATGGTCTGCAGCTGTCCAGGAAGGGAACAAGTCTTTTGAGCTTCATTGCCAAGCTTTTAAACTAGTCAAGGGGGGAGGCACTGATAAGCAGCAGGAAAATCCCAGCCTCTCCCTACAAAACAGGGTACTAAACGAGAAAAAGACCAAGGTAGAAAGGTCAGTGGGGGATGCTGCAACTGAAGGTAAAGCCATCAAAAAATGGAAAGCAATGAGTACCAATGCCCATAGTCTGAGTAACAAGCTTCCTGAATTAGTGGCCTTGATGGAGGAGGAACATCTGGATATCGTGGCAGTCACAGAAACATGGTTCACACAAAACCATGACTGGGACGTAAACATACCAGGATACACTATCTACAGGAGGGACAGAGAGGGTACTAGAGGAGGAGGAGGAGTAGCTCTTTACATAAGGGAAGGAATCAAAGCAGCAGAACAAAAGGGAAAACAGGGAGGAGAAGAAGCATTATGGGTAAATTTGGAGACTGGCAATGGCAACACAATCTGCACAGGGGTTGCATACAGACCCCCTTCTCAGGGGGAGGAAATGGACAAGGAAATGATAGAAAGTATACTTAGTAAGGCACAAAAAGGGGAGATATTGCTGATGGGCGATCTGAATATGCCAGATGTTAACTGGAGTGCAGTTGCAGCAGCCACTTTGAAGAGTGGGGTTATTCTAGATGCCCTACAGGGGGCATGCCTTAGACAACTAGTATTGGAGCCCACTCGAGAGGGAGCAATCTTAGACCTGGTTCTCTCAAATGGAGATGAAGAGAGGATCACAGATGTAGAAGTGGGTAGCCATCTGGGAACTAGCGACCATCGAACAGTATGGTTCACAATAAACACAGCAATAGAGTCAAGCCATACAAAGGCAAAGGTACTGGACTTTAGGAGGGCTGACTTTGCCAAAATGGGTGAGTGCCTAAGGAATGCACTAGCAAATGGGCAGGAAGGAGGGGTGGAAGAACAATGGGGAATAATAAAAACTGCCATCACAGAGGTAACAATCCTTTGTGTGAAGCAAATAAACAAAACTAAACGATGTAAGAAACCACTATGGTTCTCAAAGGAAGTGGCAGTGAAGGTTCAAGAGAAAAAGAAAGCTTTCAGGAAGTACAAGGAATCACAGAAGGAGCAGGACAGAGAACTGTATCAGTTAAAGCAAAAGGAAGCTGGGAAGGCAGTCAGAACAGCAAAGGCCCAAACTGAGGAAAGATAGCCAACTCAGTTAAGAAGGGGATAAAACCTTTATAGGTACATCAGGGAGCTAAGGAAGACCAAGGGAGGGATAGTGAGGCTTAATAAAGAGGGGAAGGGTGGGCAGAGGGTGACTGTGAAAAGGCAGAGATACTAAACAAATATTTTTGCTCAGTATTTACAAAGGAAGTGGGGGAGATACCTAACACAAACAGTAGAAACATTCTGGATACAGAAGTTGATACCAGCCCATTTACAGAAGAAAGGGTTCTGAAAGAACTCTTAAAACTGAAGGTGGACAAAGCAATGGTGCCTGATGGAATTCATCCCAGAATTAAGATGAAAACCATCTGAGGACCATACCTGAAAGTCCACAGATAGACCCCAAGCGTTCGAGCAGAACCCCGTGATCCACAGTATCAAAGGCTGATGACAGATCAAGGAGAACAAGAATAGAACTATGTTTCCAATCTCTTGCCATCAGGAGATCATTGAGCACCTGAACCAGAGCAGTCTCGGTGGTATGCCTTTTACGAAAACCAGACTGGAGAGGTTCATATAGACTATGGATGGTCAAATGGTTGTCTAATTGAGTCGCCACAACTTTTTCAATAACCTTCCCTATGAAGGGGAGATTAGAGATCGGGCCATAGTTAGCTAGGTCATCCGGGTCCAAGGAAGTTTTCTTCAGAAGGGGGGGTCATCACCCCTTTCTTCAGAGAGCTAGGGAAAACTCTCGTCTCCAAGGAGCACCGAATAATCTGAGTAAGGATTGGGCCGATAACCTCACTACATCCCAAAATCAGGGAAGTAGGACCCGGATCCAACCTACAGCACGTTGGGCGCATCTCGCAGGCAATCCTCATAGTGTCTTCGAAATCCGGCAGGTCAAAAGTACTCCAGGAAATTCCAGGCACCAAAACAAAACACTGGTCAGCTGCAATAACCTTAGAATGAGGTCGGGGACATTGCCTCCAGATGTCTTCCACCCTATTAATGAAGAAACGAGCGATCTCTTCACAATCAGTCTGTGTAAAAACTCGATGGATCTGCTGACAGACTGGGTGGCACAGTCTGTCAACAGTTCTGAAGAGCTGAGCCGGTCGATTCTGAGCAGCAGAAATTTCCCTGGACAGGAATTCTGCCATCTTACGGGAAATTTCCGTTTGATAGGGCATATAAAGCTCTAACAAAATAAGATGGTCGGCATCCGAGGCAGTCTTCCTCCAACGACACTCCAACCTATGCCCCAACCTCCAGAGCCCTCTCAATGCCTCATCAAACCAAGGAACGACGGGATGGTGCGGAAGGGAGCAAACACGGGCAGGTGCAATCTGATCGAGGGCAGCCGAGATGGTCTCATTATAGGCCACCACAAGCCGCTCAGGATCAGAGCACAAATCGTCAAACAGCGAGAAGTCAAGGACCGCCATCAGGTCTTCAGGGACAACATCCTGCAATTGGCAGTACTTGACCAGCTCCACAGGGGCAGACCTACCCTGGGGGGCCTCAAAACTGAACCCAAATGAGTAATGATCTGACCAACCGACTGGTTCCACCACCAGATCGGACGCCTCGATCCCCAGGAGAAAAACAAGATCAAGAGAGTGACCACCTTTATGGGTGTTCTCTTATTTACTTCAGGACTAGGTCTTCAGTGTTAGCTATCCTCCTTTGAAAATAAATGTAAGATTCTTACTTTGTGTATTAATACAGCAAAATCACAAATAATGGTGGGAAGAAAACATAATAAGAAATGTTCTTAGTTTCTAAAATCGGATTACATAGAAACATAGAATTTGACGGCAGATAAGGACCGCTTGGCCCACCCAGTCTGCCCATTTCCCTGCCTACTGGATAAGCTGCAGATCCTAGTTAACCAGCAGCCTACTTCTTCTACCCCACCCCTAGAATTGCCTTATGACTGTCCCATGCATGCTTGAATTCCACCACTGTTTTGACTCCGACTCCTCCTCCGGAAGGCCGCTCCATGCATCCACAACCTCTCTGTGAAAAAATACTTCCTTAAATTACCTCTGAGCCACCCCTTCTATCTTCAAATTGTGCCCTTGTTCTTGCACATCTCTTTTTTGAAAGATGCTACCCTCTTGGACTTTGTTGATTCCCTTGAGGTACTTGAAAGTTTTTATCATATCCCCCCTCTCCCTCCTTTCCTCGAGGCTATACATATTAAGCTCCTTAAGTCTCTCTTCATATGTCTTCCGGTGCAGACCCTGCACCATTTTAGTTGCCCTCCTCTGGACAGCTTCCATCCTGTCTATGTCTTTGCGGAGACTGGGTCTCCAGAACTGCACAGAGTACTCCAGATGGGGTCTGACCAGCTGTCTGTACAGAAGGATAATAACTTCCGGTTTTCTACTGGTGATGCCTCTCCCTATGCATCCCAGTATCCCCCCAGCCCTCCTTGCTGCTCTCTCACATTGCTTGCCCACCTTTAGGTCATCTGATATGACTACCCCCAGGTCCCTTTCCATTTTTGTTGTTGTTAGTATCTCACCCCCATTGTGTACTCTTCCCCTGGGTTTTTGTTTCCCAGGTGCATTAACTTGCACTTCTTAGCACTGAATCTAAGCTGCCATACATTTGACCATTCCTCTAACCTTGCCAAGTCCCTTTTCATCCTTTCCACCCCACCTTGTGGATCAACTCTGTTGCAGATCTTTGTGTCATCTGCAAAGAGACATACTTTTCCTTCCAGTCCCTCTGCAATGTCGCTTATAAAGACATTGAAGAGGACCGGTCCTAATACTGAACCCTGTGGTACCCCACTAGTAACCCCCCTTTCTTCAGAGTGGACTCCATTTACTATTACTCTCTGTGTCCTATTCTCCAGCCAATTTTTTACAGGTGCTCATCTTGGGACCCACTCCCAGGCTAGCTAACTTTATATTACATCTTTGTGTGGGACTGTGTCAAATGCCTTGCTAAAGTTCAGGTAGGCCATGTCTCAGCCCCTCCCTGATCTACTACTTAGGTCACCCAGTCAAAGAAATCTATCATATTTGTCTGGCATGACCTTCCTGCTGTGAATCCATGCTGCCTTGGGTCCTGTCCCTCTGGCCTCTAGATACTCGACAATTCTTTCCTTCAGAAGTGATTCCAACATTTTCCCTACCACTAAGGTTAAATTAACAGGTCTGTAGTTTCCTGCTTCTGCCTTGCTCCCACTTTTGTGAAGGGGAATCACATCTGCTCTCCTCCAGTCCTCGGGTACCACCTCATCCTCCCATGATTTGTTAAAAAGGGTAGTCAGTGGTGTCACTAGTTCTACCCTTAGCTCTTCTAGAATTCTGGGATGAACCCATCAGGCCCCATTGCTTTGTCCACCTTCAGTTTTAAGAGTTCTTTCAGAACCCTTTCTTCTATAAATGGGCTGGTATCAACTTCTGTATCCAGAGTGTTACTACTGTTTGTTTTATGTCTACCTCTTCATTTGTAAATACTGAGCAAAAATATTTGTTTAGTATCTCTGCCTTTCACAGTCTCCTCTGCCCACCTCCCTCCCTTTATTAAGCCTCATTATCCCTCCCTTGGTCTTCCTTTGCTCCCTGATGTACCTATAAAAGGTTTTATCCCCCTTCTTAACTGAGTTGGCTATCTTTTCCTCGGTTTGGGCCTTTGCTGTTCTGACTGCCTTCCCAGCCTCCTTTTGCTTTAACTGATACAGTTCTCTGTCCTGCTCCTTATGCGATTCCTTGTACTTCCTGAATGCTTACTTTTTCTCTTGAACCTTCACTTCCACTTCCTTTGAGAACCATAGTGGTTTCTTACATCGTCTTGTTTTGTTAATTTGCTTCACACAAAGGCTCGTTACCTCTGTGATGGCAGTTTTTATTATTCCCCATTGTTCTTCCACCCCTCCTTCTTGCCAGTTTGCTAGTGCATTCCTTAGGCACTCACCCATTTTGGCAAAGTCAGCCTCCTAAAGTCCAGTACTTTTGTCTTTGTATGGTTTGACTCTATTGCTGTGTTTATTGTGAACCATACTGTTCGATGGTCGCTAGTTCTCAGATGGCTACCCACTCTACATCTGTGATCCTCTATCCATCTCCATTTGAGAGAATCAAGTCTAATATTGCTCTCTCTCGAGTGGACTCCAGTACTAGTTGTTAAGGCATGCCCCCTGTAGGGCATCTAGAATAACTGCACTCTTCAAAGTGGCAGCTGCAACTGCACTCCAGTTAACATCTGACATATTCAGATCACCCATCAGCAATATCTCCCCTTTTTCAGCCATTCTAAGTATACCTTCTATCATTTCCCTGTCCATTTCCTCCCCCTGAGAAGGGGGTCTGTATACAACCCCTGTGCGTATTGTGGTGCCATTGCCTGTCTCCAAATTTACCCACAGTGCTTCTTCTCCTCCCTGTTTACCCTTTTGTTCTGCTGCTTTTTTCCTTCCTTATGTAAGAACTACTCCTCCTCCTCCTCTCTTTACCCTTCCTGTCCCTCCTGTAGACAGTGTATCCTGGTATGTTTATGTCCCAGTCATGGTTTTGTGTGTACCATGTTTCTGTGACTGCCACGATATCAGATGTTCTTCCTCCATCAAGGCCACTAATTCAGGAAGCTTGTTACCCAGACTAAGGGCATTGGTACTCATTGCTCTCCATTTTTGATGGCCTTACCTTCTGTTGCAACATCCCCCACTGACCGTTCTACCTCAGTCTTTTTCTCATTTAGTACCCTGTTTTGTAGGGAGAGGCTGGGATTTTCCTGCTGCTTATCAGTGCCTCCCCCTTTGACTAGTTTAAAAGCTTGCAAATGAAGCATTTAAACCGATTGCTCAAAAGACTTGTTCCCTTCCTGGACAGATGCAGACCATCCTGCCAGTATAGGCTGGTGTCCCTCCAGGTGGAACCCCAGTCCCCAATGAAGCCAAACCCCGTTGCTCCGCACCATTTTTTCAACCATTCATCAAACTGCATGGTGCCAATTACCCTCGCCTCCCCATGCCTTTGACAGGCAGCACCTCTGAGAAGGATACTGTGTGTGCTACTTGTCTTAGGTCCTCCCCAACTCTGCAATGTCCTCCTGCACTGCTCTAATCTCATGATGAGCCAAGTCATTTGTCCCTAGGTGGACAATTACATCCAGCTCAGAATCCTTGCAGCTGTTCTCATGATCCTGAGGATGCGCTTCCTGTCCCTCCAAGCCATGGCACCAGGCAGGCACCTTACTTCAGTTTTCCCAGCTCCCCCCAGTTCTATACCCCTAATAATTGAGTCCCCCACCAGGAGCTGCTTCCTTTCCCTGTGGTGTCCTCTGCCTCCTTCCTGTGGGCCTCCCTTGTGACAGTTGTCATCGGTCTTCTCTGCAGGTGCATCCATAGGGGAGCTATGCTCCCCTAGAATTGTGTATGGATTGTGGAGTGGAACAATTGACTGGGTGTGCCTCTGTTCCATCCTCCTCACCCTCCCTGAGCCCACTGTGGTCCAACTGCTGTTCTTTCTTTGCAACCTCTGAGGTAGTGGTGGTGGCGCTATTGTTCCTTGGATGGGGGAGGTTCCCTTCCTACTGTCCATGTGGCGTGGGGGAAGGTTTCCTTACTATTGTCCAGTGCGGCCTGAAGACGGGCAACTTCCTCCCTCAGGGCAGATAGTTGTCTGCAAATAGGGCAGCATCTCAGCCTCCAGAAAGACTCTGGAAGACTGCTGCCCCACAGCCATTACATTGCACTACTCCCCACATGTTTATCTAGTTTTTTTTTGTATTTGTGTGTGTGTGTGCATGCATGTGTGATTTGTTATATAGAAATATATATATTATACAATGTGTATGCTTATATTGTCAGTGCAGTGTGCTAGAGAGGATATGACAGTGAAATGCACCTTGCACTTGAGGAAATGATGTCAGAACCTCAGGTATAAAGGAACTATTTCAGGGGTGGGTGGGGTGAGGGTGGAAGGGGTTGGGCCTAAACTGTGCCCTCACAAAACAATCAGCTAAAAGCTCTCACCCACCACTGCGATGAGTGCCTTCCTGTCAGCAAGATACCCTACACAACAATTTGACAGAGAAAGTACCCTGCTAATCAAACAAAGAAAAATCCAGACATCCAAGTCAGACACAGGTAAACTTCTCCAGCCCCAAAACAGCCTGGAGCACTGCTATCTGCACTGGCTGCCTATACAGTGGCAGATCACCTTTAAAGTATGTCTTTTGACCTACAAAGCCCTACATGGGTATGGTCCTGACTACTTGAAAGAGCTCTTGGTGCCTTACACCCCTTTGAGACAGCTTCGCTCGGCTGACGAGGGGTTGCTGGAGATTCAAGGGTTAATTTGAAGTCTTCTGGAGCCTGTGCTTTTGGCTTTGTGGCTCCATCCTCTGGAATTCTACCCCATCCGTCTTGAGAGAGTACAATAGTGGATATCTTTAAAAGGGCTTTAAAGTCCTTTTATGGAATAAGGCCTTCATCCATATTGTAATTGGTTTTATTTGTTGAAATTGCTGTTCTGTTTTATTGTATTTGTTGCCTGGTTTTATGAACTGTACAGTGCCTTGAAAACTTGAAAGGTGCTTAATGAAATACATTTTATTATTATTATTATTATTATTATTATTATTATTAACTAGGTCAACAGTGTAGGCGAGACAGCAAAGCTTTGGTTGGGAATTTTTAGGTTATGTAAACCTTTTCATTCACTGAATCCAGCATTGAGTTCATGTAAGTATTAAAAGAGTTGGTACGTAATAAACAACTTTGCTTTATTCCATTTGTAGTAAAGCTTTCTGTGAGATCCTCCCAAGAATGATTGACCTTCACCCATCGCCTTGGTGTAAGGCTGTGATAACTGAAAGGAGATTGAGGAAAATATGATCACCTCCATCTTCTGCCACAATAGGTTGCTATTAATCATAACACATGTGTGAGACAGAACAATAAAGGGTATATATGCCTTTTCCTTTTTTAAACGATAGAGATTCGTTTAGCTATCTAAGGTAGATCTTTACTCCCTGAAGCCAAATTAAGCCTCTGACAGGATTTTATGTTGCTCTGTCCATAACTGGAATCTGTTAAGTATAATTTTAGAAAAAAGGATGTTTTGAGAATTATCTATAATGGATATCAGAAGATACACCAGTTGATCTGTTTGTGATCCTTTATTTTTAAATAGTGGAAATATTATAGTGCATTTTCACAAATAAATACTCTTTTGTGATAATACATTTCCAGTATATAGGTATATTAAATAAGGGGCCCACCAAGAAGGATTAAGTCAATAAATGTCTGCTGGAATACACAGAAACATAGAAACATAGATTTTGTCAGCAGAAAAGGCCCTTTAGGCCCATCTAGGCATCCGGACCTGGAGTTGTGTGATGTTTTTCGATTACTAATAGTATATGAAACTTTTTCTAATGAATGCAACTGTAAGCCCCCAACTTCTCCTTTATATAAATTATGTGAATGTGCCCGATGATGATGTCATATAGAAAAGGTTTGTTGAAGAAGGAATTCTGTTCTGTAGACTGTGTTAAGGTTAAAATATGTTGTTCCAAATTCACTGTGCCATCACTACTTGAAGTCAAAAGGTTTTAGAGTCATTCGCAAGTGCTGCAGCCTGCGTTCCATGTTTTTCCTAAGTGACTAAATATATTTTTTGTTTTTCCTCTTGTAAACCTTTTTAGAAGCATTTCTCAGTCTATTAAGTTCTCTTACGTTCACTAGTTGTTTCTTGTTTTATTTTCTTCACACTTTTGTTTAATGGGCTTTTCACAAGTTCACAAAGTTAAAAAAAGGATAAGGAGCAAAAAGGCTGTATGCTCATGTTTGCTCCTGACTATGGGCAGTATGCCAAAGTACTACCTTGTGCAAGAAACCTATCCAAACTATGTTTAAAACTATCTTTATTCTGCTCTGTAATAGATCTCTTATTAAACAGTGTATCCTTTTTCACTCTTGGCATTATCTCCTTATATACTGTATCTTAGTCCTCAAAATATCATAAATCTTATGTACTGAATCACAAGTAGAAGGCACTTCCTTTGCCATAGTTTAAATTCCTGGGGCCAGATTCACAAAGCGTTGACTGCAAGCTGTGACAATAGCAGCTTGTGGCAATGGCCCCTGCATCCTGGACTTTTTGCCAGATGCAGAAACAAACAGGGTCCAAGAGTCTATGTCCTGCGGCTTGTGGCATCTGTGTAAGGTAGGGCACAGCCCCCATGGATGCCGCAAGCCGCAGAATGGGGGGGGTAGCAGATGAGCCCACAGAACAGAGCTGTGGTGCCCCATGCCCACCCCTGATCCCAGTCAGCTGTGGACCCCAGCCCCAATCCCCCTTAATATGAATAGTCCCCCCCGTCCACTCCCGTAACACCCTGGTAGTCTAGTGCCTCTCCCCACCCGGGAGTGCAACCTCCACCCCCCAATACCCTCCAGTGACTGGCACAGCCTCCACTCACCACCATGGGACTATTCATATTAAGGGGATTGGGGCTGGGGTCCACACCTGAATAGGATCAGGGTATGTGGGGAGTGGGGCCACTGGATCACCAGGGTAGTATGGGGCATATATGTTGCCCAGTGTGCATGGTACCTGTGGGGCTGGGATGTGGATGTGAGGTGTGGGAGGTGGGCATTGGGGCTGGGAAGGGGGATGCTCAGGCAGCTCAGAGAGCTGTACACCTGGCAGTATCGGGATGGGGGTGGGTGATAGCCCACACTGGGCATTGTGCTGGATATTATGGTGACTGTAAGCACGGGGGGGTGCTGTACATTAGGAGTATGGGGCTGGGGGGAGCCATGGTGGCCCCACAGTTGTGCAGCACTGGCTGTACATTGACAACCTGCAGTGGATGGCAAAGACCACTTATGCCACCTCATAGTGGGTGCAAGTGTTCTTTGACACATGTCCACCGGGGATTCTTTCTGAATCCCGATTTGGGACTTTGACGCCACCCATCCTGAATAGGGTGCATTTTCTGCCATTAACCCCTTTACACCACGTAGCAAGGGGGTTTATGGCACATTGGTGCAGCTGGGTGCAGGCAGCCTGCAGCATGTCGCAGGCTGCCTTTGTGAGTCCCAACATGACACAACTCAGGATGCAAGTGCTACTTGCACCATATTTTTGGACGCAAGTTACCTTGCATCCTGAGTTGCCTTTTGTGAATCCGGGCACTTGTTTTTTATAATAAGAAAACGGATTCTTGTTCACTGGAAAAATATACCTAAGATAATTTATAACACCCCATTTTATTATTTTTCTGTTTCTTATTTCTAATTCATTTACAGGAGTATTGTTATTGCTAAACTGATCTACTGTAAGTCAAAATATAGTCATGATACCATCATTCTGACAACAGATCAGTTGTATTTTATAAAATGAGAAAGGAGAATGTCAATACTTGATTGGGCAAGAACAATCACAGAACCATGCATTAATCTAGTCCAGTTGGTAGTCATTTTGATCTTCAGCCTGACTACATATTAAAACACCATTAAAGTTCTAAAAAAATCAAACACATTGGCAGCAATTTTTTTCTTGCTGCTACACTACTTCAATGTATTGGCCTCTTAATTACCCCCACCCAATAAGAATATAAATCCATAACAGTAACAGCATGTACCAAACGTTAGAAGGCACTGTTTCTAATGTTAAAAGCATTTCGTTGGGAGTGCTGCAAGGCTCTATTGTCATCCCCTTCCTCTCTAGTCTAGTCATAAACAGACTCCCAGTCCTAGAGGCCTGTCTGACATCTAAGGCACTCTTATACTCTATGCTGACATTGATGTTATCTACACCAGTAGTACACAGCAGGAAAAAAAACAAGACCTTGCTGTTCTCAGGGCTCCAATTGAAAAAAAGATCCATCCCCTAGATATTTTAAATGATAAAGGAGATAAACTGGGACAGGCTGAATCTTTCTAATATTTAGGCGTTACCCTGGGTGACACTTTATCATTCTCTCCATACTTGGACAACATTGTTAACCATTGTGAACAGAAAGCTAGGCGAACTATTCAGGACTCACCTGAACCTCACTACTGAAGCAAGGTGCCTTGTAGTGTCCTGCATGGTCATACCAATTCTGGACTGCGGCTTCCCTGTCTGTGCAGCAGCTTGTGACTCCATACTTAACAGAGCTAGAGCAGTGCTTAATAACGTTTGTTGCTTTGCACTGGGGGCTGACATGCTTGCACATAGATATTCTCTTTATACCCGGATTACCTGGCTCCCCCTACATGAAAGGCTAAGATATTAGACCTATTTGTATGTTAAAAAGGCACTGTTGGGCAACCCCCCATTACTAATTCATACCTTCTACTACCCCAATCAATACACTACCAGGAGCATGTCTAGGAAAGCCCTATGAGATACCTTTCTGTAAAACTAGCCTTGGCAAGCACCCGTTTGCAGTAAGAGCATCTAAATGGATCAAGGACTTACAGTACCTAAAACCCTTGTAGGACTCCCTAAAATTGTTTAATTCAAGAATGCTCTGAGAACAGAACTCACAGAAAGTACCAAATGCACCTGGTATGTCTAATTAGAATCCCTTGGCTCATTTCTCCCCCTAGTTCTTATAGACTGTGTGCACACAGGCATAAAGAGCTTCCAGTACTCCCTGCTGATTGTGCTCCCCTGGACCTCTTGTTTTCTAGTTACTGCAGTTTTTATATACAGTAGTCTGTTGACAATGTTCTGCAGGAGCTACTGGTTTCTGCTGCTGACTACTCTCCACATGAGCTGCAGTTACTGTTTTACCAACTGTAATAAACTCAAGATTACTGTTTTATGAATCATCTTCTTGACTCAGATGTGGAGCCTTTACAAATGAACAGTTGTGCTAAAAGATATAATCGGAATGATGAAATAAATAAATAAAAACATGTTTAATTGAAGTGACTTGGTACTGAACAGACACTCCAAATGTGACACTCACACTTCCTACCGACATAGTCCCATTGCCCATAATAACAAAGATTTTCTTTCCAAAAGAATAGAAAAGCACTGTTACTAATAATAAATAATGGACCCTATGCACTAAAGGGCAGGTAATATGTGCCTGAGGTGCATACCCTGTCCATGTACCTACACAGTCCTAGACAGGTGCTGGGTAAGTGGTATGCAGTACCGCTAGCACCTGAGGAGCTCCGGTCCACAACCACACCTCCATGGTGCACATGGTCATGCGGGTGGTAAGGGTGGAGCCGCAGCCCCGGCCAGGCCTTCAATCAGATGCCCATACCGGGTTCCTAAGTGGACCCCTTGCATCCTTGCAGAGGGCACAGGGTGTAGGAGGAGAGCCATGTATAGTGGCTTAGCTGCACACTGATGGGCAGGCACCTTGCTCTATTGCCCCTGCCCTCCCCTGCAGCATATCAGGCAGAGGCAGCAAAATAGATCTAATTTGTGGTGCCCCC
Organism: Neoceratodus forsteri; assembly: GCA_016271365.2. Lineage (NCBI taxonomy): Eukaryota > Metazoa > Chordata > Ceratodontiformes > Ceratodontidae > Neoceratodus > Neoceratodus forsteri. Next base: position 154,369,577 of record CM057449.1, on the reverse strand, counting down.
ACACCTGGCAGTCAGACAAAATATGGGCACGTACCGAGTTATGCCTGGTCTCAGTAGGTGTACCCAGCACCTTCTGTGCCTGGCAGTACGTGGCTTTGTGAATGCCACATAGTGCAAGCATGCCCCTGAAATGCCCCCTGTGTGGATGTCCCTGAGGGGCTCTTTGAGGTGAGCACATAAGTGCCTTGCACTGCACTTAAGTGCCCTTGGTGAATGCCACCGGGGGTCCTGTCTGTGGGACCCCCCAGTGAGTGGCAATCACCCACGAGGTTGCCTATGCACCTCAGATCCATGGCACATAGGCAATGCATTTGTTTGTGCATAGGGCCCATTGTTCATACTCATGTAGTAAGGGTAGTAGTAGACTATATGACTCATCTGGATTACCCTCCTACTTCTCAGTGGTAGAGTTTAATTTTGTTTTGTGACATGTACAATATCTATCAAAGTAAGATTTGAACCATTCTTTATTTACACAATTAAGCACTACTGTAAACACCATAGTCACCACACTGCTGGACCCCCCCATTGAATAGTCAGTGAGACTGGAAATGAAAGGGAGTTGGCCAGCCTTCTGCTTCCATGCATTGTCCACTGGTGCATTCTGACTATTTTACTAATTTCTGTGTATTTGCACTTTGCATCCAATAAAATGCTTTCCAGCTCTGCAGCCCTGTGTGTGCATGCCCTGTTTTGATGGTGGAGTAAAGTTTAGATATATTCCACACAAGCAGGCAAGAGAACCATTGAGCCAGAGTTTGCATTTCCCTTCCTTTTAAAACATTTCTGTCTGTCTGTCTGTCATTGTCTTTCTCTTGTGTCACAATTGTTGTTTTCTGTTTCTCTGTTGCAATACACTCCAGACGTATCTTTCTCTTTTGCAGAAACAAAAGAATAGCCAGGTGGCACATCCTAGTCCCTATCATACACTTATTTTTTAAAATAGAATCCGCATCAGTGTGTCTGAGAGGTGGAGGAGATATTCACAATGATGTAAACCTAAACACCACAACTATAGAAGATACACAAGAACAACTTTCCTTTAGCAAAACAAAAAAAAAAAATAAAATCATGATGATCCAGCAAGAAAAATAACTATTTCACCAAAAAGTCATGAAAAAAAAATGTTTTTTACTATGTAAATGTACTTTTTTAAAATTACTTGCAGTAAAAAAAAAAAAACATTTTACTGGCAAAGTAATACATTTCAGGACATGTGTTGAAATAAATCTATCTTCTCAAAACATACTCAGTCATGTGTTATTGTTTGCATAAATTGAAATCACAGAGTTCCATACATTACAAAAAAAAATGAGGTAGGAGATCACTAGTAAATAAGCTTATAGTGAATGGTGGAATGTTGTTCTCACCCAAAATCCAGCCTTACAAAAACACTGTTCATCCACACACACTTAAATGAATGGAATGCTGTTCTGACCATACATGCAGAACAGCAATCCATTCATTTAGAATTTATAGCGCCAGCCAGGGTTTAAAAGCATACGCAGAAAACCGCAAGTTTCATCATGCAACATCACTTACTGGTACACATTCATTGCAGCAGTGGTTTTCTGAAAGGGAACAGATCTTTTGCTATTACACAGACTGAAGGATCAACCAGATATGAAACAGTAACTTAGGTTTTCACCACGGTGTCTATTTCTGCTGTCGCCTAGCAAGAGGTTCCGCTGCCATGTTTTTTTTGTGTAAATCCCACCTACAGCAGAGCATCAACCAATGGACATATGCGCTGTAACGTTAGGGAAGCCCAGTCCCTAGCAACCACCCCACTCTGTCTCCTAGCAAGGGGGACAACAATTTCTTTATCCATAATGTAAATATATGTTGGAAGCCTAAAAATGTTTTAAAAATAATTTGCGTGGCACCATACACAATAAAAAATACAGGATGGTTAACCCAAAGCAGAACCATGTGTTCTGCCACCTCAGGGTCTGATTCCCAAGGACCCCTCGAGCTTCACTCTTGAGGTCACAAGGAATCAGACCCCTCTGTGGCAGAACACACTGGTTCTGCATGGTTACCCATCCTATATTCTCTGTCATTCAATCTTGGCATTCTGATGTCATCAAAAGCACTTAGTCTTCACTCTCTTGGCTTATGATATCACCTAAATCCCTTAATGGGATTACATTTCATTCTGTTATTACCCTTTGCAAACTGTGTGAGGCCTTTCGGCACCATGCAGTTCTGCTTAAAGTTGGACCAGCATAACATTCTGTGGTGATTTGCATATGCAGCCCATGATGCTTTGCATTGTGTAGGCATGTGTGATTTTGTATTTTCTTGAAACTTGGCTTCCCAGCCAAATGCCCTTTGGGGTAACCCTTGCCTCAGTGTTTGTGCACAGAGGTTCTTTGTATTTTATTAATGTTGTCTTGACTATTATACTATTGATATACAAAGCTACATGAGTAGGACAAATTACAAGATATCATTCTTACAAAATTTGTGAATTAAAGGATATGCAGAAGGTCACTGTCTTAATTTTGCATAGAAATTATTCCTGAGTAAAAAGTTTTGTGCTTTTTGATTAACGTACCATTTTTAAAGTTGTTCTCTGTCTTGGAGTACTTCAGCATATTGAATGAGAAATATCTTTGTTTTGGTCTTAACATTAAGAACATCTCCGCATCCTTTAGAATTTGCATTACATGTAGCTTCTCAAATAATTTTCACTCAGCTGAATTCCTACAGTGTGGCACTGTCAATGTTTTCAACAGTAGTTGAACATTTATACCTTGCTACCCATTGCTTCAAGGCAAATTCTGATATTTTTTCCCAGAAAAATGTATGTGTTGCAGCTGAATGACCCTAATCATCCATACATACTGAATTACTATATTTCATTTTAATCAAAGGTTACCATAATAATATCTTGTTAGCCAATCAGATTGCAAACTGCCCATGACTGCATAAATGCTGTTTTTCAGTGGTGTGACAATTTGTACTCCGGAATGAAGAGTAATATGCAGGGGTGTTTTCTTCTCCCGAAAATGGTAGCCCTTGTTTTTTTAAAACTTAGAACTATTACACGATCATGTAATGTTTTTAAAACTAAAAGAATGAGGAAAGCAATTTGTCAGTCCAGTGTCCCAATGGAAAATTAATTAAAAGGACAGTTTTGGAAGGTGCCTGCTCAGATGCATTTTTTTTAAGTTTTTATTTATTCTTTTGATAGTAGTAATAGTTTATTGATCAGTCTTAAGACCGTTACAATTTTCAAACAATGTACAATTTAACAACATCACTGATTCAGTTGCAATAAGTTACAAACATAGTATTAAAATTCATAGTATAAAAAGAAACACAACATAAATTTAAAATAGCAGCAGGATATTCAATTGTAGTTTAACAATAGTCTACATGGCAAGCGATAGACCCATCCTAGAGTCAAAGAGTAAAAAGCAGTTATCTCATAAGTGCATCCACTGATACCTCAACTGTAACTGCATAGATTGCAGAAAAGATAGTAAAACATATCTTGCCACAGCAGCATCCATAGATAAATTAGGAGATTTAAACAGACCTGTAAGCTTTAGTATGAAACCTACATGCTGCATCAATATAGCCTGCAAGTGTATAATAATTTCATTATTTGTTGTGAGAAATATATTTTGCAACACAGCCTGGCCATCAGTTTGTACTGTATCACAGATTGGCCTTAGCCACTTTTCCCTAAACTTTATGTACAGTACCATGGGAATACAATAAACACATTATCTCAGGATATTGGGAGGAACAAGAACAATATCTATCTTCAATATTAGTACTCCTTTGGTATCTAGCAGAAAGTATATTGCTAGGGAACAGTTCTAACCTGTACTTAGTGTAAAGTGGTCTAAGTTTATAATCCGTAAGTATATCAAGATAAGGTCGATAGTGGTGGGAGATCTCATTTGCTCTTAACCATGAAGAAACATGAAGAGTAGGTACAAGGGGCTGGATATTCAAACTGCGCCGGGCAGGGGCGCAAGCCCAGGTGTAGCTCAACTGGGCTGTGCCAGGGCATGGACCAGATGATATTCAATGGTGTTGCGCCATGGCACAGCACCATTGAATATGGCACTGATGACTCATGCACTGTGCATGGCGCAGTGGCACTGCACCAGTGCAAGTGGCAGAATGGAGCAGGGGGATGTGCCAGTGCAAATGTAGTTGCACTAGGTGTATCAACCATGATATTCAGCACTGGGCTTGTAAATGAGGCCATTATGCATGCAAGGTGCAAATGGAGTCATTTGCATGTCATTATGGCCCCATTTACATGTGGTGCACTGATCCCTGGTGACTTGTACCTGGCGCCCTGCCAGGCTGCAGCCATCGGGGACCAACACCCCGTGGTCCCATAGCTGTTTCCCTGCTCCCATACTCCTGATTGCAGGCAGAGGTCCTGTAATAAGTAAAACAAAAGCAGTTGCTGTGCTCAACAGCCAGGCAGGGTGCTGGTTAAAGGTTCCTGCCTTACGATTAAACACATAACTATAGTAAACCAGCACTCCAGAGCCAGGAGTTTACCTTAATAAACTCCAGAGAAGGAAGTCCATGTATCTGATGAAGCCCTTACATGGAAAAGCACCAGGGAAGTTTGCTTTTGAGATGGACTTGTACCTGCTTGTACCTGCTTTTCTAAAATATTGGAGAAGTTATCTCAAAAATAAACATTCAATTTTGATTTGCAACAAATTGTGTCGCATGGACTTCCTTCACTGGAGTTTGTTAAGGTAAGCTCCTGGCTCTGGAGTGCTGGTTTACTATAGTTAAGAGGTCCTACAATAACTCTGGTGGTCCAGTGGATACTCTCCCACTACCCGATCGCGGGCATTTGTAAATATAAACCCTGGTGGTCCAGGGGAATGCCCTCAGTGCCCAATCACTGGCATGGTTTATAACACACCCTGGTGGGTCAGTGGAAGGTCCCCATCTCCCGATCATGGGCATATGTGAAGTAACATCCCTGGTGGTCCAGTGGATCCCTCCCCCATCGCCTGATCACAGGCAGACATGGAAGAAGCCCTGTTGGTACTGTGGACCCCTCACCCACCCACTGGGGTTCCTTGTCACCCAGCAGCCCCCACAGTCACTGGTGGGCAGCAGCACCCTGTCTGCATACCTCCCAGCCACCTGCTGACTGACAGTGTACAATACGGTCTGTCGCCAGTTGGTCTACCATGTGGACCCAGTGGTCATGCTGACCATACTGTACTACAGGCATGATATGTAATGAATGTTCATTCACATATTGGTTTGTAGACAGTATGATCAGCATGCCCATTGGTCCATGCAGTGGACCAATGGGCATACAGACCATACTGTATACTGTCAGTTGATGGACAGCTGGGAGGCAAGCTGGCAGGTGCTGCCACCCGCCACTGACTGGGGGTGCAGGGTGGTGGGGGACTTCAGTGGTGGAGGGGTGGGGTCCACTGACCACAAGGCTTCTTTTGCTATGTCCACCTGCGATTAGGCAATGGGTGGATTCCACTGGACTATCAGGGATGCTAATTTCACATATGCCCATGATCAGGTGACAGGGGGACCTTCCACTGGACCACCAGGTTATGTTACAACCTATGCCCATGATCGGACACTGGAAGGCATTCCTCGGGACCACCAGGGTTTATTTTTGCATATGCCTGTGATCGGGCAATGGGGGAGTATCCACCAGACCACCAGGGTCTTTTATGCACCATATGCCCATGATCAGACAATGGGGGTGGTATCCACTGGACCACCAGGGATTTACAGGTACAGTCACCCATGATCAGGCAAAGGGGCAGGAGGGCACAATGCTCCCAGGGCAGGGGGCTTGGGGTCAGTGTTCAGGGTGGGCGGGTGGCCACTCACAGCTGGTGGCTGCCATATTGTGCCATACAATATGGTGGCTCACCTGTGGGTGACCTGGGCTTGTTCCTGGTTTTACCAGGCACAACTTTGCACCCCCTTGAGTGGTGCAAGGTGGGTGTGTGCCAGCATATGTGCCACACATCCCAGGCTAAATATCAGGATGTGCCACATATGCATGGACACGCCCCTCTCACTTGGATTGCATACATTACCAATGCGCCCAGTGGATAAGAAGTTGCACATTGCAATTTACCCCTTTGAATATTGCACCGGGGCACACTGGCGGGTTGCGCGTTGCTCATCCCTGTTGTGAAATGCACAATCCGTTTGAATATCCAGGCCTAGGAATAAATCTTGATTTTTAAATTGAGCAATAATTCTATTTGTGGCAGAATTCTTATATTTAAGATAAATTTTTATACCTCTGGATTGATAGATTTTTAAATTCTCTCATTCAGCAACTTGAATAATTTTTAAAAATACATACAAGCCAATCTGATTGTAAGTGACCCAAATTGAGCCACGAGTATTGTCCCATTAATGCTAAATGAGCCCACTCTCTTTAGATCACACTGAAAGAGCTTAATCCAGTAATTTATTTTTCTTGCAGGCAAGAAAGCCTGTAGACAAGGTAACTCAGATTCTGCCCTAGTAATAACTGAAGAAATTGAATTTCCAAGACCCATACTGGATCTCAGAAGCATATTTAAAGGAATTTCCAGAGAATTACTATGTTGTGTAGTCCAGATTTCACTAGTAAATGCAACCTGCACGTTATACTTAGCTTTAATAGCAGTCAGTAATGGACTGATTGAATTGCTGCCATACTTTCTATTGAAAGAATTTAAAGAAGCTGCAGTTTGTTTGATCCTGATCTTTAAATCATTAAAGTGTCTAGACCATTTGCCATTCCAAGAAAGGATTATACCCAAATAAGTGTATTGATTTTCAGTTTTAACTTCTTTAAACCAACCATCCATGATTTTGTAATACGATTTGAGCCAAAAATTAAAACCTGACTTTTGCCTTCATTAATTTTTAAGTTATAACTACTGTGTTGGTATAATTATCCAATATATCAAGCTTTTGCTGTAAGCCAGACTGCCTGAGTGAAAACAGAACCAGATCATCAGCATACGCTAGAACTGCAATATGCTTGTTGAAAACTTTGCAGACTCAGTTTGTGAGTTTTGAAGATGTACTAGTAAACTATCAATGTATAAGCAAAACAAGACAGGAACAAGTATGCTACCCTGTCTGACACCAGTATTTTTATAAAATTAGATGAACATTGACCATTTCTACCTAGTCTCACCTGGGCCCATGTGTGAGTATATAATTCTCTGATTATGGCAATTAGTTAATGGGAGAAACCATTTACTTTTAGAAAAATCCATAACTGAGCTCTGTCTACTCTGTCAAAGGCTGAACTGAAGTCAATAAAGGCTGCGTATAGTTTTTGTTTCCCAAGATGTATGTATTTTCCATAAAGATGTGAAATAATGACACAGTTGTCAACTGTATTGAATCCTGGTCATAAACCAGCCTGTAATTCAGATAGGCCATCAAAGGACTTTAGCTGTTCCATGAGTCTCTTCAGCACTAATTTTGCGAAAAATGTACCTAAGTTATCTAAATGTGATGTGGAGCAGTACATAGAAGGGTCTGGTGTATCACTCATTTTTTAAATGGAAATTATTAGTGACCCTTTCCAAGATTTGGGGAACTCCAATCTAACACAGCACTCATTAAAAAAAGTAACCAGAATAGTAGTCCAATGAGAGACTTCAGGAAGGAAAACTTCAGCTGGAATAAGGTCTGGGCCAGAAACTTCATTACGTTTGAATGTAGCAATGGTTAGATACACTTCAGATCTATTTTTTGGTAACTGGGTAAGGCCCACTAGGCACAACTGCCTGTTGTCAGGGGTGACCCAGGGGCACAGGGAAGGTTAACTGACTTGCTCAGAGTCACACAATATGCAAATGGAAGTTGTGGGAATCAAACTCCAGACTGCTGGATGTACCAAGCTCATTTACAGCTTGCTACTCTAATGTCTAGGCTGTATTGCCAGCCACAGTATTTTGCAATGATATATATATATATATATACAGATAAATAGACATACAGATACATATACAGATAAATAGTCACACACACTTACACACACACATATGTATATGTAAGTATATATGTGGATATGTACAGTGTGTATATATATATATATATATATATATATATATATACACACACACATATATATATATACATATATATATATATATATCCACAACCCTCTCTGTGAAAAATTACTTTGCACTTCTTAGCATTGAATCTAAGTTGACATACATTTGCCCATGCCTTCAGCCTTGCCAACTCCCTTCTCATTCTTTCCACCCTACCTTGTATATGAACTCTGTTGCAGATCTTTGTGTTGTCTGCAAAGAGACATACTTTTCCTTCCAATCCCTCTTCAATGTCACTTATAAAGACATTCCTGACATTTTGTGTTTTAACCCTAAATGATGCATTAACACAGTTTTGTGCATAGAATATATATATATATATATACACACACATACATACACACACACACAGATATATACACACACACTCATATATTTATACAATAAAGTGAGAGATAGATGAATGAGATAATGTGTTATGTTCACTGCAGTGGAATAACCACTGTGATGACATCACCACTGTGAAAATATTTATGGATATACACACAGTGCCTACTTCACTAGCAAATATCCCCACAGAGGTGATGTCACCAGTAACCATTCAGCCTACGAAAAGAATTCCACTGCAGGTGTAGGGTATGGTTTCCAATCTTATTCCTGTGGCTTAGATCCATAAGCAGTAAAAAGTCTGTGTCTCACTTGGTTTTTGAGATATGGGTGCCAAAAAGAGCAATGTGCACCACAATGTTATCCTATGGGAAAAATCTCAGCTTCATGATGGTATATGAATGGAACCACTTAACTTTCCAGCACCTAAACAGCATAATTCATATCTCTAGGGAATCCAGTTAATACCATGAAAATTGCAAGTCAAAAGACCAAACTATTAATTTACAATGCAGTGGAAAAGTTTTGAAAAGTTTAAAAATTCCTAGATCGTGAGGTAGCAAAATCCCTGACCGTTAGATCAATCCTGTTCATTAGCTGTCAAAATCGCCATCCATGAAAAATCATTGACTATCAAATTTTGGTCATCTTGTCCCTAAGTAACAGTCATGGATTTTGCTACCTCATGAAAGAGGATTGGGTGGCGGAATAGGATTTTGACAGCAAATGGACTGTGATTTTGTCAGCTTACAAAAGAGGATTTAAAAATAAATCCCCTTTCTTGAGCTGACAAAATCCCAGTCCGCCAGCCAATCCTCTTTCACGAGGCAGCAAACTCCTTAACTGTCTGTCAATCCTTGTCTGTGAGAAGGGCCATCTGGTCCCAAAGTAATGGTCAAGGATTTTGCTACCTCGCAAAAGAGGATCAGGTGGTGGACTAGGATTTTGACAGCTCGTGGACTGTGATTATGTCAACTTACAAAAGAGGATTCAAAAAAACAAATCCCCTTTCATGAGCTGACAAAGTCACAGTCCATCAGCTGATCCTCTTTCTTGAGGCAGCAAAATCCTTGACCATTAATCCTTGTCTGCGAGAAGGGCCAACTGGTCCCTAAGTGATGGTCAAGGATTTTGCTACCTCACAAAAGAGGATCGGCTCATGGACTGGGATTCACGGATTGTGATTTTGTCAGCTCACAAAAGAGGATTTAAAAAAAATCCCCTTTCATGAGCTGACAAAATTTCAGTCCGCCAGCCAATCCTCTTTCGCGAGGCAGCAAACTCCTTAGCTCATGAAAGAGGATCAGAAGCGAGTCACAAATAAATAATTTTTAAATTTGAAACTGATGTTTTTTTGGACAAAATGAAGCAAACCAAAGGTATGGGTCTGTAGATGGTGTCACCGTGAACAAAACCATGCCTTATTACAACAAGACGTCATCCGTGGAGAAAGCTACAACATTTTGTTTGGGGGAAAAAAGAAAACAAGATGGCAGCTTAAGGATAAGGAATTTTTCTGATGGATGAGGATTTTTTTAAATCCTGGTTCGCAAGCTGATAAAATCCTTGACCTTGAGCCCAATCCTCTGTCTCAAAACATACATATACATCTTGGAGTGAACTGAGCATGCTCAGAACCCACAAATTAAAAATTAAATAACTGTGGAACAGATTAATATTTTTTAACCAAACTAATATTGGATTATTCTTTGACCCAAACTCTTTCTATGTTCCAAATTTCAGACCAAACCATCAACCAGTGTGGTCACAGCACCATGGGTGCATACACACACACACACATATAGATATAGATATAGATATAGATATAGATATAGATATATTAAATGATTGGGAACTTTGTGCCATTGAAAAGTTCATCATTAATTTCCCTGTATACCTGTAACCAATCTATCAATTAAAGCTGTATACCTGCACTAATCAATCAAATACAGCGTGGTACCCTTGGAAGTATACCCATCTCAGGGGCTAATTAGGGCAATAAAGCTACTCGCCATTGGGCTCATGATCTTATAGCCCTGATTAGCCCCCTGAATGGGTATATATCCATATATACCACCCCTACCCATTATTTATATAGAGATCAATAGATAGACAGACAGATAGGCAGACAAATATTCTTTGCAAAAAACTTTGCTAATGCACCAGTTTGGGTAACTTAACACCACAAAAGTAGGGAAATGAGTTGTTAGGGTTTTGAACCCTAACACCTCCCACCCCCAGCAGCAAAGTTAGTGTTCTGGTGTTTGTTTTTTAATGATAGCATTTTTATGTATTTTGCTCGTTTTTGTTTATTTTGAGGTGGAAAAAAAACAAGATGCATTCTCATGGCACAAAACATGATTCCTGCTGTGAGAAGCAAGTGGAGAGAAACCAGAAAAGGGTCCTATGACACAGAAGTTTTGATGTCATATCAGAACGCCATCCCAAAAACCCTACTGAGCATACTCAGAAAAGAAAAACACAAAAGTGCAAAGCCTTATGACTCTGGAACCATTTAATATTTTTTCACTAAACCTTTCAAAGACACTACTGTACCTTAGGACATCGTGCCTGCGAACAAAGCAAAAAAAGCAGCACTCCAGACACTAAAAAATTCAGGGATTGAGTAATTTTAATAAATAAACTCTGTAGTACTTACAAAGTTTTAAGGTGCAATAATTATATTCACAGTGCTATATTCAAGCTCCCACATCACACCTGTGCCTGAAAGTTTTGGGAAAAATTCCATTCCATGTAGGCTGTCGGTGAGAGCAAAAAAAATCCCTTGTTAAGTATTGCAAAAAAATTACACATCTACAGAAAAATGACGTACAGTATGTGGATCTCAAAAACCACACAAGCTGCCATCACAAAACTTTCCACATATTGTACTGTAGCTTGCAATTCAACTAAACTACTCTTATCTTTGGATGACGCTGTTATCACCTTGACAAATGGTAACCTAACTCAACTCCAGCTTAATCTCCAAACTGATTTCTCAGCAGTCCAAAACTGGTTCCCTGCCAATCTCCTTGTCTTGAATACCAAAAAAAATCTATGCTCTTCTCCACGAGAAGTAAATTCCCTGCTCCCCCTTCACTAGACATTACGACCACCTTGGGAGCCCCCATTGAGCAGGAGTTCCTTTAAATATCTGGGACTAATTCTAGATTTCGGTTTGACTTAAGCAGCACATGCGAACACACTTATCAAGGCTGTCAACTCCAGATTCAGCCTACTCTACAGGCACAGGCATGCCTTCCTGCCAAAGTGAAGCAACTGCTAGTTAGATGCTATATCCTCAGTCTCCTTGATTATGGCATTGTGGTCTATGGTGCCACCTGTGAAAGAGTGCTACCCGGGGTCCAATGCTTGCTGAGTAGAGCCTGATGATATGTACTTAACTTGGGGCAGGACTCCCATACATGCACACTATATAATAACCTAGGTTGGCTGAATTTTGACTTTCAGTTACAATATAGCACACTAATCACAGGCAAAAAGCCTTGCTGGGACTGTTATGTGCTGGGGTCCTGGCCATGTTAAGCCCAGTTGATACCAGTTACCCTACAAGAGGTGTCAAGCATAACTCCTTAGTGCTCTCTCTTAGGAAAACCTCTCTGGGACAGGCTTGTTTCTCCTTCATATTCCCTAACTGTGAAACTATATAACCCCTTCCCTTAAAGTCACTCACTTCCTAGCCAGCTTTAAAACACATCTCTTGTCTTCACTCACTCCCCCTGACCCTTGTGCCTGCTATCATTGATCACATAACCCCCCCACACACACACACAAATTTCTCCGTAGGCCCTTCTGGTCTCTGAATCTTTCAAAACTAGGCTCTGTTTCTACACAAAGTTCTATGCAGTTATAATATACATCAACATTACCCATACCTGACTTAGTGTTTACAGCTTATCTAACTTAAAACAATGTACCTATCTAATTCCCTTTTGTACTGTGAACATTGCTCCTTGCATTTGTAAATGTGTTGCAACTCCCTTCTACTGTTTTCTCTGTTTCTTATGGCTCCAGACCCTTTGAACATAGACTCAGAATAAAGGGTCTTGTGTGTAACAAACAAAAAAATAAATAAATACATTTACATCTTGCTCTAGGCAAGAAATGCAAAATTTCAGCTGATTTCATTAAATTGTGCTAACGCTATTAAGGTGCAAAGTTAGGGGTTTGACAATACAGACAGACAGACAGACAAAATGAATAGATAATGAGTAAGGGTGGTATACAAGGATGTACACCCACTAAGGGCCAAATTATAGCTATAAAGCCATGAGTCTGACGGGCTGCAATAACCATCATAATGTATTATATTCAACAAACAATGGGTAAGGGTTGAATACTTGGACGTACACCCATCCTGGGGCATAATTAGGGCAATAAAGCCATTCACTCTCCTGACTTGTGGCCCTATAGCCCTAATTAGCCCCCTCGATTGATATACATCTTTGTATACCATCCTTGTGTGTTCTGCCATAGATGAGTTCTGATTTTCTCTGACCTGAAGAGCAAAGCTGGATAGGTCCATGGGAATCAGAGCCCCAAGGTGGCAGAACACATTGATTGTGCTAGAGTTGCTCACTCTGTGTTTTTAAAGTATTATGTGAAATGTACGCATGGCAGTTCTTTCACATTCAGAGCGCAACTGACCTGTGCAGTTGTTAGAAGTTTCAGAATGCTTTTGTACCACAGAAGGGTACAGTCACATGCCATAACTGTGGTATAACAGCATAGGGATGGAATTCTATATGAACAATGCTCTACTGTAAGCTATAAAATACATAATCGGTAAGGGTGATATACAAGGATATACACCCACTGAGGGGGCAAATTAGGGTTATGAGACCAGGAGCCAAAAGGACGGGTAGCTTTATTGACCTAAGTAGCCCTCAAGATGGATATACTTCGGAGTGTACCAGCCTTACCCATTGTTTGTTGAATAAAATACTTAAGAATGGTTATTATAAGATCTCGTGCAGCAAGGAGGGAATGGTGTGTAGTGAGTGCAGCAAAGAGTTTGGGGATTTCTATGTTTGGGAGGGTTTTCTATCAATGTTTTTTCTTTTCACGTTCTTTTGCTCCCTGTAAATTGGTTTGGCTAGCTTCCTAATGCTGTGTTAATTGAGTTAGTGGTGTCTCATAGAGTTTAATTGAGTGCAAGTGTATAGTTTTTATTAGTGCAGGTACATACTTGTAATTGTTGATTAGTTTTGGTAAACCTCTTTAATTAGTGCAGGTATATAGCTGTAATTGATTGAGTAGCGCAGGTTTATATAGCTTTAATTAATGGATTAGTCACAGGTTTACAGGGACTTCTTCAAAGTGGAAACGTTCCCATCCATGCATGCTATAGATATAGATATAGATATAGATATAGATATAGATATAGATATAGATATAGATATAGATATAGATATAGATATTATAGTGGTGCAGAAGCACTACTATAGTTAGGCTTGAGCAAGGGGTTCTATGTTAAACCCAAAACCTTGCAATTTAATAGCTTTAAAACTATTAAATGAATTTACACAAAACTTTGCTCATATGGTTTTGGGGGCATGTTCTTTTGACGTCCCAAGTTTTGTCCTGGTCAGATTTGCGGATTCCAAGATTCAGACAGCAAAGAAAGTGAAAAACAAGTCAGGATTTTGTGCTTCTTTTTTGTCATCACCTAGCATCCAGATGATTTAGAATTATTCTTTAAAAGTTTTATAGTACACAGGGCTTGGCCCAGAGCGATGCCTTTCAGTAGTTCGGTGGAAAAATATTAATCTATTCCAAAGTCATAAGGCTTTAAAATTTCAGTTCTGAGCATTCTCAGTATGGTCTTTTGCATAGCTTTTTGGAATGAAAAAGAATTTGTTCCATATGAAAAAATATTCTCTTTCCTATGGGGCTAGTCTTTTACAATGAGTAAAATAATCATTTTTTGTATCGCTGCCATCTTGTTTCTTTTTTTCAAATTCATAACTCATAAAAATGGTAACATATAAAGACAACAAAACATGTATCTTGCTAATCAGGGCCCTATTAGGGGGGTTTCAGGCTAGGAGGTAGAGTTGAGGGTAAAGGTGGATGCCTGACAGAGTTCCCCATAGAGGCAGTGAATAAATAGAATGTAAAAAAAAAAAAGTTACCCTTACTGGTGCATAAAAATATTTCATATATATATATATATATATATATATATATATATATATATATATATATATATATATATATATACACACCAATATGCTACTGAGAGACAAAGTGTGACAATCAGGTTACAAAATTTATTTGGGCCAATTGTCATATCCATATCATAATTACATTGGGTGCATGTGGTAGTATTTCAGTCCCCAACATAAAGATAGTTTGTAGTTCAGAGGTGCTAAAAATGGGGTTAAAAGTTCCCACAGGGGCAACGTAATGTGAGTAACATCGTGTCCTTGACAGCAAATTTGTCATATTATCAAATATATATTTTTTGATATTACTCTGTCTATGGTATCTATTTACGTAGCATAATGTCTAACTTTTAAATTTTTTATCATAAACTTAACTTGTTGGTAATTATGCCACAATATGTTTACCGATCACAGTATGCCCACATTTGGACATGTTTAAGTTTGGCTACCACATTCATGTCCTTGATTTTTTTAGCCCATTTTTTTTTTTTTGCACAACTATATTACCCTCATAGAAAAAGACAGAAATCACTTAATTTTCAGAAAGTTAATTATACTTTATTTACAAGGATTTTTTTCCACAGGATGTCACGTGAGTAACTCAGACTACACAGGATGTCACATGAGTAACACAGACACAACACAAGAGGCAGTATAGCGCAGTGGTCTAAGGCACTGAGCTGCAAATCTAGTGACATCCAGCAGACCAGACCTGGGTTTGAATCCCACAGCATCCACTTGCAAACTGTGTGATCCTGAGCAAGTCACTTAACCTCCTTGTGCTCCTAGGTCGCTCCTGTAAAAAAGCTTTCAGCTTAGTGTGCTATACCTGGTTAAACAACTAAATAACAAAAAAAACAAGAAGTAACATGGACACCAGAACAGTAGTATCAGTATCATACCAAGTGTCTCACTAAGTCATACCAAAAGTTATTGCTAATGTTCAACCAAAAAAATGATTGTCATACTATGGATATTCGGTATAACATTTTTTGAACATTTTGAAGATTGTACTGTAGTCACAACATTATATTAACTTAAGATATTCACAAATGTTTTATGTTACAGTGTAGTATGGACTGAATCTCACCTGGTCTGTCTATTAATTATACCAGCTGGTCCCAAACCTACAATAAGAGAGAGGGAAACCAACTATATATTTATGAGATGAACGGGGTTATTTGGGATTAATGCATGCCCTTGCTGCTTGTGATATTCAAGGCTGAAGGCAAAACACTGAAAGTGTATTAGTGACTTATAACATGGGGTAGATAATGGCAGGTGAGTGGTAAACAACCATCAGGTGACCGTTGCTTACTCCACAATATATGGCAGCTAGTGGTGAACTGTCCTGAGAGATCAGCCTGTGTTTCTGTTCTGATCTTGTTATAGTGCAAAATTGCAGTCTGTGGAGCAGCCATTACTATCCCTGCTTAGTGAGTGAGAGCCAAGGCCTGCCATCTAGTCCCAGGCAGTGCAGCAACAGTAGCTGTAGTGTTCAAAGTTTGTAGTCTTGCTTCTACCCAAGCTTGTTCCCAGAGTGAAGTGTGTGGTCCCCATGGTAATTTTTCTGTTGCACAGCCAGATTGACAGATAAATCCCATAGTTGTGGCTTAAAGTCAAATGGAACAGTGTGAAGAGAGGGAGACCCCCCCAACGATGTTATGATCTGAAAGTGAGCTTTATGCTGGTGGACAGAGAAACAGAGTTCCAGAAAGACCTGCAAGCTCTGAGTCCCATTAGCTGCCATTTCTTAATTGGTAGAATATAGTCTGGTAGACTGTGTGACTGCACTGCTGGGGAAAATGTTTACTTGCTTGCCATGCATTAATGTAACCACAGACAGAGAGACAGAGCAGCTAAGCCAGTGGAGGTATAGACACTGTGTCTGTACCACAAGAGACAACTCCATATTTTGCACTTCAGAGCTACTCTGCTGTCTCAGAAGGCATATCATATGCAAGAAATGTCAGAGAAAGCATAGCAACACTTTCCTTCTGACATCTGTATGTGCATGAATGCCATTTTGTTGGGGACTATTTTTTTAGGCAGCAGAATACAGTAATTTGCTTGTCTTTTATAAAAGGAGAAAAAACATGTATATTGCTTTCTCCTTGTTTTGTAGTGCACCCTCTGTTATAAGTGTAATAGCCCACTCCAGGGTGTGCGGTTATTGGGGATTAAGCAACACACTGGATGTTGTGAGGACACAGCCAGCAGCCTTGTGCTTCACAATGCACTCGGGGTATTGATTAATCCCTAATAACTGCACACCCTGGAGTGGGTTACTTCCTACTAATAGAACTATGCCCTTGAGTGGGTTGCTTCAATCTTAAAATGTGTTTTAAGAAATGAAAATGAAATTAAAAACTGACTTCAGAGGTAAGGTCTTCAAAAGCTTGCACATGTGCAAAGCCTAGTTTTTCTGCACAAACCCAGATTTGCCCAGACGTCCATATTCCAAAGCCCTGTTATGGGCAAACAAGGTTTGTGTTCAGGAGATGTTCTGAGGTTGGCACAATACAAATGGAAAGTCATGGACCTGAAATCTGGTGAAGTCCTGTAGTCACAGAGTGCAAGGTAATTTTGCATGTTCCCCTTGTATGGTGCAGATATACACAATCATCCCTGCTACTAATGATGCCATCCCACAGATCACAGCCACAACTGAAGACACAGCCCCTTCCTGTTGTCAAATGGATCCTCCATGGTACCGTCACTCACTGTGTCCACAGCATGGTCCTGCAGGTGCACATGGCAACCAGTGCATTTTGGGAAAGGGTGCACTTTTAGGTTTCTTCAGCTATTTTAGTGAATGTCAGTAATTGTTTGATATGCCATGCTAGGCCCTCAGCCTATCATGCAGCACATGGCACACCAAACAATTACTGTGATTCACTGCAACAGCAAAGTAAGCCTAAAAGTGCACACCAAAACCTGAATGAAAAAAAAATACAGAACAAAGAGTAACACTTTAACAGTCACTGATAGCAATCATCCCAGTAAGGAAAAAACAGTATTTTTCTTCACTTGTACTGCCACAGAAGCCATTTAAGGCATACCATGTAGCACATAGCCCAGTTACTGAGATACACTGCAACAGCAGTCAAATGAGCCTAAAACTGCACAAAAACAATGAACAGGGTTGATGTTTTTGGTAAATGCAACCCAGTTACCATCAATTACAGTCATTTTACATCCATTTTTGGTGTGTGTGCCCTTTGAGGCTCATTTTACTGTTGCAGTGAATCTCAGTAATTGTTTAATGTGCCATGCTAGACTCTTGGCCTAACATGCTGCACATGGCACACCTAATGATCACAAAACATATTGCTGAAATGTAAATAATTCTGTGCTGGTATTTGGGTGCTCAGTGTTGAGTCAGTGGGTGCAATATGTCTTTTTTTAAAAGTTGCAATCTTATAGACTCCTGAAGATCTGAGAAATTGGTGGATTACCCAATGCTTTGTTTGCTGCTGCTGTTATTTGCTTTTCTGCTGCTAAATGGCTTTGATGCACTTGCACATAAAATAAATAAGTACTGTGAGTACGTTTGGAGTGCTGACCATTTTTCTATTCTACAGAAGTGTTTTTACAAAAATAAATATGATATTAACCAGGATTTGTTTTTAAGTTTAGCAAATAAGCAGGTAGTTTAAAAGTAGTTCTGGTGTTCTGATGCCTCCAACACAATATAAGCCCCTAAAGAGATCAGGTCTACACCAACTGAGCACCTGCAGAGACCATGTCCTATTCATTTACTCCCCAATACAACATGTATTTTATTTCTCATTATGGAACTCTCCAAACTGTAGATATGGTGTTCTAATGCCTAATACAAAATGAACCCCAGCACTAACCAGGTTCAGTTGATATACTCCCCAAAACTGCAGTTTTTTTTGCCCAGTACAGAACAAACTATTTAGCAGCAGTAACATTAAAGGTGCCCCTGATAGAGAATAGGATCACACAAAATGCACCCCCCCACAGGGACCAGGCCACACAGAATGATCCCCATGTAGAGACTTGGTCTACAGAATAGGTAAATATGTGTAACCATTTAATCTAGTAAACCTGCAGTTGTTCAACTTTAAAATGCTTTTTAATCAACTCTCTCTGCCCCTACCCCCCCTTCATACCCCTAGCTCAGCATCTTGGGATCATGAGGCAAGGTCCGACTACATGTCTCTGTGTTTCCCAAAAACCAAATGTGTACCTTTACAATCTGCAGACACCTGACACACTGGGGAACAAAAGAGCAGTTGAGATGCAAAGAGAATAGCCCACTGTAGTGCCCATAACGTGCATAACTCCAAACTTCAGGAGGACAACATGTGTTGTCCAGAATGTAGGTGGCAGTACAAAGAATATAGACCCACCAGGTCCACAGCTTTAAAGAGCCATGGGGTAATGACTGAAGCTGTCAGCATGCATTTCTGGTTCTGAACATTCTGGGCTGGTGGAGGAACCAATAGTAATGTGGGTAACAAAAGGACATGAAAATAACACGCCATGGAAAAGGGAATTTTCTAAATAAATGAGTTATAACAAACTGCAAGGTTTTGGCAGCATGTCAATAAAAAAAAAGGTCACCAGACACAATAATGCTTTTGGACTACAGTTCATGCAAATTAAAGGCACAGTCTGCTTAGGATGAGGTACTAGATGGACACTACATGTAATGAACGTTACAGCTGTATAAAATGATTAAATAAAAGGCAAAAACTTTTATTCTGTACAGGGAGTTCTTGGGGGATGCTTAAATGAAATAATTAGATAACGCATTAACAACAGTTGGGTTTCTAAGGCACAATAAAGGGCTGTATTTAAATACTTAAATTGGAAATGGAAGCAATGTCACAAAATGGAACCCTATTTGAAGGGGTAAATCGATGTTTGTGATAAAACTGAAAGAGCACAGTGGAACCAAACTGGGCCATGTTATGTTTAATATCTCTCCTAATGTGGGACTATAAATTAGGTGTGTCATGTGAACCTTTTAACAATTCAGCAAAAAAAGTTACAGGGTGTCAATGTGCAATAGGTATGAGTCTCTTGAATACTGTATTCATGCCTATATATATATATATATATATATATATATATATGCAAAAAATCCATTTAATGCATTAGTTAGGGTTGTTCCACAGCGACAAAAGTGAGGAAATTTGGTGTTAGGGTTGAAACCCCCTTGGACCCCCAGCCCACCCCCAACTGGCATCAGGGTGCGCATGGGGTCATCAGCCCAACTCTCACCCCATCAGAAGTGTGAAGAAGCAGAGGTATAGGAGAATGAGGTGAGAGTTTGAACTGACAACCCCAATACGCACCCTGATGCTGGTTGGGGGGGTGGACTGGGGGGTCCAAGAGGGGGTTTCAACCCTAACACCAAATTTCCTCACTTTTGTCGCTGTGGAACAATCCTAACTAGTGCATTAAACAGAGTTTTTTGCCTCTAATTTCCCTTCTTTTTGAGAATGATAATGAGAAATAGTGAATGTAATGTGGTGGCGGGAGCGCAGGGCCTGTGATGTGGCAATGGGAGCGTGGGACCCAAAGGGCCTCGTGCTCCCGCCGCATGATGTGTTGTGACATAGTAACAGGAACAGCATCACAAAAAGAAGCGCTAACAGTGGCGCAGATGGTAATGCACGTGCAAATGAGAACTGAAAGGGTAATGCACACAGTGGCGTAGACAGGAACAGTCCACCACGTGATGTCTTGTCACATAGTAACATGGTGCCTACAAATGCAAATAGTAATGGGCATGGTGATGCAAAACAAAACAGAAAGAGAAACAGTACTGTAGACACAAATGTTAAAAACAATGCAAATGCAACCGCAAATGAAAACAAAAAGGGTAATGCACATGGTGGCGTAGACATGAATGGTAAGTGAAACGGGTATGGAACCACAAGTGGCAACAGTAATGGTAACAGTAATGTAAGCACACAGGCTGCTTTTCCCCAAAGCTGCATAGAGAAAGACAGTGAGTACAAAGAATGTATGCAAAATAATGACTCTCGGAATAGAAAATGAGGACTTGGAATAGTAAATTGCTTCTACCTCAGGAACGGTACGTCGAGAAAAACAATTTAAAAGTCATATGAATTATCACTTTCCTGACTAGTTTTGAACCTAGCCCCATTTAGGGGGCTAAGCATTTTTCTGACAAAAAGTCCATATCTCGCACCGTTTCCGAGATACGGGCCTTGAAAGACGCGGCGAATGCCGTAATGTTATCCTATGCGGAAAAAAGAGAAGTTCAGAGTGCCATAACTTTGCCTCCCCATAATATTTTTTCACCAACCCTCTAAAAGGCACATATGTGGGATGTTGGCTGTCTTCCTTGCAAATTTTAGGAAAAAAGACCAAACCGTTATTTTGCAGCAGGGTACCAAAGAATTCCTGTAATGCGTCGGTCGCCGTAATGTTATCTTATGGAAAAAAGTGTCAACTTTGGAGTGCTGTAACTTTGCCGCTGTGTAATATTTTTTCAACAAACTACTGAAAGGAACATCTGTCACATGTCAGCTGCATTCCTTCCAAATTTCAGCACAAAACACCAAACCATTCTTTTGCAGCAGAGTGCCAAATAATTGCTGTTATTTTCAGACACCCTGGAAAAGATCTGTCAAAGTTTGCGAAAGCGTTCACAAATTCCTTCAACAGAGTTGCATGTTCGACAGTACTTTGTGAAAGTACTTTTTCTAGAAACATGAAAAACATATTTCTGGGGTGTTTTACCCCAAAATAAAGACATGGCTAGCATCCTCAGGGTCCAACTAGGTGAATACAAAAAGAAGTAGGTTGCTAGAGGGTCCCAAATTTAAATGCCAAACATTTTTCTGATCGCTAACTGAAAATAAAATAGCGGATTTGCGACAGTAAAAGGGCCATTTGATACAGTAAAAACTGCATTTGCAACACTGTCAAACTTTTTGTTAACTTTTCCCTTTGACTTATAATGGGGACTTGTTTTTTTAATAACTTTTGAACTGTTTAATATTTTTTTACAAAATCTTTGAAAGGCACATTGGGAACCCCGGCTGCACATTCCCTGAAGATTTTGGACCGGTCGCGCAAACTGTGTGACCTGTAGGCACAACTGTAGAATTCCAAAAAAAGCGTAAATGCACATGCAGATCATGCTTAATAACTCCACAGCCGTATATCCAACTGGTATGAAACTTGGCAGATCCCAAGGCATATGGGTCTTGATCATGTATTCCAAATTTCCGGCAAATCCATCAAACAGTTGCAAAGTTATTAAGGTGCAAAAGTTTGGGTTTAACATGTAAATGGCTCCTTAACCCTAATTATGGTTGCACTACCTGCATACTATATATATATATATATATACACATATATATATATAATATATATATATATATATATATATATATATATATATATATATATATATATGTGTGTGTATTTATGGCAAAAAACTTCATTTAATGCATCACTTAGGGTTAAAGCAACAAATGTCAGGAAATGAGACATTAGAGTTGAGCACCTAACTCCCCCACACCCCTCCTCCACAGACTGACAGATACCGAGGTGTGCCTTAGGGTCATAAGGCCCAACTTGGGATGACACAGTACACTAACTGCTCCGACATCAGGGTACCCAATCCCCATGTCAGAATTGTGTCTGCCATCACCCCCAAAACTCATAGCATGCTGGGAGCCCACCCCAGTGTGCCCCAAATGTTTTTTTAAAAACAACTGCTGACGGGGCAGCATGCCCCACCCCAGTGTGCCAAAACCTGATGGCTTTCTTTCAGAGTTGCTGATGGGGGGGCCCAATCTCCCTGTAGACAGCATGTCCCCCCAAAAAAAATCATGTGGCACACTGGGAGCCCACCCCAGTGTGCCAGTTATTTTTTTATGAAGTTGCTGATGGGGGACTCCAATCCCGCTGCCAGCAGCATGTCCCCACCAAACTCATGTGGTACACGGGGAGACCACCCCAGTGTGCCCTAAACTTTTTTCTGTACCTGTAATGTAAAAAAAGTTAATTGTAGTGTTCTTTTCCCTATAAAAAAGAAAATGGTCCATCATTGGCTCCCCAATCCCTTCCCCATCCTCCTCCCCTGAGCACCCACCTCCCTGCAACCCCCTTACCCATACTTACCCTCTTAAGGTCAGGAACAGTGATCTTCTCAGGACCGGCCACACATCTGCACTCTGCAAAGTTGAACTGCAAAATGAAGAATTGAAGGTAAGCCATATAATCGGAGTCATGGGAGAAGGGGGTTTCAACATAGATTGATATCTCAGCCATTTTCTTGAATTTTTGCCCCAAATTTTCAACATGGAGTTCTTGGGACCCCACCTCATGAACACTAGCATTGCCATTTCATTTCTCAATCCTGGAAGGTGATTTTGCGATTGCTGCATGGAATCACTTTTCGGGACCAAGTCATGAAATGACCATTCTGACCCCCTGTTCTGCTACAATACAATCCCCCTTCAGAAGTCCCACATCCCCAAAATACAAACTTGCTAAAGCAGCCTTTCTGTGGCATACCCTCCTCCTCCTCCTCCTCCTCCTCCTATCAGAAAACATTCACCCTAATCCTGGGCAGATTCTCCCATGCTCCCCAGCTAGCAACAGTATGCATGGACTTTGGCTTGCTGCAGTTAACATATGTAGCCTATATAAAAAGTTCACTTTACTCCAAGGGTTGCTAGCCCAGCATTCCCCAGATGTACTGGCCCTATCCGAGACATGGTTTTCCCATGACACCCCAGACTCGGCTGTGAGCCTACCTGGCTACTGCCTTTTCCATGCTGACAGATTGGGTAGACAAGATGGTGGCTGCCCTCTCTACATTAGAAACACCCTCAAATCTTTGCCAGTTCACCTCCCCCCCCGAGCATGGTGCCCAAACACTCACAGCCAAGATTCTTCTTGGTGACCCTGGCAAAACACTATATGTCATGGCTGTCTACTTCCCGCCATGAAATCAGAGACTTGCCTTCCCCTCAGTCACGTTATGTATCTCTCAGCTCTCCTCCAACAGTGAAGTTATCACCATGGGGGACTTTAATGTCAATTGGCAGTCCCCATCCTCCGTTCCCTATAAGGACTTGGCTGCTGCTCTTGACCTCATTCAGGTTATACAATCTCTTACCAAGCCAAATGACAAATTGGGCACCTCTTCATTGCTGTACCATATCCTGACCCATCACCCCAACAGCATAACTAATATCTCACTACACCCTGACACCATTAGCGACCATTGCCCAGTAACCTGTGTATGGTCCAATAAAACTCCCGCTGCTCCCCCTTTGGTCTCCTACCATAGGTGCCTAAAAAAGGGTATGCTTCACTAATTCAAAACCTATGTTAACTAACTCTGACTGGTCCCCCATGTATAGCACCCAATCAACTGATACCATCCTCTCCCACATTATAAATACCTTCAACGTCGCTTGTGACATCTTTGCACCTTTCTCAAAGCAAATCACTAAAAACCATAACACCCTCTGGATATCGCAACAGTTGCTTGACCAAATGAAACACCGTGATAATTTCTGACATAATGCCTTAAACTCACAACTTCTACTGGATGGATGATGATATTGTGAGGCCAGAAACAAATGTACCTGTGCCATGCACCATGCCAAGGCAACCCATTATCAACCGACACTCTCCTCCCCCTGGGGCTCAGGAAGACATTTCTGGAAAAACATAAAGGAACTTAATGGGAAATCTACTACCCCCCACCACCTGCCCAGTTCTTGGTTAATGGTAAACTAACACAGGATCCCCAGTCCATTGCAGACACCCTGAACATAACATTCTCGGATATCATTGGTGTCCTACCCCCAACATCTTCACCCCACTAGGCCCCACCCCCAGTTGCAGACCACCTTCCAACATCCCATACTTTTGCCTCCAAATCATCTTGTTGTGAGAGGCTAGGAGATACCTCTCCAAAGCCCTTGCCAAGTCCCACATTAGCAGTGACTCCATTGACCTGAAGCTCCTCCAGCTAGCCCTCGAGAAGGTCATACAACCCCTCACTAAACTTTTAAACCTGTCCCTCAGCTTAGGGCAATTCCCTGCTCCCTGAAAATGAGCTATCATCACCCCCATTTTCAAGCATGGCAACTGCCTGTCCCCCAATAACTATCGGCCCATCTCCCTTCTACCTCCCCCCTCAAAGGCCCTTGAAAAAATAGTGGCTGATCAGCTAATGGACCATCTGTTTAAATATAACTTACTGTACCCCAAACAGCATGGTTTCCACCAGGGCCACAGAACCACCACTGCCATCCTAGAATACTCCTCCTACATCCACGGTACCCTCAAATGTGGTCACCTAGTGGAGTCTGTGTACATCGACCTCACAAAGGCATTCCATGTCATTAATCATGCTATGCTTCTGGCCTCCCTGCCCTCCCTGGGACTCTCAGATGAAACAATAACTTGGTTCAAAGGTTACCTCTCTGACAGATCCCAGCAGGTGAAATTTAACTCCACTCTGTCAACCAGCCTCCAGGTCCATTCAGGAATACCCTGAGGCTCCATCTTGGGCCCCTCATCTTCAGCATTTTCCTAAACTCCCTCCCCAGCTCATGTCCTAGAAAAATTCTGCTCTATGCAGACAATGCAGTAATCTTCTGGAGCCACCCCAGCCCTGATTCTCTCCAGCGTCCCCTGCAGGGCTTTTTCACTGAAGCTGAGACAGGGTTCTGTTCCCACTGCTAAGTTCTAAAGTATAAGAAAACAAAATCAATGATCTTTGCCCACCGACAGAGTCTTCATCATGACTTCCAGCTGACTATCACCAGCTCACTAGGATCCCCACTTGAGCTGGTTGATTCATTCAGATATCTAGGTGTCACCCTTAACACATCTCATACCTACTATGCACATATCCAACAACTGTCCTCCGCTATTAACTCCAGATTTGGGCTTTTGTTCTGCCATAAACACTGCCTTCTCCCAATGGCTATTTGTCTGGCCATTACCTCTTCAGTCCTTTCCATGGTAGATTATGGCATTGTCATCAACGGCACTGCTAACTCTATGGCATTTCAACGTATCAAAGTCACCCTAAACAAAGCGTGCAGACTGGTCACAAGTTGTGACAGATGGACACACTCCTGTGATCTTTACAAGTCTGCTGAATGGTTGCCATTTGATGCCCATTTTAGGTACCATACCTGCCTCCTGGCCAAGAAAATTCACCTTGGTCAAGCTCCAAGTGGTCTGCATAGCTTCATCCAACCCGTCCCATTGGTCAGAACCTCCTGTAGCTCTACTGGGACCTTCCTACTCGTCCCCCACTGTCAAACTTCCCTTGGACAAAGAGCCTTTTTCTACAGAGCCCCCCATTGGTTCAACAGCCCCCTCATCTCCCTGAAGCCCAGTATCAGTCCCTTCAAGACCAGTCTCGAAGCCCATCTGTTAGAATCTTCAGCCTGTGACCGTCCCTAACCCTCTCTTCCTCCTACTCCCCTTTCTTGGTGGGGTTCTGTAGTATAAATCTACCTCATAAATGTTATGATATACAGTATATAGAAAACAAAATGTGTATTTATGCGCTATGTAAATAATATGCATATTATGGATGAAGCTGGGTCCTCCTCTCCCAAAGACTATTGTTTTAATATCCCTCATCTGTGTGTTTTTTTTGTGCATTGTCTTTCACCCATGATCACTATACTTATAATATTATAAAATGTTTTGTATGCGTAACTTCTATTATTTGTTTTCCCTCTAGTTTCTACTACCTGAACATTGTACTGCTTAATACTATATATATGTCCTTACTGTGGATTGACGTGGAGTCTTTGTAAAGGAGTCTATGACTCAAAGGGTTGTAATTCCAAATTTTATATATATATATATATATATATATATATATAATATTATAGTGGCCCAGTAGGGCCAGTATAGTTCGGATTACGTAGCAACTCTATGTTAAACCCCAAATTTTGCACTTTAATAAGTTTGCAACTGTTTGTCCGATTTGCATTAAATTTGTGTGTGTGGTGTGGTATCATAGAACTCTGGATCTGGAAAGTTTTGTTCCAGTAAGATTTTCAGTTGTGGAGCTGTGGAGAGTGAAAAATTGTGAAAAATCCTCAACTTTTGCAAATTGTTTGCTTATCTCGACAGCCCAAATGGTTTGTCTGTCTGCTCTGGAATTTTCAGAGTATATAGGGACTGGGTCGAGGAAGTGCCTTTTGAAGATTTGTTGAAAACATATTAATTTGTTCAAAAGTTATTAAACGTTTCCATGCACCATCATAGCCTATGGAAAAATATATGTGCACCACAAAAGCTTTCACAAAAGCACCATTATGTTTTGAACTTTGTTTTTTTAGCTTTGTGCTACTGCCATTTTATTTTCAGTTAGCGAGGCAGAAAAAAATGATGTAGTTCAAAGAATACTTTCCCTTGATAAACACCAAAATTTGGGTTTACCTAATCAGGGCCCTAGGACATCAGTTTTCCTTAATGATGCCTGGAAATCTGTTTTTAAATTTTCCTCCATTTTACTGGTGGATCTTTCATGGTGGATCTGGGCGCTTTCACACAAATTTCCGTGAAAGTCCAGGGAAATTTCACAAAAGTCTGCAGATCTTGAGCACAACCACTTTCACGAAAGTGATGGAACTTTTGTGAAAGTACCGTGGATATACAGTCTCCAAAAAGTAATTTGTCTACCACTTCATAGCAAACAAATGGTTAGGGCTTTGGGGCTGAAATTTGCAGGGTGGCAAGCCCTTGTCCCACAGATGTGTATTTTGTTTGTTTGGTGAAAAAATGTACAACAGTTCCATAGTAACAACACTGTGAAGTTGCAAAATTTCCCATACAATAACATTGCAGCACCCGCAGTGCCTTTCAGTGTCTGTATCTTGAAAATAGTTTGAGATATGGATTTTTTGCTCTGTGCAGCTTAGTTCACCTTTGGGTGGACTAAGCAGGTGTGGAGGTTTCCAAGTCATGATTACAAGTGCAGTGGAATTTTTTCCATAGTTGCTATGGTTAGAGACATACTGACAAATTACTGTTACAAGGGTTGCTTTTCATGTCTGTAGGCAAGCGGTATGTCTCCATTCTTATATGTAAGTGAGAGTGCAGGGCCCAGAGGGCCTGTGCTCCCACATATCCATACCATTATTCAAAAATGGGAGTGGGGGCATGCTATTATGCAACGCTGGAAGCACAGGGCCCTCAGAGGGCCTGCGCTCCCACCTATGCATATTATTTATGCTAAACTGGGAGCACTACAATCATGGGTGGGTAGGAGCACAGGGCCCAGAGGGCCCACGCTCCCATCTATAGATATCATTTTGCAAATCTAAGGACATATTTATGGATGGGTGGGAATGCAGGTCCCGGAGGGCCCAGACTCTTACTTATGCATTCCATATGAATAACATTTCACTTTCTCAAAAAAAAGGGAAATTCATTGCAAACAACTCTGTTAATGCATCAGTTAGGGTTGATTTCCACACCAACAAAAGTGTGGAAATTTGATGTTAGGGTTTCCAATCTTTCTACCCCACCCCACCCCCACCTTCTACACACCAACAGGGTGTGTGTGTTGGGGTCATTGGGCCTAACTCTCACCCCATTCTCCTATACTGTACCATCTCAGCTTGTTTACAGATGGAATGGGATGAGATTTAGGGCTGATGACCCCAACATACACCTCGGCTCCTGTTGGTGTGTGGAGGGTGGAGTGGTGGGTCATGGGGCAGTAGGGTTGGGAACTCTAACATTGAATATCCACACTTTTGTTGATGTGTACATCAACCCTAACTGATGCATTAACAAAGTTTTTGCATATCTATATATATATATATATATATATATATATATATATTTTAGTGGTGCAATAGCACTACTATATTTAGGGTTGAGTAGGCAATTTAATGTTTAACCACAAATTTTGCACTTTAATAATGTTGCAGCCTTTTAACATTTTTGCATGAAATCTGGTGTGCTCGGTCCCTTGGGGGGTAGATCGCATGACCTGACAAGTTTTGTTTTGATCTGTTGATTTGCTCTCAATTTTTGACAGTACAGGAAATATAATTGAAAATGTTTCTGTTTTTAAATATTTAGGTATTACGTTGGACACACATTTTTCTTTTGAAACTCACATTCAGAATCTTAGAAAAACCCTCCAT
This sequence comes from Neoceratodus forsteri, assembly GCA_016271365.2. NCBI lineage: Eukaryota > Metazoa > Chordata > Ceratodontiformes > Ceratodontidae > Neoceratodus > Neoceratodus forsteri. The sequence continues at coordinate 154,340,783 of CM057449.1, read as the reverse complement.
CAGAGGTTGGGTATGTTTTATCGAGTTAAATCTTTTTTGACTTTGGAATCCAGAAAGCTTTTAGTACATAGCTTTCTGTTTTTCATACTCAATTATGGTATACTGATTTACAAAACCTCATGCACTAATGTTTTGAGTCCTCTTAAAGTAATTTACCATTCAGCTTTGAGGTTTTGGCTAGATTTACCCTTTCGAACCCACTGCTCTGATCTGTACAAACAATCATTTTCTTTATCTTTTGAAAATCGAGTACTTATTAAAATGGGCATTTTCTTATTTAAAGTTAAATGTAACCTTTTTCCTTTTTCTGTTTCTATAATGTTTCCCAGATTAACTAATGCATTGTTTATTAGGTCTCAGTACAATTATAAATTTAAAATACCATTTTTTCAATTTAAGACTACCTTTGGACAAAGATCTTTATTATTTAGAACACCTACTTTTTTAATAGAATTCCATTAGAAATTGTTCAAAATAGTCCCTTTCAGGATCATATGAAATCTTTAGAAGTTGTTGACAATAATTCATGTTAGGGCTTTAAGACAAGGTTAAAACAGTGGCTATTTTTGAAAACATGATGTAATTTTTATGCATTGTATCTTATTGATTGAATGTATTGTTTGTATATATGTTTGTTTTGTCTGTATTTTGTGTGTTTTTAGCTTTAAATTTGTCTCTAATGAAAACAGGCAGTTTGCTCATTTGGATTTACAAGTATAAAAAATAAAAATGAAATGAAAAATGATCGGATGTGTGAATTTTGCACAGCGCATAGTGACAAAAGTGTGTTTTTCACTTTTATCATTACCCTGCACCCACACTATTTGGGATTTTGGCCTAAAAGTTTCAGGGTAGATACAGCCTGCCCCAAGGAACACACCAGCATTGGTTGGCTCACCCAACCAGTGCTTGGAGGTGAATTTAGCACAGTGAAAGAGTTGCCTATTTGTAAGAGACGAGAAGGATAGGGCACAATAAAAATCACAGTGGTGGGTATGTGGGGAGGCATCCAGGACAAAACAGCAGAAGGAATTGAAGAGGGTGTCTAATCTGGCCAGGGAGGACTTGGGGCAACACCACAGACTACATCACAGTAGTCAAAAATGGGCAGTATCATCTTCTGAATAAGTTCACATCTAGCCATAGGAGGGGTGCAACTATGGTTTCTGAACAGGGCACCAAGCTTGGGGTGCAGTTTTTTCTGTATAGTGTCAATATGTCCAGAGAAGTGTAAGTGTTGGTCTAACCAAACACCTAAGTACCCAAAGGAGGATGTGTGCTCAAGTAAATTCCCATCAAGGGTGTGGAAAGTGGGAAGGGAGGGAAGCCTAGAGAGTCTCTGCCTAGTGCCAAAGGTCATGGAGACAGTCTTCATGAAGTTGAGGAAAAGGAAAAGTTGATGGTTAGCAAATCAGAGCTGAACCTTGTTGAAGTCGTACTGTAGGCTGGTTGTAACCTCAGCAGGACAGGAGCCAGATGCTTACTGGACTGTATCCTCAGCATACATATGTATGGTGGAGGAGGGGGAGAAAACAGGAAAGCTCATTTAAGAACATGGAGAATAGGATGGGCCCTAATACAGAGCCCTGGGGATGCCAGTGCCAATCAGGGGGGTAGGGGAAGTGGTATCCAAGTTCTTAACTGATAGGGTTCTGCCAATAAGGTAGGCCATGAACCAGTTTGTGGTGGAAGGAGACAGGCCAGTTGCCGGGAGTGAGTCGAGGAGAAGGGAGTGAGAGACAGTGTTGAAGGCCTTGGCCAGGTTGACAAAAATGGCAGAGGTAATTTGGCCATTGTCCATCTCAGTTAGGATGGAGTCTGTGAACCACAGGAGAGAGATGGTGTTCAAGTAGTTTTTCCTGAAACCAGACTGGAAAAGGGTGAAAAAAGAGGTGTCAGATAGAAAAGAGGTGAGTAGGGAGAGGACAATGTGTTCTTGAAGCTTGACAAGGGTAGGGAGGAGAGAAATGGAGCAATAGTTGCCAGGTGATGAGGAGTCTTCCCCTTTGGGTAGAGAGAGAACCACTGCATGTTCCATGAAGAAGGGACCAAGGCAGTGAAGAATTAGATATTTAGGGTTATGGAGAGGGGTAGGCAATGGCCGAAGTGGAAAGAGAGAAGAGTTTTAGGTCCAGGCCAACAAAGGAGGCACCTTTAGAGGGGTTCATGATGATAAGGGCACTTAGGGCATCATTTGGGGTTACAGTAGTGAAAGAGAAATGGATGTGGGAGGGTAGTAGAGGGGACACACCAGTAGAGGGTGGGGAAGGTGATGGGTAGGAGGGGAGGGATTTCAGAAGCTCAGCAGCACAGGAGGTACAGAAGGAGTTAAATTCCGCAGCTATGGCTGATGGATTGGACACTAGTGAGCTATTTACTTTAAGTACCAGGGGTGGGTGAGATGAATGGGTAAATAGGGCATGGACCACCTTCCAGAACTTTGAAGGAAAATTTATGTTGGTGATGAAGGCAGATTTGAAATATTTGGACTTGGCTAACCTTGTAGCCCTGGTGCAAGCATTTCAGAGCATGCAGTAGTTCACAATCACTAGGATGCTGGGTATTATGATGCTTCAAGGCTCAATCTTTAGCCCTGAGGTGGGCCAGAAGTTCAGGGCTTATCCAAAGTAAGTGGTTACCTCTGACTCTGGTTTATTTGAGTGGGGCAAAGGTGTTCCAGTTTACAAGAAAGATTTCTTTGAAGTAGGCAAGGGCCTTATCAACCGAGGGGAAGGAGGTTAGGGGGGACTAGTCAGAAGTGGCAAGGTTACTCAGAAGAGGTTCAAGGTCAAGAGGCTTGAAAGATCATAGTCGTATGGTTTTGTGTGGTGATTTAGTTCTATGGACTTTCCTAACTATGAATATTGGGTTATGGTCACAGAGCATCAGGGAGGATACCAGAGGTGATTACGCGGTGGTGGTGGGAGGTAAGGGCCCAGTCGAGTAGAGTGTTGCTGTGTCTTGAGGTTTGTCGGGTGGGTTCGGAGATCAATTGGGAGAGGTTTAGGGCTCCAATTTTGCTTTTAGTTCTGGTAGTTTTAGGTGACAACCAATTTATATTGAAGTCACCTAGGATGAATAATTCCCCAGAGCAAGCAAGGGAAGTGATGGAGGTTAGGAGGTCTAGCGAGACTGAAGGACAGACATTTGGGTGGCAGTAAATGCAGGCTATGAAGATTGGGAGAGTGCTACACAAAGCCATCTCAGAACATCTTGTTATGCACAGTAGCCATGTGAAGAGTGAAGTGGAGTGTCACATGGATAGCTAATGCTGCAGGGCATCATGAGTCTCAGGATTTGAGGATGCATAGATGATAGATTATTGGATGCTTGTAGTAATCCTCTGCTCTTATTACCACACTACTGCATATGTTTAATTTCCTACTGGGCTTAGCAGTCATGGAAGGGATAACATGCTGGCTATGGTTGCCAGTCACATGGGTGAATGCCCCACTGTGGAATTAACTGCCAGCTTGTGCTGGGTCCACAGTGCAAAGTGCCTATTCTTAAGATGCGTATGCTGCCCTCCTGTTCCCAGATGGCTCCCCTTTTTACCTCGACTCACACGCACATGGCAAACCTGGCAGATTGCAACTGAGTCATCATTTGCATTTGCCTATTCTTAAGATGTGTATGCTGCCCTCCTGCCCCCAGATGGCTCCCCTTTTTACCTCGACTCACACGCACATGGCAAACCTGGCAGATTGCAACTGAGTCATCATTTGTATCTTGAATAAAAAAATCCCAAACAAGGGAGTGTGCTGCTTTGCTTTTAACATGTCCATGATGATGTGGCTTATTTAAGTCTGTTATTTCAAGAACTGAAGTGGGGGGGCATGTGATGTTTCGGGCACTGGACACCTGGACTGCAACTGACCACCATGACTACCTGTCATATTGATTACTGGGTCATCATCATCATCAACTAAAACCGGTAGATCACAAGTTTTTACGGGGTGGGGGATTCCTGCAAACAGACTCAGACACAGCCACTTTTAATTTATTTTTCTCTGGTTCCCAACTTGGGTCAATTACATCATCATCATATTCATCAACATCACACACATCCACATCTTCTGCTTGGATGCTAACACGTGGACTGCATGTAACAACAACAGCAACATCATCATCATCGTCATCATCACATTGATCATCAGCATCTACACCACCATCACCTGATATTTTTTCACCACGTTGTGAATCACTGTATGGAAAATGCGTGACATTATGTGCCACAGTGGACGGAATATCACATTGTATGCTATCATTGACATGATCATCAGAATTCTCAGGTTTAGTTACTGGGATGTTACTGGGAAGTATGGCATCATCTACGCTGCCACTCACTTGCACTGCTTCACACTCAATATTTTTGGAAACTATACACTGGTCGGAATTAGAACTTGACGCAACATTACTAATACTACCTCCACCACCACTAACACCAGTAACACTAACACCACCAACAGGGAAAACATCATCTCCTCCAACTATGAGTGAAGCTGTAAAAAACATTGCAGGAGTAATACCTTTCCTCAAATCAGCAATGCACTTCTGCATCTGCTTACTACTACCATGCCCACAGACCATCTTACTGCCAACATTGCCATGGCATGAAACAACTTTGTTTGCACATCTCTTTGCAGGCATTTTGGGGATCAACCACAGATATTATAACCAAATTCAGATTTTGATACGTTCACTCTCTGATTGGAGGGACGCTGGCTGGATGTGAAGCCAAATAAACAACTGTGACTTCAGCAACAGATAAGAGACTACTCTGAGACTGTCATGGAATTAAAACAACTTCAGTAACCAGTGGTGCTGATGAGGTCACAAAAACAATCCAATCTGGTAATAAATACCTTTTGAACGTGGGGGGTGGGGTGAGCACTGAATGAAGATAGTGCAGATTTTTACGGCACTACAAGCAGCAAAACTAAGAAAAGATGCCACGATCGCAGTACAAACTCAGGCAGCTGCAGTGGATAGCAGGTTCATACTGCAGCGCTTGCAATTACACTAGTCTGTGGCACAATAAAAAGTGTATTATTTGATGCATGCAACACTGCACACACACTCACACACAGAACAGTTTGTGTAGAATGCTGAACGAGGAATGCGCAGCAAATACAAAAGTTAAATACTATGCCTAGTTACGGATTGTAAATTTCTAATTTAAACAACCTAAACTTATGAACTGCTGCACCACATCCACACAACAAACAGGCAAGAACATTTCTACTATCACTGACAATATTACTATGTGTACATTAACACAGTCAATTATGTAACATAAATATAACCAAAAAAAAATCACTATTTCTCCAACTTAAATCTACCTACACCACAGATACGCCCCTCCCCCAAAGCACACATTCACTGTCTTTCACCATACACACTCAATGTTGTAAATTAACATTCAAAATCCACACAAAAACAAAACTGCTCGATGATATGAGCACAGGAGGGTTTCCTACAATCGATGAACTAAAGTTGGATCCCTCCCAAAAAGCAAAAATGCCTTTTGAACAGCTTTTACAGGATTCCTATCACAGACAGCTATCAGAACACACTGTCTCCTACTCCTTCCTACTCATACTACCCTGAACTGAGGCTGTGCAGATCAATATAGAGCCCATGTGACCTGAAATCCCATGAATCAATGCAACATTCACCTTTGGAGCTTAAAACCAAGGCAAAGTGAGGCGAAGTGCACTGCCTGCAATGCACTTTGCCTTAAAATTGACAGAGTAGTGGCCTGGGGAGGAGTAACGTGAAGTCATTGTTTCTAATGGACTTTGCGTTCCTCATTATCATGTGAAGTACTCCACTTCATGTTGCAGAGCACTCCGCAGATCCGCCTTTGCTCCGTGAATCGCTTCGCAGAGCGGATTGAGCCCACTTCGCCCACCACTAATGCTACAGCATCAGCCAGATGTGCTAGCCCTCATGGAAACCTGGCTGTCAAAGAAGACTCCTGACACCTTTGTCACACTCTTAGGTGTCACCCTTTTTAGAGCAGACAGAATTGGTAAACGAGGAGAGGGGTGTGCATTTTACATCTGTGACTCCCAGTTATGTCATAACCCACTGTCTCCCTGTCTGGATCACGGGGCACAAGCCCTGACAATAAAAGTCACACCAGACCCCTCCAGAGCCCCTATCACCATTACCGTGGCTTACATCCCACCAAGAAACCAAGTCGCAGCCTTTCAGTCCATGGCCAACTATATCTGCAGCTTCCCTCCCAAAACTGAACACATTATACTACAGTATTTTAATGTGAACTGGCTGTCAAGCTCAGCCTCCCCCATGAAAGACACCCTCTCTGCCCTAGACCTGGCCCAGTTAGTTAATCAGCCAACCAGGGTGAATCCCAGAACTGGAATTAGCACCCTGATCAACCTGCTACACACCAATCGACCAAACAAAATTTCTAGCCTAATTGTCCTTCCCTATTCATTAAGTGATCACTCCCCTATTGTCTTCACCAGGTCATGTCAGTGGCAAATACCTCTACCAAACAATTTTACCCAATGCCACTTCCAACCAGGAAGCCTTACTAAACTAAGGAGACACCTAGCCCAATGTGATTGGTGCCCTACCAGCCACTCCCCTTCCATAGATGAAGCCCTGGATTACTTCACCTGCACATTCAACACTATGTGTGATAGATTTTCCCCCAATCTAAAGGTCCAATCTAAAAAACATACTGCCCCCTGGGTCTCTACAACCCTACTTCAGCAACTAAAGAACCGTGATGACCTCTGGCACAACGCAATTGAATCAGGGGTGCCAGCAGAAAGGCTCGCCTATAAGGTGGCCTGCAATAGGTGCACCTGGGCCATAAGGATGGCCAAATCAGACTACTATAGAACTACCCTCACCTCCTCCTGGGGGAATGCAAGGTTGTTCTGGGACAACCTTAAAGAACTGAACAGAAAAGCCAGTATGCCACCACCCTCCCAGCTAACTGTCAACAACGATTACACTTCAGACCCACTTGCCATCACCAATTGCCTAAATGCTACATTCTCTGATCTGATTGCAATCCTTCCAAACAACTTCTTAGAACCCCACCCCCACATCCCCTGAGTCAAACAAAGCTTACCCCCCTTTCCACCTCAGGGTTATTACTAGGAGGGAAACAAGGCCATACCTTGCAAACACCCTCAGGGGTTCAAACTACTGCAAAGACTCCTTTAATATGAAAATCCTTAACTTGGTGCTAGACTCTGTACTCTCACCACTGACTGATCTCTTTAACCTCTCCCTATGTCTACAGCAGTTTCCAACTGACTGGAAGACAGCCACTGTCACACCAATTTTGAAGAATGGTGACCCCACCTCGCCCAATAATTACCGGCCCATCTCCATTCTTCCATCCCACATAAAAGCCCTGGAAAAAATCATTGCCACTCAACTCACAGACTACCTGTTTGCACAAAACATACTTTGTAGAGAACAACATGGCTTTAGAACAGGGCATAGCACAACAACTGCCCTCACAGAGTTCTCTAACTCACTGCACAAAGCCCTGGATAAGAAACACCTATCAGGAGTGGTATTTATAGAGCTATCAAAAGCTTCCGATACTGTCTCACACTCCCTGCTCCTAAATACTCTCTACCTCACAGGGCTGTCCCCTGGACCCATCACGTGGTTTGCAAGTTACCTCTCAGATAGGTCCCAATGTGTGAAGATAAACAACACTCTCTCGGCTTCCCTACCTGTCCACTCTGGGGTTCCCCAGGGTTCCATCCTCAGTCCATTATTATTCAGCATCTTCCTGAACTCCCTGCCAAAAGCCTGACCAAGTAAACTTCTGCTCTATGCAGATGATGTGGTAGTGTTTGCTGCCCACACAGATCCCATAATTCTACAGTCCTCCTTACAACTTGCCTTCAACCATGTCAAAAACTGGTTCAATGACTACAGACTGGTGGTCAATGTAAAAAAGACTAAGTAAATGCTCTTTGCCCACCGGCAAAGCATGAACATTGATGCCCAACTAAAAATCTTTTCCAAAGCCCTCCTCCTACTGGAACAGGTCCATACCTATAAATATTTGGGCCTCACATGTGATCCCAGCCTCACATTTCACTCACACATTAATATCCTCTCCTCAGCCATAAATATTCGCACAGGACTACTGTATCGGCACAGAGACTGCCTGCTGCCAGAGGCCCTTAACCTTGTGGTCACCTCCTCTGTTCTCTCTCTCTAGTGGACTACGGGCTAACCATCTACGCTGCCACTGACCACATGGCTCTAAATAAAATCCACTTAGCCATCAAGAAAGCATGCAGACTCCTCACTAGAGTTGACAGGTGTACCCACAGCTGCACCCTGTATGTCCTAACAAATATCCTCACTCTAGACGAAAGAGTCCACTATCAAACAAGTCTCCTCACCAAAAAAATTCAACTAGGCCTAACCTCACTTGGAGTTTCTGCCTCCCTCTGCTCTGCTCATGCCACAGCTCACACCTGCTTGGCTAACAAACTGATATGGGCTGTCCCCAGGGTTATGACCTCACTAGCCCAAAGGTCCTTTTATTCCAGATGGCCATTTCCTCTATCTCCAGACTGGACCCATTCAAAATAGCCCTCAAAGACCACATACTCTCCACCTGCCACTGCCAGTGCACCAGCCAGTATGGCTGTGACTCAGCACCACCAACACCTGGCTACCGGGCTCTGGTCAGGCCTGCCCAGTCCTGTCTCAATAGTAGATCTGAGATGCAGGTGAAAGCAAGTGCGCATAGACCATCAGTATCACCTATTCCTATACCTTTTAGAGTAGGTTTGGGGTAAAGTGTTTAGTACCCTACCGCTGTTAATTCTCAACACAAGATTGACTGGGTAAATGACAACGTCGGGTTCCAGATGGCTTATTAAACGTACAGGCAGCACCCTCCTTACTACCTGTACTGTACATTGACACTGACAAGCTCCTTAGATGGACTTGAATAGCTACCCAATTGTATAGGCACCATGCTCATTGTTGTATGTAGTGTTCATATCCTGTGTTTTTCCTTTACCACTTTGTGTTATTACATACTACATGCTAATTTGACGGTTTGTACTATGTTGATGTTTAGTACTACAACGAGAAGCCTTTGTAAATGAGTCTTTGACGCAAAGGTTGTAAATCTGATTTTCTCAATTAATAAATAAAATAAATAAAAGTTGGGGAGAGAAGCACAAGAGACGAAAGGGAGGGAGAGTAGGTCCCTAAAGGAGGCGTAGCAGGATGGGAGAGAAGAAATTAACAGTTGGAGTAGACTGGGCTTTTGGTGCCAGTGGCGCCACTGGCACCAAAAGCCCAGTCTACTCCAACTGTTAATTTCTTCTCTCCCATCCTGCTACGCCTCCTTTAGGGACCTACTCTCCCTCCCTTTCGTCTCTTGTGCTTCTCTCCCCCAACTTTTATTTATTTTATTTATTAATTGAGAAAATCAGATTTACAACCTTTGCGTCAAAGACTCATTTACAAAGGCTTCTCGTTGTAGTACTAAACATCAACATAGTACAAACCGTCAAATTAGCATGTAGTATGTAATAACACAAAGTGGTAAAGGAAAAACACAGGATATGAACACTACATACAACAATGAGCATGGTGCCTATACAATTGGGTAGCTATTCAAGTCCATCTAAGGAGCTTGTCAGTGTCAATGTACAGTACAGGTAGTAAGGAGGGTGCTGCCTGTACGTTTAATAAGCCATCTGGAACCCGACGTTGTCATTTACCCAGTCAATCTTGTGTTGAGAATTAACAGCGGTAGGGTACTAAACACTTTACCCCAAACCTACTCTAAAAGGTATAGGAATAGGTGATACTGATGGTCTATGCGCACTTGCTTTCACCTGCATCCCAGATCTACTATTGAGACAGGACTGGGCAGGCCTGACCAGAGCCCGGTAGCCAGGTGTTGGTGGTGCTGAGTCACAGCCATACTGGCTGGTGCACTGGCAGTGGCAGGTGGAGAGTATGTGGTCTTTGAGGGCTATTTTGAATGGGTCCAGTCTGGAGATAGAGGAAATGGCCATCTGGAATAAAAGGACCTTTGGGCTAGTGAGGTCATAACCCTGGGGACAGCCCATATCAGTTTGTTAGCCAAGCAGGTGTGAGCTGTGGCATGAGCAGAGCAGAGGGAGGCAGAAACTCCAAGTGAGGTTAGGCCTAGTTGAATTTTTTTGGTGAGGAGACTTGTTTGATAGTGGACTCTTTCGTCTAGAGTGAGGATATTTGTTAGGACATACAGGGTGCAGCTGTGGGTACACCTGTCAACTCTAGTGAGGAGTCTGCATGCTTTCTTGATGGCTAAGTGGATTTTATTTAGAGCCATGTGGTCAGTGGCAGCGTAGATGGTTAGCCCGTAGTCCACTAGAGAGAGAGAACAGAGGAGGTGACCACAAGGTTAAGGGCCTCTGGCAGCAGGCAGTCTCTGTGCCGATACAGTAGTCCTGTGAGAATATTTATGGCTGAGGAGAGGATATTAATGTGTGAGTGAAATGTGAGGCTGGGATCACATGTGAGGCCCAAATATTTATAGGTATGGACCTGTTCCAGTAGGAGGAGGGCTTTGGAAAAGATTTTTAGTTGGGCATCAATGTTCATGCTTTGCCGGTGGGCAAAGAGCATTTACTTAGTCTTTTTTACATTGACCACCAGTCTGTAGTCATTGAACCAGTTTTTGACATGGTTGAAGGCAAGTTGTAAGGAGGACTGTAGAATTATGGGATCTGTGTGGGCAGCAAACACTACCACATCATCTGCATAGAGCAGAAGTTTACTTGGTCAGGCTTTTGGCAGGGAGTTCAGGAAGATGCTGAATAATAATGGACTGAGGATGGAACCCTGGGGAACCCCAGAGTGGACAGGTAGGGAAGCCGAGAGAGTGTTGTTTATCTTCACACATTGGGACCTATCTGAGAGGTAACTTGCAAACCACGTGATGGGTCCAGGGGACAGCCCTGTGAGGTAGAGAGTATTTAGGAGCAGGGAGTGTGAGACAGTATCGGAAGCTTTTGATAGCTCTATAAATACCACTCCTGATAGGTGTTTCTTATCCAGGGCTTTGTGCAGTGAGTTAGAGAACTCTGTGAGGGCAGTTGTTGTGCTATGCCCTGTTCTAAAGCCATGTTGTTCTCTACAAAGTATGTTTTGTGCAAACAGGTAGTCTGTGAGTTGAGTGGCAATGATTTTTTCCAGGGCTTTTATGTGGGATGGAAGAATGGAGATGGGCCGGTAATTATTGGGCGAGGTGGGGTCACCATTCTTCAAAATTGGTGTGACAGTGGCTGTCTTCCAGTCAGTTGGAAACTGCTGTAGACATAGGGAGAGGTTAAAGAGATCAGTCAGTGGTGAGAGTACAGAGTCTAGCACCAAGTTAAGGATTTTCATATTAAAGGAGTCTTTGCAGTAGTTTGAACCCTGAGGGTGTTTGCAAGGTATGGCCTTGTTTCCTCCTAGTAATAACCCTGAGGTGGAAAGGGGGGTAAGCTTTGTTTGACTCAGGGGATGTGGGGGTGGGGTTCTAAGAAGTTGTTTGGAAGGATTGCAATCAGATCAGAGAATGTAGCATTTAGGCAATTGGTGATGGCAAGTGGGTCTGAAGTGTAATCGTTGTTGACAGTTAGCTGGGAGGGTGGTGGCATACTGGCTTTTCTGTTCAGTTCTTTAAGGTTGTCCCAGAACAACCTTGCATTCCCCCAGGAGGAGGTGAGGGTAGTTCTATAGTAGTCTGATTTGGCCATCCTTATGGCCCAGGTGCACTATTGCAGGCCACCATAGGCTGAGCCTTTCTGCTGGCACCCTGATTCAATTTGCGTTGTGCCAGAGGTCATCACGGTTCTTTAGTTGCTGAAGTAGGGTTGTAGAGACCCAGGGGCAGTATGTTTTTAGATTGGACCTTTAGATTGGGGGAAAATCTATCACACATAGTGTTGAATGTGCAGGTGAAGTAATCCAGGGCTTCATCTATGGAAGGGGAGTGGCTGGTAGGGCACCAATCACATTGGGCTAGGTGTCTCCTTAGTTTAGTAAGGCTTCCTGGTTGGAAGTGGCATTGGGTAAAATTGTTTGGTAGAGGTATTTGCCACTGACATGACCTGGTGAAGACAATAGGGGAGTGATCACTTAATGAATAGGGAAGGACAATTAGGCTAGAAATTTTGTTTGGTCGATTGGTGTGTAGCAGGTTGATCAGGGTGCTAATTCCAGTTCTGGGATTCACCCTGGTTGGCTGATTAACTAACTGGGCCAGGTCTAGGGCAGAGAGGGTGTCTTTCATGGGGGAGGCTGAGCTTGACAGCCAGTTCACATTAAAATACTGTAGTATAATGTGTTCAGTTTTGGGAGGAAGCTGCAGATATAGTTGGCCATGGACTGAAAGGCTGCGACTTGGTTTCTTGGTGGGATGTAAGCCACGGTAATGGTGATAGGGGCTCTGGAGGGGTCTGGTGTGACTTTTATTGTCAGGGCTTGTGCCCCGTGATCCAGACAGGAGACAGTGGGTTATGACATAACTGGGAGTCACAGATGTAAAATGCACACCCCTCTCCTCGTTTACCAATTCTGTCTGCTCTAAAAAGGGTGACACCTAAGAGTGTGACAAAGGTGTCAGGAGTCTTCTTTGACAGCCAGGTTTCCATGAGGGCTAGCACATCTGGCTGATGCTGTAGCATTAGTGGTGGGTGAAGTGGGCTCAATCCGCTCCGAAGACGATTCACGGAGCAAAGGCGGATCTGCGGAGTGCTCTGCAACATGAAGTGGAGTACTTCACATGATAATGAGGAACGCAAAGTCCATTAGAAACAATGACTTCACGTTACTCCTCCCCAGGCCACTACTCTGTCAATTTTAAGGCAAAGTGCATTGCAGGCAGTGCACTTCGCCTCACTTTGCCTGGTTTTTAAGCTCCAAAGGTGAATGTTGCATTGATTCATGGGATTTCAGGTCACATGGGCTCTATATTGATCTGCACAGCCTCAGTTCAGGGTAGTATGAGTAGGAAGGAGTAGGAGACAGTGTGTTCTGATAGCTGTCTGTGATAGGAATCCTGTAAAAGCTGTTCAAAAGGCATTTTTGCTTTTTTGGGAGGGATCCAACTTTAGTTCATCGATTGTAGGAAACCCTCCTGTGCTCATATCATCGAGCAGTTTTGTTTTTGTGTGGATTTTGAATGTTAATTTACAACATTGAGTGTGTATGGTGAAAGACAGTGAATGTGTGCTTTGGGGGAGGGGCGTATCTGTGGTGTAGGTAGATTTAAGTTGGAGAAATAGTGATTTTTTTTTTTTGGTTATATTTATGTTACATAATTGACTGTGTTAATGTACACATAGTAATATTGTCAGTGATAGTAGAAATGTTCTTGCTGTTTGTTGTGTGGATGTGGTGCAGCAGTTCATAAGTTTAGGTTGTTTAAATTAGAAATTTACAATCCGTAACTAGGCATAGTATTTAACTTTTGTATTTGCTGCGCATTCCTCGTTCAAGCATTCTACACAAACTGTTCTGTGTGTGAGTGTGTGTGCAGTGTTGCATGCATCAAATAATACACTTTTTATTGTGCCACAGACTAGTGTAATTGCAAGCGCTGCAGTATGAACCTGCTATCCACTGCAGCTGCCTGAGTTTGTACTGCGATCGTGCATCTTTTCTTAGTTTTGCTGCTTGTAGTGCCGTAAAAATCTGCACTATCTTCATTCAGTGCTCACCCCACCCCCCACGTTCAAAAGGTATTTATTACCAGATTGGATTGTTTTTGTGACCTCATCAGCACCACTGGTTACTGAAGTTGTTTTAATTCCATGACAGTCTCAGAGTAGTCTCTTATCTGTTGCTGAAGTCACAGTTGTTTATTTGGCTTCACATCCAGCCAGCGTCCCTCCAATCAGAGAGTGAACGTATCAAAATCTGAATTTGGTTATAATATCTGTGGTTGATCCCCAAAATGCCTGCAAAGAGATGTGCAAACAAAGTTGTTTCATGCCATGGCAATGTTGGCAGTAAGATGGTCTGTGGGCATGGTAGTAGTAAGCAGATGCAGAAGTGCATTGCTGATTTGAGGAAAGGTATTACTCCTGCAATGTTTTTTACAGCTTCACTCATAGTTGGAGGAGATGATGTTTTCCCTGTTGGTGGTGTTAGTGTTACTGGTGTTAGTGGTGGTGGAGGTAGTATTAGTAATGTTGCGTCAAGTTCTAATTCCGACCAGTGTATAGTTTCCAAAAATATTGAGTGTGAAGCAGTGCAAGTGAGTGGCAGTAGATGATGCCATACTTCCCAGTAACATCCCAGTAACTAAACCTGAGAATTCTGATGATCATGTCAATGATAGCATACAATGTGATATTCCGTCCACTGTGGCACATAATGTCACGCATTTTCCATACAGTGATTCACAACGTGGTGAAAAAATATCAGGTGATGGTGGTGTAGATGCTGATGATCAATGTGATGATGACGATGATGATGATGTTGCTGTTGTTGTTACATGCAGTCCACGTGTTAGCATCCAAGCAGAAGATGTGGATGTGTGTGATGTTGATGAATATGATGATGATGTAATTGACCCAAGTTGGGAACCAGAGAAAAATAAATTAAAAGTGGCTGTGTCTGAGTCTGTTTGCAGGAATCCCCCCCGTAAAAACTTGTGATCTACCGGTTTTAGTTGATGATGATGATGACCCAGTAATCAATATGACAGGTAGTCATGGTGGTCAGTTGCAGTCCAGGTGTCCAGTGCCCGAAACATCACATGCCCCCCCACTTCAGTTCTTGAAATAACAGACTTAAATAAGCCACATCATCATGGACATGTTAAAAGCAAAGCAGCACACTCCCTTGTTTGGGATTTTTTTATTCAAGATACAAATGATGACTCAGTTGCAATCTGCCAGGTTTGCCATGTGCGTGTGAGTCGAGGTAAAAAGGGGAGCCATCTGGGGGCAGGAGGGCAGCATACACATCTTAAGAATAGGCAAATGCAAATGGTGACTCAGTTGCAATCTGCCAGGTTTGCCATGTGCGTGTGAGTCGAGGTAAAAAGGGGAGCCATCTGGGAACAGGAGGGCAGCATACGCATCTTAAGAATAGGCACTTTGCACTGTGGACCCAGCACAAGCTGGCAGTTAATTCCACAGTGGGGCATTCACCCATGTGACTGGCAACCATAGCCAGCATGTTATCCCCTTCCATGACTGCTAAGCCCAGTAGGAAATTAAACATATGCAGTAGTGTGGTAATAAGAGCAGAGGATTACTACAAGCATCCAATAATCTATCATCTATGCATCCTCAAATCCTGAGACTCATGATGCCCTGCAGCATTAGCTATCCATGTGACACTCCACTTCACTCTTCACATGGCTACTGTGCATAACAAGATGTTCTGAGATGGCTTTGTGTAGCACTCTCCCAATCTTCATAGCCTGCATTTACTGCCACCCAAATGTCTGTCCTTCAGTCTCGCTAGACCTCCTAACCTCCATCACTTCCCTTGCTTGCTCTGGGGAATTATTCATCCTAGGTGACTTCAATATAAATTGGTTGTCACCTAAAACTACCAGAACTAAAAGCAAAATTGGAGCCCTAAACCTCTCCCAATTGATCTCCGAACCCACCCGACAAACCTCAAGACACAGCAACACTCTACTCGACTGGGCCCTTACCTCCCACCACCACCGCGTAATCACCTCTGGTATCCTCCCTGATGCTCTGTGACCATAACCCAATATTCATAGTTAGGAAAGTCCATAGAACTAAATCACCACACAAAACCATACGACTATGATCTTTCAAGCCTCTTGACCTTGAACCTCTTCTGAGTAACCTTGCCACTTCTGACTAGTCCCCCCTAACCTCCTTCCCCTCGGTTGATAAGGCCCTTGCCTACTTCAAAGAAATCTTTCTTGTAAACTGGAACACCTTTGCCCCACTCAAATAAACCAGAGTCAGAGGTAACCACTTACTTTGGATAAGCCCTGAACTTCTGGCCCACCTCAGGGCTAAAGATTGAGCCTTGAAGCATCATAATACCCAGCATCCTAGTGATTGTGAACTACTGCATGCTCTGAAATGCTTGCACCAGGGCTACAAGGTTAGCCAAGTCCAAATATTTCAAATCTGCCTTCATCACCAACATAAATTTTCCTTCAAAGTTCTGGAAGGTGGTCCATGCCCTATTTACCCATTCATCTCACCCACCCCTGGTACTTAAAGTAAATAGCTCACTAGTGTCCAATCCATCAGCCATAGCTGCGGAATTTAACTCCTTCTGTACCTCCTGTGCTGCTGAGCTTCTGAAATCCCTCCCCTCCTACCCATCACCTTCCCCACCCCCTACTGGTGTGTCCCCTCTACTACCCTCCCACATCCATTTCTCTTTCACTACTGTAACCCCAAATGATGCCCTAAGTGCCCTTATCATCATGAACCCCTCTAAAGGTGCCTCCTTTGTTGGCCTGGACCTAAAACTCTTCTCTCTTTCCACTTCGGCCATTGCCTACCCCTCTCCATAACCCTAAATATCTAATTCTTCACTGCCTTGGTCCCTTCTTCATGGAACATGCAGTGGTTCTCTCTCTACCCAAAGGGGAAGACTCCTCATCACCTGGCAACTATTGCTCCATTTCTCTCCTCCCTACCCTTGTCAAGCTTCAAGAACACATTGTCCTCTCCCTACTCACCTCTTTTCTATCTGACACCTCTTTTTTCACCCTTTTCCAGTCTGGTTTCAGGAAAAACTACTTGAACACCATCTCTCTCCTGTGGTTCACAGACTCCATCCTAACTGAGATGGACAATGGCCAAATTACCTCTGCCATTTTTGTCAACCTGGCCAAGGCCTTCAACACTGTCTCTCACTCCCTTCTCCTCGACTCACTCCCGGCAACTGGCCTGTCTCCTTCCACCACAAACTGGTTCATGGCCTACCTTATTGGCAGAACCCTATCAGTTAAGAACTTGGATACCACTTCCCCTACCCCCCTGATTGGCACTGGCATCCCCAGGGCTCTGTATTAGGGCCCATCCTATTCTCCATGTTCTTAAATGAGCTTTCCTGTTTTCTCCCCCTCCTCCACCATACATATGTATGCTGAGGATACAGTCCAGTAAGCATCTGGCTCCTGTCCTGCTGAGGTTACAACCAGCCTACAGTACGACTTCAACAAGGTTCAGCTCTGATTTGCTAACCATCAACTTTTCCTTTTCCTCAACTTCATGAAGACTGTCTCCATGACCTTTGGCACTAGGCAGAGACTCTCTAGGCTTCCCTCCCTTCCCACTTTCCACACCCTTGATGGGAATTTACTTGAGCACACATCCTCCTTTGGGTACTTAGGTGTTTGGTTAGACCAACACTTACACTTCTCTGGACATATTGACACTATACAGAAAAAACTGCACCCCAAGCTTGGTGCCCTGTTCAGAAACCATAGTTGCACCCCTCCTATGGCTAGATGTGAACTTATTCAGAAGATGATACTGCCCATTTTTGACTACTGTGATGTAGTCTGTGGTGTTGCCCCAAGTCCTCCCTGGCCAGATTAGACACCCTCTTCAATTCCTTCTGCTGTTTTGTCCTGGATGCCTCCCCACATACCCACCACTGTGATTTTTATTGTGCCCTATCCTTCTCGTCTCTTACAAATAGGCAACTCTTTCACTGTGCTAAATTCACCTCAAGCACTGGTTGGGTGAGCCAACCAATGCTGGTGTGTTCCTTGGGGCAGGCTGTATCTACCCTGAAACTTTTAGGCCAAAATCCCAAATAGTGTGGGTGCAGGGTAATGATAAAGTGAAAACACACTTTTGTCACTATGCGCTGTGCAAAATTCACACATCGATCATTTTTCATTTCATTTTTATTTTTATACTTGTAAATCCAAATGAGCAAACTGCCTGTTTTCATTAGAGACAAATTTAAAGCTAAAAACACACAAAATACAGACAAAACAAACATATATACAAACAATACATTCAATCAATAAGATACAATGCATAAAATTACATCATGTTTTCAAAAATAGCCACTGTTTTAACCTTGTCTTAAAGCCCTAACATGAATTATTGTCAACAACTTCTAAAGATTTCATATGATCCTGAAAGGGACTATTTTGAACAATTTCTAATGGAATTCTATTAAAAAAGTAGGTGTTCTAAATAATAAAGATCTTTGTCCAAAGGTAGTCTTAAATTGAAAAAATGGTATTTTAAATTTATAATTGTACTGAGACCTAATAAACAATGCATTAGTTAATCTGGGAAACATTATAGAAACAGAAAAAGGAAAAAGGTTACATTTAACTTTAAATAAGAAAATGCCCATTTTAATAAGTACTCGATTTTCAAAAGATAAAGAAAATGATTGTTTGTACAGATCAGAGCAGTGGGTTCGAAAGGGTAAATCTAGCCAAAACCTCAAAGCTGAATGGTAAATTACTTTAAGAGGACTCAAAACATTAGTGCATGAGGTTTTGTAAATCAGTATACCATAATTGAGTATGAAAAACAGAAAGCTATGTACTAAAAGCTTTCTGGATTCCAAAGTCAAAAAAGATTTAACTCGATAAAACATACCCAACCTCTGATGGAGGGTTTTTCTAAGATTCTGAATGTGAGTTTCAAAAGAAAAATGTGTGTCCAACGTAATACCTAAATATTTAAAAACAGAAACATTTTCAATTATATTTCCTGTACTGTCAAAAATTGAGAGCAAATCAACAGATCAAAACAAAACTTGTCAGGTCATGCGATCTACCCCCAAGGGGACCGAGCACACCAGATTTCATGCAAAAATGTTAAAAGGCTGCAACATTATTAAAGTGCAAAATTTGTGGTTAAACATTAAATTGCCTACTCAACCCTAAATATAGTAGTGCTATTGCACCACTAAAATATATATATATATATATATATATATATATATATAGATATGCAAAAACTTTGTTAATGCATCAGTTAGGGTTGATGTACACATCAACAAAAGTGTGGATATTCAATGTTAGAGTTCCCAACCCTACTGCCCCATGACCCACCACTCCACCCTCCACACACCAACAGGAGCCGAGGTGTATGTTGGGGTCATCAGCCCTAAATCTCATCCCATTCCATCTGTAAACAAGCTGAGATGGTACAGTATAGGAGAATGGGGTGAGAGTTAGGCCCAATGACCCCAACACACACACCCTGTTGGTGTGTAGAAGGTGGGGGTGGGGTGGGGTAGAAAGATTGTAAACCCTAACATCAAATTTCCACACTTTTGTTGGTGTGGAAATCAACCCTAACTGATGCATTAACAGAGTTGTTTGCAATGAATTTCCCTTTTTTTTGAGAAAGTGAAATGTTATTCATATGGAATGCATAAGTAAGAGTCTGGGCCCTCCGGGACCTGCATTCCCACCCATCCATAAATATGTCCTTAGATTTGCAAAATGATATCTATAGATGGGAGCGTGGGCCCTCTGGGCCCTGTGCTCCACCCATGATTGTAGTGCTCCCAGTTTAGCATAAATAATATGCATAGGTGGGAGCGCAGGCTCTGAGGGCCCTGTGCTTCCAGCGTTGCATAATAGCATGCCCCACTCCCATTTTGAATAATGGTATGGATATGTGGGAGCACAGGCCCTCTGGGCCCTGCACTCTCACTTACATATAAGAATGGAGACATACCGCTTGCCTACAGACATGAAAAGCAACCCTTGTAACAGTAATTTGTCAGTATGTCTCTAACCATAGCAACTATGGAAAAATTCCACTGCACTTGTAATCATGACTTGGAAACCTCCACACCTGCTTAGTCCACCAAAGGTGAACTAAGCTGCACAGAACAAAAATCCATATCTCAAACTATTTTCAAGATACAGACACTGAAAGGCACTGCGGGTGCTGCAATGTTATTGTATGGGAAATTTTGCAACTTCACAGTGTTGTTACTATGGAACTGTTGTACATTTTTTCACCAAACAAACAAAATACACATCTGTGGGACAAGGGCTTGCCACCTGCAAATTTCAGCCCCAAAGCCCTAACCATTTGTTTGCTATGAAGTGGTAGACAAATTACTTTTTGGAGACTGTATATCCACGGTACTTTCACAAAAGTTCCATCACTTTCGTGAAAGTGGTTGTGCTCAAGATCTGCAGACTTTTGTGAAATTTCCCTGGACTTTCACGGAAATTTGTGTGAAAGCGCCCAGATCCACCATGAAAGATCCACCAGTAAAATGGAGGAAAATTTAAAAACAGATTTCCAGGCATCATTAAGGAAAACTGATGTCCTAGGGCCCTGATTAGGTAAACCCAAATTTTGGTGTTTATCAAGGGAAAGTATTCTTTGAGCTACATCATTTTTTTCTGCCTCGCTAACTGAAAATAAAATGGCAGTAGCACAAAGCTAAAAAAACAAAGTTCAAAACATAATGGTGCTTTTGTGAAAGCTTTTGTGGTGCACATATATTTTTCCATAGGCTATGATGGTGCATGGAAACGTTTAATAACTTTTGAACAAATTAATATGTTTTCAACAAATCTTCAAAAGGCACTTCCTCGACCCAGTCCCTATATACTCTGAAAATTCCAGAGCAGACAGACAAACCATTTGGGCTGTCGAGATAAGCAAACAATTTGCAAAAGTTGAGGATTTTTCACAATTTTTCACTCTCCACAGCTCCACAACTGAAAATCTTACTGGAACAAAACTTTCCAGATCCAGAGTTCTATGATACCACACCACACACACAAATTTAATGCAAATCGGACAAACAGTTGCAAACTTATTAAAGTGCAAAATTTGGGGTTTAACATAGAAGTTGCTGTGCAATCCGAACTATACTGGCCCTACTGGGCCACTATAATATTATATATATATATATATATATATATATATATATAATTTAGAATACAACCCTTTGAGTCATAGACTCCTTTACAAAGACTCCACATCAATCCACAGTAAGGACATATATATAGTATTAAGCAGTACAATGTTCAGGTAGTAGAAACTAGAGGAAAACAAATAATAGAAGTTACGCATACAAAACATTTTATAATATTATAAGTATAGTGATCATGGGTGAAAGACAATGCACAAAAAAACACACAGATGAGGATATTAAAACAATAGTCTTTGGGAGAGGAGGACCCAGCTTCATCCATAATATGCATATTATTTACATAGCGCATAAATACACATTTTGTTTTCTATATACTGTATATCATAACATTTATGAGGTAGATTTATACTACAGAACCCCACCAAGAAAGGGGAGTAGGAGGAAGAGGGGTTAGGGACGGTCACAGGCTGAAGATTCTAACAGATGGGCTTCGAGACTGGTCTTGAAGGGACTGATACTGGGCTTCAGGGAGATGAGGGGGCTGTTGAACCAATGGGGGGCTCTGTAGAAAAAGGCTCTTTGTCCAAGGGAAGTTTGACAGTGGGGGACGAGTAGGAAGGTCCCAGTAGAGCTACAGGAGGTTCTGACCAATGGGACGGGTTGGATGAAGCTATGCAGACCACGTGGAGCTTGACCAAGGTGAATTTTCTTGGCCAGGAGGCAGGTATGGTACCTAAAATGGGCATCAAATGGCAACCATTCAGCAGACTTGTAAAGATCACAGGAGTGTGTCCATCTGTCACAACTTGTGACCAGTCTGCAGCTTTGTTTAGGGTGACTTTGATACGTTGAAATGCCATAGAGTTAGCAGTGCCGTTGATGACAATGCCATAATCTACCATGGAAAGGACTGAAGAGGTAATGGCCAGACAAATAGCCATTGGGAGAAGGCAGTGTTTATGGCGGAACAAAAGCCCAAATCTGGAGTTAATAGCGGAGGACAGTTGTTGGATATGTGCATAGTAGGTATGAGATGTGTTAAGGGTGACACCTAGATATCTGAATGAATCAACCAGCTCAAGTGGGGATCCTAGTGAGCTGGTGATAGTCAGCTGGAAGTCATGATGAAGACTCTGTCGGTGGGCAAAGATCATTGATTTTGTTTTCTTATACTTTAGAACTTAGCAGTGGGAACAGAACCCTGTCTCAGCTTCAGTGAAAAAGCCCTGCAGGGGACGCTGGAGAGAATCAGGGCTGGGGTGGCTCCAGAAGATTACTGCATTGTCTGCATAGAGCAGAATTTTTCTAGGACATGAGCTGGGGAGGGAGTTTAGGAAAATGCTGAAGATGAGGGGCCCAAGATGGAGCCTCAGGGTATTCCTGAATGGACCTGGAGGCTGGTTGACAGAGTGGAGTTAAATTTCACCTGCTGGGATCTGTCAGAGAGGTAACCTTTGAACCAAGTTATTGTTTCATCTGAGAGTCCCAGGGAGGGCAGGGAGGCCAGAAGCATAGCATGATTAATGACATGGAATGCCTTTGTGAGGTCGATGTACACAGACTCCACTAGGTGACCACATTTGAGGGTACCGTGGATGTAGGAGGAGTATTCTAGGATGGCAGTGGTGGTTCTGTGGCCCTGGTGGAAACCATGCTGTTTGGGGTACAGTAAGTTATATTTAAACAGATGGTCCATTAGCTGATCAGCCACTATTTTTTCAAGGGCCTTTGAGGGGAGGTAGAAGGAGATGGGCCGATAGTTATTGGGGACAGGCAGTTGCCATGCTTGAAAATGGGGGTGATGATAGCTCATTTTCAGGGAGCAGGAATTGCCCTAAGCTGAGGGACAGGTTTAAAAGTTTAGTGAGGGTTGTATGACCTTCTCGAGGGCTAGCTGGAGGAGCTTCAGGTCAATGGAGTCACTGCTAATGTGGGACTTGGCAAGGGCTTTGGAGAGGTATCTCCTAGCCTCTCACAACAAGATGATTTGGAGGCAAAAGTATGGGATGTTGGAAGGTGGTCTGCAACTGGGGGTGGGGCCTAGTGGGGTGAAGATGTTGGGGGTAGGACACCAATGATATCCGAGAATGTTATGTTCAGGGTGTCTGCAATGGACTGGGGATCCTGTGTTAGTTTACCATTAACCAAGAACTGGGCAGGTGGTGGGGGGTAGTAGATTTCCCATTAAGTTCCTTTATGTTTTTCCAGAAATGTCTTCCTGAGCCCCAGGGGGAGGAGAGTGTCGGTTGATAATGGGTTGCCTTGGCATGGTGCATGGCACAGGTACATTTGTTTCTGGCCTCACAATATCATCATCCATCCAGTAGAAGTTGTGAGTTTAAGGCATTATGTCAGAAATTATCACGGTGTTTCATTTGGTCAAGCAACTGTTGCGATATCCAGAGGGTGTTATGGTTTTTAGTGATTTGCTTTGAGAAAGGTGCAAAGATGTCACAAGCGACGTTGAAGGTATTTATAATGTGGGAGAGGATGGTATCAGTTGATTGGGTGCTATACATGGGGGACCAGTCAGAGTTAGTTAACATAGGTTTTGAATTAGTGAAGCATACCCTTTTTTAGGCACCTATGGTAGGAGACCAAAGGGGGAGCAGCGGGAGTTTTATTGGACCATACACAGGTTACTGGGCAATGGTCGCTAATGGTGTCAGGGTGTAGTGAGATATTAGTTATGCTGTTGGGGTGATGGGTCAGGATATGGTACAGCAATGAAGAGGTGCCCAATTTGTCATTTGGCTTGGTAAGAGATTGTATAACCTGAATGAGGTCAAACGCAGCAGCCAAGTCCTTATAGGGAACGGAGGATGGGGACTGCCAATTGACATTAAAGTCCCCCATGGTGATAACTTCACTGTTGGAGGAGAGCTGAGAGATACATAACGTGACTGAGGGAAGGCAAGTCTCTGATTTCATGGCGAGAGTAGACAGCCATGACATATAGTATTTTGCCAGGGTCACCAAGAAGAATCTTGGCTGTGAGTGTTTGGGCACCATGCTCGGGGGAGGTGAACTGGCAAAGATTTGAGGTGTTTCTAATGTAGAGAGGGCAGCCACCATCTTGTCTACCCAATCTGTCAGCATGGAAAAGGCAGTAGCCAGGTAGGCTCACAGCCGAGTCTGGGGTGTCATGGGAAAACCATGTCTCGGATAGGGCCAGTACATCTGGGGAATGCTGGGCTAGCAACCCTTGGAGTAAAGTGAACTTTTTATATAGGCTACATATGTTAACTGCAGCAAGCCAAAGTCCATGCATACTGTTGCTAGCTGGGGAGCATGGGAGAATCTGCCCAGGATTAGGGTGAATGTTTTCTGATAGGAGGAGGAGGAGGAGGAGGAGGAGGGTATGCCACAGAAAGGCTGCTTTAGCAAGTTTGTATTTTGGGGATGTGGGACTTCTGAAGGGGGATTGTATTGTAGCAGAACAGGGGGTCAGAATGGTCATTTCATGACTTGGTCCCGAAAAGTGATTCCATGCAGCAATCGCAAAATCACCTTCCAGGATTGAGAAATGAAATGGCAATGCTAGTGTTCATGAGGTGGGGTCCCAAGAACTCCATGTTGAAAATTTGGGGCAAAAATTCAAGAAAATGGCTGAGATATCAATCTATGTTGAAACCCCCTTCTCCCATGACTCCGATTATATGGCTTACCTTCAATTCTTCATTTTGCAGTTCAACTTTGCAGAGTGCAGATGTGTGGCCGGTCCTGAGAAGATCACTGTTCCTGACCTTAAGAGGGTAAGTATGGGTAAGGGGTTGCAGGGAGGTGGGTGCTCAGGGAGGAGGATGGGAGGGATTGGGGAGCCAATGATGGACCATTTTCTTTTTATAGGAAAAGAACACTACAATTAACTTTTTACATTACAGGTACAGAAAAAAGTTTAGGGCACACTGGGTGGTCTCCCGTGTACCACATGAGTTTGGTGGGGACATGCTGCTGGCAGCGGATTGGAGTCCCCATCAGCAACTTCATAAAAAATAACTGGCACACTGGGGTGGGCTCCCAGTGTGCCACATGATTTTTTTTGGGGGGACATGCTGTCTACAGGGAGATTGGGCCCCCCCATCAGCAACTCTGAAAGAAAGCCATCAGGTTTTGGCACACTGGGGTGGGGCATGCTGCCCCGTCAGCAGTTGTTTTTAAAAAAACATTTGGGGCACACTGGGGTGGGCTCCCAGCATGCTATGAGTTTTGGGGGTGATGGCAGACACAATTCTGACATGGGGATTGGGTACCCTGATGTCGGAGCAGTTAGTGTACTGTGTCATCCCAAGTTGGGCCTTATGACCCTAAGGCACACCTCGGTATCTGTCAGTCTGTGGAGGAGGGGTGTGGGGGAGTTAGGTGCTCAACTCTAATGTCTCATTTCCTGACATTTGTTGCTTTAACCCTAAGTGATGCATTAAATGAAGTTTTTGCCATAAATACACACACATATATATATATATATATATATATATATATATATATATATATATATATATTATATATATATATGTGTATATATATATATATATATAGTATGCAGGTAGTGCAACCATAATTAAGGTTAAGGAGCCATTTACATGTTAAACCCAAACTTTTGCACCTTAATAACTTTGCAACTGTTTGATGGATTTGCCGGAAATTTGGAATACATGATCAAGACCCATATGCCTTGGGATCTGCCAAGTTTCATACCAGTTGGATATACGGCTGTGGAGTTATTAAGCATGATCTGCATGTGCATTTACGCTTTTTTTGGAATTCTACAGTTGTGCCTACAGGTCACACAGTTTGCGCGACCGGTCCAAAATCTTCAGGGAATGTGCAGCCGGGTCCCAATGTGCCTTTCAAAGATTTTGTAAAAATATTAAACAGTTCAAAAGTTATTAAAAAACAAGTCCCATTATAAGTCAAAGGGAAAAGTTAACAAAAAGTTTGACAGTGTTGCAAATGCAGTTTTTACTTTATCAAATGGCCCTTTTACTGTCGCAAATCCGCTATTTTATTTTCAGTTAGCGATCAGAAAAATGTTTGGCATTTAAATTTGGGACCCTCTAGCAACCTACTTCTTTTTGTATTCACCTAGTTGGACCCTGAGGATGCTAGCCATGTCTTTATTTTGGGGTAAAACACCCCAGAAATATGTTTTTCATGTTTCTAGAAAAAGTACTTTCACAAAGTACTGTCGAACATGCAACTCTGTTGAAGGAATTTGTGAACGCTTTCGCAAACTTTGACAGATCTTTTCCAGGGTGTCTGAAAATAACAGCAATTATTTGGCACTCTGCTGCAAAAGAACGGTTTGGTGTTTTGTGCTGAAATTTGGAAGGAATGCAGCTGACATGTGACAGATGTTCCTTTCAGTAGTTTGTTGAAAAAATATTACACAGCGGCAAATTACAGCACTCCAAAGTTGACACTTTTTTCCATAAGATAACATTACGGCGACCGACGCATTACAGGAATTCTTTGGTACCCTGCTGCAAAATAACGGTTTGGTCTTTCCTAAAATTTGCAAGGAAGACAGCCAACATCCCACATATGTGCCTTTAGAGGGTTGGTGAAAAAATATTATGGGGAGGCAAAGTTATGGCACTCTGAACTTCTCTTTTTTCCGCATAGGATAACATTACGGCATTCGCTGCGCCTTTCAAGGCCCGTATCTCGGAAACGGTGCGAGATATGGACTTTTTGTCAGAAAAATGCTTAGCCCCCTAAATGGGGCTAGGTTCAAAACTAGTCAGGAAAGTGATAATTCATATGACTTTTAAATTGTTTTTCTACGACGTACCGTTCCTGAGGTAGAAGCAATTTACTATTCCAAGTCCTCATTTTCTATTCCGAGAGTCATTATTTTGCATACATTCTTTGTACTCACTGTCTTTCTCTATGCAGCTTTGGGGAAAAGCAGCCTGTGTGCTTACATTACTGTTACCATTACTGTTGCCACTTGTGGTTCCATACCCGTTTCACTTACCATTCATGTCTACGCCACCATGTGCATTACCCTTTTTGTTTTCATTTGCGGTTGCATTTGCATTGTTTTTAACATTTGTGTCTACAGTACTGTTTCTCTTTCTGTTTTGTTTTGCATCACCATGCCCATTACTATTTGCATTTGTAGGCACCATGTTACTATGTGACAAGACATCACGTGGTGGACTGTTCCTGTCTACGCCACTGTGTGCATTACCCTTTCAGTTCTCATTTGCACGTGCATTACCATCTGCGCCACTGTTAGCGCTTCTTTTTGTGATGCTGTTCCTGTTACTATGTCACAACACATCATGCGGCGGGAGCACGAGGCCCTTTGGGTCCCACGCTCCCCATTGCCACATCACAGGCCCTGCGCTCCCGCCACCACATTACATTCACTATTTCTCATTATCATTCTCAAAAGAAGGAAATTAGAGGCAAAAACTCTGTTTAATGCACTAGTTAGGATTGTTCCACAGCGACAAAAGTGAGGAAATTTGGTGTTAGGGTTGAAACCCCCTCTTGGACCCCCCAGTCCACCCCCAACCAGCATCAGGGTGCGTATTGGGGTTGTCAGTTCAAACTCTCACCTCATTCTCCTATACCTCTGCTTCTTCACACTTCTGATGGGGTGAGAGTTGGGCTGATGACCCCATGCGCACCCTGATGCCAGTTGGGGGTGGGCTGGGGGTCCAAGGGGGTTTCAACCCTAACACCAAATTTCCTCACTTTTGTCGCTGTGGAACAACCCTAACTAATGCATTAAATGGATTTTTTGCATATATATATATATATATATATATATATATATAGGCATGAATACAGTATTCAAGAGACTCATACCTATTGCACATTGACACCCTGTAACTTTTTGCTGAATTGTTAAAAGGTTCACATGACACACCTAATTTATAGTCCCACATTAGGAGAGATATTAAACATAACATGGCCCAGTTTGGTTCCACTGTGCTCTTTCAGTTTTATCACAAACATCGATTTACCCCTTCAAATAGGGTTCCATTTTGTGACATTGCTTCCATTTCCAATTTAAGTATTTAAATACAGCCCTTTATTGTGCCTTAGAAACCCAACTGTTGTTAATGCGTTATCTAATTATTTCATTTAAGCATCCCCCAAGAACTCCCTGTACAGAATAAAAGTTTTTGCCTTTTATTTAATCATTTTATACAGCTGTAACGTTCATTACATGTAGTGTCCATCTAGTACCTCATCCTAAGCAGACTGTGCCTTTAATTTGCATGAACTGTAGTCCAAAAGCATTATTGTGTCTGGTGACCTTTTTTTTATTGACATGCTGCCAAAACCTTGCAGTTTGTTATAACTCATTTATTTAGAAAATTCCCTTTCCATGGCGTGTTATTTTCATGTCCTTTTGTTACCCACATTACTATTGGTTCCTCCACCAGCCCAGAATGTTCAGAACCAGAAATGCATGCTGACAGCTTCAGTCATTACCCCATGGCTCTTTAAAGCTGTGGACCTGGTGGGTCTATATTCTTTGTACTGCCACCTACATTCTGGACAACACATGTTGTCCTCCTGAAGTTTGGAGTTATGCACGTTATGGGCACTACAGTGGGCTATTCTCTTTGCATCTCAACTGCTCTTTTGTTCCCCAGTGTGTCAGGTGTCTGCAGATTGTAAAGGTACACATTTGGTTTTTGGGAAACACAGAGACATGTAGTCGGACCTTGCCTCATGATCCCAAGATGCTGAGCTAGGGGTATGAAGGGGGGTAGGGGCAGAGAGAGTTGATTAAAAAGCATTTTAAAGTTGAACAACTGCAGGTTTACTAGATTAAATGGTTACACATATTTACCTATTCTGTAGACCAAGTCTCTACATGGGGATCATTCTGTGTGGCCTGGTCCCTGTGGGGGGGTGCATTTTGTGTGATCCTATTCTCTATCAGGGGCACCTTTAATGTTACTGCTGCTAAATAGTTTGTTCTGTACTGGGCAAAAAAAACTGCAGTTTTGGGGAGTATATCAACTGAACCTGGTTAGTGCTGGGGTTCATTTTGTATTAGGCATTAGAACACCATATCTACAGTTTGGAGAGTTCCATAATGAGAAATAAAATACATGTTGTATTGGGGAGTAAATGAATAGGACATGGTCTCTGCAGGTGCTCAGTTGGTGTAGACCTGATCTCTTTAGGGGCTTATATTGTGTTGGAGGCATCAGAACACCAGAACTACTTTTAAACTACCTGCTTATTTGCTAAACTTAAAAACAAATCCTGGTTAATATCATATTTATTTTTGTAAAAACACTTCTGTAGAATAGAAAAATGGTCAGCACTCCAAACGTACTCACAGTACTTATTTATTTTATGTGCAAGTGCATCAAAGCCATTTAGCAGCAGAAAAGCAAATAACAGCAGCAGCAAACAAAGCATTGGGTAATCCACCAATTTCTCAGATCTTCAGGAGTCTATAAGATTGCAACTTTTAAAAAAAGACATATTGCACCCACTGACTCAACACTGAGCACCCAAATACCAGCACAGAATTATTTACATTTCAGCAATATGTTTTGTGATCATTAGGTGTGCCATGTGCAGCATGTTAGGCCAAGAGTCTAGCATGGCACATTAAACAATTACTGAGATTCACTGCAACAGTAAAATGAGCCTCAAAGGGCACACACACCAAAAATGGATGTAAAATGACTGTAATTGATGGTAACTGGGTTGCATTTACCAAAAACATCAACCCTGTTCATTGTTTTTGTGCAGTTTTAGGCTCATTTGACTGCTGTTGCAGTGTATCTCAGTAACTGGGCTATGTGCTACATGGTATGCCTTAAATGGCTTCTGTGGCAGTACAAGTGAAGAAAAATACTGTTTTTTCCTTACTGGGATGATTGCTATCAGTGACTGTTAAAGTGTTACTCTTTGTTCTGTATTTTTTTTTTCATTCAGGTTTTGGTGTGCACTTTTAGGCTTACTTTGCTGTTGCAGTGAATCACAGTAATTGTTTGGTGTGCCATGTGCTGCATGATAGGCTGAGGGCCTAGCATGGCATATCAAACAATTACTGACATTCACTAAAATAGCTGAAGAAACCTAAAAGTGCACCCTTTCCCAAAATGCACTGGTTGCCATGTGCACCTGCAGGACCATGCTGTGGACACAGTGAGTGACGGTACCATGGAGGATCCATTTGACAACAGGAAGGGGCTGTGTCTTCAGTTGTGGCTGTGATCTGTGGGATGGCATCATTAGTAGCAGGGATGATTGTGTATATCTGCACCATACAAGGGGAACATGCAAAATTACCTTGCACTCTGTGACTACAGGACTTCACCAGATTTCAGGTCCATGACTTTCCATTTGTATTGTGCCAACCTCAGAACATCTCCTGAACACAAACCTTGTTTGCCCATAACAGGGCTTTGGAATATGGACGTCTGGGCAAATCTGGGTTTGTGCAGAAAAACTAGGCTTTGCACATGTGCAAGCTTTTGAAGACCTTACCTCTGAAGTCAGTTTTTAATTTCATTTTCATTTCTTAAAACACATTTTAAGATTGAAGCAACCCACTCAAGGGCATAGTTCTATTAGTAGGAAGTAACCCACTCCAGGGTGTGCAGTTATTAGGGATTAATCAATACCCCGAGTGCATTGTGAAGCACAAGGCTGCTGGCTGTGTCCTCACAACATCCAGTGTGTTGCTTAATCCCCAATAACCGCACACCCTGGAGTGGGCTATTACACTTATAACAGAGGGTGCACTACAAAACAAGGAGAAAGCAATATACATGTTTTTTCTCCTTTTATAAAAGACAAGCAAATTACTGTATTCTGCTGCCTAAAAAAATAGTCCCCAACAAAATGGCATTCATGCACATACAGATGTCAGAAGGAAAGTGTTGCTATGCTTTCTCTGACATTTCTTGCATATGATATGCCTTCTGAGACAGCAGAGTAGCTCTGAAGTGCAAAATATGGAGTTGTCTCTTGTGGTACAGACACAGTGTCTATACCTCCACTGGCTTAGCTGCTCTGTCTCTCTGTCTGTGGTTACATTAATGCATGGCAAGCAAGTAAACATTTTCCCCAGCAGTGCAGTCACACAGTCTACCAGACTATATTCTACCAATTAAGAAATGGCAGCTAATGGGACTCAGAGCTTGCAGGTCTTTCTGGAACTCTGTTTCTCTGTCCACCAGCATAAAGCTCACTTTCAGATCATAACATCGTTGGGGGGGTCTCCCTCTCTTCACACTGTTCCATTTGACTTTAAGCCACAACTATGGGATTTATCTGTCAATCTGGCTGTGCAACAGAAAATTACCATGGGGACCACACACTTCACTCTGGGAACAAGCTTGGGTAAGAAGCAAGACTACAAACTTTGAACACTACAGCTACTGTTGCTGCACTGCCTGGGACTAGATGGCAGGCCTTGGCTCTCACTCACTAAGCAGGGATAGTAATGGCTGCTCCACAGACTGCAATTTTGCACTATAACAAGATCAGAACAGAAACACAGGCTGATCTCTCAGGACAGTTCACCACTAGCTGCCATATATTGTGGAGTAAGCAACGGTCACCTGATGGTTGTTTACCACTCACCTGCCATTATCTACCCCATGTTATAAGTCACTAATACACTTTCAGTGTTTTGCCTTCAGCCTTGAATATCACAAGCAGCAAGGGCATGCATTAATCCCAAATAACCCCGTTCATCTCATAAATATATAGTTGGTTTCCCTCTCTCTTATTGTAGGTTTGGGACCAGCTGGTATAATTAATAGACAGATCAGGTGAGATTCAGTCCATACTACACTGTAACATAAAACATTTGTGAATATCTTAAGTTAATATAATGTTGTGACTACAGTACAATCTTCAAAATGTTCAAAAAATGTTATACCGAATATCCATAGTATGACAATCATTTTTTTGGTTGAACATTAGCAATAACTTTTGGTATGACTTAGTGAGACACTTGGTATGATACTGATACTACTGTTCTGGTGTCCATGTTACTTCTTTTTTTTTTGTTATTTAGTTGTTTAACCAGGTATAGCACTAAGCTGAAAGCTTTTTACAGGAGCGACCTAGGAGCACAAGGAGGTTAAGTGACTTGCTCAGGATCACACAGTTTGCAAGTGGATGCTGTGAGTTCAAACCCAGGTCTGGTCTGCTGGATGTCACCAGATTTGCAGCTCAGTGCCTTAGACCACTGCGCTATACTGCCTCTTGTGTTGTGTCTGTGTTACTCATGTGACATCCTGTGTAGTCTGAGTTACTCACGTGACATCCTGTGGAAAAAAATCCTTGTAAATAAAGTATAATTAACTTTCTGAAAATTAAGTGATTTCTGTCTTTTTCTATGAGGGTAATATAGTTGTGCAAAAAAAAAAAAATGGGCTAAAAAAATCAAGGACATGAATGTGGTAGCCAAACTTAAACATGTCCAAATGTGGGCATACTGTGATCGGTAAACATATTGTGGCATAATTACCAACAAGTTAAGTTTATGATAAAAAATTTAAAAGTTAGACATTATGCTACGTAAATAGATACCATAGACAGAGTAATATCAAAAAATATATATTTGATAATATGACAAATTTGCTGTCAAGGACACGATGTTACTCACATTACGTTGCCCCTGTGGGAACTTTTAACCCCATTTTTTAGCACCTCTGAACTACAAACTATCTTTATGTTGGGGACTGAAATACTACCACATGCACCCAATGTAATTATGATATGGATATGACAATTGGCCCAAATAAATTTTGTAACCTGATTGTCACACTTTGTCTCTCAGTAGCATATTGGTGTGTATATATATATATATATATATATATATATATATATATATATATATATATATATATATATATATGAAATATTTTTATGCACCAGTAAGGGTAACTTTTTTTTTTTTACATTCTATTTATTCACTGCCTCTATGGGGAACTCTGTCAGGCATCCACCTTACCCTCAACTCTACCTCCTAGCCTGAAACCCCCTAATAGGGCCCTGATTAGCAAGATACATGTTTTGTTGTCTTTATATGTTACCATTTTTATGAGTTATGAATTTGAAAAAAAGAAACAAGATGGCAGCGATACAAAAAATGATTATTTTACTCATTGTAAAAGACTAGCCCCATAGGAAAGAGAATATTTTTTCATATGGAACAAATTCTTTTTCATTCCAAAAAGCTATGCAAAAGACCATACTGAGAATGCTCAGAACTGAAATTTTAAAGCCTTATGACTTTGGAATAGATTAATATTTTTCCACCGAACTACTGAAAGGCATCGCCTGGGCCAAGCCCTGTGTACTATAAAACTTTTAAAGAATAATTCTAAATCATCTGGATGCTAGGTGATGACAAAAAGAAGCACAAAATCCTGACTTGTTTTTCACTTTCTTTGCTGTCTGAATCTTGGAATCACAAATCTGACCAGGACAAAACTTGGGACGTCAAAAGAACATGCCCCCAAAACCATATGAGCAAAGTTTTGTGTAAATTCATTTAATAGTTTTAAAGCTATTAAATTGCAAGGTTTTGGGTTTAACATAGAACCCCTTGCTCAAGCCTAACTATAGTAGTGCTTCTGCACCACTATAATATCTATATCTATATCTATATCTATATCTATATCTATATCTATATCTATATCTATATCTATATCTATATCTATAGCATGCATGGATGGGAACGTTTCCACTTTGAAGAAGTCCCTGTAAACCTGTGACTAATCCATTAATTAAAGCTATATAAACCTCAACTACTCAATCAATTACAGCTATATACCTGCACTAATTAAAGAGGTTTACCAAAACTAATCAACAATTACAAGTATGTACCTGCACTAATAAAAACTATACACTTGCACTCAATTAAACTCTATGAGACACCACTAACTCAATTAACACAGCATTAGGAAGCTAGCCAAACCAATTTACAGGGAGCAAAAGAACGTGAAAAAAAAAAACATTGATAGAAAACCCTCCCAAACATAGAAATCCCCCAAACTCTTGGCTGCACTCACTACACACCATTCCCTCCTTGCTGCACGAGATCTTATAATAACCATTCTTAAGTATTTTATTCAACAAACAATGGGTAAGGCTGGTACACTCCGAAGTATATCCATCTTGAGGGCTACTTAGGTCAATAAAGCTACCCGTCCTTTTGGCTCCTGGTCTCATAACCCTAATTTGCCCCCTCAGTGGGTGTATATCCTTGTATATCACCCTTACCGATTATGTATTTTATAGCTTACAGTAGAGCATTGTTCATATAGAATTCCATCCCTATGCTGTTATACCACAGTTATGGCATGTGACTGTACCCTTCTGTGGTACAAAAGCATTCTGAAACTTCTAACAACTGCACAGGTCAGTTGCGCTCTGAATGTGAAAGAACTGCCATGCGTACATTTCACATAATACTTTAAAAAACACAGAGTGAGCAACTCTAAGCACAATCAATGTGTTCTGCCACCTTGGGGCTCTGATTCCCATGGACCTATCCAGCTTTGCTCTTCAGGTCAGAGAAAATCAGAACTCATCTATGGCAGAACACACAAGGATGGTATACAAAGATGTATATCAATCGAGGGGGCTAATTAGGGCTATAGGGCCACAAGTCAGGAGGGTGAATGGCTTTATTGCCCTAATTATGCCCCAGGATGGGTGTACGTCCAAGTATTCAACCCTTACCCATTGTTTGTTGAATATAATACATTATGATGGTTATTGCAGCCCGTCAGACTCATGGCTTTATAGCTATAATTTGGCCCTTAGTGGGTGTACATCCTTGTATACCACCCTTACTCATTATCTATTCATTTTGTCTGTCTGTCTGTCTGTATTGTCAAACCCCTAACTTTGCACCTTAATAGCGTTAGCACAATTTAATGAAATCAGCTGAAATTTTGCATTTCTTGCCTAGAAGGCAAGATGTAAATGTATTTATTTATTTTTTGTTTGTTACACAAGACCCTTTATTCTGAGTCTATGTTCAAAGGGTCTGGAGCCATAAGAAACAGAGAAAACAGTAGAGAGGAGTTGCAACACATTTACAAATGCAAGGAGCAATGTTCACAGTACAAAAGGGAATTAGATAGGTACATTGTTTTAAGTTAGATAAGCTGTAAACACTAAGTCAGGTATGGGTAATGTTGATGTATATTATAACTGCATAGAACTTTGTGTAGAAACAGAGCCTAGTTTTGAAAGATTCAGAGACCAGAAGGGCCTACGGAGAAATTTGTGTGTGTGTGTGGGGGGGTTATGTGATCAATGATAGCAGGCACAAGGGTCAGGGGGAGTGAGTGAAGACAAGAGATGTGTTTTAAAGCTGGCTAGGAAGTGAGTGACTTTAAGGGAAGGGGTTATATAGTTTCACAGTTAGGGAATATGAAGGAGAAACAAGCCTGTCCCAGAGAGGTTTCTAAGAGAGAGCACTAAGGAGTTATGCTTGACACCTCTTGTAGGGTAACTGGTATCAACTGGGCTTAACATGGCCAGGACCCCAGCACATAACAGTCCCAGCAAGGCTTTTTTGCCTGTGATTAGTGTGCTATATTGTAACTGAAAGTCAAAATTCAGCCAACCTAGGTTATTATATAGTGTGCATGTATGGGAGTCCTGCCCCAAGTTAAGTACATATCATCAGGCTCTACTCAGCAAGCATTGGACCCCGGGTAGCACTCTTTCACAGGTGGCACCATAGACCACAATGCCATAATCAAGGAGACTGAGGATATAGCATCTAACTAGCAGTTGCTTCACTTTGGCAGGAAGGCATGCCTGTGCCTGTAGAGTAGGCTGAATCTGGAGTTGACAGCCTTGATAAGTGTGTTCGCATGTGCTGCTTAAGTCAAACCGAAATCTAGAATTAGTCCCAGATATTTAAAGGAACTCCTGCTCAATGGGGGCTCCCAAGGTGGTCGTAATGTCTAGTGAAGGGGGAGCAGGGAATTTACTTCTCGTGGAGAAGAGCATAGATTTTTTTTGGTATTCAAGACAAGGAGATTGGCAGGGAACCAGTTTTGGACTGCTGAGAAATCAGTTTGGAGATTAAGCTGGAGTTGAGTTAGGTTACCATTTGTCAAGGTGATAACAGCGTCATCCAAAGATAAGAGTAGTTTAGTTGAATTGCAAGCTACAGTACAATATGTGGAAAGTTTTGTGATGGCAGCTTGTGTGGTTTTTGAGATCCACATACTGTACGTCATTTTTCTGTAGATGTGTAATTTTTTTGCAATACTTAACAAGGGATTTTTTTTGCTCTCACCGACAGCCTACATGGAATGGAATTTTTCCCAAAACTTTCAGGCACAGGTGTGATGTGGGAGCTTGAATATAGCACTGTGAATATAATTATTGCACCTTAAAACTTTGTAAGTACTACAGAGTTTATTTATTAAAATTACTCAATCCCTGAATTTTTTAGTGTCTGGAGTGCTGCTTTTTTTGCTTTGTTCGCAGGCACGATGTCCTAAGGTACAGTAGTGTCTTTGAAAGGTTTAGTGAAAAAATATTAAATGGTTCCAGAGTCATAAGGCTTTGCACTTTTGTGTTTTTCTTTTCTGAGTATGCTCAGTAGGGTTTTTGGGATGGCGTTCTGATATGACATCAAAACTTCTGTGTCATAGGACCCTTTTCTGGTTTCTCTCCACTTGCTTCTCACAGCAGGAATCATGTTTTGTGCCATGAGAATGCATCTTGTTTTTTTTCCACCTCAAAATAAACAAAAACGAGCAAAATACATAAAAATGCTATCATTAAAAAACAAACACCAGAACACTAACTTTGCTGCTGGGGGTGGGAGGTGTTAGGGTTCAAAACCCTAACAACTCATTTCCCTACTTTTGTGGTGTTAAGTTACCCAAACTGGTGCATTAGCAAAGTTTTTTGCAAAGAATATTTGTCTGCCTATCTGTCTGTCTATCTATTGATCTCTATATAAATAATGGGTAGGGGTGGTATATATGGATATATACCCATTCAGGGGGCTAATCAGGGCTATAAGATCATGAGCCCAATGGCGAGTAGCTTTATTGCCCTAATTAGCCCCTGAGATGGGTATACTTCCAAGGGTACCACCCTGTATTTGATTGATTAGTGCAGGTATACAGCTTTAATTGATAGATTGGTTACAGGTATACAGGGAAATTAATGATGAACTTTTCAATGGCACAAAGTTCCCAATCATTTAATATATCTATATCTATATCTATATCTATATCTATATGTGTGTGTGTGTGTGTGTATGCACCCATGGTGCTGTGACCACACTGGTTGATGGTTTGGTCTGAAATTTGGAACATAGAAAGAGTTTGGGTCAAAGAATAATCCAATATTAGTTTGGTTAAAAAATATTAATCTGTTCCACAGTTATTTAATTTTTAATTTGTGGGTTCTGAGCATGCTCAGTTCACTCCAAGATGTATATGTATGTTTTGAGACAGAGGATTGGGCTCAAGGTCAAGGATTTTATCAGCTTGCGAACCAGGATTTAAAAAAATCCTCATCCATCAGAAAAATTCCTTATCCTTAAGCTGCCATCTTGTTTTCTTTTTTCCCCCAAACAAAATGTTGTAGCTTTCTCCACGGATGACGTCTTGTTGTAATAAGGCATGGTTTTGTTCACGGTGACACCATCTACAGACCCATACCTTTGGTTTGCTTCATTTTGTCCAAAAAAACATCAGTTTCAAATTTAAAAATTATTTATTTGTGACTCGCTTCTGATCCTCTTTCATGAGCTAAGGAGTTTGCTGCCTCGCGAAAGAGGATTGGCTGGCGGACTGAAATTTTGTCAGCTCATGAAAGGGGATTTTTTTTAAATCCTCTTTTGTGAGCTGACAAAATCACAATCCGTGAATCCCAGTCCATGAGCCGATCCTCTTTTGTGAGGTAGCAAAATCCTTGACCATCACTTAGGGACCAGTTGGCCCTTCTCGCAGACAAGGATTAATGGTCAAGGATTTTGCTGCCTCAAGAAAGAGGATCAGCTGATGGACTGTGACTTTGTCAGCTCATGAAAGGGGATTTGTTTTTTTGAATCCTCTTTTGTAAGTTGACATAATCACAGTCCACGAGCTGTCAAAATCCTAGTCCACCACCTGATCCTCTTTTGCGAGGTAGCAAAATCCTTGACCATTACTTTGGGACCAGATGGCCCTTCTCACAGACAAGGATTGACAGACAGTTAAGGAGTTTGCTGCCTCGTGAAAGAGGATTGGCTGGCGGACTGGGATTTTGTCAGCTCAAGAAAGGAGATTTTTTTTTAAATCCTCTTTTGTAAGCTGACAAAATCACAGTCCATTTGCTGTCAAAATCCTATTCCGCCACCCAATCCTCTTTCATGAGGTAGCAAAATCCATGACTGTTACTTAGGGACAAGATGACCAAAATTTGATAGTCAATGATTTTTCATGGATGGCGATTTTGACAGCTAATGAACAGGATTGATCTAACGGTCAGGGATTTTGCTACCTCACGATCTAGGAATTTTTAAACTTTTCAAAACTTTTCCACTGCATTGTAAATTAATAGTTTGGTCTTTTGACTTGCAATTTTCATGGTATTAACTGGATTCCCTAGAGATATGAATTATGCTGTTTAGGTGCTGGAAAGTTAAGTGGTTCCATTCATATACCATCATGAAGCTGAAATTTTTCCCATAGGATAACATTGTGGTGCACATTGCTCTTTTTGGCACCCATATCTCAAAAACCAAGTGAGACACAGACTTTTTACTGCTTATGGATCTAAGCCACAGGAATAAGATTGGAAACCATACCCTACACCTGCAGTGGAATTCTTTTCGTAGGCTGAATGGTTACTGGTGACATCACCTCTGTGGGGATATTTGCTAGTGAAGTAGGCACTGTGTGTATATCCATAAATATTTTCACAGTGGTGATGTCATCACAGTGGTTATTCCACTGCAGTGAACATAACACATTATCTCATTCATCTATCTCTCACTTTATTGTATAAATATATGAGTGTGTGTGTATATATCTGTGTGTGTGTGTATGTATGTGTGTGTATATATATATATATATATTCTATGCACAAAACTGTGTTAATGCATCATTTAGGGTTAAAACACAAAATGTCAGGAATGTCTTTATAAGTGACATTGAAGAGGGATTGGAAGGAAAAGTATGTCTCTTTGCAGACAACACAAAGATCTGCAACAGAGTTCATACAAGGTAGGGTGGAAAGAATGAGAAGGGAGTTGGCAGGCTGAAGGCATGGGCAAATGTATGTCAACTTAGATTCAATGCTAAGAAGTGCAAAGTAATTTTTCACAGAGAGGGTTGTGGATATATATATATATATATGTATATATATATATGTGTGTGTGTATATATATATATATATATATATATATATATATACACACTGTACATATCCACATATATACTTACATATACATATGTGTGTGTGTAAGTGTGTGTGACTATTTATCTGTATATGTATCTGTATGTCTATTTATCTGTATATATATATATATATATCATTGCAAAATACTGTGGCTGGCAATACAGCCTAGACATTAGAGTAACAAGCTGTAAATGAGCTTGGTACATCCAGCAGTCTGGAGTTTGATTCCCACAACTTCCATTTGCATATTGTGTGACTCTGAGCAAGTCAGTTAACCTTCCCTGTGCCCCTGGGTCACCCCTGACAACAGGCAGTTGTGCCTAGTGGGCCTTACCCAGTTACCAAAAAATAGATCTGAAGTGTATCTAACCATTGCTACATTCAAACGTTACGAAGTTTCTGGCCCAGACCTTATTCCAGCTGAAGTTTTCCTTCCTGAAGTCTCTCATTGGACTACTATTCTGGTTACTTTTTTTAATGAGTGCTGTGTTAGATTGGAGTTCCCCAAATCTTGGAAAGGGTCACTAATAATTTCCATTTAAAAAATGAGTGATACACCAGACCCTTCTATGTACTGCTCCACATCACATTTAGATAACTTAGGTACATTTTTCGCAAAATTAGTGCTGAAGAGACTCATGGAACAGCTAAAGTCCTTTGATGGCCTATCTGAATTACAGGCTGGTTTATGACCAGGATTCAATACAGTTGACAACTGTGTCATTATTTCACATCTTTATGGAAAATACATACATCTTGGGAAACAAAAACTATACGCAGCCTTTATTGACTTCAGTTCAGCCTTTGACAGAGTAGACAGAGCTCAGTTATGGATTTTTCTAAAAGTAAATGGTTTCTCCCATTAACTAATTGCCATAATCAGAGAATTATATACTCACACATGGGCCCAGGTGAGACTAGGTAGAAATGGTCAATGTTCATCTAATTTTATAAAAATACTGGTGTCAGACAGGGTAGCATACTTGTTCCTGTCTTGTTTTGCTTATACATTGATAGTTTACTAGTACATCTTCAAAACTCACAAACTGAGTCTGCAAAGTTTTCAACAAGCATATTGCAGTTCTAGCGTATGCTGATGATCTGGTTCTGTTTTCACTCAGGCAGTCTGGCTTACAGCAAAAGCTTGATATATTGGATAATTATACCAACACAGTAGTTATAACTTAAAAATTAATGAAGGCAAAAGTCAGGTTTTAATTTTTGGCTCAAATCGTATTACAAAATCATGGATGGTTGGTTTAAAGAAGTTAAAACTGAAAATCAATACACTTATTTGGGTATAATCCTTTCTTGGAATGGCAAATGGTCTAGACACTTTAATGATTTAAAGATCAGGATCAAACAAACTGCAGCTTCTTTAAATTCTTTCAATAGAAAGTATGGCAGCAATTCAATCAGTCCATTACTGACTGCTATTAAAGCTAAGTATAACGTGCAGGTTGCATTTACTAGTGAAATCTGGACTACACAACATAGTAATTCTCTGGAAATTCCTTTAAATATGCTTCTGAGATCCAGTATGGGTCTTGGAAATTCAATTTCTTCAGTTATTACTAGGGCAGAATCTGAGTTACCTTGTCTACAGGCTTTCTTGCCTGCAAGAAAAATAAATTACTGGATTAAGCTCTTTCAGTGTGATCTAAAGAGAGTGGGCTCATTTAGCATTAATGGGACAATACTCGTGGCTCAATTTGGGTCACTTACAATCAGATTGGCTTGTATGTATTTTTAAAAATTATTCAAGTTGCTGAATGAGAGAATTTAAAAATCTATCAATCCAGAGGTATAAAAATTTATCTTAAATATAAGAATTCTGCCACAAATAGAATTATTGCTCAATTTAAAAATCAAGATTTATTCCTAGGCCTGGATATTCAAACGGATTGTGCATTTCACAACAGGGATGAGCAACGCGCAACCCGCCAGTGTGCCCCGGTGCAATATTCAAAGGAGTAAATTGCAATGTGCAACTTCTTATCCACTGGGGCGCATTGGTAATGTATGCAATCCAAGTGAGAGGGGCGTGTCCATGCATATGTGGCACATCCTGATATTTAGCCTGGGATGTGTGGCACATATGCTGGCACACACCCACCTTGCACCACTCAAGGGGGTGCAAAGTTGTGCCTGGTAAAACCAGGAACAAGCCCAGGTCACCCACAGGTGAGCCACCATATTGTATGGCACAATATGGCAGCCACCAGCTGTGAGTGGCCACCCGCCCACCCTGAACACTGACCCCAAGCCCCCTGCCCTGGGAGCATTGTGCCCTCCTGCCCCTTTGCCTGATCATGGGTGACTGTACCTGTAAATCCCTGGTGGTCCAGTGGATACCACCCCCATTGTCTGATCATGGGCATATGGTGCATAAAAGACCCTAGTGGTCTGGTGGATACTCCCCATTGCCCGATCACAGGCATATGCAAAAATAAACCCTGGTGGTCCCGAGGAATGCCTTCCAGTGTCCGATCATGGGCATAGGTTGTAACATAACCTGGTGGTCCAGTGGAAGGTCCCCTGTCACCTGATCATGGGCATATGTGAAATTAGCATCCCTGATAGTCCAGTGGAATCCACCCATTGCTAATGCTTGAGTGGACATAGCAAAGAAGCCTTGTGGTCAGTGGACCCCACCCCTCCACCACTGAAGTCCCCCACCACCCTGCACCCCCAGTCAGTGGCGGGTGGCAGCACCTGCCAGCTTGCCTCCCAGCTGTCCATCAACTGACAGTATACAGTATGGTCTGTATGCCCATTGGTCCACTGCATGGACCAATGGGCATGCTGATCATACTGTCTACAAACCAATATGTGAATGAACATTCATTACATATCATGCCTGTAGTACAGTATGGTCAGCATGACCACTGGGTCCACATGGTAGACCAACTGGCGACAGACCGTATTGTACACTGTCAGTCAGCAGGTGGCTGGGAGGTATGCAGACAGGGTGCTGCTGCCCACCAGTGACTGTGGGGGCTGCTGGGTGACAAGGAACCCCAGTGGGTGGGTGAGGGGTCCACAGTACCAACAGGGCTTCTTCCATGTCTGCCTGTGATCAGGCGATGGGGGAGGGATCCACTGGACCACCAGGGATGTTACTTCACATATGCCCATGATCGGGAGATGGGGACCTTCCACTGACCCACCAGGGTGTGTTATAAACCATGCCAGTGATTGGGCACTGAGGGCATTCCCCTGGACCACCAGGGTTTATATTTACAAATGCCTATGATTGGGTGATGGGAGAGTATCCACTGGACCACCAGAGTTATTGTAGGACCTCTTAACTATAGTAAACCAGCACTCCAGAGCCAGGAGCTTACCTTAACAAACTCCAGTGAAGGAAGTCCATGCGACACAATTTGTTGCAAATCAAAATTGAATGTTTATTTTTGAGATAACTTCTCCAATATTTTAGAAAAGCAGGTACAAGCAGGTACAAGTCCATCTCAAAAGCAAACTTCCCTGGTGCTTTTCCATGTAAGGGCTTCATCAGATACATGGACTTCCTTCTCTGGAGTTTATTAAGGTAAACTCCTGGCTCTGGAGTGCTGGTTTACTATAGTTATGTGTTTAATCGTAAGGCGAGGAACCTTTAACCAGCACCCTGCCTGGCTGTTGAGCACAGCAACTGCTTTTGTTTTACTTATTACAGGACCTCTGCCTGCAATCAGGAGTATGGGAGCAGGGAAACAGCTATGGGACCACGGGGTTGGTCCCTGATGGCTGCAGCCTGGAAGGGCGCCAGGTACAAGTCACCAGGGATCAGTGCACCACATGTAAATGGGGCCATAATGACATGCAAATGACTCCATTTGCACCTTGCATGCATAATGGCCTCATTTACAAGCCCAGTGCTGAATATCACGGTTGATACACCTAGTGCAACTACATTTGCACTGGCACATCCCCCTGCTCCATTCTGCCACTTGCACTGGTGCAGTGCCACTGCGCCATGCACAGTGCATGAGTCATCAGTGCCATATTCAATGGTGCTGTGCCATGGCGCAACACCATTGAATATCATCTGGTCCATGCCCTGGCACAGCCCAGTTGAGCTACACCTGGGCTTGCGCCCCTGCCCGGCGCAGTTTGAATATCCAGCCCCTTGTACCTACTCTTCATGTTTCTTCATGGTTAAGAGCAAATGAGATCTCCCACCACTATCGACCTTATCTTGATATACTTATGGATTATAAACTTAGACCACTTTACACTAAGTACAGGTTAGAACTGTTCCCTAGCAATATACTTTCTGCTAGATACCAAAGGAGTACTAATATTGAAGATAGATATTGTTCTTGTTCCTCCCAATATCCTGAGATAATGTGTTTATTGTATTCCCATGGTACTGTACATAAAGTTTAGGGAAAAGTGGCTAAGGCCAATCTGTGATACAGTACAAACTGATGGCCAGGCTGTGTTGCAAAATATATTTCTCACAACAAATAATGAAATTATTATACACTTGCAGGCTATATTGATGCAGCATGTAGGTTTCATACTAAAGCTTACAGGTCTGTTTAAATCTCCTAATTTATCTATGGATGCTGCTGTGGCAAGATATGTTTTACTATCTTTTCTGCAATCTATGCAGTTACAGTTGAGGTATCAGTGGATGCACTTATGAGATAACTGCTTTTTACTCTTTGACTCTAGGATGGGTCTATCGCTTGCCATGTAGACTATTGTTAAACTACAATTGAATATCCTG
The DNA here is from genome assembly GCA_016271365.2 of Neoceratodus forsteri. Lineage (NCBI taxonomy): Eukaryota > Metazoa > Chordata > Ceratodontiformes > Ceratodontidae > Neoceratodus > Neoceratodus forsteri. The sequence goes on along the minus strand of CM057449.1, from coordinate 154,296,808 downwards.
CTGCTATTTTAAATTTATGTTGTGTTTCTTTTTATACTATGAATTTTAATACTATGTTTGTAACTTATTGCAACTGAATCAGTGATGTTGTTAAATTGTACATTGTTTGAAAATTGTAACGGTCTTAAGACTGATCAATAAACTATTACTACTATCAAAAGAATAAATAAAAACTTAAAAAAAATGCATCTGAGCAGGCACCTTCCAAAACTGTCCTTTTAATTAATTTTCCATTGGGACACTGGACTGACAAATTGCTTTCCTCATTCTTTTAGTTTTAAAAACATTACATGATCGTGTAATAGTTCTAAGTTTTAAAAAAACAAGGGCTACCATTTTCGGGAGAAGAAAACACCCCTGCATATTACTCTTCATTCCGGAGTACAAATTGTCACACCACTGAAAAACAGCATTTATGCAGTCATGGGCAGTTTGCAATCTGATTGGCTAACAAGATATTATTATGGTAACCTTTGATTAAAATGAAATATAGTAATTCAGTATGTATGGATGATTAGGGTCATTCAGCTGCAACACATACATTTTTCTGGGAAAAAATATCAGAATTTGCCTTGAAGCAATGGGTAGCAAGGTATAAATGTTCAACTACTGTTGAAAACATTGACAGTGCCACACTGTAGGAATTCAGCTGAGTGAAAATTATTTGAGAAGCTACATGTAATGCAAATTCTAAAGGATGCGGAGATGTTCTTAATGTTAAGACCAAAACAAAGATATTTCTCATTCAATATGCTGAAGTACTCCAAGACAGAGAACAACTTTAAAAATGGTACGTTAATCAAAAAGCACAAAACTTTTACTCAGGAATAATTTCTATGCAAAATTAAGACAGTGACCTTCTGCATATCCTTTAATTCACAAATTTTGTAAGAATGATATCTTGTAATTTGTCCTACTCATGTAGCTTTGTATATCAATAGTATAATAGTCAAGACAACATTAATAAAATACAAAGAACCTCTGTGCACAAACACTGAGGCAAGGGTTACCCCAAAGGGCATTTGGCTGGGAAGCCAAGTTTCAAGAAAATACAAAATCACACATGCCTACACAATGCAAAGCATCATGGGCTGCATATGCAAATCACCACAGAATGTTATGCTGGTCCAACTTTAAGCAGAACTGCATGGTGCCGAAAGGCCTCACACAGTTTGCAAAGGGTAATAACAGAATGAAATGTAATCCCATTAAGGGATTTAGGTGATATCATAAGCCAAGAGAGTGAAGACTAAGTGCTTTTGATGACATCAGAATGCCAAGATTGAATGACAGAGAATATAGGATGGGTAACCATGCAGAACCAGTGTGTTCTGCCACAGAGGGGTCTGATTCCTTGTGACCTCAAGAGTGAAGCTCGAGGGGTCCTTGGGAATCAGACCCTGAGGTGGCAGAACACATGGTTCTGCTTTGCGTTAACCATCCTGTATTTTTTATTGTGTATGGTGCCACGCAAATTATTTTTAAAACATTTTTAGGCTTCCAACATATATTTACATTATGGATAAAGAAATTGTTGTCCCCCTTGCTAGGAGACAGAGTGGGGTGGTTGCTAGGGACTGGGCTTCCCTAACGTTACAGCGCATATGTCCATTGGTTGATGCTCTGCTGTAGGTGGGATTTACACAAAAAAAACATGGCAGCGGAACCTCTTGCTAGGCGACAGCAGAAATAGACACCGTGGTGAAAACCTAAGTTACTGTTTCATATCTGGTTGATCCTTCAGTCTGTGTAATAGCAAAAGATCTGTTCCCTTTCAGAAAACCACTGCTGCAATGAATGTGTACCAGTAAGTGATGTTGCATGATGAAACTTGCGGTTTTCTGCGTATGCTTTTAAACCCTGGCTGGCGCTATAAATTCTAAATGAATGGATTGCTGTTCTGCATGTATGGTCAGAACAGCATTCCATTCATTTAATGTATGGATGAACAGTGTTTTTGTAAGGCTGGATTTTGGGTGAGAACAACATTCCACCATTCACTATAAGCTTATTTACTAGTGATCTCCTACCTCATTTTTTTTTGTAATGTATGGAACTCTGTGATTTCAATTTATGCAAACAATAACACATGACTGAGTATGTTTTGAGAAGATAGATTTATTTCAACACATGTCCTGAAATGTATTACTTTGCCAGTAAAATGTTTTTTTTTTTTTACTGCAAGTAATTTTAAAAAAGTACATTTACATAGTAAAAAACATTTTTTTTTCATAACTTTTTGGTGAAATAGTTATTTTTCTTGCTGGATCATCATGATTTTATTTTTTTTTTGTTTTGCTAAAGGAAAGTTGTTCTTGTGTATCTTCTATAGTTGTGGTGTTTAGGTTTACATCATTGTGAATATCTCCTCCACCTCTCAGACACACTGATGCGGATTCTATTTTAAAAAATAAGTGTATGATAGGGACTAGGATGTGCCACCTGGCTATTCTTTTGTTTCTGCAAAAGAGAAAGATACGTCTGGAGTGTATTGCAACAGAGAAACAGAAAACAACAATTGTGACACAAGAGAAAGACAATGACAGACAGACAGACAGAAATGTTTTAAAAGGAAGGAAATGCAAACTCTGGCTCAATGGTTCTCTTGCCTGCTTGTGTGGAATATATCTAAACTTTCTCCACCATCAAAACAGGGCATGCACACACAGGCTGCAGAGCTGGAAAGCATTTTATTGGATGCAAAGTGCAAATACACAGAAATTAGTAAAATAGTCAGAATGCACCAGTGGACAATGCATGGAAGCAGAAGGCTGGCCAACTCCCTTTCATTTCCAGTCTCACTGACTATTCAATGGGGGGGTCCAGCAGTGTGGTGACTATGGTGTTTACAGTAGTGCTTAATTGTGTAAATAAAGAATGGTTCAAATCTTACTTTGATAGATATTGTACATGTCACAAAACAAAATTAAACTCTACCACTGAGAAGTAGGAGGGTAATCCAGATGAGTCATATAGTCTACTACTACCCTTACTACATGAGTATGAACAATGGGCCCTATGCACAAACAAATGCATTGCCTATGTGCCATGGATCTGAGGTGCATAGGCAACCTCGTGGGTGATTGCCACTCACTGGGGGTCCCACAGACAGGACCCACGGTGGCATTCACCAAGGGCACTTAAGTGCAGTGCAAGGCACTTATGTGCTCACCTCAAGAGCCCCTCAGGGACATCCACACAGGGGGCATTTCAGGGGCATGCTTGCACTATGTGGCATTCACAAAGCCACGTACTGCCAGGCACAGAAGGTGCTGGGTACACCTACTGAGACCAGGCATAACTCGGTACGTGCCCATATTTTGTCTGACTGCCAGGTGTGGGGGCACCACAAATTAGATCTATTTGCTGCCTCTGCCTGATATGCTGCAGGGGAGGGCAGGGGCAATAGAGCAAGGTGCCTGCCCATCAGTGTGCAGCTAAGCCACTATACATGGCTCTCCTCCTACACCCTGTGCCCTCTGCAAGGATGCAAGGGGTCCACTTAGGAACCCGGTATGGGCATCTGATTGAAGGCCTGGCCGGGGCTGCGGCTCCACCCTTACCACCCGCATGACCATGTGCACCATGGAGGTGTGGTTGTGGACCGGAGCTCCTCAGGTGCTAGCGGTACTGCATACCACTTACCCAGCACCTGTCTAGGACTGTGTAGGTACATGGACAGGGTATGCACCTCAGGCACATATTACCCTGCCCTTTAGTGCATAGGGTCCATTATTTATTATTAGTAACAGTGCTTTTCTATTCTTTGGAAAAGAAAATCTTTGTTATTATGGGCAATGGGACTATGTCGGTAGGAAGTGTGAGTGTCACATTTGGAGTGTCTGTTCAGTACCAAGTCACTTCAATTAAACATGTTTTTATTTATTTATTTCATCATTCCGATTATATCTTTTAGCACAACTGTTCATTTGTAAAGGCTCCACATCTGAGTCAAGAAGATGATTCATAAAACAGTAATCTTGAGTTTATTACAGTTGGTAAAACAGTAACTGCAGCTCATGTGGAGAGTAGTCAGCAGCAGAAACCAGTAGCTCCTGCAGAACATTGTCAACAGACTACTGTATATAAAAACTGCAGTAACTAGAAAACAAGAGGTCCAGGGGAGCACAATCAGCAGGGAGTACTGGAAGCTCTTTATGCCTGTGTGCACACAGTCTATAAGAACTAGGGGGAGAAATGAGCCAAGGGATTCTAATTAGACATACCAGGTGCATTTGGTACTTTCTGTGAGTTCTGTTCTCAGAGCATTCTTGAATTAAACAATTTTATGGAGTCCTACAAGGGTTTTAGGTACTGTAAGTCCTTGATCCATTTAGATGCTCTTATGCAAACGGGTGCTTGCCAAGGCTAGTTTTACAGAAAGGTATCTCATAGGGCTTTCCTAGACATGCTCCTGGTAGTGTATTGATTGGGGTAGTAGAAGGTATGAATTAGTAATGGGGGGTTGCCCAACAGTGCCTTTTTAACATACAAATAGGTCTAATATCTTAGCCTTTCATGTGAGGGAGCCAGGTAATCCGGGTATAAAGAGAATATCTATGTGCAAGCATGTCAGCCCCCAGTGCAAAGCAACAAAGCGTTATAAGCACTGCTCTAGCTCTGTTAAGTATGGAGTCACAAGCTGCTGCACAGACAGGGAAGCCGCAGTCCAGAATTGGTATGACCATGCAGGACACTACAAGGCACCTTGCTTCAGTAGTGAGGTTCAGGTGAGTCCTGAATAGTTCGCCTAGCTTTCTGTTCACAATGGTTAACAATGTTGTCCAAGTATGGAGAGAATGATAAAGTGTCACCCAGGGTAACGCCTAAATATTAGAAAGATTCAGCCTGTCCCAGTTTATCTCCTTTATCATTTAAAATATCTAGGGGATGGATCTTTTTTTCAATTGGAGCCCTGAGAACAGCAAGGTCTTGTTTTTTTTCCTGCTGTGTACTACTGGTGTAGATAACATCAATGTCAGCATAGAGTATAAGAGTGCCTTAGATGTCAGACAGGCCTCTAGGACTGGGAGTCTGTTTATGACTAGACTAGAAGAGAGGATGACAATAGAGCCTTGCAGCACTCCACGAAATGCTTTTAACATTAGAAACAGTGCCTTCTAACGTTTGGTACATGCTGTTACTGTTATGGATTTATATTCTTATTGGGTGGGGTAATTAAGAGGCCAATACATTGAAGTAGTGTAGCAGCAAGAAAAAAATTGCTGCCAATGTGTTTGATTTTTTTAGAACTTTAATGGTGTTTTAATATGTAGTCAGGCTGAAGATCAAAATGACTACCAACTGGACTAGATTAATGCATGGTTCTGTGATTGTTCTTGCCCAATCAAGTATTGACATTCTCCTTTCTCATTTTATAAAATACAACTGATCTGTTGTCAGAATGATGGTATCATGACTATATTTTGACTTACAGTAGATCAGTTTAGCAATAACAATACTCCTGTAAATGAATTAGAAATAAGAAACAGAAAAATAATAAAATGGGGTGTTATAAATTATCTTAGGTATATTTTTCCAGTGAACAAGAATCCGTTTTCTTATTATAAAAAACAAGTGCCCGGATTCACAAAAGGCAACTCAGGATGCAAGGTAACTTGCGTCCAAAATATAGTGCAAGTAGCACTTGCATCCTGAGTTGTGTCATGTTGGGACTCACAAAGGCAGCCTGCGACATGCTGCAGGCTGCATGCACCCAGCTGCACCAATGTGCCATAAACCCCCTTGCTATGTGGTGTAAAGGGGTTAATGGCAGAAAATGCACCCTATTCAGGATGGGTGGCGTCAAAGTCCCAAATCGGGATTCAGAAAGAATCCCCGGTGGACATGTGTCAAAGAACACTTGCACCCACTATGAGGTGGCATAAGTGGTCTTTGCCATCCACTGCAGGTTGTCAATGTACAGCCAGTGCTGCACAACTGTGGGGCCACCATGGCTCCCCCCAGCCCCATACTCCTAATGTACAGCACCCCCCCGTGCTTACAGTCACCATAATATCCAGCACAATGCCCAGTGTGGGCTATCACCCACCCCCATCCCGATACTGCCAGGTGTACAGCTCTCTGAGCTGCCTGAGCATCCCCTTCCCCAGCCCCAATGCCCACCTCCCACACCTCACATCCACATCCCAGCCCCACAGGTACCATGCACACTGGGCAACATATATGCCCCATACTACCCTGGTGATCCAGTGGCCCCCCACTCCCCACAGTACCCTGATCCTATTCAGGTGTGGACCCCAGCCCCAATCCCCTTAATATGAATAGTCCCATGGTGGTGAGTGGAGGCTGTGCCAGTCACTGGAGGGTATTGGGGGGTGGAGGTTGCACTCCCGGGTGGGGAGGGGCCACTAGACTACCAGGGTGTTACAGGAGGGCCGGGAGCTATTCATATTAAGGGGATTGGGGCTGGGGTCCACAGCTGACTGGGATCAGGGGTGGGCATGGGGCACCACAGCTCTGTTCTGTGGGCTCATCTGCTACCCCCCCCATTCTGCGGCTTGCGGCATCCATGGGGGCTGTGCCCTACCTTACACAGATGCCACAAGCCGCAGGACATAGACTCTTGGACCCTGTTTGTTTCTGCATCTGGCAAAAAGTCCAGGATGCAGGGGCCATCCACAAGCTGCTATTGTCACAGCTTGCAGTCAACGCTTTGTGAATCTGGCCCCAGGAATTTAAACTATGGCAAAGGAAGTGCCTTCTACTTGTGATTCAGTACATAAGATTTATGATATTTTGAGGACTAAGATACAGTATATAAGGAGATAATGCCAAGAGTGAAAAAGGATACACTGTTTAATAAGAGATCTATTACAGAGCAGAATAAAGATAGTTTTAAACATAGTTTGGATAGGTTTCTTGCACAAGGTAGTACTTTGGCATACTGCCCATAGTCAGGAGCAAACATGAGCATACAGCCTTTTTGCTCCTTATCCTTTTTTTAACTTTGTGAACTTGTGAAAAGCCCATTAAACAAAAGTGTGAAGAAAATAAAACAAGAAACAACTAGTGAACGTAAGAGAACTTAATAGACTGAGAAATGCTTCTAAAAAGGTTTACAAGAGGAAAAACAAAAAATATATTTAGTCACTTAGGAAAAACATGGAACGCAGGCTGCAGCACTTGCGAATGACTCTAAAACCTTTTGACTTCAAGTAGTGATGGCACAGTGAATTTGGAACAACATATTTAACCTTAACACAGTCTACAGAACAGAATTCCTTCTTCAACAAACCTTTCTATATGACATCATCATCGGGCACATTCACATAATTTATATAAAGGAGAAGTTGGGGCTTACAGTTGCATTCATTAGAAAAGTTTCATATACTATTAGTAATCGAAAAACATCACACAACTCCAGGTCCGGATGCCTAGATGGGCCTAAAGGGCCTTTTCTGCTGACAAAATCTATGTTTCTATGTTTCTGTGTATTCCAGCAGACATTTATTGACTTAATCCTTCTTGGTGGGCCCCTTATTTAATATACCTATATACTGGAAATGTATTATCACAAAAGAGTATTTATTTGTGAAAATGCACTATAATATTTCCACTATTTAAAAATAAAGGATCACAAACAGATCAACTGGTGTATCTTCTGATATCCATTATAGATAATTCTCAAAACATCCTTTTTTCTAAAATTATACTTAACAGATTCCAGTTATGGACAGAGCAACATAAAATCCTGTCAGAGGCTTAATTTGGCTTCAGGGAGTAAAGATCTACCTTAGATAGCTAAACGAATCTCTATCGTTTAAAAAAGGAAAAGGCATATATACCCTTTATTGTTCTGTCTCACACATGTGTTATGATTAATAGCAACCTATTGTGGCAGAAGATGGAGGTGATCATATTTTCCTCAATCTCCTTTCAGTTATCACAGCCTTACACCAAGGCGATGGGTGAAGGTCAATCATTCTTGGGAGGATCTCACAGAAAGCTTTACTACAAATGGAATAAAGCAAAGTTGTTTGTTAGCACCAACTCTTTTTAATACTTACATGAACTCAATGCTGGATTCAGTGAATGAAAAAGGTTTACATAACCTAAAAATTCCCAACCAAAGCTTTGCTGTCTCGCCTACACTGTTGACCTAGTTAATAATAATAATAATAATAATAATAATAATAATAATAATAATAATAAAATGTATTTCATTAAGCACCTTTCAAGTTTTCAAGGCACTGTACAGTTCATAAAACCAGGCAACAAATACAATAAAACAGAACAGCAATTTCAACAAATAAAACCAATTACAATATGGATGAAGGCCTTATTCCATAAAAGGACTTTAAAGCCCTTTTAAAGATATCCACTATTGTACTCTCTCAAGACGGATGGGGTAGAATTCCAGAGGATGGAGCCACAAAGCCAAAAGCACAGGCTCCAGAAGACTTCAAATTAACCCTTGAATCTCCAGCAACCCCTCGTCAGCAAAGAAGCTGTCTCAAAGGGGTGTAAGGCACCAAGAGCTCTTTCAAGTAGTCAGGACCATACCCATGTAGGGCTTTGTAGGTCAAAAGACATACTTTAAAGGTGATCTGCCACTGTATAGGCAGCCAGTGCAGATAGCAGTGCTCCAGGCTGTTTTGGGGCTGGAGAAGTTTACCTGTGTCTGACTTGGATGTCTGGATTTTTCTTTGTTTGATTAGCAGGGTACTTTCTCTGTCAAATTGTTGTGTAGGGTATCTTGCTGACAGGAAGGCACTCATCGCAGTGGTGGGTGAGAGCTTTTAGCTGATTGTTTTGTGAGGGCACAGTTTAGGCCCAACCCCTTCCACCCTCACCCCACCCACCCCTGAAATAGTTCCTTTATACCTGAGGTTCTGACATCATTTCCTCAAGTGCAAGGTGCATTTCACTGTCATATCCTCTCTAGCACACTGCACTGACAATATAAGCATACACATTGTATAATATATATATTTCTATATAACAAATCACACATGCATGCACACACACACACAAATACAAAAAAAAACTAGATAAACATGTGGGGAGTAGTGCAATGTAATGGCTGTGGGGCAGCAGTCTTCCAGGAGTCTTTCTGGAGGCTGAGATGCTGCCCTATTTGCAGACAACTATCTGCCCTGAGGGAGGAAGTTGCCCGTCTTCAGGCCGCACTGGACAATAGTAAGGAAACCTTCCCCCACGCCACATGGACAGTAGGAAGGGAACCTCCCCCATCCAAGGAACAATAGCGCCACCACCACTACCTCAGAGGTTGCAAAGAAAGCACAGCAGTTGGACCACAGTGGGCTCAGGGAGGGTGAGGAGGATGGAACAGAGGCACACCCAGTCAATTGTTCCACTCCACAATCCATACACAATTCTAGGGGAGCATAGCTCCCCTATGGATGCACCTGCAGAGAAGACCGATGACAACTGTCACAAGGGAGGCCCACAGGAAGGAGGCAGAGGACACCACAGGGAAAGGAAGCAGCTCCTGGTGGGGACTCAATTATTAGGGGTATAGAACTGGGGGGAGCTGGGAAAACTGAAGTAAGGTGCCTGCCTGGTGCCATGGCTTGAGGGACAGGAGCGCATCCTCAGGATCATGAGAACAGCTGCAAGGATTCTGAGCTGGATGTAATTGTCCACCTAGGGACAAATGACTTGGCTCATCATGAGATTAGAGCAGTGCAGGAGGACATTGCAGAGTTGGGGAGGACCTAAGACAAGTAGCACACACAGTATCCTTCTCAGAGGTGCTGCCTGACAAAGGCATGGGGGAGGCGAGGGTAATTGGCACCATGCAGTTTGATGAATGGTTGAAAAAATGGTGCGGAGCAACGGGTTTGGCTTCATTGGGGACTGGGGTTCCACCTGGAGGGACACCAGCCTATACTGGCAGGATGGTCTGCATCTGTCCAGGAAGGGAACAAGTCTTTTGAGCAATCGGTTTAAATGCTTCATTTGCAAGCTTTTAAACTAGTCAAAGGGAGGCACTGATAAGCAGCAGGAAAATCCAGCCTCTCCCTACAAAACAGGGTACTAAATGAGAAAAAGACTGAGGTAGAACGGTCAGTGGGGATGTTGCAACAGAAGGTAAGGCCATCAAAAATGGAGAGCAATGAGTACCAATGCCCTTAGTCTGGGTAACAAGCTTCCTGAATTAGTGGCCTTGATGGAGGAAGAACATCTGGATATCGTGGCAGTCACAGAAACATGGTACACACAAAACCATGACTGGGACATAAACATACCAGGATACACTGTCTACAGGAGGGACAGGAAGGGTAAAGAGAGGAGGAGGAGGAGTAGTTCTTACATAAGGAAGGAAAAAAGCAGCAGAACAAAAGGGTAAACAGGGAGGAGAAGAAGCACTGTGGGTAAATTTGGAGACAGGCAATGGCACCACAATACGCACAGGGGTTGTAAACAGACTCCCTTCTCAGGGGGAGGAAATGGACAGGGAAATGATAGAAGGTATACTTAGAATGGCTGAAAAAGGGGAGATATTGCTGATGGGTGATCTGAATATGCCAGATGTTAACTGGAGTGCAGTTGCAGCTGCCACTTTGAAGAGTGCAGTTATTCTAGATGCCCTACAGGGGGCATGCCTTAGACAACTAGTACTGGAGTCCACTCGAGAGAGAGCAATATTAGACTTGATTCTCTCAAATGGAGATGGATAGAGGATCACAGATGTAGAGTGGGTAGCCATCTGAGAACTAGCGACCATCGAACAGTATGGTTCACAATAAACACAGCAATAGAGTCAAACCATACAAAGACAAAAGTACTGGACTTTAGGAGGCTGACTTTGCCAAAATGGGTGAGTGCCTAAGGAATGCACTAGCAAACTGGCAAGAAGGAGGGGTGGAAGAACAATGGGGAATAATAAAAACTGCCATCACAGAGGTAACGAGCCTTTGTGTGAAGCAAATTAACAAAACAAGACGATGTAAGAAACCACTATGGTTCTCAAAGGAAGTGGAAGTGAAGGTTCAAGAGAAAAAGTAAGCATTCAGGAAGTACAAGGAATCGCATAAGGAGCAGGACAGAGAACTGTATCAGTTAAAGCAAAAGGAGGCTGGGAAGGCAGTCAGAACAGCAAAGGCCCAAACCGAGGAAAAGATAGCCAACTCAGTTAAGAAGGGGGATAAAACCTTTTATAGGTACATCAGGGAGCAAAGGAAGACCAAGGGAGGGATAATGAGGCTTAATAAAGGGAGGGAGGTGGGCAGAGGAGACTGTGAAAGGCAGAGATACTAAACAAATATTTTTGCTCAGTATTTACAAATGAAGAGGTAGACATAAAACAAACAGTAGTAACACTCTGGATACAGAAGTTGATACCAGCCCATTTATAGAAGAAAGGGTTCTGAAAGAACTCTTAAAACTGAAGGTGGACAAAGCAATGGGGCCTGATGGGATTCATCCCAGAATTCTAGAAGAGCTAAGGGTAGAACTAGTGACACCACTGACTACCCTTTTTAACAAATCATGGGAGGATGAGGTGGTACCCGAGGACTGGAGGAGAGCAGATGTGATTCCCCTTCACAAAAGTGGGAGCAAGGCAGAAGCAGGAAACTACAGACCTGTTAATTTAACCTTAGTGGTAGGGAAAATGTTGGAATCACTTCTGAAGGAAAGAATTGTCGAGTATCTAGAGGCCAGAGGGACAGGACCCAAGGCAGCATGGATTCACAGCAGGAAGGTCATGCCAGACAAATATGATAGATTTCTTTGACTGGGTGACCTAAGTAGTAGATCAGGGAGGGGCTGAGACATGGCCTACCTGAACTTTAGCAAGGCATTTGACACAGTCCCACACAAAGATGTAATATAAAGTTAGCTAGCCTGGGAGTGGGTCCCAAGATGAGCACCTGTAAAAAATTGGCTGGAGAATAGGACACAGAGAGTAATAGTAAATGGAGTCCACTCTGAAGAAAGGGGGGTTACTAGTGGGGTACCACAGGGTTCAGTATTAGGACCGGTCCTCTTCAATGTCTTTATAAACAACATTGCAGAGGGACTGGAAGGAAAAGTATGTCTCTTTGCAGATGACACAAAGATCTGCAACAGAGTTGATCCACAAGGTGGGGTGGAAAGGATGAAAAGGGACTTGGCAAGGTTAGAGGAATGGTCAAATGTATGGCAGCTTAGATTCAGTGCTAAGAAGTGCAAGTTAATGCACCTGGGAAACAAAAACCCAGGGGAAGAGTACACAATGGGGGGTGAGATACTAACAACAACAAAAATGGAAAGGGACCTGGGGGTAGTCATATCAGATGACCTAAAGGTGGGCAAGCAATGTGAGAGAGCAGCAAGGAGGGCTGGGGGATACTGGGATGCATAGGGAGAGGCATCACCAGTAGAAAACCGGAAGTTATTATCCTTCTGTACAGACAGCTGGTCAGACCCCATCTGGAGTACTCTGTGCAGTTCTGGAGACCCAGTCTCCGCAAAGACATAGACAGGATGGAAGCTGTCCAGAGGAGGGCAACTAAAATGGTGCAGGGTCTGCACGGAAGACATATGAAGAGAGACTTAAGGAGCTTAATATGTATAGCCTCGAGGAAAGGAGGGAGAGGGGGATATGATAAAAACTTTCAAGTACCTCAAGGGAATCAACAAAGTCCAAGAGGGTAGCATCTTTCAAAAAAAGAGATGTGCAAGAACAAGGGGGCACAATTTGAAGATAGAAGGGGATGGCTCAGAGGTAATTTAAGGAAGTATTTTTTCACAGAGAGGTTGTGGATGCATGGAGCGGCCTTCCGGAGGAGGAGTCGGAGTCAAAACAGTGGTGGAATTCAAGCATGCATGGGACAGTCATAAGGCAATTCTAGGGGTGGGGTAGAAGAAGTAGGCTGCTGGTTAACTAGGATCTGCAGCTTATCCAGTAGGCAGGGAAATGGGCAGACTGGGTGGGCCAAGCGGTCCTTATCTGCCGTCAAATTCTATGTTTCTATGTAATCCGATTTTAGAAACTAAGAACATTTCTTATTATGTTTTCTTCCCACCATTATTTGTGATTTTGCTGTATTAATACACAAAGTAAGAATCTTACATTTATTTTCAAAGGAGGATAGCTAACACTGAAGACCTAGTCCTGAAGTAAATAAGAGAACACCCATAAAGGTGGTCACTCTCTTGATCTTGTTTTTCTCCTGGGGATCGAGGCGTCCGATCTGGTGGTGGAACCAGTCGGTTGGTCAGATCATTACTCATTTGGGTTCAGTTTTGAGGCCCCCCAGGGTAGGTCTGCCCCTGTGGAGCTGGTCAAGTACTGCCAATTGCAGGATGTTGTCCCTGAAGACCTGATGGCGGTCCTTGACTTCTCGCTGTTTGACGATTTGTGCTCTGATCCTGAGCGGCTTGTGGTGGCCTATAATGAGACCATCTCGGCTGCCCTCGATCAGATTGCACCTGCCCGTGTTTGCCCCCTTCCGCACCATCCCGTCGTTCCTTGGTTTGATGAGGCATTGAGAGGGCTCTGGAGGTTGGGGCATAGGTTGGAGTGTCGTTGGAGGAAGACTGCCTCGGATGCCGACCATCTTATTTTGTTAGAGCTTTATATGCCCTATCAAACGGAAATTTCCCGTAAGATGGCAGAATTCCTGTCCAGGGAAATTTCTGCTGCTCAGAATCGACCGGCTCAGCTCTTCAGAACTGTTGACAGACTGTCCAACCCAGTCTGTCAGCAGATCCATCGAGTTTTTACACAGACTGATTGTGAAGAGATCGCTCGTTTCTTCATTAATAGGGTGGAAGACATCTGGAGGCAATGTCCCCGACCTCATTCTAAGGTTATTGCAGCTGACCAGTGTTTTGTTTTGGTGCCTGGAATTTCCTGGAGTACTTTTGACCTGCCGGATTTCGAAGACACTATGAGGATTGCCTGCGAGATGCGCCCAACGTGCTGTAGGTTGGATCCGGGTCCTACTTCCCTGATTTTGGGATGTAGTGAGGTTATCGGCCCAATCCTTACTCAGATTATTCGGTGCTCCTTGGAGACGAGAGTTTTCCCTAGCTCTCTGAAGAAAGGGGTGATGACCCCCCCTTCTGAAGAAAACTTCCTTGGACCCGGATGACCTAGCTAACTATGGCCCGATCTCTAATCTCCCCTTCATAGGGAAGGTTATTGAAAAAGTTGTGGCGACTCAATTAGACAACCATTTGACCATCCATAGTCTATATGAACCTCTCCAGTCTGGTTTTCGTAAAAGGCATACCACCGAGACTGCTCTGGTTCAGGTGCTCAATGATCTCCTGATGGCAAGAGATTGGAAACATAGTTCTATTCTTGTTCTCCTTGATCTGTCATCAGCCTTTGATACTGTGGATCACGGGGTTCTGCTCGAACGCTTGGGGTCTATCTGTGGACTTTCAGGTATGGTCCTCAGATGGTTTTCATCTTAATTCTGGGATGAATTCCATCAGGCACCATTGCTTTGTCCACCTTCAGTTTTAAGAGTTCTTTCAGAACCCTTTCTTCTGTAAATGGGCTGGTATCAACTTCTGTATCCAGAATGTTTCTACTGTTTGTGTTAGGTATCTCCCCCACTTCCTTTGTAAATACTGAGCAAAAATATTTGTTTAGTATCTCTGCCTTTTCACAGTCACCCTCTGCCCACCCTTCCCCTCTTTATAAGCCTCACTATCCCTCCTTGGTCTTCCTTAGCTCCCTGATGTACCTATAAAGGTTTTATCCCCTTCTTAACTGAGTTGGCTATCTTTCCTCAGTTTGGGCCTTTGCTGTTCTGACTGCCTTCCCAGCTTCCTTTTGCTTTAACTGATACAGTTCTCTGTCCTGCTCCTTCTGTGATTCCTTGTACTTCCTGAAAGCTTTCTTTTTCTCTTGAACCTTCACTGCCACTTCCTTTGAGAACCATAGTGGTTTCTTACATCGTTTAGTTTTGTTTATTTGCTTCACACAAAGGCTTGTTACCTCTGTGATGGCAGTTTTTATTATTCCCCATTGTTCTTCCACCCCTCCTTCCTGCCCATTTGCTAGTGCATTCCTTAGGCACTCACCCATTTTGGCAAAGTCAGCCCTCCTAAAGTCCAGTACCTTTGCCTTTGTATGGCTTGACTCTATTGCTGTGTTTATTGTGAACCATACTGTTCGATGGTCGCTAGTTCCCAGATGGCTACCCACTTCTACATCTGTGATCCTCTCTTCATCTCCATTTGAGAGAACCAGGTCTAAGATTGCTCCCTCTCGAGTGGGCTCCAATACTAGTTGTCTAAGGCATGCCCCCTGTAGGGCATCTAGAATAACCCCACTCTTCAAAGTGGCTGCTGCAACTGCACTCCAGTTAACATCTGGCATATTCAGATCGCCCATCAGCAATATCTCCCCTTTTTGTGCCTTACTAAGTATACTTTCTATCATTTCCTTGTCCATTTCCTCCCCCTGAGAAGGGGGTCTGTATGCAACCCCTGTGCAGATTGTGTTGCCATTGCCAGTCTCCAAATTTACCCATAATGCTTCTTCTCCTCCCTGTTTTCCCTTTTGTTCTGCTGCTTTGATTCCTTCCCTTATGTAAAGAGCTACTCCTCCTCCTCCTCTAGTACCCCTCTGTCCCTCCTGTAGATAGTGTATCCTGGTATGTTTACGTCCCAGTCATGGTTTTGTGTGAACCATGTTTCTGTGACTGCCACGATATCCAGATGTTCCTCCTCCATCAAGGCCACTAATTCAGGAAGCTTGTTACTCAGACTATGGGCATTGGTACTCATTGCTTTCCATTTTTTGATGGCTTTACCTTCAGTTGCAGCATCCCCCACTGACCTTTCTACCTTGGTCTTTTTCTCGTTTAGTACCCTGTTTTGTAGGGAGAGGCTGGGATTTTCCTGCTGCTTGTCAGTGCCTCCCCCCTTGACTAGTTTAAAAGCTTGGCAATGAAGCTCAAAAGACTTGTTCCCTTCCTGGACAGCTGCAGACCATTCTGCCAGTATAGGCTGGTGTCCCTCCAGGTGGAACCCCAGTCACCAGTGAAGCCAAACCCCTGTGCCCCAAGCAATTTTTTCAACCATTCATTAAACTGCATGGTGCAAAGTACCCTTGCCTCACTCATGCCATTGACAGGCAACACCTCTGAGAAGGATACTGTTTGTGCTACTTGTCTTAGGCCCCTCCCCAGTTCTACAAAGTCCTTCTGCACTGCTCTAATCTCATGTTGAGCCAAGTCATTTGTCCCTAGGTGGACAATGATGTCCAGCTCGGACTCCTGTGCAGCTGTTCTCGTGATCCTGAGGATGCGCTTCCTGTCCCTCCAAGCCATGGCACCAGGCAGGCACCTTACTTCAGTTTTCCCTGCTCCCCCCAGTTCTATCCCCCTAATAATTGAGTCCCCCACCAGGAGCTGCTTCCTTTCCTCATGGTGTCCTCTTCCTCCTTCCTGTGGGCCTCCCTTGTGACAGGTGTTCTCAGCCTCCTTAATCTCCTCTGTGGGTGCATCCATAGGGGAGCTGTGCTCCCCCAGAATGGTGTATGGATTGTGGAATGGAACAACTGACTGGGTGTGCCTCTGCTCCACCATCCTCACCCTCCCAGAGCCCACTGTGGTCCAACTGCTGTGCTTTCTTTGCAACCTCTGAGGCAGTGGTGGTGGCTCTGGTGCTCCTTGGATGGGGAGGTTCCCTTCCTACCATCCAGTCTTGCCTGGGGGAAGGCTCCCTTACTGCTGTCCAGTGTGGCCTGAAGACAGGCAAATTCTTCCCTCTGGGCAGAGAGTTGTCTGTGAAGTTGAAATCATCTATTATGGAATTTGCCTTGCTGAAAATTTAGCATGGATGCAACATGTAAATATGCTTCAGAAAAAGAGAGCTTGTTGTTGTATTAGATTTTCAACATGGGATATATGTATTCTTGGTATACTCCAAGTTCTGAATCCCCAAAATGGGCCTTCATTTTGTATGGTGCTGAACTGTGGGGCTTGGGTAAATTTGATTCCCCAGTAAAGTCTTCAAACCTATAAAGTGATATTGCAGGTATCAAACTTAATGCAAAATGTTTTAGTATAGGCAGAACTAGGTCAACTGCCACTGGTAACACTTTAGAATGCTAAACTATTCATTGACCCATATATTATACACTAGTAAATATTTAGTAACACAACCCTCACCATTGCTGTCTGATTTCATTGATATTTTTAGCAAATTAGGTTTTGGATAGTCATCTATTGTATCAAGAATGGAACCATTGAATCTCTGTCTTGGGAAAAATCAGCTTGCAAATTCAAGATCAGGCTAATCAAAAATGTTTTGAAACAAAGTAAAACCCAGAGAGCATGTAAATAAATATCTAATAATGAAAAAGGTCATTGCTTGCAACTTGTTCTTTCACATCCTCCCTACCAAAACAACAAACTGTTGGCCTTCTACCAGTTTGAAATAAATTAAAGAAGTGTTTTTAAAACATAAGATACCATGGGACAGTAAAATGTTCTCCATTTTCACACACAGTATCACCAGGTGCCGATGCGAGGGGTAATGTCCATCCTCTTCTGCGCACATCACTAGGGCAATGTGCCTTCTCCTATCAGGGCATCCCTTTGGATGAATTAATTACCTGTGCACCTCGGCTTCCAACAGCCTGACCGAATTCAAAACTAGTCTCAATCAACATCTAAAAACAAATTCAAAATGTACCTGCCTCTAAAGCCACCACCCCACCGCCCTGCTTGCCTGCCCTTATGTTAGTACATGGCAGGCCATGTTGGCCATCATCCTGCCACCCTCAATCCAAGACTTGGTCTCCACATACCCAACAATTCCTACCCTGCATTTCAGGTAAACCCTCCCTGACCAAGCCTGGCCTTATCCTGCTAAATTCACATTTTCACTCTACAGGACTGCCCTGCCCACCTCTGCCCACACAAAACCATCAACATAATCCAACCCAGTCTTGTCAAGGCCCCTTGAGGCTGCTTCCCTCCTCTCTCCTTCTACTTCCCCACCCCCCTTTTTTCTCCCTCTCTAATACATTTTCAAACTCCTACTTCCCCATCTCTCCTTCTACTTCACTACCCCCCTTTTTCTCACTCTCTGACACAGTATCAAATCACTGCAAATTTTGTGACACTGCCTTTACATGACTTGTGTTATTTATTTAGGGTATTTATTTTAAATTTTTTATTTATTTGAAGTATCGGTTTAACAACCTCTTAGCCAAGGGCTCGTTTACAAAGGTACCTCGTCACATGGAGGACAATAGATACAGCAAGAGTAACAGGTACACAAGAATAGCAGTACTGCGTAGATTACAGACTTTGTTTACAGATATTACATACAGATTATATGCAAGTTTGGTTGCAGATATTTACATAAGCACAGAAAAGAAGCATTGTTGACATGAGAAAGCTTGCATTACATTTTATTACATCTTACACATGAGCCAGTGATGGACTAATCATTGTTGTAGGTGGTGGCAGTCCATAGTGAACCTTGTCAGGGTTGGGCCCAAGAGGGCATGAGAGCGCAGGCTAGTTGCAGTTACAGGAGTAGGTATTGAGGAGATGGTTGTGTAGAGCCACTTTGAAGGGGCAATCTTAGGGGTACTGGTGATGGTGGCTGGGAGCATATTATGCCAGTCAGGGGCCCTGTAGTGGAAAGATATCTGGGCAAGGGATGTTTTTACCCTAGGTACCGTCAGGATGGCTTTATTCGAGTAGCGGGTGGTGATTGAGGGTGTGGCAGTTTAGAGGGAGACGATGACCCCAGGAGGGGAGAGACCAAGCAGAATTTTCTTGATCAGAAGGCAGGTCTGGTAGTGGAGTCTTTCATCAAAATTGAGAATATTGGCAGTGGAATAGAGGGAGCAGGTGTGGGTGAGACTTGGGGCACCAGTTAGGAGTCTGCAGGCCTTCTTGAGGGAGATTTGAATTTTCTGAAGAGCGATGTTATCTGCTGTCCCATAAACAGGGAGCCCATAATCCAGTAGGGACAGTATGGAGGAGGTAATAGCAAGCCTTAGGACATCAGGAGGGAGGCATTCCTTGTGCCAGTAAATGAGCCCAATCTGAGTGTTTACAGCAGCTGCTAGTGTGTTTATGTGGTCATGGAAGGTAAGGGCAGTGTTGAGGGTAAGCCCCAGGTACTTGTAGGTGGATACCTGTTCAAGGGAGTGCTAGGTACTGGGGAGGATGGGGAGTGCTGTATTTTTTGCTTTGTTTTGGTGGTGTGAGAAAATCATGGATTTCATCTTTTTTAGGTTAATGACCAGTCTACGGTCCTTGAACCATGTTTCAGCCTGGGTGAAGGTGTTTTGGAGGGAGTCTTGGTGGGGGGGCAGGTTTGTGGTGTGAGGCATAGAGCACTGCATCATCCGCATACAGTAGGATATTTCCGGAGCATGCCAATGGCAAGGTGTTTAAGTAGAGGGTGAAGAGTAGTGGACCCAGGATGGAGCCCTGGGGCACATCGGAGCAGACAGGTAGCATGTCAGATAGGGTCCCATTTATTTTGACACATTGGGTCTGGGCAGAGAGACAACTGGCACACCAAGCCAGGGGCCTAAGGAGAACCCGAGTTGGTAAAGAGAGTCTAGAAGCAGAGGATGGCAGACCGTGTCAAGGCCTTGAATGGTCAATGTACACAGCTCCGGCAATGTTACCAGAGTCTAAGAAGGAGTGTAGAAAGTTGGTGAATTCGAGGAGGGCTGTGGCAGTGCTGTGGCCCAAGTGGAAACCATGCTGCTCTGGACATAAGATGTCATGCTTGGTTAGGTATTCTGTGAGCTGTGTGGCAACCACTTTCTTTAAAGCTTTGGGATGGGGGGGAGAATGGAGATGGTTCGATAGTTACAGGGGGAGGATTTGTCACCACTTTTATGAATGTGGGTAACAACGGCAGTCTTCCAGACATGGTGGAATTGCCCCAGACAAAGGGATCTGTTGAGTAGGTCCGTGAGAGGGGCTAGGACCTCATCAAGGACTAGCAGAAGGAGTTTAGCATCTAGGGATCTGTGCTAGGGTTGTTGCTATTTAGTGCATTTTGTAGGTATGGACGGGCTTCACGGATCAATATTTTATGCAGGAGGAAATGGAGGCACTGTAGGACAGGGATTGGGATTTGGGTACAGAGTCAAAGAAGCAACTGGGAGAACAGTGCTGAGATCTGTGAAGGTTGTGTTTAGACAGTTTGCTATGGTGAGAGGGTCAGTGGAAGTGGTGCCATCTGTGGAGAGCTGGGATGGAGGTGGGGATTGTGATTTACTGTTGAGTTCTTTGATATTACTCTGGAAGGTCCGGGTAGATCCCCATGTGGCGGTGAGAGTGGATTGATAGTAGTCCGCTTTGGCCTTGTGGATGGCACACGTGAAACTATTGTGAGCAGCATGATAGGATTGTCCATCAGTCTTCCTGCCAGACTCCAAGGCTTTAGTACCAGAGATTGTCCCTTTTCTCATTTTTGGATTGGGGGTGATCCATTGTGCATTTTGTCATTTGGTGGAGTTTGGTGAGAGGGACATAGAGATCACAGGTTTTAGTGAAAGCCTGTGTGAACAGGTCGAGTGCAATGTCAATGCTGAGGGCTGTTTTAATGGGGGGCCAGTCCATTTGTGTGAGAAGTTGTTTGAGTTTTTTTAACCCCTCTGGGCAGAGACGCCTACTGAAGGTGGTCTGGGCTGAGGGTTTAGGGGTGGAGGAGGTCAATAGGATAAGATGGGTGAGTGGTTGCTTAGGGAGTCAGGTAGAACTTTTATATCCTGGATTTTGTGGGGGGGTTGGCGATAATGACATCCAGGAGGGTGCTGGTACCAGTGGTGGGATGAAATCTAGTGGGTTTGGTGACTAATTGGGCCATGTTGAGGGCAGAGAAGGAGTCCTTTGTTGGTGCAGCCGAGGAACTGAGCCAGTTGATATTTAGGTCCCCAACTAGTATCTGTTCAGCTTTGTGAGGGTGGGTAGAGAGATAATGGGTGAGGGATGTGACGGCCAGCTTTTGGTTCTCAGGGGGAATATACAGTAGGATACTGCGAGGTATAGTGGGCCCCTGGAGGGGTCCGGGGTGATTTTTAAGGTGAGTGCTTGGGCACAGTTTAAGAGCCTGGGGGTGGGAGCATGTGTCCAATAATGTTATCCCTGATGTAGATCACACAGCCACCTCCACATTTTCCCACCCGGTCTTCCCAGAATAGGGTGAAACCGGGGAGAGCGACAACTGAGTCAGGGGTAGAATTTGAGAGCCAGGTCTCAACTAGTGCAATGATGTCTGGTTGGTGAAGGGTAGCCCAACATTGGAGTGCTGCAGATTTTTTTGGCAGGCTGCATATGTTCAGGGTGGCGATGTGGAGTCCAGTGAGTGATGACCTGGGTACGCAGGAGGGGGAGGGACCCGGGTTTGGATGAACATTTCCTGAGAGTAATAACAATAGTGTGAGAAACTTACTAGCGGGGTAGTGGTTGGCCACCCAGCCCAGTGCTGTGATTGGGCAGAGCAGTTAGGGTGAAGGGAATGGGTAGGGTGGAGGGCTGGAAAGGTGGTGAGGAGGTGGTCCAGGAATGGCCTGGGGGTATGGAGGTGAATGGGGAGTGGTGCTGGGGCCTAGGATCTGTGGCAAGGGTGTGGGTGGGGTTGGGTGTGTTTGGTGGTTAACAGGTGCTGTCCTTGATGTGCTACCAGTGTGGTCCACTTGGAGGGAGGCAAGCACCAAGAGGGCCGAAATGGTAATGTGCAATGGCGGTGGGAGAGAGAGCATATTGCCTGATAGAGTTGTATCATGATAGAAGAATAAGGGTCAGGGTAGTGCTTCAGTGAGGGTGACTGCCACTTTGGTGTAGTGGTAGTGTTGCAGACTTTGGTACATACGGTACCAGGTTTGAGACTCTTGGGGGGGGATGTCTTTGGGCTGAGGTTGTGTAGAGATCCAGGCATGCACGGTGACTGGGCTGGCAGGGTCAGGGCTAGAAACAGGGTGTGAAATAGCAGCTCCTAGTGGCCACAAGTGGAGTGGGTGGTTAGCAGGGGGGAAGAGGAGGTGGGGATGGTGTGGAAGTGGCAGAGGTGGTAACTGAGTGGGAGAAACAGGCTATGAAAGGGGGTGTACAGCTAAGGGTCGTGGCTATGTTGGGATTAGAAGTGGGCAGTGGAGCGGAAGGGCTGGAAAGAAGGGCTCTGGCTCAGAGAGAGAGAGAGAGAGAGGTGTGGGTAGGCAGGAGGACTAAGCCCTCTGGTGGCCAACAGGTATATCCTGCAAATGGGAAAATGGGGACTTACAAAAATGAGTGTCAGGAAGTGATGTCATAGGAAGGAGACAATATAAGGAGGGTTGGTCTTGGGTGGGAGAATGGGGCAGTTGACACATTCTTAACACCCACCACAAAACATCTGTCTGAAGGGAGGATGTCTTTACCTTCTACAGTGCTCTGGTGCTGTCCCCTGCTTCAGGAGGGAGCTTGTAGTGTGGACTTCTTGTCTGCTGACCACTGAGGGCTATCATTATGCCGATGTGTAGTACTCAAACTGTAAAACCATATTACTGTATTGTAAAATGTTCCGCTCTGATGTGGAGCCTTTGTAAAGAGCTTGCACCCAAAGGTCTTTCTGAACTACTAAATAAATAAATAATAATAAAATATTTCTTTACCTATTACATACTCTTTAGATCCTAGCTAACTTCCTCCTACCCCCACTAGAATTGCCCTTATGTCTGTCCCATGCATTCTTGAATTCCCACTGTTTGTGACCCCATGACCTACTCAGGAAGGCCATTCCATGTGTCCACCACTCTCTCCATGAAAAAAGACTTCCACATTGCCCATGAGCCATCCCCCCTCTATCCTTGAATTGTGCCCCCTTGTTCTTGCACATCTCATATGCTTCCCTCTTGGACTTTGTTGATTCCCTTGAGATACTTGAAAGTTTCGGTCATGCCCCCTCTCCCTCCTTTCCTTGAGGGTATACATATTAAGCTCCCTTAGTCGCTCTTCACATGACATCTGGTGCAGACCCTGCACCATTTTAGTTGCCCTCCTCTGGACTGCCTCCACCTTGCCATTCCATGCCTTCCTGAGGAGGTTGTGGAGTCAAAAACAGTGGGGGAAT
Organism: Neoceratodus forsteri; assembly: GCA_016271365.2. Taxonomy (NCBI): domain Eukaryota; kingdom Metazoa; phylum Chordata; order Ceratodontiformes; family Ceratodontidae; genus Neoceratodus; species Neoceratodus forsteri. The sequence continues at coordinate 154,273,777 of CM057449.1, read as the reverse complement.
TCAAGAATGCATGGGACAGACATAAGGCAATTCTAGGGGGTAGGGTAGGAAAAAGTAGGCTGTTAGTTAACTAGGATCTGCAGCTTATCCATTAGGTAGGGAAATAGGCTGACTGGCTGGGCCAAGCAGTCCTTATCTTCCATCAAATTATATGTTTCTATGTCTATGTCCTTGCAGAGATGGGGTCGCGAGAACTGCACACAGATCTCCAGGTGGGGGTCTCACCAACTGTCTGTACAGAGGGATAACAACCTCCTGTTTTCTACTGGTGATGCCTCTCCCTATACATCCCAGTATCCCACCAGCCTTCCTTACTGCCTTCTCACATTGCTTGCCCACCTGTAGGTCATCTGATAGAACTAGCCCCAGGTCCCTTTCCATTTTTGTTGTTGTTAGTACCTGCTCCCCATTGTGCACTCTTCCCCTGGATTTTTGTTTCCCAGGTGCTTTACTTTGCACTTCTTTGCATTGAATCTAAACTGCCATACTTTTGACCATTCCTCCAACTTTGCCAAGTTCTTTCTCATCCTTTCCACCTTCACCTTGTATATCAACCCTGTTGCAGATCTTTGTGTCGTCTGCAAAGAGGCATACTTTTTCATCCAGTCCTCTGCAATGTCACTTAAAGACATTAAAGAGGACCGGTCCCAGTACTGAACTTTGCAGTACTCCACTAGTAACCCCTTCTTCAGAGTGGACTTTGTTTACTATTACTATCTGTGTCCTGTTGTCCAGCCAATGCTTTACCCAGGCTATCACCAGGGACCCACTCCAGGCTAGCTAACTTGTTTATTAATGTTTTGTGGGACTGTGTCAAACCCTTGCTAAGGTCTAGGTAGGCCACATCCACAGCCCTCCCTGGTCTACTGCTTTTGGTCACCAGTCAAAGAAATCAATGAGAATCATCTGACATGACCTTCCACTGTGAATGCGCGTTTGGGTCCTGTTTCACCGGCCTGTAGGTACTCAACAGTTCTTTCTTTCAGAAGTGATTCCATCATTTTCCCTACCACAGAGGTCAAGCTAAGAAGTCTGTAGTTTCCTGCCACTGCCTTGCTCCCACTTTTGTGAAGATGAATCACATCCACCTCCTCCAGTCCTCAGGGTACCACACCATCCTCCCATGGCTTGTTAAAAGGGAAGTAGTGAGTCTCTAGTTCTCCCTCCATTCTTTTAGAATTCGGGTGAATCCCACCAGGCCCTATTACCTTGTCCACTTTCAGTTTTAGGAGTTCTTTCAGGACCTTTCTTCTGTGAATAGGCTGGTATTGACCCCTCATCCAGAGTGCTTCTATTAATTGGTTTAGGTACCTCCTCCTCTTTTTTTCTCCTCTCTTCTCCTCTTCTTTTGATTTATTAGAAAAACTGATAATCAGACTCATGAGCTCAAAATCAGAAGGTTTTAATGATAGAGTGTCTGGCTATTAAAGATCAATAAATTATAAAATATAAATATGTTTTTCACTGTTGATTATGGTGTATATTCTAGATATAGGCGTGTCGATCATTGTTTTTAACATATTTTTATCTTTATAATCACATAATTTTGTTGAACAAATAAAATTAAACTGAATAAAGTATCATGACTTTCTGATGTCAGAAAATGTGTATTATGAATTTTTGATGTCACTGATTCCCTATGGAAAATTTTGGCACCAATATATTACAATACTGCAATGCATAAGAGCTTTACTTACCGTAGTTCTCTTTCCCTACAGCTACAGTACTAACCAGCAGATTTAATCAAGCAGTAAAAATCCTGTTGTATGGAGCTGGAGTTTTGCTTCATTTACTTTGTTCTTCTTCTGCTTCTACTGTTAAAACTACACTTGCAGGCTGTAAACTGCAGACTCTGGTGAGGAAAGGATTCAGCAGAGATGGAGACATTATTCTTGGACAAATGGCACAACTTCATTATAGCTCCATGGCATCTGAAATCAGCTTTACAGAGGAGCCTGCTCCTGAATACTGCAAAACGTAAGAGAACACTTACTCTTTTATTTATTTCCATTGTGGTTTTCTGCATGTGCAAAAATATTCTTATTAAATAAATTATTATTACTACTGGTCAATGGCACAGGTGAGTTAGAGCAAATATTTACCAGTGGGCAACACATTATTTAATCATCCAAATACCAACTCCTGACTCCTGAACAACACGATTTCAGGCAAGGGCGTAGTGCAACTACAGCCCTCTTCAATTTCACTAGTTTCATTCACTCTGCTTTGGTAAGGGCAAGCTGGCTGATGCAGTCTTCCTGGACCTGTCAAAGGCCTTTGACACTGTTAATCACCCTCTTCTCTCCAACCTGTCTCAACTTGACCTCCCAGAGCCATCTGAATTGATTCACCGGCTACTTGTCCCACCGATCCCAAAAGGTAAAATCAGCTGCACCACCTCAACCCACTCCCTGTCCAATCTGGAGTACCACAAGGCTCCATATTAGGTCCCTTCTTGTCAGCCTCTTCCTAAATTCTCTCCCAAAGCCTGCACTGGAAAGATCTGCTGTATGCTGATGACACTGTCCTCTATGCATCTCACCCTAACCACTCCCAATTTGAACTCCTTCCAAATCTCCTTTATGGAGGCAGAGTCCTAGCTCTCCAAACACAAACTTGTGCTTAACCAAAAGCAATCAAAGACTACACTTTTTGCCTACCACCAGAACAAACTTAAGCACACCCCACTGAAAATCAACACTTCCACTGCTCTGCCCCTTGAACAGGTCCACTCGTTTAAATACCTAGACATAACACTAGACATTGCCCTTACCTTCCATGACCACATACATCAACTCCGTTCAAATCTAAACTCCCATATAGGGCTCCTCTACTGTCATCGACAATGCTTTCCCCAAGAAGCCCTCCAACTTGCCATCTCTTATTCGGTACTATCAGTGATTGACTATGGCATTGTTATCTATGGGGCGGTGGAAAATACTGCCCTAAAAGGGGTCAAAATATCACTCAGCAAAGCCTGCCACCTCTCTCGGGGCTGCCCCAGTGCCACCCACACCTGTTCCCTCTATAAACAAACAAACTGGCTGGACTTTGATGGTAGGCTACAATACCACACCTGGCTATTAGCCAAACAAATCTCCGCTGGGCTCATGGCCCCTTGCTTCTGCACTCTTCTGCAACCAACCCCACATGCAAGGCTCACCAGGAGCTCCCTCAAACCATCTCATCAGGTGTCAAGGCAAAAAACCTTACTGGGCCAATGCATACATGTGATATGTCCAACTTGCTTAAGAGGAGATTTGGACAAATTAGGAGGAGATTGGCCTGCTATTAGGAGATGCCATAAAATCGTGAGTTTGTCTTTAAAAAAATAAGAAAAAAGTATTTACAAAAATGTAATGTATTTCATTTTGTCAAGAATAAGCACTAAAAAGAATAAACAACTAGTTATATAAAGTTAACAGATGCATTGTTCATCACTGATTTAATTTTTATGTGTCTATCTACCCAAAAAATATGGATAATGTGGACAGAATTTTATTTAAGCAGGAGATTTTGTTTCCCTAGAGGGAGGGAGGGAGTTCAGTCAAAAAAAACCAGGAGCCTCCTGCGTAAAGAGGGAGATATCACATGTACTGAATGAGCACCGCTCCTTTCTCTATCGTGCCCCGGCTTGGCTTAACTCACTCTCCCCACATATTGCAGAGGAACCTAAGTTTGGCCACTTTAAATTCCTTCTTCACTCCTACCTTCAATCCTTATGCTTCTGTACCTGTCCCTAACTCCTCTACCCATGACCCTCCAGCCTTATTCCCTCTGGCAGAAATCTGGACACATCTAGCCCTCACCTCTTTCCCTCCTCCTGTCTCTCTCACCCTCTTTTTTGACAATGGACTATGTCCTGCCTCTGACCCTCTGACCTCCTGTTTCTCTCTATCTACTATCCCCACTACCCCATTCCCTAGTCCTCCTGAGCCACCTTACAATCCCTGATCTTGGCTCTCACATGTGGCCTGACCCAATGCCCTGACATCCCTCCCCCCAAATTTCTCTATCTGTACCGAATTTTGTACCCAGCAATGCCACTAATGCTATGATCCTTTGATCTTTATGTTGCATATAATGTAATACAGTATGCTCGCTATGTATATGAACTGTAACTGTTTCACCCATTTGTATTCGATTGTCTGTTATATATATTGTCTCTGTAATTGACGTGGAGTTTTGTAAAGGAGTCTTTGACTCAAGGACTGTTATTCCAAATGAACAAATAAATAAATAAATAAAAATCATGCTTGTCAATAGAAAATTTCTATCAGCAATGTCACATTGATACCTTTGATGCCATAGTGCAAATAGACTATTAGGTAGTAGTGCCCTGAGATTATTTTGCACATCATTGCAGACTTTATAATATTATGCAGTACAGTGGCCCTCTCTACAGGTCAGGACAGGTAAATCAGATTTGAGTTTCTCTGTTGTTTGTACTTTTAGGTAAATTACCTCTTTGTAGTAATCAATAGTGCACTGTCATGTCCTATTGTTAATCATTATGTGTCACTTTCTGAACAATCACTTTCAGTTTAAAAAATGAAAACAGCCAGTCTAGGAGGTGAGCAGATGGCTGTGACAGTCTCCGTTGCTGGCAGTAAGACTGGTGATGAGGGTGAGGGGTGCGGGTCAATGGCTCCTCAATGGGTGGGGTGGGTGAAATGGACAAGTGGATGGGGCCAGTAGATCATCAGGATTTCAGGTATGTCTACAATGGGGAAATCAGGGGCAGGGGAATAACTGGACTATATGGGTGATCATAGTTGGTGTCCACTAGGCACCAGGAAGGAATATTCACAAGGGTTGTAATGGACTTCAGAGGTGATTCAGGGAAGAGGGTCCACTAGGTGCCAGGCAGAGATAATGTACAGTGATTGTGTTTAACTATATGGGTCTTTGGGGTGGGGGCACTGCTAGCCACTAAGGAATGCAGCCTGCAATACTTGGGATGGTCATTCAGGGAAGGCAGTTTAGGACACAGTTAAGGCCAGGTTCTCTGTTGTGGCAAACAGCACTACCCTGGTTGCTGCTTAGTGCCTCTAAAACCTCTGAATATACAGCTGCACTGTTATGCATGATGGAACCCTCATTTGCATCTGTGCAGGGGTTATCTTTGAGTGATTGTGTCTCTCGGTTTTGCGTGGTGTCTGGGTCTTTGAATATGGCCCTGCCCGACACTGAGTGCTAATCCAAGTTAGCGTTACACTAACTGGTTAGCAGCACATAACCTTTTTCATATCAGGGACAATGTTCCTACTTATATTAAGCTGTAAAAGATTGGCATTCTTTGCCTGTCTCCCTTCATTTATCAAGATCATAGCCAGTGTTAAACATGAGATTGAAAAAATACTGTACAGAAAATTCACAATATAAATGTTTTGCTGAGCTTTTACTGTGTTTATTATGTACTTATTGTAAATTCTGTTTTGTTTAGTATTTTATTTTATGTCCCAGGTTCTCCTTAAAAATGGAAGTTTGATGCCCTGGGAGCTTACCAGTTGCCATTTTTTTAATAAAATAAAATGAAATAAAAATAATGCAAAAATGATATATATTAACCCCAATACTTATGATCACAGACTAGTCTAATCAAGTCTTTATTATGAAATAGATTTGTCAATACTACACACTGAATCGTGGCTTGAAAAGGGAATGAAGAATTTAGGATAGATTGCTGAACTGACTGGCACAAAACCTTTTACATTATTAAACAATTGAAAATGTTGTTTAATCTGGGTGAGGGAAAGCAGCTACATAATTGCTTCTGTCAGTCATTGTTTCAAATGTACCAGGCCATCTGCCATGGGCTTTAGTAAAATCATTGCTCCCTTATGGCACTATCATTCAAGGTACGGTATATGCAGAAGTGTTACCTTACTGTGCTTAGTCAGCACAATATGGCAGCATTTCAGTAAATGTAGTGCTTTGAATAGTATTGTCATAAGAAGGAAATGTTGTATTGCAGTATCTTAATGTGATAATTTTTTTTCTTCAGTAAAGTACAGGATTAAGATGACTACCAACTTTACATCAAAAGAATTGTTGAAACTTTCAAACTGTTAGTGTGGCACTAAATGGACGAGTGCAGTGTTTATCATGAATAACCTCTGCAGTTGGGGTGGGATCATATTCAGACACCCACAGTGCACCACACAAACCCAACAGCATGACGGTACAGAATATACCACTGTGCTAATTAAAATAGTAGATACCTCATGCATAAAGGGCACAGCAACATATTCAACAGTTTCAGCAGCACTGAACAGCCACTAGCACAGCAATATTTAATGCCGATATATTGTGGCATGTTGCAAGAAGGCATTATATGGATCAATTAACTATAACATTATGACTATTACTTATACTTTTATTTAGAATAGATTCCAGTGATGTATTACAGTTAGGTCCCCACCTTGTGATGTCATAGGGATGGTACATGTAGGCACCATTAGATCCACACTTTAAGCCACACACCCTGAAGAAGAGAGTTCTCCTTCAAGTGCTGGGGTACTTTGGGACAGGTTGTTGCACCACATTTGCCTGTGTGGAATTTTTTTTTGCTGTTCACAAATATGAAATTACAAACACCCTTCTATCTTAAGGGCACGGACTTTAAAAGGATGGGGGAAATTTTGGTTGAGCATCTAGTGGGAATTCAGACATGCATGAGTGCCAGCCAAAAATGGAATATCATTAAGAAAGGTCTGGCAGAGGGTACTAAGACCTGCACCAGGACACAGAGCAAGAAGGGGAGAGCAAAGAAGCTGAGCTGACTGACTCGGGAGGTAATGGAAGATGTGAGGGTCAAGAGAAAGCATTCTGCAGGCTTAGGAAATCAGGAGGGCAAGGGGACAAAGACTAGTACATGAAGAAGTCTAAGGAGGTTACCAGGCTAGTCAGAGGAGCCCAGGCTTCCAGAGAGCCGAGACTGGCACAGGGAATCAAGGATGGGGAAAAGGACTTCTTTGGATACACTGGCAAGAGAAGAAGAAACAAAGACCAGATTGTGAGGATTAAGGAAGATGGGGGGTGGGTGGAGAAGGTTGAGGACCAGGCAGAGGCACTGAATGAGTACTTCTGCTCTGTTCATGAAGGAAAGAGGAGGGAAGATACCCATGGGAAGGGTGGGGTGGACAAAGGGTGGTGGGGGGACTGATATCAGAATTATGGAGGACAGGGTGCTGGATGGAATAAGGGCACTGAGGGTGGACAAGGTGCTGGGGCTGGATGACATTCACCCTAGGGTACTTAGTGAGGTAGCAGAGATCCTGGCTGAACCAGTGGCAAACCTGTTCAGTACATCACTGGACATAGGATGCATGTCACAGGACTGGAAGATGGCCCATTCCTAAAAGTGGTCTGAAGGATGATCCAGGCAACTACAGACCAGTGAGTCTCACTTCAATCCACGTCAATTATGGGAAAACTCATGGAGTCAGTCCTAAAAGACAGACTGGTGACCTTTCTGGAAGACAATGGGCTCTAAGATGGCCATCAGGACGGTTTTGTATCAGGCAGATCCTGACAGACAAACCTAGTCAAGTGCTACAACTGGGTTACCAAGAAACTGGACAAGGGCCATGCAGTGAACGTCCCATATTTGGTCTTCCAGCAAGGCCTTTGAGTCGGAGCCATATGGGAGGCTGGGGGAAAAACTGGAATACATTGGACTGGGGACAAAAATGGTCAACTGGATCATCAACTGCCTGTAGGGTAGGCAGCAAAGGGTGATGGTGGTGGGGAAACTCTCATCCCCAAGGGACGTTATGAGTGGGGTGCCCCAGGATTCAGTACTGGGACTGGTACTGTTCGGGATATTCATAGCCAACATCTCAGATGGGATCCAGAGTAGGCTCAGTATGTTTTCAGATTATACTAAGATCAGTGCAGTGGTAGATGACATGGAGGGGTGGAGAGAGGGCTACAAGATGACCTGACAAAACTACAGGAATGGTAGGAGACATGGCAGTTGGGGTTCAACGCCAAGAAGTGCAAGGTACTGCACTTCACAGCAAGGAACCAGGGGAGGAAATATCAGTTGGGAGGGGTACAGTTGGTAAGCACAGTGGAGGAAAAGGATCTGGGGTACTAATAATGGGGAGTATGAACCACTCAGCTCAGTGCAGGAAGGCGGCTGCAAAGGCAAACAAGATGCTGGGGTGCATAGCGAGAGGACTCTCCTCCAGCACAGAGAAGGATCCTACCCTTGTACAGATCACTACTCAGGCTGCATCTGGATTACTGCATGCAGTACTGTTGTTCATTCCTGAAGAGGAACATCAGATTGCTGGAGGGGGTGCAGCATAAGGCAATGAAGATGATACAAGAACTTGAGGGAAAATCCTACAAGTAGAGGCTGGGAGAGCAGCAAATGTATTTCCTGGAAGAGAGGAGGGATAGGGGGATATGATCGAAACCTGTTAATACCTAAAGGGTATTAACAGGATTAATACAGAAGGGATTCTTCAGATCAGAAGGGGAAGGGACATGAGAGGGCATCAGCTGAGATTGGAGGGGGGCAGATTCAGGAGGGAAATCAGGAGAAGCTTTCTCATGGAAAGGGTGGTAGATAAGTGGAACACTCTTCCCAAAGAGGTGGTATAATGTAGAATGGTAGGAGGATTTAAGAGAGGTGGGACAGAGTGTGGGGGACGATGAGAAGGGAGGGAGGTGGGCAGCTTCAAGTTGAAGGGCTAGCTGCACAATCGAACAGACTCGATAGACTGTGAGGCCTGTTTCTGCTGGCATTTTGTATGTTCGTATGTTGTATTTGTAGGTGTCCTTGGGATATGCTATTGTACAGAAGAAAAATAAGTTTAGGACTTTATCCACCTTATGTATAGCACTTTGCTCTAATTTGCTTACTGTACAACAATAAAAAAATACAAATCAAAATAAATAGCTTTGTCAGCTCAGCTTTTTTTAAATTAACACTGCCAAAACCCTGTTCCTGTTGTGGTGCACTTGTTGCACCCCTCCTCCCTGATCACCTATGCCATTAAAATACCACATATTGCTTGGTGTCTAAGGGTCTTCGCACCTCCTGATCATCCTTCCATTAGAGTTCTACATATTCCCTGGTGACAAGTGGTTCTCCAATTAAAGCAGTTGTCCATCACCCCTCCTGATGCTCCCACTTTGGACCAGACACTTCACACACATCTCTCATCCTGGACATTGGTTTGTACTAGTGATAGTGGCTGTCAGAGCCCTCTGATCACCTACTTCAGGCTGCCATGTGATTTTCAGTGAGCAGTCACAATAATATACTTGTGTTTATTCTCTGACAGCCAGATGGTGCCCATACAAGGAGGTGAGTGGAGGGTTTTGCTGGTACAGAGTGGTGCTGAGGATGAGGGTAGTGTAGGGTTGTGGGCCCAGACCAGGCAAGATTGGAGGGGAATAGACAACTGTTCAGGATTGGGGACCTCTAGCCACTAGGGAATATGTGGTATTCTAATGTCATCGGTGATTGGAGGTGGGGGGACTATTAGACACCAGTGAATATGTGGTAATTTAATGGCATGGGCGAGTAGGGTGTGTGGGAGTACTAGGCAACATGGAGCTATGCTGGACCAACACAGGATGGGTGCTCCTCGGCATGCTAGTGGGCACATAAAGGGCATGTTAATGGTCCCTTGGTGCTGCGCATGACCAATGGGCGCATCAACATGATAGTGCTGAATATGGCACACAGGAGCACTGAAGTTATCACATTTGGGCAGCGCTATCTCCAGTGGACTCCCTGTGGGCCACATTCAGCTGTAGGCTGTGTCGGGTAGTGTATAGTCACAATGCACTGCACCCACTAGCCCCATACTCAGACAGCATGCTTCAGTCAGAGAACGCTACCTGTCTGAATATTGCACAGGGCCTGCTGTATGCTATTTGCCACACAGTGCCACTGTCTGTGCAGTGCACATGGCTGGCTCTACATATGGGGCCATTTTGTCCATAAAGTATAATTACATTTGAAAAATTGATAAAAGCTCTCTTTAAGACATAAATGTTGGATATGTGATTATTATATCAGAAATATTTCTATAGTTACCAGTAATCAGGTCAATTCTCAAAATGTTACACATCACAAAGTGACTTGCGCCATCGAGAATGGTGCAAGTAGCACTTTGCACCATGAGTTGTGATAAGCCTAATTCTGTAAAGCAGCCTGCGACATGTCACAGGCTGCTTGTGACAAAGTGGACTTACACCACTATCTGCGCCAAAAAAAATATCCTGTGACAAGGTGCAAGGGGGTTTACGGCAACAGTTGCACCATATTCTGTAAGGACGCCTACCAGATCCCCTAATGTGGGATTCTACAATAACTCCCAGAGGACATTCATCAAAGTACATTTACACCAGCTACTAGCTAGTGTAAGTATACTTTACATCCACCGGGCGTTGTGCCAGTGTGCCGCCAGCCCATCCCTCAGTACATATAGCCCCTCATTCCCTGATCCCCAGTGATAGCCACAAAATGTCCTGCAGGGCTATGTTTCCCCCTCCTGCTCCCCGGCATTAATGAAATGGAATGCCCCACATGGCTATGGTACCCCCATCACACTTCCCGGCATTAATGAAATGGAATGCCCCACATGACTATGGTACCCCCATCACACTTCCTGGCATTAATGAGATGAAATGGCCCATAGGGCTATGGCCCCCCATCCTGCTCCCCAGTTTTAAGTGATGTACCTGCCCCACAGGGCTATCGACACCTCCATCCCGATCCTCACACCCTGCACCCCACAGGAGTACCATGGTGGTTCTATAAATAAATTAAATAAAATCCCATTGTCCCTGTGAACCCTGATAGTCTAGTGGCCCCCCACCCAGTGGTGCCAGACCATCCTCTCCCCAACCCATACCAGCCAGTGACTGGCACAGCCCACCTCTCATTATTTCAGCCAGCTGATGACTGAGCTCTGCTATAGTGCATACTACTGTAAATAGTACATGTTCAGTGAATGACAGCAGCTGCCATTCACTGACAGTGTACTATGTACAGAGGTGCGACTCATACAGAACTCAGTCGGCGGCTAGCAGCAGTGGTGAAAGGTGGCTGTGCCAGTCACTGGCTGGGTAAGGGTTGGGTAATGGCAGTCTGACACTGCCAGTTTGGGAGCCATTAGACTACCAGGGCTCACAGGACTATGGGATATGTTAATTTATCTATTTATTTATAGAACCACCATGCTACTCCGTGGGATGTGGGACTGGGATATGGATTGGGGATGGAGTTGCAGCTAATAGCCCTGTGGGCCATGTACATCGCTTAAAACTGGGGAGCGGGATGGGAGGAACCAGATGCGTGGGCATTTCCATTCATTAATGCTGGGGAGTGGGATGGGGAGGAACCGTAGCGCGGTGGGGCATTTCCATTCATTAATGCTGGGGAGCGGGATGGGGAGGAACCGTAGCGCGGTGGGGCATTTCCATTCATTAATGCTGGGGAGTGGGATGGAGGGGACGTAACCCTGCAGGGGTGTTAATTTGCTTACTGCTGTTGAATGGGGCTGGGGGCACTTGCACCCTTCTTCTGTGCTCTGTCACTGGTTTGCGGCAACATGTTCAGGTTTGCCCTCCGTTTGGCGTACCATTCTGGTTGGTGCAAGTCAAGGGGACCCTGCCCAGTATATAATCAGGTGCAGGGTCTCTGGTACAACTGCACCCTCTGATGTCACAACTTGCAACATGCATAGGTGTGATTGTAGAATCAGGTCTAATATTCTTGCAAGAGTATACAATATAACAAAATCCAATTTTCTTATACAGGGTCAGAATAGAAAAACACAGATATCTAATGTGACATTTTCAGTTCCCTGAACCATCACATTAGTAAACCCTCAGAGCACAGAATGCAAAATAAATTTTTAATTTGCATGATAAAATATCCCTTTACCTTTAACTAACTGTTGATAGGGATACATAGTTTATACACACTTCAACAGGATCAACGCAGAGGAAAGGTCGAGATGCCATTGCTTGCATCAACTGCGCGACCAACAATTGATAAAAGCTAGCCTCCTATATAAAATTTAGCCATTAGGCTGCTCCATAAGTTTCATTTACTTCATGTATTTTTACAAATAAGGTATATGTTTTTATTTGGGTCAAAATGACCTCATACTAGTCTACGTGGTACCATCTCATCCCGGTATTGAAAAATCTATTCCCAGAAAGCCATGGCACCTCCATTCTGTCCAAACACAATAGCTTGGTCAATTAAACTCTATGATAGAGTCAACATGATATAAACATACAACTGAGTTCTCATAACAATCTTTTCACCAGAGCCTTTTCAAGGTCTTGTAATTAAAACTGTTTTTCTTTAATTTCTAACAGTGTATTAACCCCTTTGTGATGCAAAGTAAGATGCCTAATAATGTGTGCTGTGTATTTAAACCTCTAAGGCTTACTAATTATGCTTTTAATAAGTTCTGTGCATATACTCATATGCTCATACTACATATTTAAAGATACAATGTAAAACCTACCTGTCACAGCATTTATAGACATGCTGTGCTCATGAATCTAACTAATATTGTAAAGATCTGTCGCAACATTTATAGACAAGATCTGCTCATAAAACTAACTAATAATATACACAATATTGATATGACCTCCAACAATAAAATGTGGGGAAATAATTCAGACTAAAGAAGCAGAAGTGCAGTAAACTAGGAGAAAATCTGGCTTCCAGCACACAAAGGTCTTAAACTGGACCAAGGCAGGTGTACCTACTTCAGGATTCTGACCAATACACTCTTTACCACTATAAAACTAATAAAATATGTTTGCTATTAACAGTGATCCATGTGGGCACTAATGATTTGTGGAAGAAGATGCAGCAGGAGTTTGAACATGATGTCATCAAGTTAGCAGATAAGTTAATAAGTAGGGGGTACGAGATTGTATTCTTGGAAATCCTGCCAGTCCCCAGGCCATTCCTTTACAAACAAAGGAGGATCTCACAAGCTAATCACTGGTTAAGGAAATGGAGTAGTGAGAAAAAAGTTTCATTTTATCAAACACTGGGACCATTTTATGAACAAGCCAGAGCTGTACTGTAAGGATGGCCTGCATCTAAGTTTTAGGGGGAGTAGACTATTGAGCTTACAAATAAGCAAGAATTTGTCAAAGCTGAGTGTTTGCTTGCTGGTGTTGGCATTGGTAGTGTAGGAGTTAGAGAGCTGCATAATAGAAATGGCAGTGAAGTATTGAACTGAAGCCAACCCCGCCACCACTCTGCAGAGACTGACAGGCATTGGGGTGTGCCTTTGGGTCATCAGGCATAACGGCCATGCCATTTCACCACACCCTACCCTGCAGACACTGACAAGTGTTACGGTGTGCCTTGGGGTCTTTGGCCCTCATGCTCACCCCATTCCATCAGGAAATATGGTGAGATGGGTGCTGTATAGGAGAATGGGGTGAATTTTGGGGCCGAAGAGTCCAAAGCACACCTTCGATGTCTCTCACTGGCTGCAGGGTGTGAAATGGTATCTGCATTACAGGTGAGAATCCCAAGTTACACCCCTGATGCCTGTCAGTCTCTACAGGGTGGGGTGTTATGGTCGGAAACCCTAATGCCTCAGGTGTTTGTTGGCATTTTCACTCCAAATTTTCAACATGGGTTTTTTGTGACCTTATGAACAGTGACAATATGAGTTCATTAGCCAAAAGCTGATTTTGCACAATGACTACATCATTTGGCACCACAGGTGCGAAAACATATTTTGAACAGGACGTGAAAAATGACAGCTGCACTGTTCATGGGGAGGTGCAAAAAATGGCAATGTTAAAAATCTGCAGTGAAAATATAAAAAAAAAACTGGTGAAGTCAAGAGAGTGAGTTGAAACTGCACAACGCACACCCGTATTGCAATTAGTCTGGGGATTTTTTACAGCAGATTGTCAACACAGGCATTTTGGAACCTCCGCTCATGAACAGTGTCACAGTGATTTTCTTAATCTGTCCCAAACAGTGATTTCTCACAGCGACCACGCATTTCTGCGCTGGAAGTGCAAAAGCACAGTTTGGCCATGATGGGAAAACTGACAGCTGTACCGTTCATAAGAAAGTGTGGAAAAATGCCAGTGGTGAAAATCTGGACTGAAAATATTAAAAATGCATGAACTTACGAGGGTGCATGGAAACTGCACAATGGTCGCTCATAACACAGTCATTTTTGGACTTTTTTCACCAAATTTTTAACATAGCCATTTCAATACCTCTGCTCATGAACAGTGTCACTGTGATTTTCTTAATATTTCTCGAACATTGATTTCACACTGAATGCGCCATTGTGAGCTACATGCACGGAAACACATTTTGGGCAAGATATGAAAAATGACAGCTGTACTGCTCTTAAGGAGGTGTGATAAAATGACAATGTTGAAAATCTGGAGTGAAAATATTGAAAATTCGTGAACTTACGAGCATGCATAGGAATAGTGCAATGTATGCTTGTAAAACAGTCATTTGGGGGAATTTTCTCACCAAATTTTCAACCGAGTTTTTGAGGGCCTACCTCATGAACTGTGACACTGTTTTGTAAATTGGTCCTGAAAGTGGTTCCATATAGTGACCATGAAATCAAATTTTGGGGCCAATTAACAAAATGACAGTGCCAGAATTCATGAGGTGGGGTCTCAAAAACCCCATGTTGAAAATTTGGTAAAAAAATTCCCCAAAATGTCTGAGATATGCATCAAAGTTGGAAAAACCCTGTTTTTCCATTATACAGCTTACCGGCATTTCCTCATTTCGCGGTCGGCTTTGAAGTGTGCAGATGTGTTCCCGGTTCACAGAAGATCATCGCGCCGGACTCCGGAGGTAAGTATGGGGTGAGGTGGGGGTGTGGGGAGTCAGGGTGCACAGAGGGTGGGCACAGGTGGGGGAGGGGGTCAGGACAGTCAGGGAGGGAACGTTTTTTCTTGCAGGTTATTTTTTTTCATAGACGGCGCAGGACTTGTGCCACGCTGGTGTGGACCCCCAGCATGGCAGCTGGAAGGCTGTTTGGGGGGGCAGTTGAGCCAATGGGGGATTGGGCACCCCCATCGGCCATACGGACTGTTGACATGCTTGGGTGGGCTCCCAGCATAGCACCCGGTAGTCTGTTGGGGAGAACAGTGGAGCCAACAGGGATTGAGCACCCCATCAGCCTTACAGACCATTGCCACACTGGGTTCCCAGCGTGGCACCTGGAACTCTGTGGGGGGAGCGTGGCACAGCTGATGGGGGACTGGGCACCCCCATCAGACATACAGTGTGTGTGGGGGGGTGGAGCTCATGAGCACGCAATATGCTAATCAGCACTATTTTATCGCTGCTCACTGAAGCTGAATTCTCCCTTTCAACTGTAAGGCACTGCATTTTCAACTGCTGTCATAGACAGCTACAGCATTCATTGGTGAACTGTGGCCATGCCTGCAAACACACTAACTGAATTGGAAGATAGGGTGCCACTCCTACAAAAACTCGGATGATGGCACTATGTTTCTTGCACATGCATGCATCAAACATAAAAATGAAATTATAAAATATTTAAACTAGTTAGGCTGTGGGTGAAAGTTCACAATGATAGCCCAATTAGTAATAAAAATTCCACAGGCACCAGAAATATGCCGAAGAGACCTGTTAGAGCTCTGTATCTCAATGCAAGAAGCCTAATCCAGGGGAATTAGCGGAACTCCACTGTCTCATTACCAAAATGAATGTGGACATCATAGGTGTCACAGAGACATGGTGGAATAAGGACTGTGATTGGAGAAAAGCCTTATCTGGATACCAGTTATTCCATAAGGACAGAGGGAGGCATACAGGAGGGGGAATAGCAATCTATGTTAAAGATAGCATTGAGTGTGTAACTGGTAACACATCCCCTGAATTATGAGAAGTCACAGAAGTGCATTTGGTGGATATAACTGGTCTTAATGAAAGAAACCTCATGACAGTTGTGTTCTACAGGCCTCCAGACTGCCCAGCACAAGATACTGTAAGACTTATGGTCCAGATTGGAGAGGTAACCAGTGACAACGATGTGCTAGTTATGAGTGATCTAAATCTCCCCCAGATAGACTAGAGTAGTGATGAGACCAGGGGTTCACTGGAATGTGAAGTCTTAATGCAACAGCTTTTGATTTTCAACAGCTCATAACCATAACAAACAGGGGAGGGAATGTATTAGATGCACTATTGACTAATGTCAATCATGCTATAACAAATGTTGAGACCATCCTCCACTAAGTATCGGTGATCACAATGTTGTCAGTTTTAAATTAATAGATCAAAATGTATCACCAAAGGAATACAATATATAAACATTATGCCAAAGCCAATTTCCAAGCGATGAGGGAAAACAGTACAGGAATTGGACTGGAAATCAATAGTTGATCACTTGAATGCAGATGAAGCCTGGGGAAAAATGATCAGCATAGTTTCATCATTGGAGGCTATATTGGAGGAAGAACTCTTAAAATTGAAGGTGGACAAAGCAATGGGGCCTGATGGGATTCATCCCAGAATTCTAAGAGAACTAAGGGTAGAACTAGTGACACCACTGACTACCCTTTTAACAAATCATGGGAGGATGGGATGGTACCGAGGACTGGAGAAGGGCAGATGCGATTCCCTTCACAAAGGTGGGAGCAAGGCAGAAGCAGAAAACTATAGACCTGTTAGTTTAACCTCAGTGGTAGGAAATGATGGAATCACTTCTGAAGGAAAGAATTGTTGAGTGTCTAGAGGCCAGAGGGCTCAGGACCCAAGGCAGCATGGATTCACAGCGGAAGGTCATGCCAGTCAAATCTGATAGATTTCTTTGACTGGTTGACCAAAGTAGTACATCAGGGAGGGCTGTGGACATGGCCTACCTAGACTTTAGCAAGGCATTTGACACAGTCCACACAAAGATTAATATACAAGTCAGCCAGCCTGGGAGTGGGTCCCAAGATGACAGCCTGGGTAAAGAATTGGCTGAGAATAGGACACAGAGAGTAATAGTAAATGGAGTCCACTCTGAAGAAAGGGGGTTACTAGTGGGGCACCGCAGGGTTCAGTATTAGGACCGGTCCTCTTCAATGTCTTTATGTTTATATTGCAGAGGGACTAGAAGGAAAAGTATGTCTATTAGCAGATGACACAAAGATCTGCAACGGAGTTGATGCACAAGGTGGGTGGAAAGGATGAAAGGGACTTGGAAGGTTAGAGGAATGGTCAAATTGTGGCAGCTTAGATTCAATGCTAAGAAGTGCAAGGTAATGCACCTGGGAAACAAAACCCAGGGAAGAGTACACAATGGGGGTGAGATACTAACAATAAAAATGGAAAGGGACCTGGGGTCATATCAGATGACCTAAAGGTGGGCAAGCAATGTGAAAGGGCAGCAAGGAGGGCTGGGGGATACTGGGATGTATGGGAGAGGCAACACCAGCAGAAAACAGGAAGTTATTATCCCTCTGTACAGACAGTTGGTGAGACCCCATCTGGAGTACTGTGTGCAGTTCTGGAGACCCAATCTCCGCAAGGACATAGACTGGATGGAGGCTGTCCAGAGGAGGGCAACTAAAATGGTGCAGGGTCTGCACCGGAAGACATATGAAGAGAGACTTAAGGAGCTGAATATGTATAGCCTCGAGGAAAGGAGAGAGAGGGGGACATGATAGAAACTTTCAAGTATCTCAAGGGAATCAACAAAGTCCAAGAGGGTAGCATCTTTTAAAAAGAGGTGCAAGAACAAGGGGGGCACAATTTGAAGATAGAAGGGGGCGGCTCAGAGGTAATTTAAGGGAAGTATTTTTTCATAGAGAGGTTGTGATGCATGGAATGGCCTTCTGGAGTAGGTTGTGGAGTCAAACAGTGGTGGAATTCTAGCATGAATGGGACAGTCATAAAGCAATTCTAGGGGTGGGGTAGGAAGAAGTAGGCTGCTGTTAAGTAGGATCTGCAGCTTATCCAATAGGGGGGAAATGGGCAGACTGGGTGGGCCAAGCGTCCTTATCTGCCATCAAAATCTATGTTTCTATATACATCCCTTCATATCAGGTTTATAACAGTAGGGGAAGAAACCCTGTGGTTCAATAATAGGATAAGAAGGCTTATTGCTAAGAAAGGACTACATATAGCAAAACAAGGAGTTCTGCTGCCACTAACATTGGAAATTGCAAAATGTTACTAAAACAACTTAAGTATGCCATAAGGAAGTCAAGAGCAATGACAGAGTTCAGGTTGGCCAACACCAAGTATAATCACAAGGTGTTTTATTCCTGTATCAATGAAAGAAAAGAGAACGATGGATCAGTTGGTCCCCTTGTAATTAATAGCATTGTATCACATATAATTCACCTTAAGGGATGGCCCCAGAATTTAACAAATATTTTTGTTCCGTATATAATCCCCTTGAACAACCTGAAAAGCTCCCTGGGTCCCTAACCTTCAGTGCCACCTTCAGTCAGTTAATTACAACCAATAAGGTTCTCCATAAATTATCGAGCTTCAATGTAGATAAATTAGCTTGACCGGATGCCCTTCACTCCAAACATTTGAAAGGACTGGCTTCAGTATTGTGCCCTGAATAGCAGATATTGGAAAAACATCTCTGTTAAATGCCTGTGTACCGCTGATTGTCGTCAAGCCATAGTAATACCAATCCATAAGAATGGAAGTAAGGATAATCCTGACAACTATAGGCTCATTAGCCTAACAGCCATAGTGGGTAAGACAATTGAAAGCACAATTAGGGATGAATTGATCAATGGCTTATTGAGTAGAGATTTATCCGACAGATCACAATGTGGCTTTTCTAATAACAGGTCTTGTGGCACTAATTTGACCAGCTTTTATGAGTTTTTAAGCCTCAGTATAGACCAAGGCATGGGGGTAGATGTGCTGTTCCTGGATTTCAGGAAAGCATTTGATGCCCTCCCTCATAACATCTTGGTAAGAAAACTACTTGGCTTGGGAGTGAAATATTTGCTTAGATGGATCCAGAGCTGGTTAGTGAATAGGAAGCAGGCTGTAAGAATTAATGGGGTAGTTTCAGAGGGGGTGCTGTGACTAGTGGGGTGCCATCAGGGCTCTGTTCTGTGACCACTATTGTTTAATATATTCATAAGTGATCTTAACATTACAAGTAATAACAAACTGGTAAAGTTTGCAGACAACACCAAGCTGGGGAATAGTAGCCAATGAAGAACAAAGACTTGAGATACTTAGGGATCTAGAAAATATGGAAAGATGGGTAAGCACAAACAAAATGAAGCTAAACATTGACAAATGTGTTATCATACACTTTGGAAGAAATAATAGTAGATAATTAAATCAAGTAAACAGGAACACAATTAGGTCTGTGACCTCTAGAAATATATGGGTGTCATTATAAGCAATGACCTCAAGCCCAGAGCACATTGTAAACAAGTAGTATCTAAATTGGGCCATTTTTAAGCTGCATATGAAGGTCCTTCTCTAGATCAAGCTCAGTGTTAATACCCCTCTATAGGTTCCTTATCAGGCCACACATGGACTACTGTTCCTAAGCATGGAGTCCATATCTCAATAAGTATATGGATGTGATTGAAAAGTATAGAAGAGGTTCACTAAACTTCTCCCTGGCTGTAAGGACTTACAATATGAAAATTGCTTAAGACAATTGGGACTTTGGGACCAAGGCCTAAGGAGATCAAGGGGAGATATGTTACTCCTATTCACTTTTAGAGGACCCAGTTCTAAGTTTAGATCTGGGCCTGATATACAAGGACATCAAATATGATCTCAGAGGCCATAAGTGTCAACTTATGGACTCATTTTCAAAAAAAAACTTATGAAAAAGGCATTTATACCAATAGCCATATGGAATCAGCTCCTTGGGCATTTGGTAAATACATCAAACCTGACAACATTCAAACAAGGGTTGGATGCTTTTATCCAGGGGGACAATTGATGTAACTTTCACTGAGTAGTGGGGGACAACTACATGGGCCTCAGACTTCTGTTGCCCCATGTCTGAAGAAGATAATTTTGCAATTTAATAAATGTAGAATATATTGTATCTAGGTGATTCTCACAGCTCTATTATGCATTCTGCAACAATTTCTGAAAGTCATTCTTTTAAATGTGCACCTTTTGGAAATGTACAATATCACAAATTTGTAAAGGCATTTAGTAGTTTATGTATTCTTAGAGATGGGGTAATATTCACTTAGTGAATTTATATGTATGTGGCTTTTGGAGCTGGTCACATAAGGAGCCAGAAGAACTGTGGATCATCCTGGAAACAAGAAATGGGACAGCCATAAGAACTGGGGTTGTCTACAGGCCCCCAAACCAGGGAGAGGACATAGACACATTACTGTTAGAAGATATACAAAATATAACAGCTAAAGGGGAGGTTATGATAATGGGAGACTTCAACATGCCAGATACAGATTGGTCAATACCAGCAGGAACATCTGCCAGAACTAGACACATGGTGGATTCACTGGAGGGGGAGGGCCTCAAACAACTGGTACAACAACTCACAAGAGACAAGGCTATCCTAGATCTAGTACTAACAGGGAAAGGATCACAAATCTCCAGGTAGAAGGTTAGCTGGGGGCCAGTGACATCACATGGTATGGTTCAATTTGGCAACTACAACTAAATCATCCCATTCCAAGGCAAAAATATGGGACTTCAGAGGAGCTGATTTTGATAAGATGGCCAACAGAGTTAAGCTAGCCCTGGCAAAAGAAATACAGGTGAGGGAGTACAGGCAAAGTGGGCAAGCATTATGATGCAATACTTGAAGCAACATCCCATTGTGTTAGAGAGAAAAGAATTGCAAAAGAAGAAGAAACCACTTTGGTTCTCAAAACAGTAACAGAAAAGGTCAGAGCCAAAAGGCTGGTCTTCAGGAAATATAAGAGAACACTGTGGGATGAAGATAGGGAGGCATACCAAACTTCCCTAAGAGAAGCAGGGAAGGCAGTAAGGCAGGCAAAGGCCCAAACTGAGGAAACACTAGCACAAACAGTAAAAGAAGGGGACAAGACTTTCTATAGATACATTACTGAAGGAGAAAGTCCAGAGGGGGTATTGCTAAGATCAAAGGAGATCCTAAATAGATACTTCTGCTCAGTATTTACTGAACAGAAGATAGGGCAGGGCCCGCAGCTCAGCACCATGGGCACAGGGGGGAGGGAGGTGAGCACCAGTCCCTCCACAAAAGAAAGGTCCCTACAAGAGCTCGATAAGCTGAAGGTGGACAAGGCAATGGGACTTGATGGCATACATCCCAGGGTGCTAAAGGAGCTAAGAGTAGAACTAGCAGAGCCATTATCAGAACTGTTTTTAAGTCTCTGAGCACAGAAGATGTCCCAGAAGACTGGAGAAGGGCTCATGAGATCCTGCTCCACAAGAGTGGTAGCAGGAGGAGGCAAGGAACTACAGACAGTCAGTCTTACCCCACTAGTGGGTAAGATTATGGAGGTACTCCTAAGGAAAGGATAGTACAACACCTGGAATCCATAGGCGCACAGGATCCAAGACAGCATGGGTTTACAAAAGGAAGGTCCTGTCAAACTAATCTCATATATTTCTTTGACTGGGTAACCAGAGTGGTGGACCAAGGGGGAACAGTTGATGGTGCCTACCTTGACTACAGCAAAGCTTTCAATACTGTTTCACATAGAAGATTGATTAATAAGCTGGGTAGTCTCAGGGTGGTCAGAAGTTGATCAACTGGGTGGCAAACTAGTTGACAAGCAGAAAACAGAGAGTGGTGGTAAACGGCATACAGTCAGAACAGATGCAAGTCATAAGTGGAGTACCTCAGGGATCAGTCCTGGGGCCAGTCCTCTTCAATATCTTCATCAGTGACATTGCAGATGAACTGGAGGGTAAGGTTTGTCTGTTTGCAGATGACACCAAGATCTGCAACAGAGTAGATTATCCAGATGGGGTGGGCAGAATGAGAAGAGATCTGGATAAATTAGCAAAATGGTCAGAAGATTGGCAACTGAGGTTTAATGCAAAGAAGTGCAAGATCATGTACATAGGAAAGAGAAACCCAGAAGCCACCTATAGGCTGGGAGGGGAGTTGCTGGCAGTCACAATGGAAGAAAGAGACTTGGGCGTCATCATCACCGATGACCTGAAATCATCCAAGCAGACCACTAAAGCAGTAGGTAAGGCTAGGAGGATGTTAGGGTGTATTAGCAGGGGTATCATAAGACAGAAGAGGGATGTAATAATCCCTGTTTACAAGACCCTGGTTAGGCCCCATCTGGAGAACTGCATGCAGTACTGGAGGCCACACCTTCACAAGGACATTAACCAAATTGAGGCAGTCCAAAGAAGGGCAACCAAAATGGTAAAGGGACTGCATCAGAAAACATATGAGGACAGATTAACAGAGCTCAATGTGTATACCCTAGAGAAAAGAAGGGAGCGAGGTGATATGATCAAAACATTCAAACACCTTAAAGGCATTAACAATGTGAAAGAGTCTAACATGTTTCAATATAAGAAAAATAGCAGGACAAGAAGACACGGCAGGAGATTAGGAGGGCCGATTAAGGGGTAATGTGAGGAAGTTCTTTTCACAGAAAGGGTGGTGGATGCATGGAATGGCCTACCTCAGGAAGTGGTGGATATGAATGCAGTGCAGGGCTTCAGACAGGCATGGGATAGGCATAAGGGAGCAATACAGATGAGTATGAATAGATAGGCCATTGACAGAGCCAAGGCCGATTGCACATTTATAAGGTAGAAAAAAATATGCGTAGACTGGATGGGCCTTGTGGTCCTTATCTGCCATCAGCTTCTATGTTTCTATGGTCTGCTATGAGACCCTTTCCTTCCTTGTAGTCTGCCTTTGCCCATCTGGTTCTGCTGCAACAATCACCTTTAGGTACCAAACAAACTGTGTCGGACGCATAAAATAATAAACAAAATTAGTTTTATTCAGACAGATAAGCAGGAGCAACTGTTCAGTATATAGGGTATACATATTGAACTCCATTAATCTGTCCGCATATGTTTTCTGATGCAGTCCCTTTACCATTTTGGTTACCACTTTGGTTCTCAAATACAGTAGCAGAAAAGGTCAGAGCCAAAAGGCTGGCCTTCAGGAAATATAAGGGAACACAGCGGGATGAAGATAGGGAGGCATACCAAACTGCTCTAAGGGAAGCAGGTAAGGCAGTAAGGCAGGCAAAGTCCCAAACTGAGGAAACACTAGCACGGACAGTAAAAGAAGGTGACAAGACTTTCTATAGATACATTAGTGAAAGGAGAAAGTCCAGAGGGGTATTGCTGCTTAATGGAGAAAAGGGAGCATGTGAGGAGGAGGACCTGTAAAGGCATCTATCCTAAATAGATACTTTGCTCAGTATTTACTGAAGAGAAGGTAGGGCAGGGCCCACAGCTCAGCATCATGGACACAGGGGAGGGAGGTGAGCACTACTCCTTCACAAAAGAAAGGGTCCTACAAGAGCTTGCTAAGCTCAGGGTGGATAAGGCAATGGGACCTGATGGCATACATCCCAGGGTACTTTAAGGAGCTAAAGGAGGAACTAGCAGAGCCATTAGCAGAATTGTTTAGTGAGTCTCTGAGCACAGGAGAGGTCCCAGAAGACTGGAGAAGGGTTCATGTGATCCCGCTCCACAAGAGTGGTAGCAGGGAGGAGGCAGGAACTACAGACCGGTCAGTCTTACCTCAGTAGTGGGCAAGATTATGGAGGCACTCTTAAGGAAAGGATAGTGCAACACCTGGAATCCATAGGGGCACAGGATCCAAGACAGCATGGGTTTACAAAGGAAGGTCCTGTCAAACTAATCTCATAGATTTCTTTGACTGGGTAACCAGAGTGGTGGACCAAGGGGAGCAGTTGATGTTGCTCACCTTGACTTCAGCAAAGCTTTTGACACTGTTCCACATAGAAGATTGATAAATAAGCTGGGTAGGCTCGGGTGGGTCAGAAGTTGGTCAACTGGGTGGCAAACTGGTTGACGGGCAGAAAACAGAGAGTGGTGGTAAATGGTATACAGTCAGAAGAGATGCAAGTCACAAGTGGGGTACCTCAGGGATCAGTCCTGGGGCCAGTCCTCTTCAACATCTTCATTAGTGACATTGCAGATGGACTAGAGGGTAAGGCTTGTCTGTTTGCAGATGACACCAAGATCTGCAACACAGTAGATGATCCAGAAGGGGTGGGCAGAATGAGAAGAGATCTGGATAAACTAGCAGAATGGTCAGAAGAGTAGCAACTGGGATTTAATGCAAAGAAGTCAAAATCATGCATATAGGGAAGAGAAACCCTGAAGCCACCTATAGGCTGGGAGGAGTTGCTAGCAGTCACAAAGGAAGAAAGAGACTTGGGCATCATCATCACTGATGACCTAAAATCATCCAAGCAGACCTCTAAAGCAGTAGGTAAGGCTAGGGGGTGTTAGGTGTATTAGTAGGGGTATCACAAGTCAAGAGGGAGGTAATAACCTCTGTACAAGACACTGGTTAGGCTCCCCACCTGGAGTACTGCGCAGTATTGGAGGCCACACCTTCCAAGGACATTAACCAAATTGAGGCAGTCCAGAGAAGGGCAACCAAAATGGTGCAGGGACTGCATCAGAAGACATATGAGGACAGATTAACGGAGCTCAATATGTATACCCTTGAGCAAAGGGAGAGAGAGGGATATGATCGAGGCATTCAAACACCTTAAGGGCATAAACAAGGTGAAAGAGTCTAACATGTTTAAATATAAGAAAAATAGCAGGACAAGAGGACGCAGATGAGATTAGAGGAGGCCGATTAAGGGGAATGTGAGGAAATTCTTTTCACAGAAAGGGTGGTGGATGCATGGAATGGCTTACCACAAGAAGTGGTGGCTATGAATACAGTGCATGGCTTCAAACAGGCATGGGATAGGCATAAGGGAGCAATACAAATGACTATGAATAGATAGGCCACTGACAGAGCAAAGGCCGATGGCACATTTATAAGGTAGAAAAAGAAATGGGCAGACTGGATGGGCCTTGCGGTCCTTATCTGCCGTCAACTTCTATGTTTCTATGTTTCTAACTCAGAACTGACTGAGTATAAGGAAATAGGGATTTGCCAAGCCATTGCAGGAAATAGTTAGCATAACAGTTTCTCATACCATAGGCTCAAGTTGCACATTATGTCCTAGCTAAAGAGGTGGCAGCTAGTCCTAAGCCCCATGCTTAACTTGTACTCCACATCACCACCGAGACAGAAAATCTGAGTACCACTCTAACAAAAGCATGAGCATGGCATTAAACAACAGGAAGAATTAGCAAAACATTTAAAACATTAAAAATAACATTGATCAGCATTTTTGAGAAACCTTTGATTGAATTCAAAACACAATACTCCATGGGAGGGGAGGAAAGAATCTGGACAACACTGGTGACCAGTCAGTGCAGTGTTAGGAAGAGGGACACCTAGCAACTTGAAGCTTGGTCATGCCACAAGCGCTAAAGTGTGGGGAAAGGAAAGGTAAGAAAGGGAAGGGATACAACAGACAGTATCAAAATGCAGATTAAGTATATGTTAATATTGCAACCCACAAACATGTCTAAGACCCAGAGGAGAAAACGTTATTTCAAACAATAATGTTTAACACATTGCAAGAAACAGTTAAAGGACTATACTAATGCAAGGATGAAGGGAAGGGTGGAAGGGAGGATAGCTGCAGGATAAGGGTGCTAGCTGCACATTCAGCAGACTTGATAGACCTCTAGACCTTTATCTGCTGGCAAATTTCGTATGTTCATATATTCGTAAAGAATAATAACCACACAGTTCTATAAGGGAGACAATAAATTAATGACCACACTGAGTTCAAGAAATGACCACTGAGTTCAGAATTAAAGTTCCACTTTTTTGTGACTTTTGCGATCAGTGGGAATTGACTTGAGTTTGGATTGGACCAGTTACTGACAGGATGGGGTCAGATCAGAAATGGGGACCCAAGAGTTGTGTGTGCTGTCATAACCACACCATTTTACATGATAAGTCCAGAAATCCGTTGACATACTTTTTGTGCAATATCTTCTTGATCTGGTATACGGGAGAGTCCTGAGAAGAAGAAGCAGCAAAAGAATGAGATGTTCTACGTTGTCCATCTGGCTGAGCAGGCAAAACAGGATCTTGCTGAAGAGTGTCAGGACCATGGGGTTATGGAGGAACTGGTCACAAATTGTCTGCAGGAATTTCAGCTTCTGAAAGTATAGCAGGTTCAAGTGCAGCTTCATTGTTAGGAGGACTGGATCATCAGAGAGGTATCATTCAGGTACCCATGTTTCAGTCTGTTGATATGGATTTATTGTGTACCAGCTTTTCATTGGACTTGCAGCCAAGTGAATGTGAACAGGAGAGCTTTCCACAATGTAAATGGGACCAGTCCAAGGGCTTAAGCAGTTTTTTGGTGACGCTCAAATTAGGACAGGTCGGCACAGTAGACAATGTCCCCAACAGAGAATGAAGGTTCATGAGACTTGGCTGCAGACATTTTCTGCACTGCAGATTTTCTCTGGCCCAGTGTGTCAATTGCAACACATCTGGCAAGTTCAAGCAGTTCCAACATTGGAATGATGAACGATGAAGCTGACTTTGGAACCTCTATCAATGAGAGAGCCCTGTCCAGAGGAGTCACTGGGTGATGTCCATGGACTAGAAAAAAATGGTGTGTACTCTATACTGTCGACACAAGGGCTGGTGTTGTAAGCAAACTGAATGAAGGGAACAAAACAATCCCAAGTGTCATGAGTCTCATCCAGGTATTTGGATAGTGTATTAAGAATGGTAGACATCATTCTCTCACTTTGTCCATTGCATTGTGGATGATAACTGGTTGTGCGAGCCTTTTTGATGTCGAGAAGTTTGCATGTTTCTTGCACAGTAGTTGAAAGGTAGTTAGTACCCCTGTCTGAATGCAGGTAGCCTGATGTACTGTGATGACAATTGATTGTGTTGAGGAAGGCACTTTCCACTGTGGTTGCTTTAATGTCTTTTAGGGGGGATTAGTTCTAAATATTTTGTAAGGTAGTCCACAAATACAATAATGCATTTGTTGCCAGAGTCAGAACATGCAGACAAGGGGCCAAGAATGTCCATGCTGACTCTGGAATGGTTCAGTGGCTACAGGCATTAGAATGATGTGTGCCTTTGTTGGTTTGGCAGGAGGCTTTCTTTGGGAGCAGGGCTGGCAGGATTTGACACATAGGACAATGTCCTTCTCATGTGAGGCCAGAAGAAGTGAATGAAGCCTTGTCTTTTTAAGAGTACTGTGGATTCCCATGTGACCTCTGGAAAGTGGAGAGGCATGAGTGGATTGAAGAACTTTGATAACTAGAGAGGCTGGCACAACTAACTGTACATGAGTTCTGTCCATGTGAAGGCCCTAGCCTTCCGTGGTCCAAATGTGGAAAAGCACACCATCATTAAGAAAGTATTGAGATGCAAAGCATAGTACATCCTGGTGGTGTTGCCTTTGTTGTGGTAATATTCCATTCTCTAAGTATGTGATTTTGTCTGTGAATTGAAGATCAGTTCTGTTTAAGTTTAATCATTGCCAAGGAGCTATCAGTGGTAGAGGAGGAAGTTCTTCAGCTACTTGCAGTAAGTAAGAAGTGGTGCTCTTCTCCATATAGAAGCAGTTAGTAACAGCAAAGCAACTTGAGGTGCTGTAGGAGTGTCCACAGGAAGCACATTTGTGGAGTGGAAAGGAAGAGCTTGTAGGCAGGCTTCTTTATCTGTGAGGATGATGCGGAGGGATACTGGCTCCAACTGACAGCATCAGCGTTAGAATAAACTCAACCTGGTCGGTATTGAATTTCAAAGTTGTAGCATTGCAATATGGCAATCCATCAGGCGAACTTGCCTACTGGCTCCTCCATTTTTAACAACCATCTGAGAGCAGAGTAATCTATGATAGATGTGAAGGAGGAGTAGCACAGGTAACAGTCAAATTTCTTTACAGCAAATACCATGGCTAGACATTCTTTTTCTGTGATGCCATAATTTCATTTAGCTGAGGAAAGAGAGCGTCTAGCATAGGAAACAACTCGTTCTCTTCCATCTTGGATTTGACACAGCACAGCACCGACTGCAAAGGAACTCGCATCTGAGTAGAGTTTGAAGAATTGGTCAAACCTGGAAGAGGCCAATACTAGAGAAGATACTAGGTTTACATTCAAGATTTCAAAGGCTTCTTTATATTCAAAAATTCAAACATAGTCACTTCCCTTTTTGGTGGGTGCATACAGTGGAGCTGCAATTTTGGCATAGTTTCAAATGAATTTTCTGTAGTAGCCAGACAAGCCCAGAAAGCTCTAAGGTCTTTGAGGTTGTTAGGTTATGAATAGTCTTACTGCTGAGAGCTTATCAGGATCTGGAGAGATGCCTTAAGAACTAAACACATGTCCTAGGGAATGAATTTGATGCTGTGCAAAACAACACTTCTCTGGGCAAAGTTTGAAATTGCATGTCTGAGACATTTGAACACCCCTTTGAGATGTAGGAGGTGCCCTGAGAAGTTATCCCATGACATAGGTGACTGCGATTGGGTGCCTACAAAAATGGCAACTCAATCATCATGCATGTCAATGGGTCTACCTACCAGGGAGGGCGACTAGATGGGGGGGTTCACGCATATAGCGACAGGATGTCACTACATGTATACACGCGTGGGGGGAGTGAGCATGCTTAGCGAGGGGTGGGAGGGAGGAGAGGTTGTGAGGGGTGGTGGTGCAGTGAGCTGCCGAGCTGGCCCCGTGGCATGGTGGGTGGGTTCAGGGCTGAGGTTCTGGGGGTGCTGGGTTCAGGTCTAGGAGCAGGTACTTTTTGTTGTGCCTGATCCCATTTTTTTTTGTACGGTTTTGCACCCCTGGAGTTGAGAATCCTTAGTAGGGGTGCGGTGGGTGAATCTAAGTCCCTGGCACCCATTTGCTTTGTGCCGAGGGGTACATCACCGAAACTGATTTTCAATGATGTACCATCGCTGTAATGGAGATTGCCTTTCGGCGGTTGCCTTTATGATATAGAACCCTCTGGAAAAGTTCTGCTTAAAATGATAACACTGTCCAGGTAGAATAGGCAACATTTCCAAGACAGACCACATAATATGGCTTCCATGACATGGTGAAATGTGGCTGGACTGTTGCAAAGTCCCATAGGCAGGCATTTGAATTGAAAAAGTCCCAAGTGGCAGCACAAGGCTGTGTATGAGCATGAAACTGGATCAATAGTAACTTGGTAGAATCCACTCGGAAGGTCTAGAGTGATGAAGTGAGCTGGGCAGGCTGCACCAAGGCTCTCTAAGGTGTCTTCACTTGTAGGAAGGGATGAGCTCCCTGCACCATGTAGGCATTGAGCTTTCTGTAATCCACCATAAAATGATACCCTTTGTTCTTTACCACCAGCAAGCAAGGTGCACCCCAGGGACTAGTAGATTGTTCGATAATGTCCTGGTCAAGCATGTCCTGATCATGTCCTCCAGGATCTGTTTCTGTTTCTGTCCTACTTTGTAGGGTCACTGATGGACTGGTTGCTGGTTGGGCTGCCTTGCTAGTGTGTTACAGGATATCACAGCACCTGAGTTTGTTATCTGAATCAACAAAGACTTTCAAGTAGTTCTCCCAGAATTCTAAAGTTGCTGTTTCTCTATTGGACAGGTTGGAAGTTTTGAAGTGGGTAATCACTGACTGAGGGTAGCTCTTTGGAGGCTGGAGTGGTTGTGATGGTACTTACAGGATGAGAGTTGGTGAAGCCAGGTTGAGGCTCTTGCGGGAGGTGAAGCTGGTCCCCTGAAGACAAGCATACAGACTTTCGAATGTTGGCACCCTTTGAGATGAGCACTGGTTCATCTGTGAAGTTGCAGCATTTTTGGAATACTGAGCTACTATGCACAGCAGACAAGGTGTTCCCTAGAAGGATACCTGAGGAGTGCAGAGTGGGGGATCCCATGACGATGCCGGCAACTCTTTGTGGAAGTAGTTCACCTTGAATCTTGGCAATTAAAACCATCTCTGATTTAGGAGGCACAGTGACTGAGTGAATAGCTCTGAGTTGCCACTGAGGGTCTAGTGACAATTTGAAGCACAGTCTAGGATGGCTTTATGAATTTTGAGAAAGTCCAGGCAAAGAGTCACTGTTGGTTGTAGGTCAGGCACTAGGTAAAACTTAACAGTAGCTTGCTGTGTGCCAAAGTGGAGTTTGAGATGGACCATGCTTGTGATAGGTACTGTAGTGGTACTTGTTGAGATAATGTACTTGAGGTCAGCTGGAGAGATGCTGGGTTGTTTAGAATACTGCTATAGTGTACGGTAGAACGTTGTTGAGCATGGAAATCCATGCTCCCAACAGTGTTATTATGGTACACTAGCTACAACATTGTAGCTGTTGTGCTGCACTAGTTATGTAGCTAGTGCAACATAACGCCTAGAAGGTTGATGCGCATGCGTGGAAGCTGGGTGCGCATGTGTGACTGGGTGACTGCCGATGTGCCAAGAGCAGCCGTGGCAGTAAAACAGGCCAGAGGAAGTGAAAACTGCACACAAATGTGGAAAAAAGTAAGTGCAGTTTTTATATGTGACCATACACTATAAAAGACTGTGTATGATCGCTCACACACAACAAAGGCATTTTTCAACTCTTGAGGTTTCCATGGTAATGAGATCTCTCGAGGTCTCCAGTTACCATGGAAACCTCTCGAGTGAAAAATACCCTTGTTGTGTATGAGCGATCATACACAATCCTCTATGTGGATGACTGAGATTTCTGCTCCAGAGTTGACCAAGGCATGGGTGGACAAATCTTCAATGGTTACAGGACATAGTTAGCTAGGAGGGGTGACTTGATGACAGGAACCTTTGGCCGTGGAGGTGAGGGTTTGCCTGAGTTAGTAGCCAAAAGGTGCAGATTGTTTGCATTGCGAGAGTCAGAGGGGCAGTCAGTAGCTGTTTTCTCTTGATCCTGGGTGTAGTTGTGGTTATCTTGCTGACTGTGCTGCAGTAGATGTCTCTGGTTCCTTTGATTTCTGTTTTGATTCTGTAGCTTTTGGCAGACAGCAGCAGTGTGTCCCTGAATCCACACCACTGGCAGGTCATTGGTTCTCATGAAGGTGGGGTGGCTCAGGTCACTGTCAGAGTGGTTGAGGAACATTGACAGACATTTCAGGGAAGTAGGAGCACTGAGGTGTAAGCTGTTGACAGTATTGGTGAGTGTCTCTATCATTGATTGCTGTTGCTGGACATGAGTTGTGAGGGTGGCTAACTGCAATGACTGGGGTGATTGCACAGTGGTTGCCTGGGACATTGATATGGACTGTTATGCGAGTCAAGCAGCTTGGATTGTGTCCATCCAGGTCATTGGCTTTTGTTGGATTACATACAGGTGAGTTGAGGAAGGAGTCCTCATACAAAGTTGTGATTGGCTCTGATTTTGCAAACATTTACAGCATGATTCAACGTCCACTATGAATGCTTCCAGAGACTCAGAGGGTCATATGGTGCATTCTCACAGTTGCTGTTCCAATAACCAGGGTGAATGCACTTGGGAAAATGGTCCTTGAAAGTTACATACAGGGTGGCAGTGTCCTGTCCCTTTGACTTTTCTGGAAGTACATTGAACCAGATAATAGCAGTCCTCTCAGGAACAAGTGCAAGGCATTGAAATATGCAAAGGATCAGTCCAACAATGTAAGGAAGTCCATGCTTGGACTTTGCTCAAGCCAGTCAACAACTATCTTGTGAGGCAGCACTGAAAAAGGTAATGGTTGCAGACTGGTATGGACCATGGACTGGGATGAGATTGTTTTTATGTAGGTGAGGTCATCCTGGAAGGCTTGTATAGCGGGTGCTCCTGAAATGCAGGGCTAGATGTCTTGCAGGATGGTTTCTATTTTGAGGCTCCACACACTTGAGGTGGGTGAAGATAGCTCTCCTGATGCTCCAGTGCTCAAAGTGGTGACTTCCTTGGACATCATGGTCAGAGACAAGCTTCCTGCAGTGAACAAAGGTTGTAAGGATGAGAAGGAGCTGCCTTGATGCAGGATACGACATTGTGAAGTTGATGGAGTGTCACGAAGAAAATATTTTGTAGACAAAAGTACAACTATTTGTAAGCAATTTCCATCAAGTAATGTCTTAATGAACAATTCCCACTCAATTCTGTGTTTTCTGTTATTTAAATAAAATTTTGTTGCAAATCTACTATTTGTTGTACTGTCCCTTTAATTCAATAGATTTGCCATGGATTCCTATGGAAGGAGGTCATTTGGTGCCCTTCACAAGATGGCTGCTGGATTGTGACATCTAAGGTTGCAGTGCTGACTGTAGCAAGATGGACATCGCTGGGGGTTAAGGGTCACTGGGATTGTTATTGTCTTTACTGCCACAAGATGGAGGCTGCTTTCCACGAGGCTGCAGGGCAAGAACAATATGGCATTTGCCAGGCTGTAGGCCTTCTTTACCACCCACACACACAGAAAATTGGTGGGCTTTCCCCTTGTGGTAAGTGTCAAAATGCTAGGGGAAATTATTGTATTTATTTGCAGTGCTTTGTTTTGGCTTAGTGTGCTTTTTGTTTATTTTATTTTGCCTTGTCCTCATGTTGTATGCTGAGCTGTTATCACTTGCAGTTGCCCCAGGTTTAGTCTGTGGCTCGATTATTTTCTCTGCTGCCCCTGAACTTATTCTGTGCTTGATTGGAGTTTCTGCTGCACTTGTTTTCTGTGACCAAATTTTATTAATTGTTCCACCTGTGCTCCTTCAGGTTGTATTTTTTGTTTTTTTTTTAATTATGTACTGTCTGCACCTCCCTCTTCTCTCACCACTTGTCATTCGTTGTATGCTCTGCCCCTGGGT
Organism: Neoceratodus forsteri; assembly: GCA_016271365.2. Lineage (NCBI taxonomy): Eukaryota > Metazoa > Chordata > Ceratodontiformes > Ceratodontidae > Neoceratodus > Neoceratodus forsteri. The sequence goes on along the minus strand of CM057449.1, from coordinate 154,240,890 downwards.
TTGTTTATTGTGCCTCCTTTTATTTTATTGATTGAATGGCTCACATTTTGAAGTGTGGCTGATTGGACAGTTGTGAGGGAAGGAGACGTTCCATGTGGTTGCAGAGATAGATTGGGAGGAGCAGAGCTGCTAGTCTGGTGCCACTTGTAAGTACGTTAGCCTAGTCAAGGAGCAGTGCTGTTGTTCTAGGAGTGGCTGTGCAGCTAGATTTCGATGTGACTCTGGCTGCGATATGCACAAGGGAGTTGCAGTTCTTTGGGAAGGTGAGCCGCAGTGACGAAAGGCTTATGAAGTGGCTCTGAGCATGTGGAGCAGTTGGACAGCTGTGCTAGGCTCCAGTGCGGTTTTTGGGCAAGGTAAGAGCTGTGGTCTGGGTTTCTGAGTGGCACTCCAGTGTTATGCTGTGTGGCTGAGGAGAAGAACTGAAGTAGTGGGGCTGCATTGTGTGGAAGGCTGGAGGCCTGTAAGTTTGCTTTGGGGGGAGAGCCATAGTTGCTGTTGGCGGCAACTCTAAGCTGTGTGGCTGGGTTTGTTTTAAAAGTTGGAGGAGTCCCTTGTTGCAGTGGCTTTTCCAGGTCATATAAAGGAGTGGGAGGGCTCTGGTACTAAAGTTTGTGGTGGGAGCACAATGGCAGGGTGGTGCAGTGCTGCAGATGTGCAGCATTAAGAAGGATTTAATGGGCATGGTTGTTGTTTGCTGGAGCTGCAGTCCAGGGACAGCAACAGGGGGGCTGATTTAAAATTTTTGTTTAGCACCTTTTTCTATATACTGAGTTCCCACTGAAAAGCTGGATAGGAGCTGGTGTTGAACAGGCCCTGCCACAAGGTAGGAGCTGGGGAATTGCAGTCTTGAAACTCAATGGAGTTGGAGATATTTAAAAAATGAACTTCTGTACTGCAGCTGGAAGGCTAGAGCAGCAATGTCCCACATTCATATACGTTTAGATTTCTGAAGCAGATTGCAGGAGGGTAGATTGAGCTGGATGCAGTTCAGGTTTACTTTTACTGTTCAAGTTTATTCTTCCTCTCTGCTGCCAAGGCTGTACTTTATCTGCATGCAAACAGTTGAGGCACACTTGGGTGATGACACTGGGGTATCCAACAATGCAGACAAGCGCAATGGTTGGTCTGGGCAGAAGGGTTACATTCTCCACCATGTGTGGTATTTTGGTGCTAGTCTGCCACAGGACCCTTACCTTCCTTGTAGTCTGCCTTGCCCATCTGGTTCTTCTGCAATAATTGCCTTCTAGTACTGAACAAACTGAGTCAGACACAAAAAAATAATAAACAAAATTAGTTTTATTCAGACACATAAGGAGGAGCAAATGTTCAGCATGAGGTACAACTCAGAACTCACTGAGGAACAGGAAATAGGGGTTTTCCAAATCCCTGTAGGAAATAATTAGCATAACAGTCTCTCATACCATAGGCTCAAGTTGAGGTACAACTCAGAACTCACTGAGGAACAGGAAATAGGGGTTTTCCAAATCCCTGTAGGAAATAATTAGCATAACAGTCTCTCATACCATAGGCTCAAGTTGCACATTCTGTCCTAGTTAAAGGGCTGCAGCTATTCCTAAGCCCATGTTTAACTTGAACCCCACATGTAACAGAATAAATTCTCTCTAATCTCAATAGCCTCAAAAAGTATTATAGTGAGGTATTGGTTAGATAATATGGGAAGGACTTAAGCAGCCCTTCAGGGTCTTGTATCTTAATTCCAACATGTTAGCTTACCAAATGGTGATCTAACTTTCATCTGGAATCAGCAAAATGTGCTATCCCAGAATAACGATGCACCAATTAAAGATGCATGCATCAAATATATGATGCATGCATAATTGTATTGCTATGAACCGTGGCACCTGTTAAAACTCAGGAATGAACAGACACCACCCAACTGCACCCTTATAGAAATAGCCAGACTAGTTCTTTTTTGAGAACTTTTTTATTTTTTTACTTTAAATTCTTTATTGGTATTTTCACATTTTTTACAACATATGGACAAACAAATAAACACATGATCATACATACATAGCACTGGATGCAAGAAATAGTTTATACATTGTTGCAATATACATGTATAGTTAGTCTGCAGGCATATGTTCAGGCATTAGTTCTTCGCTTTTCTAGAGCTAGTCAGTCAGTAGTAAGTCGGGGTATAGCAGGTAATAGTAGATGGCCGGTGGTTTAGTGATATATAACCCTGAAACCCTGGATCATAAAGACCCTGCATTGGAATTAGATTAATGTCATCCATGTTTGCCCTGTATGCACAAAAGGCTGATCATATCCTGGTGAATTAGGGCAAACTATCAATGGCGTGTGGCATTCTTTCCATTCTGGTGGTATGGCTACTCTCGTTTAGCCGTTCAGTGAAGGTTGGGATTTTCCAATTTCTGAGGAGCAGTCATTTTGCTGCTATTGTGGCAGCAGTTCCTCATTGTAACAGGCATTGGTGTCCGGGGTGTGTGGTTGGGATATTCCTAAAAGCGCAAATGTGAGTTCTATGGTCACTGATGAGGGGAGTACCTACTTACAGAATTGTGAGATCTGATCTCATAAAGGCCTGATCCTAGGGAAATCCCAAAGGATGTGGGAAAGGGAACCTGTATCTTCTCCACATCTCCAACATGATCCATCAGGGATCACTCCTGTCTTTTGGAGAGACTCCAGTGTCCTATATCATCTATGCAGAATCTTTAACTGTATTAGCTGTGCCTTTGTGTCCCTGTTGGATGTATGTATCAAAGCCCAGCAAGCCCGCCAGGCCTGGTCTGTGATGGGGATCTGAGCTCTAATTCCAAGGCTTTCCTACACTGTTCAGTGACCACTGGATCTATGTTTCTGAACTGTTTATATATGGCACCTGCCCTCCCTTGGCTTTGTTGAGCCAGGATGTCATGTGCTTGAGGGTCTGTCCCAACCCTTGCCACAAACAGGGTCTAATGGCTGACCAGATTTGCAAATACTTCCAGAAATCCCTCTGGGCAGGCTACATTTCACCCGCAATGCCTAAAAAGTGTTTAACACCAGTTAGTTAGGGACACTTAGGTCCTGTATGGTTTCAATCCCCACTTTCCTCCATCCCTCCCATCTGAGAGTCTTATGGCCTGTTGTGAAAATGGTATTATCCCATAGGAGGGCACATTGGGGTGGCATTCCTTTTATGTGCAGGAGCTTGGAGGTTCTCCTCCACTATTTTATGGATAGAGCAATGGTTGGAACCATGAAACCCTCCTTCTTGGGTTTGCTATAAAGTAAATGCCATGGGGTTTGTCCCGCAGTTAGGGCACCTTCCAGTGCTACCCATTGAGGGGTAGATGTTTCCTTTTGTGGGCTTCAATTCAGTGTCTGCACTTGTGTGACTGCAGGGTTTTAAATAATTGATTAGCAGTTTTTTTCTTGGGACTATACTAACTGTACAGAAAGTATTTATATAGCTTTTCTAGAAGTGCAGTGTTTGTTAAACACAGAGAGGCAAAAGCTATGCAATTTCACAAAGATTTAGCACTTTTATAGAGCAAACGCTAATCAATTTCTAGAGTTATAGAAATCCCTGGAATGCTATGTGGTAGTGTGCAAAGTTGGGTAGTCCCAACCCCCCTTCCTTCCAGTGTTTCCTTAGTCTGGTTCTGCTAATTCTTGGGGTTTTCCCCTCCCATATGAATTGGCCCATCAGTTTATTTAGTTTTTGGAACCAGCTGTCAGGGATGTGCATCAGGATGTGTGCCAATAGGTAAAACACCTTTGGGGCCATCATCATCTTTATGGTGGCTGTTTTGCCAGTAAGTGAGAGATGGAGTTGATGCCATCATTGGAGACCTGTTGTAAGAGAGGATAAAAGGGGGTTGAAATTGGCCTTGCATATATCCTGGTTGAGCCTGGGTATGCGCATCCCTAGGTATGTGATACCTGTATCTGCCCACTTCCAGTTAGTGTTTGAGTAGAGGTCGAGTTGGCTCTTCTGAGTTAAAGCCAATATTTCAGACTTGCTATGATTTACTTTGAACCTGGACATACTGGTAAAATGGTCCAGCAACTGGCATAGTGAGAGATAGAGTTGGGAGCTCCTCAAGATAACCATTAGATCATCAGTGACAGTGACTTGTATTCCTCCTTGCCCACCCTTATGCCCTGGATATCGTGTTGGATCTGAGTGCAGCAGTGAGTGGCTCTATGGCTAGAACAAATAGGAGTGGAGATAATGGGCACCCCCTGCCTGGTGCCACATGTAAGTGGGAGGGGTTGGGACAGTTCATTATCTGTGAGTACTTTGGCCATGGGATTTGAGAGTAGAGGATTTTCAACATAGTTAGTGTAGTAGGCTCACCTCTATCTTTAAGGACATCAGAAAGGTATCCCAATCTACGGAGTCAAAGGCCTTTTGAAGTCTATTGTGAGGGCAGTTGCTGGTGTTGAACATTGATTAGTGATGTGTTTGAGGGTGAGGAAGGTCCTAAGGTGGTCAGAGCTTATCTGCATTTTAGAAATCCTACTTGGGAGGGATGTATTAGTGTCAGAAGCACTTTCTCCAGTCTGGTTGTTAGTACTTTAGCTAGGATTTTGATATTCACATTCATAAGGGAGGAGGGAATCTTTACCTTTTTTGGGGAGAATAGTGATGATGGCTTCTTTCATGGTTGGCGGGAGGGAGTTGGTTTGCAGAGCTTGACAGAAAGCTCTCTGTAGAAGGGAGGATACTATGTCCTTGACCTGTTGATAAAAATTAACAGGAAAGCCATCTCCCCTAGGGGATTAGTTTTTGTTCAGGCTCTGGATGGCAGTGCCTATTTCTTTTTCTGATATTAGGTTGTCCAGTTCCTGGGCCTTCGCCAATGGTAATTTCAGGAGATCCAGGAGGCGAAGAAGGCTGGGTTATGAGAACTATTTTAGGTTTAAAGGATCTACTGTGGTGCATCATGATAAGTCTATGTCTTATATCTTTGTGGTCAGGAGTTCAAATCCAGCTGATGTTTTTACAGGGGGAGGGTACGTCTGACCAGGCCCAATACAGGTAGAACATCTGGTACTGGGAATAGTATAACACAAGGGAAGGGGGAACACCAAAATCGGCCCTCAGTGCAGGTGCTAAAAATCGAGCAGACTCGATAGACTGTTAGGCCTATTCTGCTGGCATTTTAGTATGTTAGTATCTACTACAGACAAAGTAAAGGAACTGCCATGGGTAGTACCATGGCACCAACTTACGCAAATTTATATATGGAACATTTTGAAAATCAATTTATCACTAACCCTATGTACAACCTTTTACAATCACATAATTGTTTATAAAAGATACATCGATTATTTGATTTTGGTTTTGGATGGGACAATGGAGGAACTGGAGAAGTTCTACAGACATCCCAACTCAGTAGGGGACAATCTCCAATTTACCTTCATGGCTAATGATATCCAAATTCCATTCTTAGACCTTCTTGTATATTAGGGTGAAAAGAAATTGTAACACCCTCCTTCATGCCAGCAGTTACCACCCTCCCATATGATAAGGAGTATACCATACTCACAGATGCTCCGTGTTAAACATAATTATAGTGAGGATACACAGAGACAACAGGGCTATATTGATACGTCCATAAGATTGAAGAACAGGGGCTATGGTGTGAGAAAAGTGAAGCTGTGCATGGAACAACCTCACCACAGGAGCAAGGTGTCAGTAATGAATAGAGTGAATATGCAAGGAACAGCATGGTACTACCCCAATATACTCTGGGTTCACTAAACCTATCAAGAAAATATTGCACAAACACTGGGACACCCTGAGACCCACAGGGGTAACAGATGTCATCAATAAGCCAATAATATCAACTAAAAGTGTGAATACTATTAGGGACAGATTAGTACATTCTGGACACAGAAATGTAGAAATTATCACAGGACAACTGTCATTAGGACTTTTAACACCAGGAATGGTGCCCTGCAGCAGGTGTTATCACTGCAACAATACCTCAAAAAGAACAGAGTTTAACGAGCCTAATGGAAACCAGAAATACCAGATCAAAAGTCACAATAGATGCAACATTTACCACATTGTCTACATGCTCACATGTCCTTGTTCAAAATATTCCATTGGTATGACAACTATACCTCTTAAACAAAGGATAGCAGAACACAAAACCATTATCAGAACAAGAAATTAAACCTCCCAGTGGCAATACATTTTGCAAAGCAGGCCACAACCCATCATCCAGCAAGCTTTGAGGTATTGAATATGGGCAACAGCCGAACAGGGGTGGCAGCTGGACAAAGGCCTCAGAACACAAAGAGATTTACTGGATCTATACTCTGAATACCACCAGCAATAGATTTGTACTAAATGAGGAAGAGAATTGGAGTGCCTGTTGGTAACTGATTAGCTTACAATGCCTGCCCCATCAGCTTCTCCCCCCCATCACTCTTTTTCCACCACCACTTTCACTCTCATCCCTCCTCACACCCTGGTCCTACTTGCTGATATTCACCCGGTTGAAAGCAACAGAAATAAGAAAGGACATTTGGAATCACACTGATGTGAACACTCATACTTTAGATAACCTCTGACCATGTTTCTAGACATAACAAACACTTTGGGATTTGTAATCTTGAGATTAGGAAACACTAGGGCTCTCCAGGATAGAAAAAAACATACACAGACAACTGATAAGTGATAGTATGTTTAAACAGCTAATGAGCATGTCCCAAATATGTGGGCTGATCCCCTCTAAGATGACCTCCCTACCATTATTGACCTCCTTGCACATATGAGGACATATGATTATAAGTATATTTGGCAATGATATGATTTAAGAATCGGCTTTATGCATAGATTAAACACTATTATCCCTACAAAGCAACTTCAGCAGACATGTCACGGGACAGATTGTTCAGCTATCTATTCATGTTTACGAAACGTGTAAATAAACACACCCAGGGAGAGAAGATGGTAAGCACAAAGACCTTGGAGTGAGATGTAAATGATTCCCTAGCACATAACAGTTTCAACCCTAATGTTGTTAGAGTATATACCGAAATACAGAATTGCATAATTGTATGTCCACAGCCTAATATTTATTTATGTATTGAGAGAATCAGAATTACAATCTTTTGAGTCATAGACTCCTTTGCAAAGGCTCCACATCAGTACAGGAAAGGACAAACATTATATTTAGCAACAGTTATACAAAGATCACACAGCACAGTGTTTTTACATTACATATTAGTCACCACCTCAAGGGCCTAAGGAGACCCTGTGTCATACTTGCGAGACAAGTCTGGTTACAGGTTCAGAGGGTCATTAGCAGAGCCCTGAGTCATAGTTTATTTACAGCTGGATTGTGGGACCTGAGGATGTAATCAGGGGATGAGCTAGATCTTTATTCTTAGCCATGCATTCTTTTGGGATACTGACAAGGGAGAGGAGTACTGGCCATAGCCAAAAGTGTCAGAGTCAAGGAGAAGGTTCATGGTTCAAGGTTCAATATAGTATACTCATGCCCTTCACAGAGTAACGAACACTACTAAAAAGACTTGTGTGCCTATTAAAAATAACTAAATGGCAGTGAAAGGACAGGCACCAATTGTCCCATGATCACCCCGTCCCAGAGAAACACACCACACAACCATAATTTGGGTGCTGTTGGTAATGTATTCATAGTACGAGTTCAGATATCATATCTCAATATGTCAATTCCATTTACATTGTCAATAACATCTACAATCATCCATTTTCTTTACATTTAATTAATAACTGTTTACTTTCCCAGGCCCAGGCATATACCTGGGTCGCCATATATCGCTTAACACTAGTTACTTTCGGATGTACGTTCAGGGCCCCTCTTCTTTGCTTGGTCTTGGTCAGAGCCCATGGGTAAACACATGCCCTTTTCCTGGGCATCAGGGTGTACCCCCTGGGCCTATATCATTTTTCGGCCCTGGTGTAAACCCCAGGCCAGGATCTCCCCCCGCTTTTGCCACTAGACCACATCCAGCATGTGTTGGACGGTGGTCCCCCCCCCTTTTCCCCGTCCCCTTTGTCCTAATCCCAAAACCAATCCCTGCTTCCCCCAACCTTAACTGCCCACTTCCACATGTCTATTGCCAGCCCTGTTTCTGTATTAAAGGTCCAGACCCATGTCGGACAGGTGTACTCCATCCGCCCTATAGTACTCTCGTTAGATTCCTAATACTGTCATGTTTTATGCTTCCCTCTCATTGAGCCAAACAGGCCTGCTGCCCTGAGGTTCATCCTCATCTGCACCTTGTCCAGAGCCCTATGATCTAAAGCATGCCTCCACACCTCCTGGTAACATTTCTGACCATAGTATTGTGACCTTAGGCCACCACTCCTTTATTGAGGCATCTCTCTTGATTTGAAAATAAATGTCCAACCAAGGATGTGATCACAGGTCATTGCACCCCCCCCAGGTGAATGATTAGAAGATCCTGTGTGTGCCATGTCCTCCGCATATCTTGTAGCAACAGCAGCAGCTGCACCCACTTCATCCCTCTCAAGCTGTTCCATTGGAGCCATACCTTATTCCAATCATGGTATAACTGACGACCCCCTGCTTATACACGCACTCTCCTTTCTGCCTAATAAATGAATAGTGGCCACAGATCCATACCTCCCACCTGTGGTCCTTACCTGAATAAATGAGGAGACAAAGCTTAAGACAATGGAGTGTAGGGCCCCTCCTCCCTTTCCCTCATTAACGCCAGCCCCTCCCCTCTTTCTTTTCTTCCAGATGTCAGGAACAGGTCCACCACCTGCGGGAAACAACAAAAATTGTTAAGATCAGTCTACCAATTTCCTGATGTGCATCTTATAACATCCAGATTTCAATCTACCCAAATCCTAATTTCTTTTTTTTTGTTGGTAGTATTTGTTGGGAGCTTCACCTAGCCATCTGACATTCCCTCCTGCACTGACTGTATTAGACCCCTCCTTCAGCTCCCATGACTTACCCCTCATGGCAGGGGTGGGAGACCCTCAACCCACCTGTCCGGATCCAGTTCGGGAGGTGCCTCCTGGAAGGTCTCTGTGGGGGACTGATCATCATGCAAGGCAAGGACTCCATTTTTCTTTTGTTTACTCTTCTGCAGAGAAGGCGTGCAAGGGCATCAGAAGAAGCGTGCACACATCTGCACATGCTCCTCCAGACATCTACCCCATCTCTGCCCCCTTTTAGCATTGACACACTGCCCCAGCCATCGCTAGGGTCCAGTTGAGCAATGACCACTGGTGTCCCTCCAGAGAAGGAGAGCAGTCCTCAGATGCTCAATCCTTCTTCAGCTCTGCCAACCCATGGCAGCCTATGCTTGTCCCAAACACGGGTCACTGATGCAGCGTGAGGTAACACATCTAGCACCTCAGAACTTAGTGCCACCAGGCTGGCCTTCAAACGCCTAATTTTTTCCTCTGATTCCCCCCATGTGGTGGCTTGGGATGCTGCCCCAATCCTAAAGGAATGGGAGGAATAACCTGTCAGGTCATCACCCAAAAATGTCAAACCCTTCCTTAAGACCACTGCCACCTGGTAACTGGTGACCCTGGACCCTTCCCCATGCCTGAAGAGTGAGCCACTCCCAGCTGAGTGGACTGCAGCGTATGCCCACAGGGCTTGGACTGGGCACAACAGGGGTTGTGCCTACTTTTCCAACCTGTTAATTGTCCCAGTCCCAGTCTGGTCGATCTTGGACATTCTGAGCCTTAGGAAACCGCTACCTTGTGCCACTGTAGGACATACCACTGCAGCCCACCCTCCCACCCGTTCCCTCCCAGAACCTCACTGATCCTAAAGACCCCTTGATACATGGTAGAAGATGGCACCAACTAGGGCGCATCAGATGGGGAGTGGCAAACCCTCAGTAGAACCCCATCAGGCGCCACAACAGGTCTTCTGAAATTGGCCACCTCCTGTCAGGCTCCTTACCTTTCACCTGAAGCCAGCCCTGCATCATTCTCCAGATAAGTATGCTTTTCCTGGCATCCCTCCATCCCCTCAAAGTGCACATAAGTCCTACAGCCAAGAGGTGCACTCCCATAGTTGCATAAGCTGTCCCACTTCTCCAACTGCTGACAATGAATTTTGCCAATTGTTCCTCAGTCACCGCCTCACTTACCTCACCTCCTAAGTGTTCCCACCTCATATGCCTTCAGGGTCCTCTGGGCCCAGGGCTTCAAAGGAGACTCAGCTCCTTCAACCAATTTCCATGTAAACTTGGAACCACCATTCTGAGTTGTTCTGCCCCAGGGGCGACAGCCCAGAAGCGATCCATCTGCAGAAGGAAAGGCTATCCGCTATGGTGTCCTTAGCCCCTTCCATATGCCTAGCTCTGAATGAAAAGTTCAACCTCAATTCCTGTAACACCAGCTGACACATCACCCTCATAACTTCTGTGATTGTGCCCCTTTTCTGTTTATTGCCTCCACAACAGACCAGTTGTCACACCAGAAGGTAATCTTCTGGTTCTGCAGTGATTCGCCCCAGACCAGCATGGACACCCATATTGGAACTATCTCCAGGAATGTGCCTCCCCAGACCCTGTTGGACCCAGTCTGTCAGCCAGGGTTTGACTATCCATTTTCCCGTGAAGTATGCCCCCATGCCTGTTCCCCCTGAGCTGCTGGTGTATAACTTTATGTCAGTATTGAATACCCACTCATCCTCCCAGAATGTGATCCCATTATTATGCTGCAGAAAGTGCTCCCACTCCCCTAAATCATCCTGAACCCTCTTTGAGATGTCAACCTAGAGATGCGGCCTAGAGGCACACCTCATTCCATATGTTAGGCGGCGTGTAAATGCCCAACCTGGGGCTATGGCCCAGCACATAAGTTGAGGTGCCCCAAAAGCTTTTGCACTGTGTGGAGAGGTACCTCCTGAACCTCCCAACTTCTGCTAGAAGCTCCATCAGCCACAGAATTTTGGTCTGTGGTAACTAAATACCCAAGGATACATCAATCTCTATCCCAGGAACTTGATGCACTGTCTGAGCCATGGAGCAGCCCATGGGCATCACCTTGTCAAGTAAAGGTTAGCCCCAATGGAAACTGAGTAAGTCCCAGTCCTTGGGTCTAACTGCAAGCAGGTGAAAAGCCACCTCAGTATCCATCTTTGCTAACCAGGGGTCCTTCATGGCCTTGAACATCCCCACTGCATCTTCCAGAGTTACGTAGGTCACCCTGCTGTCATTCTCACTAATGTGATCATTAACCAACTTCTCCGCCAGGTAAGACAAGTGGTGTATCACCCTGTATTCACCAGGTTGCTTCTTGGGTGCCAGCTCCAAAGGGGAAACCCTGAGGTTAGGCAGAGGAGGAATACCAAAAGGTCCTTTGACCCTCCCACATCCACCTCCTTCACTATGTCCTGTTGGTGTAAATCCTCCCATCCTTTATAGATTTTAAGTTCTTCACCCATGCTTGGTCCGGATGAGGTCCCTTCATGGTCATGCCAGTTGAAAGCAGAGGCAGAGTAGGGACAGAAGGCACTGGTTTGCTCCCTGGAACCTGAGCAAGGCTGGAGGAGCAGATGGCTATTGGGCCAGAGGAAAGGCCAGAGGCCCTGCAGGTGAGGCTGGGGCAGAGGGACAGCCTCTTCCCCCACCTACCCCTCCTGGGTTACAGTGCCTTATCCTTCTACTTCTACCCCTGCCTTCCTGGCTCTTGCTCATCCTGACTATCCTCCATGGCATCAGGTGCTTCTTGGCCTGGTCCATCATCTCGTCTACTGTCTCAATGCTTCCTCCTTGGTTATCTTCTTAGCTTTCAGGGCCATGATTACGGTGTGTTAACGCTGTGAACACATACTTGAAAGAGATCAGTGAGTGCAGAAACATTTTAGGTAAAGCCGTGTGCTAAGTCATCAGTGCAGGTCATGGGACAGTTCAGTAGCCAACACATTACCCCCTTTTTTTGTGTGTGTGTTGCATGCAGCAGCATTCTATCAGACTCAGTGAGACTTGGGCACCTCATTGACTCAGCTGTGCAGCAGCTTACCTTCTCACTGAGTTAAAACAACCACCCCCAATGCTGTGTACATATTTCTTATGCTCTTTTTCTTTTGGGTGGGGAGTAGCTACCAAGTAGGATGGGACATAGCCCCTGTCCCCCTAGTGGAATCATATATGCAACTATTTAGCCAGGGAGAGTCAAAATACCTTTAGTGAGGAGCCATCCAATTAGTTCTTGGAGTGAAATCAGGCCTGCACCCTCCTGTCCCCAGTGCACCTGCCTCCAAGAGGCTCACCACCACCTATCATTCAGGCTCTGATACTGCAAACTGGAAATGAACCAGAGTAGGTGGCTAAGTAATCAGAGGCCACTGGGCTGAAATGCCCCAATCAATGTTCTGTGAGGGAATGACCCTCAAGTTAATTAGATCCAATAATCCTTCATTTTGCTAATATATGTTAAAATAATGATTTCAAGTATTGCTCATTTCTGCGCTCATTGCCAATTCCAACTATTTCATTTCTGTTTGCAAAGAGGCACTTAAAACTGAAGCATTATATCCTCTTTACAAGAGAAGTGCAGTAGCCCCGCTATTGGATTATTATTATTATATTATTATCATATTAATATTATAAGCAATGAAATGGGCATCCCTTAAACCCGCATCCCACCCCCTGCTCAAAATGGCCACCACTACGAGCTCCATGCAGGGGACAAAATGGCAACTGCTCATATAGCAGCCCAGCATCTAGCAAACTGACCCCCTTTTGAAGTACATCCAACCGAGGAAGGGCTGGGATTTGCCTGTGATGTTTAACTGCAAACGTTCACTGCAAACCGCCAAAGGCGTTAAGGCATAGGTCCAAGAAAATGTGCCACTCACCCAACACTCAGCCCCTCCCTGCCCATGTTATCCTCAAAATCCCCACTGCCTCTTCCTTTCTTTACTTATTTATTTAAATAAATGCACATCCAGTGATCACTAGCATGCAGGAAAGGAAAGGTGCCCATGTTAGTGCCAGAGAGGACAGACCTGTGTCTCAGGCTGAAAACCAATTGGTCATCCATTCAGGTCGGACTGAATCCAAGGTTGGGCAAAGACAGCCTGGAGACAAACTACACTGAGCCCACCCACCGAGCAGGTCCAAACAAAACCCTGCAGTTTCCTTTGCCCATGGCATGCGATCGGTGACTGTGCATGGATTGACAGGGAGCTCCTGCCACTCTTGAGCACCAACCTTTTCTTAAATCTGTTACAACAGTTCTTCTGTTTCTTTGCCTAATCTATTCTTTACAATTTCTAATCCATAAGGTTGGTCACCTATGGGCACCCCCTTCCCTTTCTTGACTGTGCTATAGTGTCCTCTTTAATTTTCCTTTTCCCTCTCAGGTCCTCATACAGAGAGGTTATTGTAGTGACTTCAAACATATGTAAAACTGGTTGTGTTTATCATTGTTGGTTTAGTATGTTATAGCACTCTGTCATAAAATACCTTGATCTATATACCTTATGTTTATGAAACCTGTAAATGTTGAAAATACCATGGCACTAGGTGTTTTTGATAATGGTAAAAAGTACTAGGTGACTATTATAGAAACTAAGTTAGTTGTGCTATTTAAGATGTATGTAAATTGCTGTAAGCTGATCAAGTCTGAAATCTCATGGTGATTTGCATATATCCCATGATGCTTTGCAGTATGGAAGTATGTATGATGTTGTATTTCTTTGAAACTTGATTTGTTGCCAGTGCACTTTGGGGTAACTCATGTTTTGTGTTTCTGCACTGAGGTTCTTTGTTTTTAACTTGTTTTTTTCTTTTTTTTTCTTTTTTAGCCCCCACTACCCAAGCAAACGGGGCCCACATAGGGATGAAGGGTTTTCACTGAAAAGTGGTTAGAACAGAGATCAGTGTCAGTAGGTGCTGACTAAGTGCAAAGAAAGACATACATAGTCTGTTGCTGCAAACTGATGTACTGAAGAAGAAATATGCCATTGCAGAAGGTTATTTCTTGTATTTCAAATAAACATGACAAGGAGATGGGAGTGGAAAGGAAAGCCTGCTGGTGAGTGAGAAGACAAGGAAGATCCACTGAATCTAAGTAGTATTTTCATGGGGAGTCGGGGAGAAGAGTTCTTCCCATAGATTGCTATAAAATCCTTCAAATACCAGGGCTATGTCCCGAGATGAGGTCTTGGTAGAGCCATCCAGAGCTGGAATTGAAGGAATCAGCCTGGAGCCTTCCAACTTACTCAAGCACAAGCGAGGAACCTTCCTGGCTTTCTCACCTTGCTCCACATATTTGGTCTGTGTTTTAAGGATGACATATTCAGCCTTTTCTCTCAATAGGTCTGCATATTTATTTCTTAGTGAGAGCAGATTTGCCAATCTATTGGGAGAAGTAGATGAGGAAACATTGTGTTCAGCTGACCTGAGTTGCATTAGAAGGGATAAGGCCTCTGCCTCTCTGTCTTTTTTCCTTCTGGAGGCAAGTTTAATAAACTCCCTCAGAGATAGCATTTAAGTGCACTACCAAACAAGATCCTCCCTATCTTGTCCCCTGTTTGAAACAGTGAAGAATTGTATAAGAGACTGAATTTTGGCAATGATAGATTGGTCTTTTAAGAGCTGGGTATTCAACTTCCAAGCTTTATCTCTTTTCATGTTGGGTCTGGAGAGAGGACAACCCAGGCAACAGAGTGGTCAGATAAAACAAGTGGTTCTGTCCCTGCTTGGCATAAGCCCATCAAGAGAGGAAGGCTAACTAGAATATAGTCGAGCCTGGACCAGGAATGATGAATATTGGAATAGTAGGAGTAGAGATGATGGGAGAGATTAAGGATGCACCATGGATCGCGCAGGCTGAGTAGGTCTGTAAAGTCCTCAGGGCTCTTTGGGATGGAGAGGGGTTTCAGCGGAAGATGGGACCTATCTAGATCTTGTGTGGGAGGAATATTCCAGTCCCTTCCCAAGATTAGGGTGTGGTAGACGAGGTGCTAACCTATTGGCCAGGTCCATTAGGAATGGAGGGTTACCCCCCTAACCAGACCATATAAGCAACCCAGGACAACCTCAGTGCGAAAAAGGAAACCTTTAATCAGAATAAATCTACCCTCAGGGTCAGAAATGATAGATTGAGCCTGAAAAGGAATGTTGCTCATAATTAGAATGGCCACTCTTCTGCTCAAGGAAGAGTTTCCAGAGGCAAAACCCTAAGAAATCTCCTGCCTACACAACCAAATGGCATCTTTCACTACCAGATGCATCTCTTGTATGAAAATGATACCAGCATTAAGTAAATTACAATGTTTCAAGACTTGGCACCTCTTGGTGGGGTCCTGAACTCCTCTAATGTTCCACGTTAGGATTATTTATTTATTTATTGGAATCTCAGATGACACCTTTGAGCTAAAAGCTCATTTACAAAGGTTCAATGTTTAAGGTAATATAAAAGATACAGAGACATTACAAAACAGATAGGGGTATATACAGCAGGCAAGTACATTATGGTATGTACAGATACAGATACAGATACAGTTTCAAGCGAGTACAGTTAAAATACATCTGGTAGGGGAGGTCAGCTTTATTGCAACAGTACTAAAAGCATGCCTAAGGTGGACAAGCAATTTATAGTGGTAGCTGAGCTTTAGACCGTGCAGATAGAGTTATGGAGGGTCAGAAGTGGTGGTGACCAAAGGAGGGGGAGGACAGAATAGATGAGTGCAGGGGGATGGTGGGGGCAGAGACAAATGCAGTGACAGAATAAGTGGGTTGAGGTGTCAGAGGGGTGGGACTGGATGGAAATCTACCCAGAGTTACATAAACAGGTGATAGGGAAGGGCTGGGTAATGTGGGGAGAGAGGGGAAAAGGCTTTAAAGTGGGGGTGAGGTGAAAGGGAAACAGGGGTGAAAATTGAGGAGATTAACATTTGTGATGAGAAAGCAGGAAGGTGGGGGATAAAGAAGGATGTAGGAGTAAGTGTTCAGTGGGGTCACACCAGGCAGGGAGAAAGTGGGGAGATGGGTGCTATGCAGGACAGATAAGTTAGCAATAACAGTAGGATTATGCACAGGTGACCAGTCCTCAGTTACTAAGTGGCCAGGTACTGCAGCAGCTTGGCCTTAAATGGGCGTAGTTTCATTTCCTCAATCGCTCAGAGTTAAGGGAATTTAACAGCAGGGGCTCTTGTATTCGAAGGACTGTTGCCCTAGTGAGGTCTGGTGTAATGGGATAATGAAGGCAGCTTTACTCGATGCCCTAGTTAGTCTGGAGGAAGTGGAGTTTCTTAGCAGTTGCCTCACTCCAGGAGGAGCAAGACCTATGGTAGATTTTTTAGCTAATAGACAGACTTGGTACTGAATCCTGCTATTCAGGTTTAACCAACCAGTGCCTGAGTATAGTTCACAAGTGTGAGTTAAACAGTCCACACCCAGGACTAGTCTGCAGGCTTTGTTTAAGACAATCTTGATTCACTTAAGTGCTGTATCGGTACCGGCTCTGTAGACTACCAGTCCATAATCTATGATAGAGAGCACGGAGCTGATAACTGCAAGCTTAATGGCACTTTCAGTGAGGCACTGCCTATGCCAGTAGAGCTGACCTAGTCTGGCACTAGCTGCCTTGGTAACATGGTCTATGTACTGGCTGTAGGAGAGAGAGCTGTCAAGGTAGACACCAAGGTACTTAAAGGTGTTGACCATTTCAAGTGTATCAAACTTATTATTGTAGATATTGAGGTGATGGGACTTCTGACAGTTTTGATGGGAGGCAAACTACATTGTTTTAGTTTTAGTGTAGTTGAGCAAGAGCTTAGACTGAAGGAACCATTTTTCCACAGCAGTAAGGTCGTCTTGCATGCCTTTTCCAGCTCTTCTGGAGTAGAGTGACACGTGTAGAGAACAGCATCATCTGTATATAGAAGAATCTTATTCTGGAAGACTTTGGCGAGTTCATTTAGAAACAGGCTGAACAGCAGGGGCCCAAATGGAACCTTGGGTCGCCCCTGTGTTGACATGCAGATGGTCAGATAGAACGTTAAGAATCTTGACCTGCTGGGTCCTGTTAGAGAGGTAACTCTGGAACCAGCCTAGAGAGACAGAGGATATACCAATGTTAGAGAATTGTGTGGAGAAGCAAGTCGTGGTTGACGTGTCGAAGGCCTTGGTGAGGTCAATGAAAGTGACCCCAACAAGAGCCCTCAGTCAAGTGCTTCATGGATATGACTGGTAAGCTGACCAATGCAGTTGAATCTATAATGGACTCTTCCTCTCCCCCTTTTCTACCCCCATATCTGTTCCTTCCACATTCCTTTGACCCTGGTTCCAGATCTAAATTCTCCATACAGTATCACTATATATCTTTTTATATTAGGTTTTATTCGTGTTCAGTGCACCTGATATGTATATTTCTTTACTTTTATGAAAAAGTGTGTCCTACCCAAAACTAGCTGTATCTTCTGTTCCAAACATATACTACTGTCAATGCTACCTGATGATACTTTGTATGCACTGTATTGATGTATCTCACTTTATTTGTATTATTACTATTTTCTTGTGTGTTGCATCCCATGTATATTGTCCCTTGTTCCTTGTTAACAAACCCAGGTCCACCTCGAAAATGAGCTTGCTCAACCTTGATCGCCTGGTTAAATAAAGACTTTGATTGATTGATTGATTGAAGTACTATGTGCCTTCCAAAAGCCATGCTGTTCCTGGCATTGAATCTTATACTTATCAAGGTACATACCTAACTGACCATATACTATCCTCTCTAGTGCCTTGGAGAGGATGGGCAGAATTGAGATTGGCCTGTAGTTGGTCAGGCAGGTTCTGTCCCAGCTTTTAAAGACCAGGGTGACCACCACAGCTTTCCAGCATTGAGAGAAAATGCCAGTGGTTAGTGAGAGATTTAGGATCCAAGTTAGATAGGAGAGTAACACATCCAGGGTGAGAGCCACAATTTTTAGGTCAAGTGAGTCCCCACTGGATCTAGTGTTCCCAAGAACTTTGTCTAGGTATTTTTTTGCCTCAGTTCTAGAGATTACCTTCAGGTAGAAGGAAGTGCTGTGTGTGTTGGAGGGATGTCGGTACAACTACAGTAATGGCGGAGCTAGGCACAGGTTGGAGATAGTCTGGAGGACGGACCCACTAAGGTCTGTGAAGGCCCTGTTGAAGCCATCTGTGATAGTTTTGGTATCCTGGGTAATTGCACCATCAAAGTTTATTTATGATGGTGGTGATTTACTTGCTCTGCCTGTTAAGGTTTTCATATTGTCCCAGAATCTGTGGCTGTCATGCCAAGAGTTTTCCAGTTCACTTTTAAAGTGAGATCTTTTTGCAAGGCGGATGGCTTGAGTGCACTTATTACGTACTGCTTTGTATTTCTGTATGTCAGAGGTGGACCTAGTGCTCTTTGCCCTATGCCACAGGTTATCTCTGACCCCCATGAGCTTAAGGAGCTGTGATGTGATCCATGATTTTCTGGTTCCTTTGATTTTCCTCATTTTCAGAGGGGCAATGATGTTGCAGGCTGAGTTAAACTTGTCGATAAAAGCACTGAAGAGCAGCATTCATGTCGGAGTGGGTGAGACCCCTCCCAGTCTAGCTGGAGGAGGTAGGATTTTAGTGAGGCAAGATGTTCAACTTTTGTAATTCTGGAGGTTATTGTTTTTTTGGGGGCAGGGTCTTGTTGTCCAGGAGCATAAGACTGGCAAGTGGTCACCAATAAGAGTCGGCTAGCACAGTGGTTTTAGTTATTCTTTGTGGTCATTTGGTTAGTACCCAGTCTATAAGAGTACTTGAACTGGTGTGATACTTTACACAAATGGGATTGAACAAGTTGGACCATGTCTATGGCTACTATTACATCCTGGTAAGGTGCAGCATCTGAGGATAACCAACTTATATTAAAGTCCCCTAATATTATGATTTCAGATTGATGGCGATTACTAGATAAATAATAATGGTCTAACTCTCATAGTTAACAAACCATATATCTAAAAGACCCTTGTGTTCATTAACCAGGTAATACCCAAAGGGCACACTCCAAACCTCCCTCCTCCACCCCTCCACCCCTTCCCACCCCCAAGTAATCCAGACTAACAACCCTATAAGCTGAGTGGATGAATCAAAGGCAATAAACAGTGAGTCAAAATTCTAAACTGTAGAAACATAAGACCCATGTCTGGAATGACAATTGAAGGACCTCAACATAGTCCCCATCCCAAATCCACCATCAATATGTTTAAAATCAGCCAACAATTATGCAAAACCACCCACTCACTAATTACTATCTCTGTCCCAATGAGTAAGCTATTTACAATCCCCCCCAAGGAACAAGACCAAAGTTGGAAATGACACTTTACCATGAAGAGAGGAGGAAACCCTTAGAGCCTGGTTCCACTCATTTTAGCAGGGTGTAGGTATAAAAATAGTTTCTGATTATTGACCCAAATGAGTAGAAGCAGACCCAACCCCCTCATGTACCAGAATGCAATGTTAGACAGGCTAGCCAGCTAGTGAACCCCAGAGCCATCTTCCTTCCCCTCCCTTGCTTAAGTAACCCTCAGAATCATTTGAGTCAATATACTGTTACAGTAAGGAAAGCTTTAAACTGTCTTGCCTCTTGTCTGTGTTTAGCCAAGATGTTGGCTCTCCAATGAGGATAACTCTGCGTGTCCCTGTAAACATGGGATGCCATTATCACATCCCTTCAGCTCGTTTCTGAGATGGGTCAGACCACTGCATGACAGTGCCAAAGGGTAAAAGGGAGACAAAAGCTTTGACCCTCATAGGGTAAATGGCCATCAAGATTTCCAGGATTAGGATAGAGCTGCAACTGCCACACGAGGATCCAGCCAGTTCTCTAATAGCAACTTTCAGTCATCAAGTAGATGTAGGGAGCATGGAGAGGAAGCTGAGGATTAACCTTCCCTTGCTGTTCCACCCACCAGAGTGGTAGGGAGGGACAGAGACCAATACATCCAGTGCATGCAACACCTGGTCCCCAGAAACACCAACCCAATCTAAAGTACTGGGATATAGAATGCCAGTGGGGCAATCGGAAGGTGCCAGTCTAGTTCCATAGGTCCCACCCAGCATATGGGGTGATAGGAGTATGGAAAGCTAGAGGTACAAATCGCAGCCCAACTTAGATTTGAGTTGAATATCCCCCTCCCTCTTTCAACCCCATATGCCCAGGAGCAAAACAAAGAATCATGCCATCACAATAGGAAAACAAAAGCTGTTACAGGTACATTATTTGAGGAATACAGTAACATAGCTCTGATAAATATATACAACAGTTCAGGTGGCTGTGAACAAATTGGGCATGCACTGGCTCAGGTCTTTCTTGGCAAAGTCTGGACTTTCATAGAAGATCCAGGTGTCATTTAGGAGGAACTGCAGGCAAGTGGGATAAGACATTTTTGAATTTTATGCCTGCCACTACCATCTTGGAAACGATCAGGTGAAAAACCGATCGCTTCTGCCTGATTTTGAAGGGTAGATCTTGAGTGACACACAGTGGTTTACCCTCCCAAAGTATAGACTGCAGGTCCCGGGGCCTTGGTGAGCACATGTTGTTTCTCAAGGTAGCTTAGAAATTTTAGTATGATGGGTCATGGAGGAACACCATCAGGGGTCGAGGTTGGAGCAATAGATGTGTACATTCGATCTGATAGTTGGCATTGAAGGAGAGGGTCCCACTAGTTTGGCTAGTAACTTCGGATGAAGGTAATGACGTTGGGGCCCTCTTCTAACTCCAGCAACCGAAGATAAGAATATTATTCTCTGGCTCCTTCCTTCAAGATTCTCGGACTTCGGCTTGAAGTTTGGTGAGTTGTTGTCAGAGTTTACAATCTCTGGGTCCAGTCACTCTTTCTAGGACTCCAACAACTTCATTCTGGCTTCTACGATCCCCCAGCTTATGGCCCAGGTCTCCCATATCAGATCACAGGGACTTGAGTTCAGGCGAAATGCTGCAGGGCTTCCCAAGGGAAGCAATTCTTGAAGAAAATGATTTTCAGTAAGAGGTCCTGAGGAGGGTGATTGGGTAGAAGATTTCAAGTTCTGGGCACCTTGTGCTTTAGCTTTTTTGGGAGCTTTCAAGGGCGAAGTCGGTGGTGTGTGATACGATGGGGCATGCCGCATGTCGGCTTCCATCATGGCGATTCTTGCCAATAATGACAGGAAAATCTTCCAGACAGATGCAGTAAGTAGGCAGGCAGCAGTAAGCAGTGTAAAATACCAAAATATTTGTTATTTATGGTGGATTGAGACAGATGTAGAGAAGGGAGGAGAGAGCTCCAGTAGGAGGCTGTTACCAGTCTGCTGACATCACGTGATCACCCTTGGGTAACCCATGTTTCAGTGTTTCTGCATTGAAGTTCTTTGTTTTTAGCTTATTTTGTTTTTTTTTTCTTTTTGAGCCTCCACTACCCAAGCAAATGGGGCCCACATAGGGATGAAGGGTTTTCACTGAAAAGTGGTTGGATCAGAGATCAGTGTCAGTAGGTGCTGGCTAAGTGCAAAGGAAGGGCATACATAGTCTGTTGCTGTAAACTGATGTACTGAAGAAATATGGCATTGCAGAAGGTTATTTCTTGTATGTTGAATAAATATCGCCCAGAGATTGTCTGTTGAACCTGAAGTTCGGTGTCTGGTCCATCTGTTATCCCACAACCCCTCCACAGATGGCTCATCACAAACAGAGGGACAAGCCAGCCTACAATCAGGGTCACGGAGAGTCTACCAGCTGACCATAGAAAGCCATTGGATGCTGGTGCTTGTGCACCCTGATGGACTAGCTACCTCGATGAATTCTTCAGCAAAGGTCTACTTGATCCTCCGATGGTGGGGCTTGGTTTGCTGTAGGTCTCCCACATGACGCCTCCTTTCCAAACCAGGAGATGGCATGCGGATGGACAAATCCAGCACCATGAGAAATCAGGCAGCAACCAACCACCCCATAGGTGGGAATCCTCTGCAATTAAAATGTGCTTGGCGCAGCTATACAGCTGAGCTAAATGAAAAAGTACCACAAAAGATGCGCACATTTTTTCAACAAACACTTCTACAGTGAAACAAAGAAAATAAGTAATCTCATATGGTAAACACCCCAGAAAACCACACTGACTGAAGTGCTGGAGATGAGATGTAGTGTACACTTATCTCACCAAAAGCCAGCAAACAAATAGGGTTTTCTCCTGCTGGCACTACCTGATACCCCTTGCTTGCCTCTCTCTCCCTCCAACAACTAATCACAAAGGTCCCTGCCCCTTTGGACCCACCCTCTTAAATGCCAATCACAAAAACCTCCTTATCAGCTACTAGCTCCTCCCTTCCCCATGGCTAGCCGACTTCAGGGCCTACTGGGAGGGACAAACAGTCTTGCCTCTTTATTAGGCACACCTCCTTTATATAACTGTGTAGGTAAGCATTATTAAATATCTGAGACTCTGTCTCCCCATGTCATGCTGTGATTTAAAACAACAGGGGTGCCAAGGGTGGAAAGCGCCAGCAGTTACGCCAACAGGTTGGTAGTTAACTGTTGCTATGCAACAGTGCATGTGCATCTTTTAGGTCAGAATTCTTGTGACCTTTATAGCTGCAATCTGCCTCACCTCTGGTACAAAAAGCCTTAACTTAGTAGACTCAGTGTAACACAGACTGCCCTGCAAGCTGTAATGCTGATAGAATCTCTACCCAAACTTTGGAGGCAAGCTAAACCACTTCCTACTTTCTAAGAACTGTGAGTCTACCAGTATAATGAATAAAGCAAATTTGTGTTTTGCACACAGGACACAAAGTTGAAGTTGAAGTTTGAATGTAAATTGACTATTGACTGATGTGCCACATTCAGCAGTTCTGCAGCAAGTACATTTGCTCTTAAATATGCTATTAGTGTTTAAAATACATAACCTGTTAAGGTACATAAGAATACTAACCAGCATCTCAACATTTTATGAATACAGACATGTTTAGTTAATGACATGGTGTGAGCCAGAACTCTGGAACAGAGAAAAGTATAAACTTTAGTGCAAGCCAACAACGGACTGCTGACACTCTCAGCAGTGACACAGCAAGTAAGCTCTTGCCTTAAAACACTTTTCTCTGTTTAAAATTGTGAACTGCTTCACTTTAAAAGAAAACTAACCAGTGTTATAACGCCTTATAAACACAGACTTGAAGGACCACCAAAACAGTTTCCGTGTGGCACTGAAGCAAAATACTGAGCAAACTTGAACAACTATAAAACCGAGTAGCTTCATTGTGAGCATGAATCCATGTATATTTATAAAATTATAATCTTATGTAACAACAAAGGACCATTTAAAATCAGCACTTTATTTCCATTTCTCATCAGACAAAACAAATACTTTGAACCTGATGTTAAGGCAAAATGAGAAGCACTATGAAAAACTATTAGAAATACCTCACTAAGTAGTATTAAACATACGTTTATAAAGCAAAAGAGAATTATCAATTAAAATCTTAAAAACTAAGGGATTCCAAAGCATTGCACTGTATTTTATGAGAATATATCTATAATATTAACTGAAATGAAGAGGCATTATATATGTAGGAGAGTTGATGTGTGTAAATGAGGAATCAGAAACGCAAACATTTGAATTTGTGTGGTTAAGTTACAGAGCACTGTCTGTAAGCCTTACAGCAGCAATACTCATGTATAAATAAAAAAAAACCTTTATTATAACAATAGAGGGTATGTGAATTAATGCATTATTCAAAAAAAAATTCTACATGGTCTAAGCATTCATTACTACATAATGACTTGTGCCCAAAGTTGATAGACAACTGTTAGATAAAATAAAAATGTAATGAATGGACACAAAATGTGTGATATTTAAAAGATGAAACTTATTGTCACAGAGAAGAAAGAAGAATTTTAAAGCTTTAGTTTTTACCCTATGCAGCTGGCTGTGGGAGAATGACCAGAGGAGGTCATTATATATATAATAATGGATAGGTTACAGTTTATTGCAGGAATAATACCATTAAGAGGTTCTGGACACATGAACCTCGAAAAGAAGTTAAGAGGTTTCAATGTGTCCAGGACCTCAGATGGCTTGACTCCAGTGCAATAAACTGTAACCTATCCTTTATTTTATTTAATATATGGATCTAATCTGGAAATGTTCCCTTTGTGTGGCATAGGAGGAAATTGAAAGCTTACAGTGCAGGTGAGGTGGTTTCCAGTTCAGGGCTAGACGGGTATGAAGAAAGCGGCTGCAGTGACTCATTCCACATCATCACATCTGTGGCCATAAAGAGGAAATGGTGGGCGGGTGGCTGATTCATCGAGAACCAAAAACAGGAGAGAAAATTGGACTACAGCTGAGGGAAAAAAAACTGTTCAAAACACGAGGATTTCTCTCGCTAAGCGAGCAAGGGAGCCACCATTTTTTCTATGCTGTTATACAGTAAAAGTGGCCAATTGAAGCACGCTTTGAAGACATTGTGAGGGAAATTTGCACTTGCATGGTTGTCTTTGCTGGTAATACTATCATTGAGGTTCCAAACTATAGTATTACCATTCGTGAACGATAGTATTATCACTCTTGAAGTGTAGTATTATCACTTTGAGAGTGATAATATTACAAAAATGTTTTGTATGCTTTTGCAGCATATTAAAATAGAAATCCATATATAAAACTGCTTACCAGCACAGACATTATTGTCTTCATGGAAAGTGATAGATAAACAAAGAATGATAATAACACCAGATTGTTGATTCTAGATATTCTACTTTAATGGCGTGAGTCGCTATCTAGTAGTGTAGTGACATATAACAACATTTAAAAAATGCATATAACCTTGAAATTCATGTAAAACTTTACTCAATATGTTACTATGCTTAAAATTAGATCCTTGACCCTGAAGAAGCCTTAACTGGTGAAATGTTGATTTAGGAGGATCTAACTGAAAAAGAAAAAGAAAAATAAACAAGAACTTTGCTGAAAATATTATTGAGTGGCTGGCACAATTATTTTCTTTGCAAAAATTAGTCTACACCATTTAAAATAGCATTCAGAGATTTTAAAGTTATTGAGATGATGCAGTCTATGTTGGAAATCAGGCAATGTGTCTGCATTATAGGTCAGAAAATCCAACCCTATGACTCCAAATTGTAGGAATAGCTTGCTGATAATTTAACTGTTCTATGGGTAGAAAATAGCAGACAATGTGCAATTGAAAGAGCCAGTGGCATAAAAACAGACAGACAGGGAAAGTATGCAAATAGAAACATAGAAACATAGAATTTGACGAGATAAGGCCCTTGGCCCACCCAGTCTGTCCATTTCCCTACCTGATGGATAAGCTGCAGATCCTAGTTAACCTGCAGCCTACTTCTTCCTACCCCACCACCTAAAATTGCCTTATGACTGTCCATGCATGCTTAGATTCCACCACTGTTTTTGACTCCACAACCTCCCTGGAAGGCTCCGTTCCAGCCATCCACAACCCTCTCTGTGAAAAATACTTACTTAAATTACCTCTGAGCCCCCCCTTCTATCTTCAAATTGTGCCCTTGTTGTTGCGCACCTCTTTTTGAAAAATGATGCCTCTTGGACTTTGTTGATTCCTGAGGTACTTGAAAGTTTCTATCATGTCCCCCTCTCCCTCCTTTCCTCGAGGCTATACATATTAAGCTCCTTAAGTCTCTCTTCATATGTCTTCGGTGCAGACCCTGCCATTTTAGTGCCCTCCTCTGGACAGCTTCCATCCTGTCTATGTCTTTCGGAGATTGGGTCTCCAGAACTGCATGCAGTACTCAGATGTGGTCTCACCAGCTGTCTGTACAGAGGATAATAACTTCTTGTTTCTACTGGTGATGCCTCTCCTATGCATCCCAGTATTCCCCAACCCTCCTTGCTGCCCTCTCACATTGCTTTTCCCACCTTTAGGTCATCTGATATGACTACCCCAGGTCCCTTTCCATTTTGTTGTTAGTATCTCACCCCCATTGTGTACTCTTCCCCTGGGTTTTGTTTCTCAGGTGCATTACCTTGCACTTCTTAGCATTGAATCTAAGCTGCCATACATTTGACCATTACTCTAACCTTGCCAAGTCCCTTCTCATCCTTTCCACCCCACCTTGTGCATCAACTCTGTTGCAGATCTTTGTCATCTGCAAGAGACATACTTTCCTTCAGTCCCTCTGCAATGTCACTTATAAAGACATTGAAGAGGACCGAATCTAATACTGGACCTTGCGTACCCCACTACTAACCCCCTTTTTCAGAGTGGACTCCATTTACTATTACTCTGTGTCCTATTCTCCAGCCAATTCTTTACCCAGGCTGTCATCTTGGGACCCACTCCCAGGCTGGCTAACTTGTATATTAATCTTTGTGTCGGACTGTGTCAGATGCCTTGCTAAAGTCTAGGTAGGCCATGTCCACAGCCCCTCCTGATCAACTACTTTGGTCACCCAGTCAAAGAAATCTATCAGATTTGTCTGGCATGACCTTCCACTGTGAATCCATGCTGCCTTGGGTCCTGTGCCCTCTGGCCTCTAGATACTCATCAGTTCTTTCCTTCAGAAGTGATTCCATCATTTCCCTACCACTGAGGTTAAACTAACAGGTCTGTAGTTTCCTGCTCTGCCTTGCTCCCACTTTTGTGAAGGGGAATCACATCTGCCCTCCTCCAGTCCTCAGGTACCACCTCATCCTCCCATGATTTGTTAAAGAGGGTAGTCAGTGGTGTCACTAGTTCTACCCTTAGTTCTTTTAGAATTCTGGGATGAATCCCATCAGGCCCCATTGCTTTGTCCACCTTCAGTTTTAAGAGCTCTTTCAGAACCCTTTCTTCTGTAAATGGGCTGGTATCAACTTCTGTATCCAGAGTGTTTTTACTGTTTGTTTTAGGTACCTCCCCCTCTTCCTTTGTAAATACTGAACAAAAATAATTGTTTAGTATCTCTGCCTTTCTCAGTCACCTCTGCCCTCCCTCCCTCCTTTATTAAGCCTCACTATCCCTCCCTTGGTCTTCTTTCACTCCCTGAAATACCTATAAAGGTTTTATCCACTTCTTAACTGAGTTGGCTATCTTTTCCTCGGTTTGGGCCTTTGCTGTTCCGACTGCCTTTCCAGCTTCCTTTGCTTTAACTGATACAGTTCTCTGTCCTGTTCCTTCTGTGATTCCTTGTACTTCCTGAATACTTTCTTTTTCTCTTGAACCTTCACAGCCACTTCCTTTGAGAACCATAGTGGTTTCTTACCTCGTTTCATTTGTTTATTTGCTTTACACAAGATTACCTCTGTGATGGCAGTTTTATTATTCCCCATTGTTCTTCCACCTCCTTCCTGCCCATTTGCTAGTGCAATTCCTGAGGCACTCACCCATTTTAGCAAAGTCAGCCCTCCTAAAATCCAGTACCTTTGCCTTTGTATGGCTGACTCTATTGCTATGTTTATTGAACCATACTGTTGATGGTCGCTAGTTCCCAGATGGCTACCCACTTCTACATCGGTGATCCTCTCTTCATCTCCATTTGAGAGAACCAGATCTAAGATTGCTCCCTCTCAGAGTGGGCTCCAATACTAGTTGTCTAAGGCATGCCCCTGTAGGGCATCTAGAATAACCCACTCTTAGAAGAGGCTGCTGCAACTACACTCCAGTTAACATATGGCATATCAGATCACCCATCAGCAATATCTCCCTTTATCTGCCATTCTAAGTATACTTTCTATCATTTTCTTGTCCATTTCCTCCTGAGAGGGTCTGTATCACAACCCTGTATGCGGATTGTGGTGCCTTGCCTGCCTCCCAAATTGACCCACAGTGCTTCTTCTCCTCCCTGTTTACCCTTTTGTTCTGTTGCTTTGGTTTTTCTCTTATGTAGAGAGCTACTCCTCCCTTTTACCCTCCTGTCCTCCTGTAGATAGTGTATCCTGGTATGTTTCGTCCCAGTCATGGTTCTGTGTGTACCATGTTTCTGTGACTCTCACGATATCAGATCTTCCTCCTCCATCAAGACCACTAATTCAGGAGCTTGTTACCCAGACTACGGGCATTGGTACTCATTTCTCTCCATTTTTGATGGCTTTACCTTCTGTGCTGGCATCCCCATTGACCTTTCTACCTTGGTATTTTCTCATTTAGTACCCTGTTTTGTAGAGGGCTGGGATTTTCCTGCTGTATCAGTGCCTCCCCTTGACTAGTTTAAAGGCTTGCCAATGAAGCATTTAAACCGATTGCCAAAAGACTTGTTCCTTTCCTGGACAGATGCTGACCATCCTGCCAGTATAGGCTGGTGTCCCTCAGGTGGAACCCCAGTCCCCAATGAAGACAAATCCTGTGCTCACACCATTTTTTCAACCATTTGTTAAACTGCATGGTGCAAAAGTACCCTCGCCTCACTCATGCCACTGACAGGCAGTACCTCTGAGAAGGATACTGTATGTGCTACTTGTCTTAAGCCCCTCCCCAACTCTACAAAGTCCTTCTGCACTGCTCTAATCTCATGATGAGCTAAGTCATTTGTCCCTAGGTGGACAATGACGTCAGCTCAGACTCCGTGCAACTGTTCTCGTGATCCTGTCCTCAAGCCATGGCACCAGGCAGGCACCTTACTTCAGTTTTCCTGCTCCCCAGTTCTATCCCCTAATAATTGGGTCCCCACCAGGAGCTGCTTTCTTTCCCTGTGGTGCCCTCTCCCTCTTTCCTGAGGGCCTCCCTTGTGACAGTTGTCTGCACCCTCCTTAGTCTCCTCTCGGGTGCATCCATAGGGAACTATGCTCCCCAGAATGGTGTATGGATTGTGGGTGGAACAACTGACTGGGTGTGCCTCTGTTCCACCACCCTTATCCTCCCTGGGCCCACTGTGGTCCAACTGCTGTGCTTTCTTCACAACCTCTGAGGTAATGGTGGTGGCTCTGGTACTCCCTGGATGGGGGAGGTTCCCTTGCCACTGTCCAGTGTGGCCTGAAGATGGGCAGCTTCCTCCCTCAGGGCAGATAGTTGTCTGCAAACAGGGCAGCATCTCAGCCTCCAGAAAGACTCCCAGAAGACTGCTGCCCCACAGCCATTGCATTGTGCTACTCCCCACATAACTGTCTACCTTGTTTAGTTTTTTTTTTTGTGTGTGTGTGTGATTGATGCGTTATATAGAAATATATGTATTTATATAATGCGTATGCTTATATTGTCAGTGCAGTGTGCTAGACAGGATATGACAGTGATATGTACCTTGCCCTCTTGAAATGACGTCAGAACCCCAGGTATAAATGAACTATTTCCAGGGGTGGGGTGGGGTGAGGGTAGGAAGGGGTTGGGCCAAAACTGTGCCCTCAAGAAAAAACAATCAGCTAAGCTCTGACCTACCGACACGATGAGTGCCTTCCTGTCAACAAGATGCCATACACCACAATTTTAATACTGCTTCAAACCAATTTGAGAGAAAATACCCTGCTAATCAAACAGATAAAATCCAAACATCAAGTCAGACACAGGTAAACCTCCCCAGCCCCAAAACAGCCTGGTGACTTGTGCTCTGAAAACAGTCAGCCCACAACACGTCAGCTGTGCAGAAGGGCAGACACAGAAAACAGTATTCAGCCTATGTGGGTTTAACCTCTTCCTGCACTGAAAACCTTAACACTTGTAACAAGTAAAGCAAACTCCACCTCCCTCTGTTGATTGAAAGACTGCCTTTTCTGATAATTCTAAGTTCCTTATTTCACCCTTCAGTTAGAAGTATCCTCCACCTGAAGAATATTAACTTTCCTAAGGAATCTGCTTCTAACCAAAGACAATTGTAAATTGTAAGGTTCACCTCCCTCTGTTGTGAGCACTACTCGCTTTCTTGCAAATCTTAAGTCCAGTGTTGCAGCTTGCAGCCAGAGGTAGCTTCACCTGAAGACTATGAGGTTATCTGATGAGCCTGCTAAAATTAGTACTTTTATCAAGCTCTGTAAGATTCTTCCAGAGCTATTGGCTGTTAAGTAGCTGTGATGTAAGCAATTCCTGACACAGTCTGGCTTGGCCTTATAAGGCACACCGAGGTAAACAAAGGAAAAAACAGTTTCCACCCCCTAGGCACTGTCTGGGTCCAATACACAGCCTGTAACCTGCTCTCAATTCAGGGCTTATGACAAATTCTTAGCCCAGTGAATACTCACAGTATTACAAATATTGCAATGCAAACAGTTAATCACTAACTCCAATCAAGTCAGAAAAGCAGAAACACAGAAAACAGTAAAATCTTAACAATTGTAACAAGTAAAGCAAACTCCACCTCCCTCTGTTGATTGAAAGAATGCCTTTTCTGATAATTCTAAGTTCCTTATTTCACCCTTCAAGTAGTAGTCAGCTTATTTCATCCTTGAAGTAGTAGTCAGCTGTAACTTTTTATGTTTTAAATATTTTAACTTTTCCTTGTGCATTGGAAGCGGGGTGGCACACCTACGAAAATGTGTGGTAGCACTATGTTTCTTGCACATGCATGCAAGCAAACATAAAAGGCCATCTTACTCCAGGCAAATCCAGAGGCTGCCTGAGGAACTGCAGCCACCAAACAAAATGGCAACAGTCACAGCACAAATGCAGTTTTTAATGGGAGGCCCTGCAGAAAGTACAGAGGGCAGATCTGTAGGCTGCAGTGGTGCTATGCTGAGCACAGACAGTACCAGCCATACTATAAGTCTCCTTTGAGAGACTCACAGATGACCAGCTTGTTGGCCAGAGGCGGAATAGCACAGAGGTTTAGGGGTCTAAGCTGCAAACCTGGATACCTGGGTTTGAATCCCACAGCCTTCGCTAGCATACTGTCTGACCGGAGCAAGTTACTTAACTTCATTGTGCTCACAGGTCACACCTGGGAAACACGCTTTGTCTTAGTGTGCCTTTCCTGGTTAAACAGTTTCCCTTTCTATTGGCTAAGTAGGGCCATGCCATGGCAGTGTGTGAATCCTGCATGCATTGCTGCACAGTAACAGCCAGCGCAGCCATGCCATGTCAGTTGAGTTGAAGGTGATGTCTGTCATGTGTTTCCTGGTGACAGAACTTTCCAGACACCAGTGGGGAGGGATACCACCGTTGTCTTACAGTCCTCCACCTTGCTCGTGCTGGCCAATTCTCAGATGCCTTGCTGCCACATGCTGATAAGTTCATCATATTCACCAGCACTGCAGAGCAGTGAACAGCAACAAGGCAGCAGTTTCACAGGGTTGCACACCTACTAGGAGTACTTTGTGCTATTGAATGTATCTATGTTGCCATCCATGCACAACCTGGCAATGATGTAAACACCTACCTTAATAGGAATGGCTATCACTCCATCAATTGCCAGTCTGTGTGTGATGCAACTGGGTGCATCATCAATGTTCTGACATGGTACCCTGGCGGCACCCATGATGCCTTTATATGGCATAATGTCATTCTTTGTCAAAGATTTGAAGATGTGCACATACCTAGTGAACACCTTGTTAATGAGCACACACAGGATGACCCCTACATTATCCCACCCACAGTGGGGCATACAGATGTAGCACAGCACACCTGTGCCATGCTGTGGAAAGGGGAGGGTCAGCAGGTACATAGGATGCACTGCAGGTTGTGGCCTTTTGGCATAAGGTGGATACCTAGACTGTGAACAGATACTAACATATGTGTCATTCCTTACAGGGAACAGTGCCTATTCCCTGTGCCACTGGCTCCTCACAATTGTCCTCCGTTCATCATCCATGGCTGAGGATGGGTATAATGCAGCACACACTGCTACATGCAACATCACTGAGTGTGTCTTTGGCATGCTGAAAATACAGTTTTGGTACCTGGACCATTTCAGTGGTGCCCTACAATATACCCCTCACAAGGCCTGTGCTATATTCCTAGCCTGTTGTATCCCACTCAGCAAGGTGCTCTTCCATAGAATATGCCTCCTGGTCCAAGAGGAACACACAACATCTGACATAGAATATGCCTGCTGGTCCAAGAGGAACACACAGCATCTGACATGGAGCAAGAGGAACAGGGGATAATGGAGTAACTCGAGAGGCATGACCCCCACATGGCCAGAAGGGTCCAGGAGCATGGAGACAACATCATAAGAACTCTAGTTGTCAGCAGAAGGTGAGTAGCAACCACACAGGATGCTGCTGCATGTTTCAAAACTTTATTGTGAATAAACGTTACAGCGGCTGGGGTCTTGTAGGGGTTGAGACTACACATGTCCTATGACATGGGTGTAAACTATGGTGAGGAAAGGGTGCCCATGCACAAATTGAGGGGTAGGGAGGTGAGTTCTAGGGGGCTGGATATGGGGGCATGGCACTGCCATGACACATAGAAACATACAAACATAGAATTTGATGGCAGATAAAGACTTGCTTGGCCCACCTAGTCTGCCCAAGCTGCAGATCCTAGTTAACCAGCAGCCTACTTCTTCTACCCCACCCCTAGAATTGCCTTATGACTGTCCATGCATGCTTGAATTCCACCACTGTTTTTGACTCCGACCTCCTCCGGTAGAGCCGTTCATGCACCCAGCCCTCTCTGTGAAAAATACTTTAAAATTACCTCTGAGCCACCTCCCCCATCTTCAAATTGTGCCCCTTGTTCTTGCACACCTTTTTGAAAGATGCCACCTGTTGGACTTTGTTGATTCCTTGAGGTACTTGAAAGTTTCTATCATGTCCCTCCTCTCCCTCCTTTCCTTGAGGCTATACATATTAAGCTCCCCAAGTCTCTTTTCATATGTCTTCCAGTGCAGACCCTGCACCATTTTAGTTGCCCTCCTCTGGACAGCTTCCATCCTGTCTATGTCTTTGCGAAGACTGGGTCTCCAGAACTGCACACAGTACTCCAGATGGGGTCTGACCAGCTGTCTGTACAGAGGGATAATAACTTCCTGTTTTCTACTGGTGATGCCTCTCCCTATGCATCCCAGTATCCCCCAACCCTCCTTGCTGCCCTCTCACATTGCTTGCCCACCTTTAGGTTATCTGATATGACTACCCCAGGTCCCTTTCCATTTTGTTGTTGTTAGTATTTCACCCCATTGTGTACTCTTCCCTGGGTTTTGTTTCCCAGGTGCATTACCATACACTTCTTAGCATTGAATCTAAGTTGCCATACATTTGACCATTTCTCTAACCTTGCCAAGTCCCTTTTCATCCTTTCCATCCCACCTTGTGCATCAACTCTGTTGCAGATCTTTGTGTCATCTGCAAAGAGACATACTTACATGCTGGTCTTGAACAGGGCATGGGCAGTGGGGGTACAAAGGTCAAAGGAACATGTGATTGGGGCACAGAGACACATGTGCTGAGCCATGTGGAGGGATGTGGCCCTATGAAACACATGGGACAGACCCCCAAGGTAAGTCACGAAAGGCACGGTCAGCCAGGTAAGCTTCAGTGTGTCCGGACCCAAGGGCAACAGTAGTGTCCCCAGTACTGGCTGTGTGGATCACACATTACTAGTAAAGCAGGGGTGTTGCATGGGAACTGACCCACCTATGTACACCTGCACCCACCATAGGTAGGACCATGTGCCAATGCTGACCCCTGGGTGAGGATTGTGGCCCCTGATGATGTGGGTGGAGGACAAGGGGAAGCCTGCAGTGATGGCATCACCCTGGACTGGGGGCAGCCCATGGGGTACTGATGGCAACTAAAGAGAAAGTTCTGCTAGTAGGTGACTTTAATCAGCCAGATGTTGATTGGAGCACTCCTCTGCAGCTGCAGCCTGGAGCAGGGACATGCAAGGGCTTGCCTCAGGCAGCTAGTGCTAGATCCCAACAGCAAGGGTGTGAATTTGACCTGGAATGCACCAATGGGGACAGAATTGCAGATGTCATGGTGGGGGGTACCCGGGGTCTAGTTTCCATCGCATGGTATTGTTCAAAATAAGTGCAGCAACAGAGTTGAGCCACAAGAAAGTAGGGTTCCTGGACTTCAAGAAGGCAGACTTTGCAAAGCTGGGGATATGTCTCAGGGAGGCGCTAGCAGGAAGGGAGGGAGGACGGTGGGGGGGAGTTGAAGAAACTGGGCACGTCTGAAAGGAGCCATAATGGAGACAAAAAACCTTTGCATTAGGCAAATAAACAAAGATAAGAGAAAAAGAAAATCACTGTAGTGCTGAAGGGAAGTGGCCGGGAAGGTAAGAGCAAAAAAGTTGGCTTTCAGGAAATACAAGGAAATACAGAAGGAGAAGGAGGACATGTTAGTGTTATCTGGACAAGCAGAGATAGGTGGGGAGAGCAGTCAAGAGCACAAAGGTGAAAATGGAGGAAAAAGCAGCCCAGACATTAAAGAAAGGTGAAAAGATGTTTCATATGTACGTGGTGGAAGGAGGAAGACAAGGGGTGGAATCATAAGGCTTAAGGGGGAAACCGGGAGTGTGTGTAAGGGGATTTAGAAAAAGCAACAATTCTGAACAAATATTTTTGTTCGGTGTTCACAGAAGAGGGGGAAGGTAAGAGACCATAATTAAGTGGCAGGAGCAATAAGGGCATGGAGGTGGACACCAGTCCATTTACAAAGGAGAGAGTTCTAAAGGAACTCACAAAACTGAAAGTGGACAGAGCAATGGGACCAGACAGGATACATCCTAGAATATTAAAGGAGTTTAGGGAGGTGCTGGCAGCACCACTGGCAGCCCTGTCCAATAAATCACTATAAATTGGAGTGGTTCCAGAGGACTGGAGGAGAGCTGATGTAGCCCTTCTACACAAAAAGTGAGAGCAGGAGGCTAGAAACTATAGACCAGTCAGCCTGACCTCAGTGGTGTAAAATAATAATGGTATCACTGCTAAAAGAAAGGTTTGTGAAACATCTTGAATCCAGTGGAGCACAGGATTTGAGGCAGCATGGATTCACTGCAGGAAAGTCATGCCAAAAAAATCTGATAGATTTCTTTGACTGGGTGACCAGTGAAGTGGATCAGGGGGAAGCTGTTGATGTGGCATACCTGAATTTCAGTAAGGCCTTCGGCACCGTTCCACATAAAAGGCTTCTATACAAGTTAGGTAGCCTGGAAATGGGCCACAAAGTGGTAAACTGGGTTAGAAACTGCTTAACTGATAGAACACAAATGGTGGTGGTAAATGGAGCTTGTTCCGAGGAAAGGAGGATAACCAGTAGTGTTGCTCTTATATAGTATCCTAGAAATTAAGATACCCACAGATACCTCCTATTTGGTCAGATAGTTACTGTGGTAGGATAGTAGTACTACCTGATTATGGATCCTACCCCCTAGGATCCAGCTCGGATCCTAACTATCTGACCTAGGATCCCTGGATCTGACCTAGGATCCATCACTATCTGACCCTGGATCCTAACTATCTGACCTAGGATCCCTGGATCCTAACTAGGATCCATCGCTATCTGACCCTCGATCATAACTGTTTGACTTAGGATCCCTGGATCCTATCTAGGATCCATCACTATCTGATCCTGAATCCTACATCTGTCTTTGGTAGGCTTTCTAGAAAGATCCAAGGTAGGATACCAGCACTATCTGACAGATAGTGGTAGGATCCACAAAAGCACTATCTGAGCAACACTAATAACAGGTGGGGTGCCACAGGGGTCAGTTCTGGGCTAGTCCTATTCAATGTCTTCATAAGTGACATTGCAGAGGGTCTGGAAGGAAAGGTATGCCTGTTTGCAAATGATACTAAGATCTGCCATAGAGTAGACACTCTAGGAGGGGTGGAAAAATTAAGAGTGACCTGGGTAAACTGGAGGAATGGTCAAGAGTGTGACAGCTAAGATTCAATGCAAAAAGTACAAAATCATACATTTATGGCACAGGGACCCAGGAAAGTAGGAGAAAAAAATTAAATACAAAGAAATTAACAGAGAGGAAAAGTATACAAAACAGTTAAGGGGCCACAGATAAAACATGATGGGAGTGGTGCAGTGCTGTGGCTGTGGAGCAACAGTCTTCGGGACAGGTTCTGGAGGATGGTGTTGTCCCATCTGCAGGCACGTCTCTGGGCTGAGGAGGAGGTTGCTCATCTCCAGGCTGAGTTAGCCAGGATCTGGGGACCTCCTTTCCCACCCAGAGATCATCAGGGCCACTGCCGCTGCCTCAGAGGTTGCCAAGAAGAGGAGCAGTTGGACCACCGTGGGCTCAGGGAGGGTGAGGGTGGTGGAACAGAGGTGCATCCATCCAGTTGTACCTCTCCACAATTAATTTGCCATTCTGGCTGAGTGTGGTTCCTCTATGGAGGCACCCACAGTGGCGACCAAGGAGGATGCTGGGAACCTCCACAAAGAAGACCCACAGAAGGGTAGCATGGGATCCCACAGGGAAAGGAAACAACTTCTGGTGGGGGACTCCATTGTTAGGATAGTAGAATTTGGGGAGGAGGGAGAGGAGGTAAGGTGCCTGCCTGGCGCCATGGCTTGGAGGGACAGGGTGCAACTCCTCAGGATTATAGGACCAGCTGCATGGGGAGGAGATGGATATCATCATCCACCTAGGGACAAATGACCTATCTGGAAAGGGATCAGAGCAATGCAGGAGAGTTTGTGGAGTTGAGAAGGGCCTTAGACAAGTAGCATGCATGGCAACCTTCTCGGAGATGCTGCCTGTCCATGACATGGGTGAGGCTAGGGTGCTCTGCACCATGGGATTCACTCACTGGTTGAAAAACTGGTGCGCGCTCAGGGTTTTGGCTTCAATAAGGACTGGGGGTCCACCTGGAGGATGCAGGCCTATACTGGCATGATGGTCTGCATCTGACCAGGAGGGAACCAAGATCCTAGGTGATAGGTTTAAATGCTTCTTTGGCAAGCATTTAAACTAGCCAAGGGGGGAGGCACTGAAAAGGAGAAGGAAAATCCTAGCCCCAAAAGCAGGGTAGTTAGTAAGGTAAACACCAAGATAGAGAATTAAGTCAATAGAGAGGAGAGTAGGGGTACATGGAGAAAAAGACAAAGGCAGTAAGGACAGGGATGGGGCAAAAAGAGGTAATGCCATCAAAAAAATGGAGGGTAATGTGTACCAATGCCCGTAATCTAGGTAACAAGCTCCCTAAACTGATGATCTTGATGGAAGAGGGATGGCTGGATATCGTGGCAGTCACAGAAATGTGGTACACAGAGAACCATGACTGAGATGTCAACATACCAGGGTACATAATCTACAGGAGGGACAGGGAGAGTAGAAGAGGAGGAGGAGTGGCTCTCCATGTAAGGGAAGGGATCAAAGTAATGAAACTAAAGGGTATACTGGGAGGAGACGAGGCACTGTGGGTCACCCTAGAGACTAGAAATTGCACCACAATCTGCACAGGGGTTATATACAGACCCCCATCTCAGGGGGAGGAAATATACATGAAAATGATAGAAGGCATCCTTAGGATGGCAGAGGAAGGGGATATATAGCTGATGGGGGACTTGAATATGCCAGATGTTAACTGGAGCATGTTTGCTACAGCCACATCCAAGAGCAGGGCCATTCTTGATGCCCTACAGGGGGCATGCCTCAGACAGTTAGTATTAGAACCCACTTGGGAGGGGCAGTCTTAGACCTGGTACTCTCAAATGGGGATGAAGAGAGGATCTCAGATCTTGAAGTGGGTAGCCATCTGGGAAAAAGTGACCACCAAACAGTATGGTTCAAGATAAACTCAGCTGTATAGTCAAGCCATACAAAAGTGAAAATACTGGACTTCAGGAGGCTGATTTTTTCAAAATGAGGGAGTGCCTCAGAAAAGCACTAGGAAACAGGCAAGAAGGAGGGGTGGAGCAACAATGGGGAAACATCAAATCTTCCATCACATAGGCAACAAGCCTTTGTGTGAAGCAAATAAACAAATCAAACTGAAAGAAAAAAACACTATGGTTCTCAAAATAGGTGGCGGGAAAGATTAGGGAGAAAAAGACAGCATTCAGGAAGTATAAGGAAACACAGAAGAAGCTGGACGGAGAAATGTACCAGTTAAAGCAGAAGGAAGAGGGGAAGGCAACCAGAAAGCAAAGGCCCAAACTGAGGAAAAGATACCTAATTCAGTTAAGATTGGGATAAAACCTTTATAGGTACATTAGGGAGCAAAGAATGACAAAGGAAAGGATACTGAGGCTGAATAAAGAGGAGGTTGGTGAGAAGAGAGGGATGGGAAAAGCAGGGATACTGAATGAATATGTAACCCTAGATGGCGCTATCCCAGGGGCTACTACCCTGCCTGATTTACCACTAACAGGTTGAGGGCCTGGATCCGATGGCGGTGCCTCCACCCAGAGGTCAGGGTTTGCAATAGTTAAACTAACTTTGGTCACAGCCCTCTGGGACACTGCAACCCCCTTCTTCCCACTAGTGGCCCACACAATATATCAGAATTATCTTCACAGTATACACTTACCCCCAGGACTGGTTCAGGCACTGGGACCTCCTGTAAATAATAGATACAGTGCAACAATCACAGTACAATATTTAACATAGACAAATACCTCAGGCAGTATAACTTTGCTGAACAAGCAGCTCTGATTTATTTAGGGGGATAACAAGGACAGGGAGAATCAGGTTAATTAGCTTATCACTTTACTCATCTACCTATGGCTCTGTGCACAGGCCTATCCCTACCAGTTACTGTCCCTGGGTACTCAAGCCCTAGTGGCTAGTTCAAACCGTGGCAGCTGGTAGGGGCCCTTTCACAGAGAAAAGAAAAATTAGTTAAACAGTCAGCAGTACAGTAATTCCATTTGGATTCAATGTGGCAATTCAGGAGAGGACCCTGAATTAGTACTCACGACCTCCAAACAAGATAGGGTCCTTCAATGTCAGCAGGGCTACTCTTGAGCTCCACGAGACTCCTCACACATTTATATGGCAAACTGCAACAGGCAAAAGTCGTTTAATGGCAGCAGGATTCACTTGAGCTACACAAGCCTCCTCACACATTTATATGGTGAACAGTAACAGGCAAAAGTCCTTTAATGGCAGCAGGATTCACTTGAGCCACACAAGCCTCCTCACACATTTGTATGGTAAAAAGAAAGTACTATACCAGGCAGGCTGGTTCTCAATCCCGATGACAATTACTGCACAATACCGGGAGAACACACAGCAGATTCAGTTCCTGACAGACCGAGTGCAATTCAGCAATTTCTCCAGTCTTCTACAGGGTGAGCCTGGTTTCTACTCTTCAGATATCCTTTGATTCTCTTCACGGGACGGATTCAGTCTAACAAGCAGTTACAC
Source organism: Neoceratodus forsteri (assembly GCA_016271365.2). Classification (NCBI taxonomy): domain Eukaryota; kingdom Metazoa; phylum Chordata; order Ceratodontiformes; family Ceratodontidae; genus Neoceratodus; species Neoceratodus forsteri. The sequence continues at coordinate 154,201,752 of CM057449.1, read as the reverse complement.
AAGCTGCAGACCGGAACTCTGGGCCTTACACGTTTCCGACTAAAACTGCACAATCAAAAAGCACAGGGCTCCTTCCCTCTTCACTGCAGAGCTCAACTGAAACTCCAGCAGACAAAACTGGCACTTCCTTTGAGTTCCTCCCAGTTCTTGGCTGGATTGGCTGTCACTCACAATAGACTGCCCTGTTGGTCCAAAAAGGCGCAAAGTCCAAACTACATCTCCCAGAGTCACTGCCCACAATCCTCTTGTGGCTGGCTCAGATTATGAGTCCAAGTTCTGATTCGTCCAAGGCACCATTTTAGAGCTAATTTAACCCACACTGATTGGTCCAGTTCAGCAGTTCAAAACTAGAATGGGAACTAGGCAAACACAGTTCTGACTGCAAAGAAAGCAGGTTAGACAAACTGTATTTCATTATTACTCTAAATGATTTCTGGCAAACAGTTACATCTTTCAGATAGGTTCCTTTGCACTCCTAGTGACTGCAAAATGGAGTGAATTGGCAGCAACTCGTGGTACTCAAGCAGAAGACTTTTGATCCCCATACAAACAGTTATGTCTTAAGGAACATCTTAAAAGTGGTACCAGAGCTCTAAAACACTCACTGATAATGGCTTAAATGCCAAACACCATTCAAGCTTGGAGCATTCAAGCAAGCTCCTGAAGTCTTTGGGAACCCCCATTTGCAGGGGTTTCAAATACTTCTGCTCAGTATTCACAAAAGAAGGGAGAGGGTACCTAATCCAGTCAATGAAGCACTCTGTATAGAGGGTTGATATCAGTCTTTTACGAAGAAAGGGTTCTGAAAGAACTCCTAAAACTGAAGGTGGACAAAGTAATGGGGCCTGAAGGGATTTACCCCAGAATTCTAAAAGAACTAAGAGGAGAACTTGTAACACTACTGACTACCCTTTTTAGCAAATCATGGGAGGATAGTGGTGTGGTACCTGAGGACTGGAGGAGGACAGATGTGATTCCCCTTTACAAAAGTGGGAGCAAGACAGAGGCAGGTAACTATGGACATGTCAGTTTGATCTCAGTGGTAGGGAAAATGATAGAATCACTTCTGAAGGAAAGAATTGTTGAGTACCTAGAGGCCAGTGGGGCACAGGACCCAAGGCAGCATGGATTCACAGCTGGAAGGTCATGTCAGACTAATTTAGTCGATTTCTTTGACTGGATGATCAAAGTAGTAGACCAGGAAGGGGCTAAGGGTATGGCCTACCTAGACTTTAGCAAGGCATTTGACAGTCCCTCACAAAAGATTAATAAACAAGTTAGACAGCCTGGGAGAGGGTCCTAGGGTGGTAGCCTGGATAAAACATTGGCTTAACAGGATGCAGAGAGTAATAGTAAACGGAGTCCACAGTGAAAAGGGGTACTTAGTGGAGGATCAAGAGGCAGGTTAGTACTGGGTCCAGTCCTTTTAATGTTTTATAAGTGACATTGCAGAGGGACTGGAAGGAAAAGTATGTCTCTTTGCAGATGACACAAATATCTGCAAATGGGTTGATACACAAGATGGGGTGGAAAGGATAAAAAGGAACTTGACAAGGTTGGAAGAATGGTCAAATGTATAGCGCTAAGATTCAACACAAATAAGTGCAAGGTAATGCCCTTGGGAAACAAAACCCAGGGAAGAGATACACAATGGGGTGAGATACTGACAACAACAAAACTGAAAAGGACCTGGGGGTAGCTATATCAGATGACCTAAAGTTGGGCAAGCAATGGAGAAGGCTGTAAGGAGGGCTGGGGGGATACTGGAATGCATAGGGAGAGGCATCACCAGTAGAAAACAAGAAGTTGTTATCCCTCTCTACAGACAGTTGGTGAAACCCCATCTGGAGTATCTGGAGTACTGCATGCAGTTCAGAAGACCCAATCTCTGCAAAGACATAGACAGGGTGGAGGCTGTCCAGAGTAGGAACAGCAAAATGGTGCAGGGTCTGCACCAGAAGACATACAAAGAGGGACAGGACATAAGGCAATTCTAGTGAGGGGGGGATTATGAGGAAATAGGCTGTAGGTTAACAAGGATCTGCCGCTTATCCATTAGGTAGGGAAATGGGCAGACTAGGTGGGCCAAGTGGTCCTTTGCCATCAGATTCTATGTTTCTATGATTTAAAGGTGGCCAGGCAATGTGCCGAGGTTGTGGGGAAAGCCAGGGATGTACTGGGGTGCATAGGGAGAGGTATTACTAGCAGACAAAAGGAGGTGGTGATGCGTGTATATAAATCATTAGTAAGACCTCATTTGGGTATTGTGTACAGTTCTGGAGGCAACATCTACTTAAAAACATAGATGGGGTGGAAGCAGTTCAGAGAAGGGCAACAAAAATGGTGCAGGGCCTGCACCAAAAGTCATATGAGGAGAGGCTGAAGGAACTCCATTTTTACACAATGCAGGAGAGGAGAGAGCGAGGAGGGATATGATAGAGACCTTCCGATATCTCAAGGGCATAAATAAGGTACCAGAGTGTAGTGCCTTTCAGAAAAAGATGTTCTAGAACAAGGGGTCATGACATGAGGCTGGAAGGGGGTAGACTAAGGGGTAACGTGAGGAAGTATTTATTCACAGAAATGGTGGTGAATGCATGAAACAGCCTCCCAGCAGAGGTGGTGGGGGCAAATTTGGTAGTGGAATTCAAAAATTGAGTAGAGGTATGCAAGTGACAGGTAGGAAAACAAAGCCAGAGATCAAGTAGGGTCATATGATCATAAGAACACATGAAATTGGCAGTAGATAAAGGCCCTATGGTTTATCAAGTCTGCTCGATTGTGCAGCTAGCAGCCCTTATACTGCAGATGCCCCTCCCTGCTCTATGACCCTCTCAAGACCCTCCCCTTTATCCTGCCCCATCCCCTTTTGAAGCAGCCCGCTGTTTTACATGCTACCTCTTCCTTTGGCAATGCGTCCTATGGAGACACCACCCTCTCCATAAAAAAGTGTCTCCTCATTTCCCTCTTGACTCTTCCCCCTTCTAATCTCAGATGATGCTGATGAGTGTCCCTCCCCTGCCTTGAATAGCCTCTGTGCCCATTTTATTTATTCCTTCATGTACTTGAAGGTTTCAAGTCCTGTCCCCATCCTCCTCTCTCCAGGGAATACATGTTCAACTCCTCCCCTTCCTCCCTGACACACTTCAACCCCTCCCTCACAAACAGCGTCACATCCCTTTCCATTTTACACTGTCCCAGTCATAGTAATTGGTGGCCCATGTTTCTGTGATGGCTGCCATGTCCACATCTTCATCTGCCATGAACGCCAGTAACTCTCCTGTTTTGTCCCCTAGACTCCTAGCATTCTAGGTTACCACCCTCCACACAGCTACCTTGCCCCCTTTTCCCCACTTGCTCTCCTTTCTAGCATTCCTACTGAACTGACCGTAGGTTCATTGTTGCTGGTATGGGTGGGGGTAAGCTTGTTGCTTTCTTTCTGTGGATCCTGCATGACTCTGCCCACTTGCCCCTCCTCTAGTTTAAAAGCTCATTTTTTCTCACATGTTCCCCACTCTGCTTCAAAATCCCCTTCCCTCCTTATTTAAGTGTAGCCTATCCTTAGTGTAGTGATCATTGTCTTCCCAGATCCTTCCCTCACACCTACCAACCCATACCCTTTTGACTGACACCAGCTTTTAGCCACGTGTTAAATTCCTTTATCCTCAGTTTCTTGCAGTGCCTGCTTTGGGAACTGGGAGTACTTGAGAAAGTTATTGACCTTCCTGCCTCTTCACATGGCAGTCCCAGCTCTTCAGACCTCCTCTGCACTACATCAGCTGTATTTCCTGACAGGTCATTTGTACCCAAGTACAAGATTATAGGAGGTCTATCCCTATCCCTCCTAGCATAGACATAGAAACATAGAATTTGATGGCAGATAAGGACTGCTTGGCCCACCTAGACTGCCCATTTTCCTGCCCCCACTAGGACTGCCTTATGTCTGTCCCATGCATTCTTGAATTCCCCCACTGTTCTTGACTCCACGACCTCCTCAGGGAGGCTGTTCCATGCATCCACAACTCTGTGTGAAAAAATACTTCCTCACATTACTCTGAGCCATCCCTCTATCTTCAAATTGTGCTCCTTATTCTTGCACATCTCTTTTTCTGAAAGATGCCACCCTCTTGAACTTTGTTGATTCCCTTGAGGTACTTGAAAGTTTCTAGCATGTCCCCCCCCCCCTCCTTTCCTCGAGGGTATTAAGCTCCTTTAGTCCTTTAGCATATTTTAGAACAGATTGCTCCACCCTTTCTGCTGTCATGCTCGGCATGGCTTCCACCCTTATGCTACTATGCCTCTCCCTCTTGCATCCCCATTTGACCCCTTTTAGTACAGAGTCCCCTAGCACTAAGATCCCCTCATTTTCATGTTCCTGTTTCACTGACCTCTTTATCCTGCCCCCTATTTTCCCACTCCTCCTTCTCCAGCACAGTTGTTACCCACTGCCCCTGTTGTCCCATCCCCAATGCCTATCCACACTTATCTCCCTGCCTTTTCCCCTGACTTAACTTCCCATTCCATCGGGCACTACCTGTCTCCTCCCTAGATGCATCCCTACCCTAATCATCTCATACCTCCTGCCCCATCCTTCTCCGATATACCATCACTACAGCGACACCAGCACACTCAAACCCCACAGGAAACCCCTACTACGCCTATATTGGCAGTGCCGGGGTTCACTTTGATTGACTATTTGGCGATGGCGGGAAGTATCTAACTCCACTGTCTGTGCAACATTGAGTGTTGCTGTTGCCAGTCATTTCAGGGATGCATCGGGTCGGAGGTGTCGACGGCTGCCCAGCACGGCGGAGGACGCTGTATTTGTTTTCAACCCAGCATCATAGATCCCTCCTCCTCATCCCCCACAACCACCTTTATTTAACCCTTCCCCTATCCCCCTCATGTCCTTGTCCCTTTCTCCCATTCCTGTCTCCTCTGTGCTATTTTCAGCTTATCCACCTCACATTCCTCCTACCTCATCCCCCATCCTGCTAGTACAGTGAACCGATTTTTTGTTCTCTCACTGCCTTGCATTATTCCCGCCTTCCTGTCACTGGCCACCCTACTTCTGTTGTCTCTGCAACTGTTAGATCCCCCTTCCTTCCCCTCTTCCATTCTTCCCCCTTTCTGTCATTGCTTGCCCTTTGTACTGGGCCCCCAGCCTCAGTACCCCATTTGCCACCCTTTTTGCACTTTTCATCCCCCCCTTCCAATCTGATTTGTTTGCCCCCCAGATGCCCTCCTACCATCTCCTACAGCCAAGCTTTCTTCCACTGCAGACCACAGTCCCCTACCCAGCTCTGTTTGCAAATATCTGATCTCGCTCCTAAGCTACATTATATGTCTGCACACTAAACATCCCATCACTTTCCATGCAATTTTAAGAAAGATTTCTGCCCTGCAGTTGTTGCCTCCTACCACCCTCCCCATCCCTCTATTTGCCCAACAGCACCCCTTCAAATTCACCTAAAAGTAGCCCTCCTCCCCATGTTCCCTTCTATCCTCTCTTACCAGTTTTCCATGTTCCCCAGTGTTCCAGTATCTTACCCCTCACAGGTTGTGCCTTCAATCAAAAGTAGTTTGCCCTTAAACACCCCAAAGCAGTTTCTCCTCACGCCTCACTGTACTTTCCCTCTACATGCCCCCACTTATATTCTGTGTACCCCCACTTATACAGTAACAAATGCATTGCACTTCCCTTTACCTGCCCCCCATATAGTGCCTACTCTGCAGAACTTCAGAGAATTTAATTCCCCTCTAACTGCTCCAGCCCCACTTTGATTTCTATATGCCTGATCTTAAACTGTTACCCTCAAATACATTAGTTTAGGTGCAATTTATTCCTAAATGTCCCCACATTTTACATGCTTTACAGATTCAATTTCCTCTAAACACCCCATCCCAGTACCTACCCTACAGTGACTTAAATGCTATTTATTTTTATTTTTATATATTTTATTTCTCCGTGAATGGCCCAACACTTGCAGTACTATACCAATGCAATTTTCCACCAAATACCCCAGCCCGATGCATTTCCTCCGAATGCTGTACCACAAACAGTACCAGCAAATACAGAATACTAGATGCAAATTCCTCTTTAAATGTCCCAGCTATCTAATTCTTGAGTCCTCTTCCTCACAGTTAAGTATACCAGTCTCTTTTATTTCCTACAGCAGATGAATTCCCTGCCCCAGGGTCGCCTAGTTGCCACTCCCTTTGTTTATTCCTCCTCCTTCCCCCTCTTGGTAGGTGTGTCCTCTACTGGGAGAGGCCCAGTGAGACCATTTAAAACTAGACGCCATGGGGGTGGGTGGGTGGGAGAAAAAATAGCCCACTATAAACTTTAGAAGCTTAAATGGAGACTTCCCTGCCGTGGTCGGTGTCCCTGCTCCCTTCCCCACACTCTGTTGCAGCTACTACTTCCACCGGGAATTACCCTGTATTTAAAGGCCCGATCAGGATATAAAATTGGCACCTTTTGTCATAGCTGCTCTCATAGTGGCCCTCCCATTGTTCTGCTATTAAACGCCCCTTTCAATCAAGGCAGCTCCACATATGTATTCCGAGTCCTGGGAAAAGAAAAACAAAATGGCACCCAGAAATAAAACGGCACCTTCCCCAAGCTTAGCAAAACCTAAAAACAGGATCACTGAGCCCTGAAGAGTGTAAACTTAGCTGCTAAAATAAACAGAGCAGGATCTCTGATCTCTGAAAAAGAAATGCGGTACACAGAAATAAAGCATCACACTAATAATTTTGACGCAATCCCCACCTCAAGGCACCTAGACCTTTCAGCAACCCCCACAAACAGCCCAACAAAAAAAACAGAAGTCAATGCACTTTCCTCAGGCTGGACCCTCTGAGCGCTGCTCCCGATGTCCAGTCTCAAAGAGGTGCCTGCAAAAAACATTGCTCTACTACAAACTTCAGAAATTTAAATGGAGACTCCTTCCCGTCGTGTGGTCGGCATCCCAGCTCCACTTCCCCACACTCTATAGCAGCTACTTAGGTTTTTGCAGCAGGTAGGAAAATGGGCAGATTAGGTGGCCTGGCAGTCCTTATCTGCTTTAAAATTCTATGTATCTATGTATGCCTGAGGGACAGGTTGCCGCCCGTGTATGGGGATTTCCAGTGCATGAGGGGACACATGCATGTGGACAGTGTCTGACCCTCTACTGCTTGGCATTAGTGTAAACTATGGTGTCCATGGGACACTGGGGCTGTGCACACTGGAGAGGGCCAGGCTGTGACCGACCTGCACAGCACGCTGTATCATGGACACAACATCACATACCGCCCCAGTGAGCTCTCCAAACTTGTGGCCTAGGGCATCTAGGAAGTGGGCCTCATGCTACTATGCATGCTGTTTGGCCCTCTGCAGATCATCACACTAGAGGTGGTGGAGGTGGGTCACGTCATCATGTATGACTTGCCAGAACTATGAAAGTTCCCACAGTGATGCAGCCTGGGTGTCCACAGCTGAATGCAGCAGCTGCCTGGCCTGCAACTTGTCCAGCTTTGGAGGGACACTGACAGGTTGTCAGTATGAGGCATGTGGGCGTTCCACATCTGCATGGGTTGTGACAAGTGGTGGGACATGTGGCTGTGTTGAGCCATGCAGAAAGGGTGTGGGAAAATTGGGGTGCTGACAAGCAAGAAAACCCCAGTCAGGAAGGCGGACAGGCAGTGACAATGGCAGTAATTGTGGTTGGTGCAGCTGAGGTAGCTGTGTTAGTACAGGGCAGTCTGTTCCACACAGGGAGGTGCTAGAATCCTGGGCATGAGCTATGGATGTGGAAGTAGGTCTGTCATATACCTCTCTTTGGCCACTGCCTGGGGGTTTGGGCTGGCTGTGGGTACTGTCTTTGAACCTGATATGAATGTCAGGAGCTCTGGGGTTTCTTTGCCTGCTTCCTTTCCACTGTCCTCTGTAGATTCCTTGGTGCTATCAACACCATTGTCAGGATGGATGTGTGGCTGCTGGTGCACATGGCTGAATGTCCCAGCTGTATCAACATCTGGCATTGCAGGCACAAGTACCTGAGCTGTAGGAAAGGGGAGGAACATCAGCATTGTACACACAACACAGTACACCAAGCAGTGTGCTGGTGGTGCATCACACCCAATGAATGGTGCCAGGTGCCACAGAGTCAGCATGCAACTGGTGTCTGCAGGACATCCCAACCCAGACCCACTCCAGTCACACAACAACATGTGAAGATTGGACCATGCATAGAACTGTGTTCCCATACCATGGTGCAGTCACATGCCACACACGTGCATGGCAACACAGTGCAGGTCACAACACAATCCAGGACCTTACACTCAGCACAAGTGACTGCACCCTTCACCTAAAGAACTCAGCTGAAACAAGAAGTGTGCAGTGTCTCTATATGCATGAACACACCCCAGTGGTCCCTAGATGCACAGTCATCACATTGGTCAGTGCTAGAGCAGCATGCCACATAGGGGCCACATGGATGGTCCATCGTGACCCATTATGTGGCAGTGTGGCCTGGGCACTGAGTGACAGTGTGTGCATGATGGGCATGTTCTCAGTATGCCACAACAATGGCAAAACATTTACATGTAACCATACACACAAGGGAGTGCACCTGGCATGTATTTAAGTGGCAGGCTGGTATCTGCAACTCATAGCCACCCTTTGGCACACCAGTCACCTCTACAGGCTGTAGTGTGGTTGTCACTGCCTTCTCCTCTGGATCCAGGGACCTGGCCAATACTGCTGCACCTTGGTCATTGTCTTTGGCTTATTGTTGTGAGAACTGTGCACCAAGATTTTCCTTTGTGTGCTGGAACATGCCCGCAAATCTTTTTCTGATCACCTCCATAGGCCTGTCCCTGCCACCAACAGCACTTACCTCCTCAGCAATCTACTCCCAGGCCTTGTGGACAGCAGCATCCATGCTGCAGCTGTGTGACAGGACTGCCTCCTTGACTTATAGGCCTGTGCCAGGGCATGTAGCTCACTGGCACTAAGGCAGTGTGCCTGCAGTTGCACCTGCCACCCATGGGTCCTGCTGGGGAAAGTGGAATGACATTGGTCAATAGTGTGTGCGAGACTGAGCAACGTGTGGACATACTCCAAACCACAGCTACATGATAAGAGAACAGAAGAGAGGCGCACATTAAAAACACAGAAGAAGGGGGATAAAGAGGCTTACCGAGAGAAACAAAGTGAGACAGAGAAGACAGTTTGAAGCACAAAGGTACAAACAGAGGAAAGGATTGCCAAGTCAGTGACAAAGGGAGATAAAACATTTTTTTAGACACATAAGTAAAAAAAGAAAGACAAAGGGGGATTAGAATGACTGAAATGGGAAGGAGGGTGCAGTGTGGAAGAAGACATCAAAAAGATGACTTAAACAACTATTGCTGTTTAGTATTTACAGAGAGGGGAAGTAAACAGGCAAAGGGTAAGGGCAAGGGTATAAAGGGTTGGAAGAGGACGCAAACCATTTACAGAAGAAAGAGTGTTTAGGAACTGTCAAAGATAAAAGTAGAAAAGCAATAGGGCCAGACAGGGTGCACACTAGGATACTGAGGGAAGAGAAAAGGAGCTAGTTGCACCTCTGATAGCCCTTTTCAACATGTCATTAAAAACAGAGGGGGCCGGCCTGGTGGCACAGCAGGTTGAGGCGCTGGTGCCTTACCTTGACCATGCTGGTGACCCGGGTTCGGGAACAGACTCAGGATGCCGGGGGTCCTCTGGGAGAGAAAAGAATTGAGCATCTGGAGGACTGCTCTCCTCTCCTGGGGTGGGACTGAGGGAGACATCGCTCAGCAGCAGCCCCTAATGGAGACTTGGGGCACTGCATGAGTGGTGCGATGGGGACCCAGAGAAATGGAAAACAGCTCCAGGTCTGCCGGATGATGGCTGCCGCTCTCCAACACTGCCGAAGGCTCTCCAGGGCTGCCGCTTGCCTCAGCAGCACCCCAAAGCCTAATTAGAATGCACTGGTGATCTTCTGGCCGGTGCCTTCCCTCTGAGGAGGGGACCCACCCAGTGATAGGGTTATGCCGGATACTTCAGGGTTAGCTGTACATGAGGATGGGGAGGCGGCTCATCTGAGGGCAGTAGGAGTAGTTGGGGATTGGCAGCCTGAAGGAGTAGGGGTTGCTAGAGAAATGTAAGGATGGTGGTGGGTAGTTGTAGTGTTAGGGACTCCCATCCTGACAGAGATCTGATAGGGATGAAATGGTGAGTGACACAGTCACATATAGGTGGACTCTATACCAGGCTTGACAGTGAGAAGGGTGGGACAAACTAACTAAGTGTGTTAGGAGGGGAAGAGAGAAACTGCATGTGGTGGTATACGTAGGTACTAATGACCTAAAGGGACGGATGGTGGAGTTGGTAAAGGAGAGGTCTGAGGAACTGGGGAGTATATGCAAGGAGGTAGGGAGATCAGTGGCCTTCTCAGAACTGCTGCCAGTTCCTAGGGTGAGCAGAGCAAGGAAGGACAGAATAGCAGAGGTCAGTTCCTGGTTGGGTGAGTGGTGTTCTCATGGTATGAGCTTGTGGGTGATTGGGGAGACATGGGATAACAATGAACTGTATGCAAAGGACAGGTTACACTTAAGTCGAGAGGAGCAGGAAGTTTTGAAGTGTGAGCTGGAGGAATACTTAAAATTAAGTTTTGTTTTTAAACTAGGTGGGGGAAGGTGAGGTGCACCTAGTTTGCAGATTCTCCATATAGGGAGGAATCAAGCTGACGCCCCACAACAACAGTGTTTGCTTCTGGGGGGGACTCAGGGGAGAGGTCAGGTTAAGGGGATGATGAGCAGAGGGAAGCATGGTACTGAATGGAGAGTGGTCTCCCTGAATGCAAGGAGCCTAGGTAACAAGATGGCTGAGCTCCAAGCTCTCTTAGCTGAAGGGGTGGTAGACATTGCGGCCATAACAGAAACCTGGGCTTCCCAACACCATGACTGGGATCTGGTGATCCCACAGTACAGAATTTATAGGAAGGACAAAGGGTGGGAGAATGGGAGGGTGACAGTTTATGTAAGGGGTGGGATTGGAATGGTGTGCCAACTGAACATCGAAAATTTTATGGTGAAATCCTCCCAGTGACAATTTGACAGGTTTCAAAATTGTCATTGTGAGGGACCTGAGGATGAAAATTTCACCCTTTTACTATGTCGCCCCCTTCAAATCAACTCTGAGTGGAGTCAATAATTTTAGGGGCATAGGGTGCAGCCCCAAGAGAGAAACATCTAATGTCAGACAGGCAAAATTTCTCCTGTTGACATTGGGATCTTGCTATGCCAAACTTCAACAATGGTGTTATTGATTTGGCAAACATAAACAAATGGGGATGGGGAGGAAGGGGGCGGAGGTGCTATGGATGCACAATTCCTGGACTTTAGAGGTAGAAAACTGAAGTTGGGGTGGTGATAGACCATCAGCTCAGTCCTGAGGAGTTGGATAGGAGTTGGCAGAACAGATTTGGTGGGTATGTAAAAGGGAACTGTGGTGATTATTGGGGACTTCAATCTGCCTGGGGTGGATTACCCCAGCCACCTCTATTGCCATGCAGAACAGTGTGTTTATCTGCACCTGAATAACCAGCGGTGCACTAGGTCTAAAGGAAGCCAACCTCAGTAGAAACCAGTTCAAAGAAATCAGTGTTCCATTAACCAGTTACACAAGAAAAATGTCAAACAACTTAACTCCTGTTAACTCATTGTCTCCTAGCAGATGCCTGTAGTCAATAAATACACTGGTGTGTCCAGAGGATACCTACAGAAGTCAGCTACTGACTTCCTGTGTGCCTTTGCAATGTCTAGAGACGTCCCTTATATATTTTAATATATAATATAACAGAATATAATATATATTTGATTGCATAGCACTGTTGGAAAGGTAATTTTGTGCTGAACAACTTTGCCACTGATATTTTGTGCATATCATGCATACTTTACAAGTTATTCACATTTGTTCATGGTATGGAGTATATGGCTTATGTTGCTTATTTTAGTGAAAAAAAAAATATTTTTTTGCTGTTTCAACCAGCACAGAAAGACAACTTAATTACATATTATTATATGCATACCACCATTGGAAAGGTAGTTTTGTGCTGAATAAATTTGCCACTCATACTTTGTGTCTAGCACTTATGGTTCTTGAGCTATTAGGATTTGTTTGTGGCATGCTGACTATAGCCTGATTTGGTTTAGAAAGACTTAGGATTCACTGTTAACAGTATACAGAAGACAGGTGGTGCAACTTCAGAAAGCTCCTGTGGAGGCAATGAGTTAAGTAGGAAATTTAATTCAAACTTGTACTTGAAGAACAGCATATGCCACACCGCCCCGATGCTTCAGCACCTTGCCTTCCTCAGGGGGTATGGCCCTAGAGTAGACACTATTACAATTTATAGGGCACCTCGCCCTGACATCACTGCTACATCTTAGATAGCTCTTGTACAATGAAGTAATTAAGGTGATAGTAAGTCAACATTTCAATTCATCTAAAGAAATAGCCAGTTTAACTTAATGTTTCTGTACTGTATCACTATAACCATAATTTCCAGTTTAATAAGTTAAAAAAGAAAGAGATATTTCAGTATGAAAAAAATACACATTTGCATCCAACTACAAAAGAATCTAGGAGCTCCACTATAGATCACTTTTAAACTTATAAATGTATTTATTTATTGGGAATTCAGAATTAACACCTTTGAGCCATATGTTCTTTTTATTTATTTATTTATTTAGTTTTTGTTAATCGGGTAGGTGCACTAGCCATAAAATGACTATTTTCAGGCACGACCGGGAGAGTACAACAAAAACAGAACAGTGGAACTACAGCAACATGGTACAGTTACACAAATAGATGAATAGTACAGCAGTGCTACAAAATACAATGAATAGAAACAACAAATAATAATGGCAAGCATTATACAAATAATGGCAGTAAGATATATAATAAATGCAGAAACCATGGACCTGACCTAGTGGAGTGAAAGGGTAAATAAGAGAGTAGGGTTATATAGAGAGAAAAGTGAGGAATGTTCAAACATAACAAGAAAGATTGACAGAAGGAAGGTCAGGGATGGTAATTGGCAAAACAACAGTGGATGGTGAGCAACAAGGTTAAAGAAGGAAGGAAGCTAGTAGTCAAGAAGTAATTTATAAAAGAAGGAAAAATATGGTGAGGGGAAGAGGAGCCAGTATTGGAGCTGGATTAGAGCAGGGGTGTCTCTATTGGTAAGTCTCAGGAGCTTCAGGTTGGGTCAAAGCATGTACTAGCATCAGCTAAGGATAGATAATGATGATATTCACTTTTAAATTGAAAGTGAGACTGAGACAAAGGTTCCACGTCGAAAGTTCATAAAAAAGCCAATAAAAAAACATCGGAATTGGTTTTCACAGTCCAGGGTTACTTAACACAAGAAACAGTACGGCTAGACATAGTAGCTAGGTTAGATACCATGAAAAAACAGAATATCTTTACAAATAGTGTAGTACACAGACACAATTATAAAGAGAATTATAATGCAGCAAAATTAAGCCTTGTCATTGGAGTAGAATAGTTTCGAAGTAGCAGGGATTGAAGATACAAACTGATATAGGCATATGAGAGAGGGGGTATAAGTGTGAGAGGTAGTTTAGGGTGCAGAGGGATGGGAGGTCAGAAGACATTCAGGACCTGGGCTAGTGGACAGGGGACTAGAGGGGGGCAGAAGAGTTGGAGGCTGATACAGAGGATACAGCAGTTGAGAGGAAAGGGGAGGTAAAAAAGAGAAAGAGAAACAAAGGTGTAGGGATTATGGGAGGTGGGTAGAGGCATAGAAACAGAGAAATGGAGATGTAGGGAGACAGAGGTGTCAGCCTACAAGTAAGTAGCAGTCATATGAGGCCTCGAGTCACAAAGATATGACAAAGATTACATTTGAACATTAAAATTAAACTTATGACATTAATAATTCATGTAGCACAAACATGTTATTGGCAACATTTACTTATTTTTAATTATTATATAGCCTTTAAGGAACTTCATTTATAAAGATATTGTTATACAGCCAAAAAGAACAGGAGAGGGTGATGGGGGCAAGGGGGTGGTGAGGGGAGAGAGGGTTTAGAGATTTCAATATTCAGAGGGTGTCAGAATATCTGATAATGGTTTAACCATCATGAGTCTAAACAGGCCTTACATCTGAATCCACATGATCCCTTGAAAAAAGGGGTTAGCAAACAGAAAATAACAAAAAAGTTGCCATAGTTCCTGTAAAAGCCTCCATTATAACTTATGTACCTTACTTTAATGGAACTGACTAATGCAACTAAATCACATACTAAGGCTATGTTTAGTCTATAAATGTACACCACTGTTCAATATTTCTTCCATCTCAAAAAGGTTTCAAGTCCCAATAATCATTAAGACCTTTGGTTTCACTGTATCCAGCTCATAAATCCAAACTTCTTCCCTTTCTAGAGCAACATTTCTCTCCCCACTTCTAGGGGAGTTTCACATATTCAAGGCCCATAAATTTCAGGCACTTTGCATTGGAATTATGTGCTTGATATAATGTCTACACACAATGGTATCCAGTCTTTTGTTCACAATTGAACGTATATGTTCTTGAATTCTTTCTTTTAACATTCTAATAGTTTTACCCACATCTTGAAAACCACAGCTACACCACAACACTTATACCGTAAAAGTAGTGGTGCATGTGATGAATTCTTTAATGGTGACTTTTTTGCCAGATGCCGTGCTTATAAACTCCTTTCCCACATTCATATATTGACAAACATTACATCTACGACATTTGTACACCTTTCAGATGCATAGGTATCAAATTGACCACTCTCTCTCTCTTTACTTTGTAGTCCATCCTGTGTTATGTATTTCCTTTGTCATAGGTTTGACTCAAATCCTTTCCTTATATCCCTAGCTTTGAACCTATCTATAAGTTCTGTTGCTTGGGGCTCAAAGTTTTCATTATCTGTACAGTTTTTCCCAATTCTGAGAAGCTGCCCATAAGAGATGGAGTCCTTCAGTTTACGCGGATGAAAGCTGTCACTAAGGACTAAGGCAATTTGTTACTCTGGGTTTTCTGAACCCCTTAGTAATTATCATACCTGTATGTGCATCACAAGTAAATGTCACATCTAGAAAATCAATGTGCTGTTTAACTATCTCATGTGTGAATCTCAAATTCCAATAATTTGTGTCCAGCCATTTTATGAATTCATTGGCTTCCTCCAGAGTTCCTTGCCATACCCACAGACAATCGTTAATAAATCTACCCCATTTAACAATATTCTCTCTGTATGGGTTAACTTTTTCTACACAATTCAATGGAATACCTGGACATTTAGGGAGCATTATAGGGAAGAACTGGGACATTTTGAAACATGATACTGTGCTTGGCATGGTTATAGGGAATAAACCTAGAATTACTTTCAAAAAAGCCTCAACATTAAGAGATCACTTAGTACATAGTTTAAAAAACAACAAGAGGGTGACCCGACATGGCTACCTATGCATCCGAAAGGGGTGTACAAATGTCATAGACGTAATGTTTGTCAATGTGGGAAAGGAATTTATAAGCACAGCATCTGGCAAAAAAGTCACCATTAAAGAATTTATCACATGCACCACTACTTTTGTGGTATATATGTTGTGGTGTAGCTGAGGTTTTCAATATGTGGGTAAACTATTAGAATGTTAAAAGAAAGAATACAAGAACATATACTATACGTTCAATTGTGAAAAAAAGACTTAATACCACTGTGGGCAGACATTATATCAAGTACATAATTCCAATCCAAAGAGCCTGAAATTTATGGGCCTTGAATATGTGAAACTCCTCTAGAGGTGGGGAGAGGAAAATTTGCTCCTAGAAAGGGAAGAATTTTGGATTTATGAGCTGGATACAGTGAAACCCAAAGGTGTTAATGATTATTGGGACCTGAAACCTTTTTTGAACTCAAAGAAATATTGAACAATGGTGTACATTTATAGTCTAAACATAGCCTTAGTATGTGACTTAGTTGCACGTTAGTCAGTTCCATTAAAGTAAGTACATAAGTTATAATGAAGGAAGTTTCCTCAGGAACTATGGCAACTTTAATTTTGTTATTTTCTGTTTGCTAACCCCCCCTTTTTTTCAAGGGATGATGTGGATTCAGATGTCAGGCCTGTTTAGACTCATGATGGGTAACCATTATCAGATATTCTGACACTCTATGTATATTGAAATCTTCTAAACCCTCTCTCCTTTCCCTCCCCAAACCCCCTTACCCCCACCCCACCCATCACCTCTCCTGTTTCCTTCTGGCTGTATAAGAATTTTTTTTTTTTATAAAGGATGAATAGTCATCCGAAACACATCAGGTTACTCTTTATTTTGCCAATGTAATAAAATCGATAATATTTTTATTGGAAACCGGTTCCTCTGTTATATTTGAGGCGGAGTGCTCTGCTTGTTTTTGTTGGTCTGTATAAGAATAACTTTGTATAAATGGAGTTCCTTAAGGCCATATAATAATTAAAACAAGTAAATGCTGCTATTAACATGTTTGGGCTACATAAATTGTAAATATTATATAAGTTTAAGTTTAAAAGTGATCTATAGTGGAGCTCATAGATTCTTCTTAATTGATGCAAATGTGTATAATTATTTTTCATACTGAAACATCTTTTCCTTCTTTAACTGGAACTTTTATAGTGATACAGTACAGGAACATTAAGTTACACTGGTTATTTCTTTACATGAATTGACTTACTGTCACCTTAATTATTTAATTGTACAAGAACTATCTAAGCAGTAGCAGTGACATCAGGGCAAGGTGCCCTATAAATTGCAATAGTGTGTACTCTAGGGCCACACCCCCTAAGAAAGGCAAGGTGCTGAAGCACTGGGGCAGTGTGGCATGTGCTGCTTTTCAAGTACAAGTTTGTATTAAATTTCCTTCTAACAGGGAGTTAAGTTGTCTGATATTTTTCTTGTGTGACATTTAATGGAGTGCTGGTTTCTTTGAACTGACTTACCTCTAATGCCAAGCAGATACTGCTAAATGCATTTCAGGACAGTCTTTTGGTGCAATTGGCTAGACTGTCAACAAGGCTGGATAATACACTTGATCTGATTTTATCAAACGGAGAGGCGGTGATGGAACTTAAAGTGGAGGGTTCACTAGCTGGGAGTGATCACCATTCAGTGTGGTTCATGCTCAGCTTGAGCAGGGAGTTTGTAGGATCAATGACAAGGGTGGTGGACTTCAGACAGGTGGACTTTGGGAAATACTGAAGGGGTGCCTAGAGGGGATAGGACCGGAAATGGATGCACCACAGAAGTGGAATATAATCAAACTTGGGCTGAAGGGGGAAGTCTTGGAGGGGGGTGAGGGCAAATAAAGTGGCATTTTGGAAATTCAAGAGGACCAACAGTGGGGAGGACAGGAAGGATTATGTGAGGAGGACCAGGGAGGTAACAAAGCTGGTAAGAGAGGCCAAGGCCTCCATAGTTAAGGTTGGCTCAGGGCATCAAGCGAGGAGAAAAGGATTTTTCAGATACATGAGAGGAAAAAGGGCTGCAGGGACCAAACAGTATGGATCAGGAGGGTGGGTGGTTTGAAAAGGTGTGGAGCAGGTGGCAGCACTGAATGAATACTTCTGGTCTGTGTTCATTCAGAAGGCGGGTGGTCCACTTCTTCTGTGGACTGGGGGAGGAGGGGTGACAGATGGGGAGATCGCAGAGAGCAGGGTACTAGAGGGTTTGATGATGCTTAGGGTGGACTAGGCACCAGGTCCTGATGGCATTCATCCAATGGTGTTGAGGGAGATGGTGCAGGTGTTTACCAGACAGCTGGGGGACCCGTTCAATACCTCCCTGGATACAGGGTGTGTACCACAGACTGCATGGCTCATGCGGTGCTATCCACAAAAGTGGACCTAGGGACAAGCCAGGAAACTACAGACCTGTTAGTCTCACTTCTATAGTGGGTAAACTTATGGAAGTGATCTGAAGGAGAGACTGGTCACATTTCCTGAGATAAATGGCCTCCATGATGGGCAGCAGTACGAGTTTGCCTCGGGGAGAGCTTGTCAGACCAACCTAAAAGAGAACTATGATTGGGTAGCCAGAGAGCTGGATGAGGACAATGCAGTTGATGTTCTGTATTTGGACTTCAGCAAGGCCTTTGATTCAGTGCCTCATGGGTGGCTGGGTGGGGACTGAGATCCACGGGTGTGAGTGTAAAGATGGCTTACTGGATCAAGAACTAGTTGAAGGGAATGCAGCTATGCAGTGCGGGTGATGGGGAGGAACTCTCAACCCCTAGGCCTGTGACAAGTGGGGTGCCTTAGGGCTCTGTGCTGGGTCTGGTACTGTTTGGGCTGTTCATATCAGACATCTCATGTGGAGTTAGAAGCAGGATCAGTCTGTTCGCAGATGATACCAAGATGAGAGCAGTAGTGGATGACATAGATGAGAGGAAAGATCTACAGGGGGACTTATCCAAATTGGAGGAGTGGTCAGCGAAATGGCAACTGGGCTTTAATGCAAAGAGGTGTAAAGTTATGCACTTCAGGGTGAAGAACCTGCAGAGGGAATACTGGTTGGATGGGGTGAGATTGGGTGTCACTGAGGAAGAGAAGGACCAGGACATGATGATAACTGAGAACATGAACAACTCTGCCCAGAGTAGAAGGGCTGCAGTCAAGGCTAACAAGATGCTGGGGTGTATTGCTAGGGGAACCTCATCCAGGCATAAGGATGTAATTCTGCCCCTCTACAGATCCTTGGTTAGGCCATATTCAGAGTACTGCTTGCAGTTCTGGTGACCATATCTGAAGAAGGATATCAGGCTGCTAGAGGGAGTGCAGCGTACGGCGACAAAAATGCTGCGGGGGATGGAGGGCAAACCCTATGAGTACAGACTGAGGCATCTGAGTTTGTACACCCTGGAGGAGAGGAGGGGAGAGATTGGGGGGATATGATTGAAACTTTCAAGTATATGAAGGGGAACTACAGAACTGGTACAGATGGGTTATTTAGGCTGAGGAAAGGAAGGGATACCAGAGGACATGGGCTAAGAGCAGAGGGGGGTAGATTTAGGAGAGAGATGAGGAGGCATTATTTTACAGAAAAGGTAGTGCTGAGATGGAATACCCTACTGGAGGAGGTGGAATCATGCAGGATGGTGAGCACTTTCAAAAGGGCATGGGACAGGGTATGTGGGGGGTGGCATCTAGGTAAATAGTAATGAGGAATTGCCAGAAGTGAGAGAGTGGAAGAGGGGTGGAGCAGACTTGATTGACCATAAGGCCTGTTTCTGCTGGGAGATATGTATGTATTGCACAGGGTTGCACAGATCATGTGCAGACCACACATGCGCAATGTCATGATGCTGGCATTCACCAGCACTTTTGTGTAATGCTATGTGGTATTGTGCAGAGAAGCCTATGTTTTAACATTGAACAATTGTGCACCCTGCCAAATTGCCAAATGTGCTTGGGGTGTACTACATGACAGAAGACAACAAACATAACTACCAGGCGAAGGCTAAGGTGGTCCATCAGAGGGACCTTAGGTGGATCATTGTAGAGCTGGCCAACCTCATTGACCTTATGGTAGCCAGTGAGGGTTTGCTGTTTGGGGAGCAGCAAAATCCAAAGTGTCCCCAGGGCGAGGTGTGGCTTTTCTGGGGTGGCATCTTAGTGCCTGTAGCAGTGTGGATGGCACCAGTGATTGGTGCTATGACAGGTATGAGGACATGGTCCGGGGTCGAGACAGCCTGGTGAGATTCCAGAAGATGGTAATGGATGGCACCATCTTAGGCCAGATAGGTGTTATGCTGTGTCTGGCATGTGTGACTTTGGGCTTGGGTTGAGCAGGGTATGAGTCATGGCCCTACACGTCTAGATGTCATGGGACACCTGTAGGTGTATCTGCTGTGTTCTGCAGTGTTTCACCATCCAGTGCTGCAATTATATTAGGAAATGTTGTATCCTGTGATATGTAGTTGGATGGCCATGAACTTCTATGGTGACTCGGCTTATGTAGTACACAGGTGTAGTTCTCAGCCCCCAATACAATCTTGGGGGTGTGAATTGCTTATACGATATGATGCTACTGAACCATTGCATGTGTTTCATACGTGCCATGTTTTGTGGCTGTAGTCTTCTACAACATCACATTGTCTTGTTTGAGGACACCACAGGGATTTGGCAGCTGTCCTGCACTTGTGTTGTGTTACAGCACAACCCACTTTGCCCTGCAGTGCTGCCTGTGTAGGTGTCCTTATGCTGGACGACACCTGCTCACTGGGTCCACATAGTACTACAGCCATGTCTCTGACCTATGAGGTGGACTGAGAATAGGTTTCACCATGTTGTGGTGAAACACATTTTGCTGACATTGATTACGGCGCCGGCAAAATGCCACCTGGCATTACAGCACCAGGCATTTCTCTCCTTGGAGGTACAGCACCAAAGCACCCTCCCAGGAAACTGTTGTTTTTTGAGGGTGGCTTCACTCCCCACACCCCTGGACTTTAAGTGACTAACTCTGGGGATGGGTGCATGACCGTGGGGCAAAGGCAACACTGAGGCGGGCAACCAAAATCATGGTCAGCCCTCTCAGTATTGGCAATTGGGTGTTGCTCTAATTGTGGTGACAAATTTATGTTGCCTCCTAACGGGATACCCTGAGAATATTGCCATGGTCTGTTGGTGTGGCAACTTAGGTGTCTTATGCCTTGATCTACTGGAAGACCAACTGCACCGTAGGCAGCCAGATGGTGCAGATGACAGGTGTGGATGGCTGTATCTGCACACCACCATCACATGCTGCATGAAACTGGCCCATGGCAGCCTTATGCCTTGAGTGCTGCCCCACTGCTGGACCATCAATGCTAGGGGGAAATCACTGGGTGTTGCAGCCCCTTGGTCAACCTGATGCATTTGAGACACATAATATGCCAAGGCAGATTGTCTGTGCCCGGCAAGGGTGGCTGTTCTCACCGTCTCATTGGTGCTGTGATTTTACCACCTACAGCCATCTGTTTCAGTACTAAGTTGTTGCAAAAGGTATTAGTATAGGGTATAAAGAGGAGACAGTTGTGGTGGCTGTGCAGTGCTTTTCTCCAGCCTTATGCTCTGGAGGACGGGGCATTGCCTCATCTGCATGATGGTGGTGGAGTTCCATGCTCAGCTGGTGGCAGCAAGGGTAGAAATCTCTCAGCTGAATCAGCTCAACTGGAGACCATTCAACCCCCTTCACTACCTCAGTTGCCTACTGGCCCAGGGGTGTGGAGAGTGATAGGAGGGGGATGGATAAGGGAGACAGGGTTAGTCACAGAAATGTTCAGCCTGACACCATCCAGATGGAATATCATTTTTCACCCCCACAGAAGGCTCAGGTACCTGACTCCACTGGGGGTACTCTGAGTCAGTCAGTGGTATGGCCCCTTGATAAAGAAGCAGGGTGTCTTTGAAGCATCAGGGTACTTCTCTCTTGTGGGTTAAAGTTACTTTTTGGGAGCTTCAGAGTGCGCTGTGCTGTTTGTGTTTTTTGGGGGGCGGGATTGGGGCACACTATGGTACTTTATGGGCTTAACTACATCCATAAGGAACAAGGCAGGAGCAGCATCACCTGAGCGCTCTACAGGGACCGGTACTAAGGCCAACATGGAACCCCTTTGGGTTTGGGAGGCTGGACACTTCATGTGAGTATGCTCTATTATATCTGCACCATAGCCTAACAAAAGTGTGCAACACAGCAAATGTACAATGGCCCACCATGTCCACACCATATGCCCCTATGTTGTGTCAACCAACATGTTTCACATGGCTGTAACCATAGCATGGGTGGGTGTCCCCTGCCAATCTTAGAAATGCTGACACAGTCCACCATTTTCCTGCTATGTACTTATGAAATGTCCCCTGTCATCAACAATGGTGAACCCTGGCCAGATAGCACCCCAGGTTTAGTGGGCATGCCCCACACTGCACCTAGGCACCCTGGGCAGGCAGTGGTATGGTGTGAGATCACAGGCACTATGCATCAGATTATTGCGCCTGCACATCAGCACCTCTGCTTGGCCATCACATCCTCAGAATGTCTAGCATGCTGCAGCCATATGGTTGTCCAGACAGGGGCCATGACTCCCATGAGGTAAGACCCAATGACATCCGCTAAGTTTCCTGTTATGCACACTGCTGCACCTGGCCATGCCTAGTACACCTCCAGGGGTGCTGAACCCTGTGCCATGGGTGTCACAACCATGGGTTCCAAGGCTGGAGACCCACAGCAAGTGTCCATGCACCCCAGGGTCACCAAGGTGTGATGCTGGTCATCCATACCTGGCATGGGGCACAACCTGTACCCTGTGCATTTTAGCCTGGTTGTGCAGTTGTTGTCTTTTCCACCTTAGGGTCATTTCTGGCTACTGGCGGGTCTGCCCTGGCCATATACTACTGGCTCCTGGCCCTCCTGAGTGCTGTGGCTACTACACTGCTCCATCTTTTAACGCCCCCATTGTGTAACTTTGTCAGTCACTTTACTGTCTAGCTGCACAGGATGTGGGACATCTGTATGGCGCACACACTTTTATGCTCTGATCCTGGTATACATATGTGTTGCTTAGTTCACTGGATGTTTGTTACCTGCATTCATATCTGTGTCATTCCACACTATTGGGTGCTGCATTCCACTTGTAGTATATGCTGTGTGTGAGTTCACACTCTTGGGTCACAGTGGTATTTTCCATGTTGGGAAGAGGGACAGTCCTGACGGTCATGTGGGATGGTTGCTGGGTTGGTGACAGCCGAGGCACCAACCCACAACACCTACTGCAGAGATTGCACTGCTCCTCTGGCAGCCCAGTTGCATGAGAAGTATCCAGAAGGGGAAGGGATCAGCTCAGTTCCAGTATAGTAGCTTCTTCTTGCTATTTTTACATTGTTTCTTGTGGATTTTACTTGGTAGAAGGTTATTTCTTTTCTTTCTTACTACTTCTAAGGTGCTAGCAGGGTATTGTTTTGGGGCTGTTGGAATTCTGAAACCTGTTTTGGTGGCTATAAGTGGGCTCATTTGTTTGATGTTTCACTATGTAGCAGGCTGCGTTTGTGGAGGCCTATTTCTTCTGATATAAAACCTATTTGGTGTGATTTAATTGGGGCAGTTTCTTTGAACTGGAAACCTATATCTTCTAAATTCAATCCTATTTTGATGTGTTGTTGGTGAAGCTGTTTGAACTGAAGACCTGTTTCTTTTGGTAGAAAACCTATTTTTAGGGGTTTTGAGTAGAATTGTGATTCCTTTTTGCTGGCTTCGCTAGCTACAAAGTTTAGTGCATAGTGGGGGAAGGGTGCTAATGATCTGGCCAGGGCCTCAGCTACCTGATTGTTTCTGGAAGACTTGGGCTGGTCCCACCCTCCCAGCCCCTCACCCCACCTGCCCCAGGTCCGTGATTTCCTTTATACCAGGGGTTCTGACATCACTTCCTCAAATGGGCAAAGGACATGCCTATCATGGCAGAAGCAGATATCCAGAGGAACAGCGGTGACTAGACAACTAGGCAACTGGACAGGGGCCATGCAGTGGATGTCCTGTATCTGGACTTCAGTAAGGCATTTAACTTACTGAGAAGTAAGTTAGAAGGCACAGGGGCAGGTGCAAAGCTAGTGAGATGGGTAGGGAACTGGCTTCAGGGAAGGCAACAGAGAGTGGTGGTGGGTGGGGAGCACTCACTCCCAAGGGTAATGACGAGCGGTGTTCCACAGGGCTCGATGTTGGGACCAGTGTTGTTTGGGATATTCATTGCAGACATATCACTAGACATCAAGAGCAAGATCAGTCTGTTTGCTGATGATACCAAGGTAAGAACAGTGGTGGTGACCTAGGGGATGGCAGGGTTGCAGGATGATCTGGCATAGCTTGAAACCTGGTCAGACACCTGACAACTGGGGTTTAATGCCAAAAGTGCAAGGTGCTGCTATTTTGAGATGAAGAGCCAAGGAGGAGTTACCAGCTGGGGGGGAATGCAGCTAGCCCAGACAGAGAAGGAGAAGGATCTGGGGGTGCTCATTACAGGGTCAATGAACATTTCGGCACTATGTAGAAAGGCAGTTGCAAAATGCTGGGTTGCACTGCAAGGGGTATTTCCTCAAGGAGGAAGGAGATGATTCTACCACTGTATAGGTCATTGGTTAGACCATATCTGGAGTACTGCGTGCATACCAGCACCTGTATCTGAAGAGGGACATTAGGTTACTGAGGCGAGCGCAGGGCAACAAAGATGATCAAGGGGCTGGGGACTTATCATATGAGAGGAGGTTGAGGAATTGAACATGTACTTGCTGGAGGAGAGGAGGGACAGGGGGACATAATTTAAACCTTTAAGTACATGAAAGGAATAAGCAAGATGGGTACAGAGGGGCTGTTCAAAGTAAGGGAGGGGATGGACACCGGGGGCCATGATATGGGGAGGGAAGAAGGTTCAAGAGGGAGATGAGGATACACTTTTTGACAGAGAGGGTAGTAGATGGGTGGAATGCGTTACTTGCAGAAGTAGTATCCAGTAGAACAGTGAATTGCTTCAAAGGGGATGGGACAGGACAAGGGGAGGGTCAATGTAGGGAAGGATGGAAGGAGGCAGCTGCTGAATGAGGGGTGCTAGCTGCACATTCGAGCAGACTTGATAGACCTCTAGGCCTTTATCTGCTGGCAAATGTCATATGTTCTAATGAGTTCACTGTTGTCACATCAGATACACTTTCTGCGGCATGCACCTGCTCCTCTAGTGCTTGATGCTTACTGCACTCAATCTGTCATCCTGTGCTGTCTTGCCCCATGTGTACCTGTCTCACCTGCCACACCACATTCCAGTGCCCCAGGGTGGCCTTAATAGTTTGCTACAGGTGCACTGCATGTTGCACTCCCTTCTGTGGCCTCAGGCTTGCCTGGCAGCATGCCAGCTGGCTGTTGTACCTCCACCTCTGGCAGTCTACGACCATTAATATTGCATCTTTGTGTTCCATGTGTGCATCTGCACCTTCCCACCACTGTGGTGCCTGCATGGCTGACATGTGTTGAGGTCCATTGTGTGGTCCTGCAGACTGCCCTACCTCTGGTCCACTGTTCTGCTGTGACAGTACTGCTATGGGTGTTGGGGCTTCAATTTCACCTAGCTATGGCTCCTGACCTCAGTGCACTGTGCTGTCCCTGCTGTGCCACCATGCACCACCGTTGACACACTTCGTGGCAACCTGCACATTGGACATAGCTGCCCAGTCCACATCCCATGCACAGCGTCCTTGGAGATTGCTTCATTTGTGCACCCACCAGTCAACCTCATGCCCCCAATGTAGTACTCCACTGCAAGTGTGGCAGCCACATATGGCCATATGTCCTGTGACATTCTGTAGCTCCTCAATGGGTCACCTGTGACAATCGCTTTGTTCCCTGCTGGTTGCTACATTGGGGAGGAGGGGGTTGCTATGTGTGCTATGCCCACCATGTCCGCCCAATTCACTTACTGCATAATGTTTCTCCTCTTAGGTGTCAACAGACCATGCCTTGCCCACAGGTGCACAGAAGACCTAGAGGATCAAGATGACCTTATGCGATGTTTGATAAGGCTGCAAAGGGTCATGATAAGGCACCAGTCCTGCTATTTTCAATGGCTCATGTGGCTCCTCCGCCAAACAGATAAGCATACTGTAGCTACCCATCACCCCCACCTGCACCCTGAGGACCTCCCATTCATGTTCCTGAATTCCTCCTACCTTCCTATATCCCCTTCCATTTTCACTTTTTACCTACTCTCATCCTTTGTACATAGTTCACTTGTTTCTTGTTGCTGTTTTTGGATTACTATTTTTCATAGTAAATAATTTAGTTTTTGTAACCTCCTGTGTCCTGTTTTCTTTATTTGGTGCTGTATTTTCATTGTCCTGTGACTTGCTGGGTGCCCTCCTGCCCACCTGCTACCACCCTGGTGGTCCTGCAGGATGTCTGTCCACCTGTGCTGATTCACATGTTGTAGGTGTGCTGGCTTGTTGATCATCACAGTTTGTCCCACAAGTGTCCCCTGCACATCTCTTGTTCAGCACGGATGATGACCTGGCTGTTCATGTCCATTGCTGTCCTGCCCTTTGGACTAATACCCTCATCTATGGCTAGCTATGTCAGCCTCTGTGCAGGTCATGTCTGCTGTGGAATCAAACCCAGGTTTTCTGTGTTCATGTAGGCGTTCTGGCTTTCTGTCCCGTGTCCCTATGCAGTCTGCCATTTGGTGTGCTGGACCTGCTCCATGTCAGAGCTCAAAGTGTCATACCCTTGTGTACTGGACTACTGTGGCGGTTTGCACTGCCCATCTGCTATATTCTGAGCAGGGCAATCTTTGCACTACACTCTGGGCAGTGCACTGCTCACCTGCAGCATATATTCAAAGGTGTTTGTGCATGCGTTTTGCCTTTGAATATGGTGCAATGGCCATACGCAGAAGAATAAACTGCCATGCAGTGCAAATTTGCATGTGGGCAGTTTTTCAACGTTAGGCCCATGATGTGAAATGTTAATTCTGAAGTAAATTCTAATCTTACTAAATGAAGAAACAATATCTTCCTTAGCTGACTCTGGTCTCTGTCTGACCTGTGCTACCAACATATTTATAGAGCATGAAGCAAGTTAATAACAATTCTGAACTCATTCTAATGCAAAATCCTAGTAACAAAAGTTAAAAAAATTTTATGGATCTTTTTTCCACTCAATTATGTGGGATTAGCAAGGGAAGATAGCCAATTACTGTATCTGGACTGGGTGCTCAAAACCAAAATAAATTATACCTAGTTTCTAGTAACCACAATACATTATCTTCATGAATAAGCACAATATCACTGCCATCTTCAAAGCTGAAATTTGTAGCACTGCCCTAACATGTGCCTTTCCTTATAGGTTAATTTTGAGGGCATATCCCTGGCTTTTGACTATGATTTATGCCACTGATGAGATAAACCATAATCCTTACCTGTTACCAAACATTACTGTTGGATACAGGATGTACGACTCTTGCTGTGTGGAAGCAATAGCACTAAAGGGCACCATGTGGCTACTATCAGGACAAGATAAAGCAGTTCCTAATTACCACTGTCATTCTCAGCCACTAGCTGCAGCCATTATTGGAGACACACTGTCTGTGACATCACTTCCCATGGCCAGAATTCTAGGGCTCTACAAATTTCCTCAGGTAAGAGGTTCGCTATCCATGGGCACATCTTTTCTGGTTCTAATTAGAACTGGTGCAAATTAGACATTCCACATGTCCTAAAAGATTCTTGTTTCCAAACATTATTTTTATACATATCAATTTACACATAATTTGCATTTTTATTTAGTGATCATTACGCATTTTCAGTTTAAAACTCTACAATTTTTAGGGGTTGCAGAGAAGGCCTTTTATTTACAGTTTTGTCTGAGAACAGCACACTGAGCTGAAGCTCATTTCCAGGTGATCCCAGCAGCACTGGGAGGCTATGTAACTTGCTCAGGTTCACATGACAGTGGAGGTTGTGGGAATCAAACCCAGGTTGCTGGGAATCAAGTTCAAGTTCATTGCTCTAACCTCAAAGCTATGTAGTCAGCCCTCTTACAAGGTATCCAGCACAGGGAGGCTATGTGACTTGCTCAGGTTCACACAACCATGGAGGCTGTGGGAATCAAACCCAGGTTTGCTAGGGGCACCAAGTTCATTCATAGCTCATTGCTGTAGCCTAAAAGCTAAGCAGCCAGCGCCCTTACAAGGTATCCTAGAATTCAAAACAACATCTGGAGAAAATAAACATCCTCACATACTTTAATTAGCACATGTTTGCACAGCGTGCTTGTTCAAATCTGCTTATGAAGCGTGGGGGAGACATAAGGGACCTAGAGTTCCTTCTGGTCTTGACTGACTATGCTGCAATGTAATGTTACTTTATGGGTTGCATCCTACTTCAGTATAGAGAATTGATTTCCACTCACCCAGACTTCATTGAAATTGATTTTTATTATTATAGATCATGGAAGTGTCATGTGATGCTCCCTGACCAATCACAGTGCATCCTTCAGTTGCACATGAGGTACTCTTATTGTTCGTAAGAGTACCTAATGACCTCATGTTCTCACATGAACCGGCATCTCAAATACCACTGCAGAAACGGACTGCAAAAAGTTTTGTTTTCATGGCTGCATTGGACATAGCTTTGCAGACATCTTGCGATGACTAAAGAGAAGAGGAGCATACTGGTATACCAGTGGAGGTGAACGGCAATAACTGCATTCACAGCACTATTTTGTCCATCTGTCCTGGTGAAACATGGCACTGTCCCCATGTCCAAGATGGCTGGAGTTCTCTGTGCATGGCCAATAACTGTACATGTGCACTGAACTCTGGGGCACAGAAGCACAGTCTTCCATGTCCAAGATGGCCACTGGAGCCCCATGCACATGTGATGGTCATCGTGCATGTGCAGAGAACTCTAGCATCCATATTGGACATGGCAGACTGTGCCATCATGCCCCCCTCCCAGAGTTCAGTGCACATGCATGAGTGGTTGTGTATGAGCAGAAAACTTCTGTGGCCATCTTGGACACTGTGGACAGTGCTGTGTTCCTCCATGACCCCAGATACAGCTGCACCAGCTCTGTTCAGAGTTTGTTTTTTAATGTGTTGTGATCTATAAGTTTATACAGGCACTAGGAGGGCCTCTTATGAATATAAGAGTGTTGCCTCTTGCAACCTTAGGGCACCAGAACTGCTCACCTTTGGTTCTCAATTCTCTTGCTCTAAGAATGTGTAAGGCAACACTCTTATAGCCATAAGAGGCCCTCCTAGTGCCCCTAAAAACATATACAAGACTCGGGTATAGTCAGCCTGCTGGTTCAGCAGTAGGGTACTGCTTGCATCACCAATGAATCCAGGTTCACAACCATCTGGGGAAAGAGGAATGAGCATCTACAGGACTGCACTCTTCCCCAGGAGTGGGGATGGGGTTGCAGAGCCCAGAACCCATGTATCCCTAGTGAAGGCTAGAAGACAGACAGCTTAGCACCCCATGCTGTGGCAGAGAAGCTGCAGCCATCGACAGATGGTATGCGGGAAGCATTATCATGCATCATGATGGCATTGCATGCCTGCTCCTCCAGTGGTGAAATGGTGACTCCAGCCGCCCACGGGCACTGCACCCAACGGCCCAGGCCCAGCCACCAAGTGGATCTATTTCACGGCAGGGGTTGGAGAACTGCACTGAGGGAGTAAGCCCATTGGGAACAAGTGGTAGGCAATTCCTAGTAGAAGTCATGGCAGTGGGGCTGAGGCAGCCAGCAAGGATGGGAGCAGCTCGGAAGAAGGGGGATAAAAAGAATTGAAAAAAAAAAGAATCTGGTAAAAGTGACTTAGTTGACAGCATGGCTCATGCCAACCTTTCACATCAGCACAGATTGTATGGTGCTGTCAGAAAATTATAAAACACTGGCATTAGCTATGCTTGGAAGTTATCCAGACTCTGCTGGGGGCCAGGCATATGCCAGGCTCTGCAACCCATCACTCCTCCTAGAGGAGGAGGAGGAGGAGAGCAGTCCTGTGGATGCCCAATCCTCCTGCCCCTGCTGACCCTCGGACAACCCCAGCTTGTTCCCAATTCCCAAACTCAGGTCACTGGTGCCACAAGTGATAGGGCTGCCAATGTGCTGGTAGGCTGACCCTAACCAGACTCTTTTAATAAAAGTAAATTTCAACAAAATCAGTGTGAGTGGAAGTCAAAGCTCTATTCTGCAGTAGAATTCATTAGGCTTTGGAATAGTCTCCTCTCCTTTCTTATTTTGTTTTTATTTTAAGGAGCGTGGCCAAACGGAGGGTCTACGTTATGGGTTGCACCCATGAATTATATTTCTGCCCTGTGGCTATGGTAAATGTTGATACAGTGCACTCCCAGGAATTTAAATAGAAAAGAGGGACAAGATAGAAATATATTGTGTCCCAACTCATTTTTTTACAGGTACTGTAATTAAAATACTTGCAACAGGCATGAGCCTAAAGGAAAATATTAATGGCATAAATGTGGCAGATGAAAAAATAACATTGTTATTTTTGCTGAATATGAGGATATGTAAACATAACTGAACGCAATAGTTGGAGAATTTGTTAAAAAGTATTCCTGAGTATTGGAATGTCTCATGTTATCAGATAAGCATAACCGAAACATGAGATGATCTATGGTGTGGTGAATGAAACTCTGCTGAAACAGTAATTTGGAGTGGAGACATATGTTTGTTTTCTAAGACATTTGGGAATTTGCACGGCCCAAAAGCAAAGTGATGTGCAGGGGCAAAACTGTGTCAGTAAGGAGGTGAAACTTGACGTTTACACATGAAACATTTTCCTAATTTCACTGAGTTAATCTGCCATGCTATGCCCAAATTGGCCCCCTCCCCAGAAAAAAAAACCTCCACAAAATGTGAAGTTTGAACTCCATTGGCAGAGTTTGGCAACTCCACCAGCAGAGTTCAAACTCCACATTTTGTAGATTTTTTGTTCTAGTGTCCAGTGGTCACCCCCGCCAATTGCTGCCCCAGGTACAATGAAACTCACTGGTGTCTAGTGCCCCCCCCCCACTGATTGCCACCTGATATTAAAGTATTTCCTGGTGTCTAGTTGCCCCCAATTTGCCTGATCACCTGCCTGATATTAAATACATTTATCCAATCACTGGTGGCTAGCGTCCTTCCCCCACCCAAACCCATGTTTCATATTGTAAAAAGTATTTCCTGGTGTCTAATGGACCCCCACTTTGCAGATCACTGGCACAATGTAAAATAAAGTTTCTCAATCTGGTAGCTAGCAGTACCTCCCACCAGAACCCGTTCCCGTAGTGTAAAGTATTCCTTGGTGTCTAGTGGCCCCTCATCCCAGCAGGTAGTGCTCCGCCACCCCACTCCCCCACCTGGACCCTGGAGGGC
This sequence comes from Neoceratodus forsteri, assembly GCA_016271365.2. Taxonomy (NCBI): domain Eukaryota; kingdom Metazoa; phylum Chordata; order Ceratodontiformes; family Ceratodontidae; genus Neoceratodus; species Neoceratodus forsteri. The sequence continues at coordinate 154,170,766 of CM057449.1, read as the reverse complement.
CTAAAACAGCAGAGAGGACAGTAAACAGATTTCTTACAGCTCAGACTCTGATATTAGTGAGGTCGGAGAGACAGGTTTTCTCTTGGATCAAGTAAGCGTAAGTATAGTATTTCTTTCTTTCTATTTTTATATGTACTTCATGCTCCTCTGCCCCTAGCCCCCCTTCTGACTAACCTCCCAGTCCCATCACCCTGGTATCACGAGACTTACCCCTGCCCAGTTGCCAGGTGCAGAGCCTGTGAGAGGTTGGTTATCATCCACAGCCGGAGGTGTTTTTCCTCCATTTTCTCCCTTCCCATTGCTGGAGTGCACATGCAGGATGGTGCACATGGAGGCATGCGCGCATCTTCAGAAGTCCTGCAGCACCCTCCCTTCATCTAGCCCCTCTGCCCCACACTACCCTCCGGCCTCCACCTGTGGATAGTCATACGGCAGAAGGTTCAGTTCACCCTCACTGAGAGAGGAGAGCTGTACTCCAGATGCTTGATCCTTTCTCTCCCCTGCCAACCCCCAGTGACCATGCTGGTTCCTGAATGCAAGTCACCGGCATGGCACAAGGTATGGCATCCAGCACCTCAATGCTTAGCACCACCAGGCCAGCTTTGTAGTATTTATTTCTTAAGCACCCAATCCCAGAGGATCTGGGTGCTTTAGAAAAGAAAAAAGGCCAGCCCGTCAGCGCAGCGGTTGGATTTCCACTTGCAACACCGGCAACCTGGGTTCGGGAATGGACCCGGGTTGCTGGAGGGCCAGCCGGGGGGGGAGATGGCTTAAGCATCCCATGACTGCTCTCCATCTCCCAGGAGGGAGGGGGTCAGTGATCTGGTTTTGGGCAACCTCTGGTGGAGGCTGGGGGTAGGGCAGCATGTTGGGGCTCTATGCAGGAAGCATGATGGACATCAGCTCACGGCTAGACATCCTGGACGTCACACACCCAAGAGGAGGAAACCAGGAAATATGGCTCCCTGGCCAACTGGATGACGGTCTCTGGTCCCCTGCCAGCTCTAAGCCCCAGGACAACCTGGACCATCCCCAGCAGCACTAGGGCCAAGTTGTAGTGTGCTGGCCTGTCCCACCTGTGCCTTCTTCCCTGGGGGGAGGATCTGTCCAGTGAAGGGATCCACCAGGTTACTCGGGGGCTACAATGTGGGGTTGGTGGCTTCAAGGACAAGAACCGGAGGGTGCCCTAGGGACCCGAAGGAGTAGCAGCCAGGGGCATGGGAAGGGCATAAAAACAAAAAAAAAGAAACATAAAGACATACTATATATACAATATCAGTAATAGCATTAGATTGATAGTGACAGGCTCAAGATTCAGTAAATAAATATCAATAAAATAGCTATATATCAATAAAACAACCTATAGCTGGCTTCCAAAGGCATCTCTAAATAAATCAGCCTTCAGACCACACTTAAAAGCCTCCAACAATGGAGCCTCCTTCAACGATCTTGGCAGCGAAGTTCCACAGAGCCAGGTCAGCCACCTCAAATGCATGATCTACTGAGGTTTCAGCTGGACCCTGGGAACTCCAGGAGCCTGGGGAGGTGGAGGGAATGCACAGGGCAGACAGGAGACAGAGGTCACTCAGGTCAACCAGGCCCAACCTATAGGGCCATCTAGGTGATCAAGCCCAACTTGAAGGCAATCCTCCATCCTCACCGCAGCCAATGCAGGTCACACAGGACTGGGGTCACATGGCAGGACTTCAGGAGGCCTGTCAGCAACCTGGCTGCTGCATTCTGCACCAGCTGCAGGTGACAGAGAACCCCCCTACTGACCCTGAAGTATAGAGCATTACAGTAGTCCAGTCATGATGTAACCAAGATATGTACCAGTGAGGGCAGGTCACCAGGGGGAATGAAGGCCTTGATCCGGGTGATGTTCCTTAAGTGATAAAAGCCAGTGCAGATGATTGATGACACCTGTGCCTCAAGTGTTAATCCATCATCAAGGATGATGCCCAGATTTCTCACCTTAGTCGATGTCACCAACTAGGTGGGACCCAAAACAGCCCCATTCCCAATCCAGTAGCAACCACACAGGCTCGATCACTAATACCTCCATCTTGTTGGGGTTGAGTCTCAGCCATTTAGAGTACTTCTAGTCTTGGAACTTGGCCGGACAGTTGTTAAGCACCTCCACAGCGTCACTTGTCCTGAGAGAAGAAAAAGACACATACAGCTGGGTATCATCTACATAGCAGTGAAAACCCAAGCTGTAACATCTAATAATCTCACTCAGGCCAAGCATGTACACCATGAACAACATAGGCAACAGGATTGAACCCTGGGGGAAATTCACAAGGCAGGGGCTATGGGTAGAAGGAGAAGTTACCCATCACTACCAGTTGCATCCTGTTCATGAGAAAGGACTTAAACTAGTTGATGCCAATACCCATGAGTTCAGAAAACTCCCTATGATGATCTATTAGCACTATGTGGTTCACAGTGTCAAACACTGAGGAAAGATCAAGGAGCAAGAGAATTGACCAGTCTCCTCTATCTCTCACCCTCAGGAGATCATTTTGCACCCTAATGCTGTTTCAGTTCTATGCCATGATTGGCAGCCAGGCTAGAATGGCTCATAGATGTCATAGGCCACGAGGTGCAGATTGAGCTGTATGGCCACCACTTTCTCAACAACCTTCCCCAAAATGGGAGGTTGGAGATAGATCAATAATTCATCAAGACATCAAGGTTGAGAGATGGTTTCTTCAGGAGGGCTTCACCAATGCCACTTTCAAAGTGTTGGAAAAAACTCAAGTGCTGAACGCCAGACAATCTTAGTGAACACTGGACCAACGAAATTGACACATCCCATTAAGAGATGAATCAGGCCTGGGTCCACTTCACAAAAGTGGGCCACAGCTAGAGAGTGCCTCAATGACCTCTGCCACCCCCACTGGCCTATACTCACCCCAGACAATAGGAGTGCATCTGACTGTACAAGGCCCACTGCTGAGGTGCTGATCATGTTCCACTGGAGAGATCCTGGTCCTAATAGAGGACACCCTTTCAGAAAAGAACTGAACAAACTCCTTGCACTGAGTGACTGAAAATGCTCCTTTTGGCTGCAGACAGGCTGGATGAAGAGTAGCTCATTAACAGTCCGAAAGAACAGAACCAGTCTATTCCTCCCTGCAGCAATCTCCCTGGACATGAACTCTGCCTTCTTATGGTTGATCACCTTTTGATATTCACCATAGTGAAGTTTCCAAGCCAGTTTGTCCTAATCCGACCAAGTCCTCCTCCAGCAGTGCTCCAACTTCTGACCTCTGGTCTTCATCTCCTTACGAGCCCCATCAAACCACAGTGATCTAAATAGGAAGACCTGAGTCATATATGGATTGGTGCAACAGCATTGAGTGCCTTGGAGACATCACCTTTATAGGCTGCCACTGCCTTGCCCACACCCAACGACATGCAGCACCCACACTAGAAGTCCTGCACATTCCATTATAATGACCAGAGCAAAATCAAAACATCTAAATTTGAGAAAATGGATGAAGACAAGAAAAGGATAGCGAGGAGAGAGATACTGAATAAGTCAGATAAAATGATGCATCTAGTTCAGAAGGGCTTACATTTTGACTCATCAAGGTAGGTTGGTAAAGTTTATTGACTGATCATAAAATCAGTGATCATTACAATATAGGAAAATAAGAAAATATAAAACCAAGATATATAAGAATAGAAGGTTAAAATGATCAAAATGATAAAAGTAGACTTTCAAATATATTAGTAAAATATGTAAGTAATTGAAAATCCTAGACAATACAATAAATAACATTTAAAACCTAAACAATGCAATAACACAATAGAACAGTTAACAAGGTCCAAGAGATTTTAACTGTTTTCAGTGGGTTCCTGTTTCCTGTCAGTTCTTTGCCTGACTCTTTGAATAGTCTGTAAACAGTGTGCAACCCTTTTGATTATGAAGTTATCATCTGTGGTAAAGGGAATTGATAAAATCATGTCATAGTCTGCAGTTAGGAGAGAATTTATTATAGATTAGAAAATGGGCTTGAAAAATAAAGCATCATGATTGGCTGAAAGCCATGACCAGGCATGCATTTATTTTTCAATAAATCCAACAAAACGAAATGTATAGCGTGGTGCCCCATTACTTAGGATATCATTGGCATCCTGAATTTTCAAAGTGACCAGCTGCCATTTTTTTTCTTTCACTTAGCGGTGACTTTGCAGTTTGTCCCCCCCTCATCCCATTGGTCTCAGTTTACTTTAATACATGTAAAAAAAAAAAAAACTAAAGGCAAAAACTGCCTACATTTACAAAATAATACATAGTCAACCATAACAAGCTGATCTGATCTGCCAGACAAAGTCACGGCTCCCAGTCCTTCAAAAGCCAGCCAATGTAGTAATTATAGCAAGCCAGTTACACATGTCCACTTCTGCGGAGCGGAAGTTAAGGAATTCCACCACTGATCCTCACCCTGTTCACCCGATTTCTGAAACACTGAAAGGGTAGCTCTGCCAACTCCACCCCCAACTCAAAACAACATCAACATATACAAAAAATCCCTTTCTTGCTCTTTTCAAAGGTTTCTTTCTGTCTTTGCTGCCACCACAATTGAAACTACTGCCACCAATCCTCAAGCCGATTGTCCTGATAGTTCAAACCTCAAACTATAATCCCTGCTAAGAACCGTAGGTCAGCACTGCACACCAAAAAGTAAACAGAAAAAAAACTACCTGCTTTTCACAGTCTGAATCCTTTTTTTTTCTTTTCTGCTAGCACACTGTACCTCCCTGAATACAGTTCCTGTCTTTCCTTTCATCTGCAGCAATACATGGTGGCTCCCCACCGGAGCTGTCATACTCCTATCCAGAAGCTACAAATCATTAAAAAGGGAATATCATTATTTCGTTTGGATTGTGTACTCTGCTCTTGCTGTCCAGTAATGATCTCATGTAGAAACATTGCTACATGATACGTTATGCAGCATTTAATTTATTGGGCTATTTATTCCCAGTGCCAAGTTGCTGCTAAGTTAGGTTACCTTTTGAGTTAAAGTCAGGTTTTGCATGGAAATTTAAACCTAATGTTTATCATACCTTGTTCTGTACTTGTAGGTGTATGCTCACTTGTATAATGGTATGATTTTATATGATCCTATAATTTTTGTGTATGTTCTTTGATCTCTGTTCTGCCAATGTATTCTTTGTTTTTGTACCTGTTCTGTACTTGTACTCTCCTTGGTCGTGCCTGAAAGTATGTCTTGAATGTCTAGTGCACGTGCCAAGTAAACAAGGATTAATGAAATAATTAACTGCACTATTAAATTGTTTGAAATACCACTGTTCTGATGACAACATGCTGCCTGCAAGCTAAATATTAATCTTACATTACAATGTTTTATTTGTTTTTAACTTGTAATTGATAATGTACTATGTACTGATTAACTGTAGTTTGTATACTCATTGACAAATTACACCTATTAAATTGGGCTCATTTGCCCATAGACCTTCTTTGAATGAATTTCAAATTCAAATTACCCATCAGAGTCTGTTTAATACTTTTTCTCACTTGTTTGCCACCTCATAGCAAAAGAAATACCAAACCCCATTTTTTAAAAAGTGGAAGATCAAGAGTTCCTGTACGAGTGCACGTTTCTGAACATTTTTGGACACTCAGTTAAGAGACAGTCAAAGCACAGTATAAGCAGCAGAGAATCATGATTTAACATTAAACTACATACACAGCCTGACATTAGTAGTGCTACCATGCCACTATAATTAAGAAGCGTAACCAGCTATAACAGCACACTCTTAATTAAATAATCGTATTTATTTGTACTTGTTTTGCCAGTTAGGTTGTGTTTGGTAATTAATTTGGTACAGTACTTCTCCAAACAGTCAAAGTGCTTTGCAGAAAAAGTAGTAAACACAACAAAAGAAAAATAAAATAGCTAAAAATACAGTGGGAGGGAGGGGATGAAAACAGCGGGAGTGCACAAGTAATAGGGACAGGGAAGGTCTGTGCAAAGAGTAACATTTATTTATTTCAAGAGTTTCACCAGGAAAACATCCATTTTTAACAGGAAAACCAACTGAGCTAACAGCAATTTTCCAGATGTGTCCTGGCAATGTAGAGAGTACAGTAATAAGTTACATCAATGATGTTACAATTATAAATAGAATAATAGATAGAGGACTGTGCATTATTTATTTTTTTTATTTCATTTTGGTAACTGGGTAAGCCCACTAGAATTGGGGTCCCTTTCTCAGGGCGACCCAGAATTAATTACATGGAATCAATTGAATATAGTACATCAAACACAGAGTACAATTCAATTACGAGTCTATAATATCATCAAGAGTTTCTGGTGACATGTGAACCTCGAGAGTGAAGCTCAAGAGGTTCTAATGTCACCAGAAACTTGAGATAACATATAGCCAAAAATACTCAGTCCCCTATTTGTTAGTTGTTGTAATATATGGATTCAAGAAAGTTTCACTTTTTATGTTGGCTCGCGCTTGTGCACCAGACAACATGTTGCATTAGTAGCAGATTTGGAGGTGCGGTCACTGTTGGGCGAATGCAGGGCACGCATCAGTAGGTGCATCCCTCATTCCCCAATAAGCCTGCATGCCGGCACCACACCAGGAATACATAATGTGGTGAGCACGTCTAAGGAAAGGTCCGCTGCAATGCGAGCAAAGCTTGTCATACACAGCGGCACCTCCCGATGTGCTTTCCCTGGTGAAAAATTACATTTAACATGGTGGCACACTGCCTGCCAAGCAAGCCAACTTCGAGTGCCCAATCCCCTGTCGGCATGCCCTGACAAAAGGTATGTGTCAATGGGGGAGCCCACTCCCCGTCGGCATATTGCACCCCCCTGATTTGTTATGTGCAGAGGGGGGTGCCCAATCCCCCTCAGCTCTTGCCCCACCTTCGGTATGTGTCGACGGGGGTGCCCAGTCCCCTGTCAGCTACAGCATCCCCCAGAAACAGTTAGGTGGCATTCTGGAAGCCCACCCTAGCTTGCCAAATCCCCTGAAAAAGAAAAACCATCCTGCGATTTTATTTTGTTTGTTTTAACCCTGTGAAAGAAGGAAACGGTCCCTCACGGTCTCCCTGCCCCTTCCCACAACCCACGCCCACCCTCTGTGCACCCTGCCTCCTCACACCCCCCCCTCACCCTATACTTACCTCCGGAGTCTGGCGTGATGATCTTCGGTGGACCGGGAACACGTCTGCACTCTTGAAAGCCGACCGCGAACTGAAGAAATTCCAGTAAGCTGTATAATGGCATAAATAGTTTTTTTTCAACTTTGGTGCATTTTTGGGCATTTTTTGGAATTTTTACACCAAATTTTCAACATGGGGTTCTTGGGATCCCTCCTCATGAATTCAGTCACTGTCATGGCATTTTTTGGTCCCGAAAGGTGATTTTGTGGTCACTGCAAGGAATCACCTTTCAGGACTGAGTAACGAATCAACAGTGCCACTGTTCATGAGGGGGGCTCTCAAAAAGCCTATGTTGCAAATTTGGTGAAACAAATCCAAAAAATGGCTGTTTTATGAGCGTGCGTTGTGCTGTTTCTATGCATGCTCATAACTTTGTGAATTTGTAATATTTTCACTCCAGATTTTCAAAATTGGCATTTTTCCACACCTCCTTATGAACAGTACAGATATCATTTTACATATCCTGGCTGAAATGTGTTTTTGCATGTGCTGCACAGAATATCGCGGTTGCTGTGCGAAATCAGTTTTTGGGACAGTTTGAGAAAATGACAGTGACACTGTTCATGAGCAGAGGTCCTAAAATGCCTATGTTGAAAAGTTGGTGCCAAAAGTCCATAAAATGACTGTTACAAGTGTGCGGTGCACAGTTTCCATGCACCCTTGCAACTTTGCAAATTTTTGCAATATTTTCATGCCAGATTTTCAACACTGCCATTTTTTCACAATTCCTTATCAACAGTACAGCTGTCATTTTTCACAGGTCTGCCCAAAATGTGTTTCCACACTTGTGGCACACAATGGCATGGTTGCTGTGGGAAATCAACTTTTGGGACAGATTAACAAAATCACAGTGCCACTGTTCATGAGGGGAGGTCCCAAAATGCCTATGTTGAAAATGTGGCTAAAAAACTCCCAAAAATAATTGGGTCATGGATGTGTGTTGCGCAGTTTCTATGCATGCTCATAACCTCACCAATTTTTCATATTTTCACTCCAGATCTTCAATGTTACCATTTTTTGCACCTCCTCATGAACAATTCAATTGTCATTTTCCACATCCTGCCCAAAATGTGTTTTCATCCCTGTTTTGCCAAATGGCATAGCCACTGTGCAAAACCACCTTTTAACTAACAAACTGATTGTGTCGCTCTTCATGAGGTGGGGGTCACAAAAAGCCTATGTTGAAAATTTGGAGTGAAAATACCTACAAATGCCTACAACGTTAGGGTTTCCAACTGTAACACCCCACCCTGCAGAGACTGCCAGTTATCAGGGTGTCACTTGGGATCATTAGCTGTAATGCTCATGCCATTCCACCCCAACCCCCATCCTGCAGCCAGTGACAGGCATCGAGGAGTGCCTTGGAGTGTTCGGCCCTAACATTCACCCCATTCTCCTATACTGCACCTGTCTCAGCATATTTCCTTATGGAATGGGATAAGTATAAGGCCCAAGACCCCAAAGCACACCACAATACTTGTCAGTGTCTACAGGGTAGGGTGAGGCCCATTCTCCTATACTGCACCCGTCTCAGCATATGCCCTTATGAAATGGGGTAAGTATAAGGCCCAAAGACCCCAAAGCACACCACAACACTTGTCAGTGTCTACAGGGTAAGGTGAGGTAAAATGGTATGAGCATTATAGCTGATGCCCAAAGGCACACCCAGCGCCTGTCAGTCTCTGCAGGGTGGGGTGGGGTTGGCTTCCGTTCAATAATTCACTGCCATTCCTATTATGCATCTCTCTAACTCCTGCACTACCAATGCCAATGCCAGCGAGACAACATTTGGCATTGACAAATGCTTGTTTACTTTGTTGTAAAAACTATTGAACTCAACAGCCAGTTAGCCAGCAACTCAGGACTATAAAATGACATTCTAAATATTGTTGAAATAGATCCACTCCAGCTTCTTTTATTTTACTTAAAACATTTCTTTGTTTTATGTAAGGTTAAAAGAGCAAGAGAGTGAGATGTAAGCAGTAGGGGGCTACCAGAGAGAAAGAGAGAGAGAGAGAAGAGCTAGTGCCAAAATGCCCTGCATGACCATGTCTTTTTGTTTTAAAATTCATATGATATTTTTTGTTTTTTGTTCTGTGGGGGTTGAAAAGAGAGAGACAGACAGAGACAAAGACAGAGAGATGCAAGGAAGTGAGAGAGACTGGATGATTTGCGAGTCAGTGGCAAGTCGGCTTTTACTGTACATGATGGTTACAGTAAAGCCCACTAGCATTCAGCTGGACTGCTGGACTGCTGGAATGTGTGTAGGATGAGGAAACATTAGCAGATGCATTGATAGTAATATGGGATCTCACAATACTTTCAGTGGGTACCCAATGATAGCATTACAGGATCTCGTAATACTATCACTGGATTTGATCGACGGTATTATGGGGAGAAAAGCATATGAGTTTTAACAGTATTATTGTCGATATCCATATATTACAAAACAATAATAACTATAAAAAGTAAAAAGTACGTAGTAGACAACTAACAGGAAGCTCAAAGTACCGTAAGTTGTGCAAAACATAGCATAACCATAGCAACAGTTCTGCAAAGTGCAACTAGCAACAAGAGGAAGGAGAGAAGGGAGATGGCAAGTACAACTGGGGACTAGTCAGAGGGAAAATTGGATCAATAAACCAGGGCCGTAGGGTGATGGAGTGTACGGAGGGAGGAGCAGTGGGAGGAGCCTGAGATCAATGGCCACTGCAGGGGTGAGAAGTGAAGTCACAGAGGAAGAATTTTAGTGATATGGAAGAGGAAGTATTTCAACATAGAATGGGGCACATCCTGCAGCTGTATATCCCTTAGAAGAAGGGCTAAACTCGGGGAGAAATATGACAGAATGATAATGCATGAAGTGAAATATAGAGAACTTTCCATGAAGGCAGTCATGTCTACAGTACCAATGACTCTCATCATATAGTGCCTCATTAATTTGTAACCTCAGAACATGTTACATCACAATTGACCAATGAGGCAGCAGGACGCCTGACATGACATCTACTGTCTCATGGCCTCACTGTGTTAATCTGTAGGAACATTATACATATGAGGAATTAGAAAGACTAAATGGGAGTGGCTATTTATGGCTTCCATACAGTACGTAGTGCTATGTAGCTGGGAGGGGAGTTGCTGGCAGTCACAAAGGAAGAAAGAGACTTGGGCATCATCATCACCGATGACCTGAAATCATCCAAGCAGACCTCTAAAGCAGTAGGTAAGGATAGGGGGATGTTAGGGTGTATTAGTAGGGGTATCACAAGTCGTAAGAGGGAGGTAATAATCCCTCTTTACAAGACACTGGTTAGGCCCCATCTGGAGTACTGCGTGCAGTACTGGAGGCCACACCGTCACAAGGACATTAACCAAATTGAGGCAGTCCAGAGAAGGGCAACCAAAATAGTGCAGGAACTGCATCAGAAGACATATGAGAACAGATTAATGGAGCTCAATATGTATACCTTAGAGCAAAGGAAGGAGAGAGGTGATATGATCGAAACATTCAAACATCTTAAGGGCATTAACAAGGTGAAAGAGTCTAACATGTTTCAATATAAGAAAAATAGCAGGACAAAAGGACACAGCATGAGATTAAAGGGAGGCAGATTAAGCGGTAATGTGAGGAAGTTCTTTTTCACAGAAAGGGTGGTGGATGCATGGAACAGCCTACCTCAGGAAGTGGTGGCTATGAATAAGGTGTAGGGCTTCAAACAGTCATGGGATTGGCATAAGGGAGCAAGATGGGTATGACTAGATAGGCCACTGACAGCAAAGGACGATGGCACATTTATAAGGTAGCACATTTATAAGGTAGGAAAAGAAATGGGCAGACTGGATGGGCTTTTCGGTCCTTATCTGCCGTCAACTTCTATGTGTCTATGTTTCTGTGTTTCTATGTATTCTACTTACTATACCTTAGGAACACAAGATATGCTAGATAAAAAATAACAAGTCCATTATTCTTTTCTTCTGCCATCCAGGCAGCTTCAACGTTCAGTATCACGTGTGAAATACCTGTAGCATTATTATATGGGACTCACTAACAGTACGTGTCTGGACTTTGGCACTATGGACAACTGCCAGTAGGGGAAATCTCAGGGCACCCACAGCCAAGAGATCGTCATGGAGAAAATACTCTAGCAGCGAAAAAAAGCTACTGGCTATTTTTTTAACTCAGCTTTACTAGAAAAGCAGCATACAGAAACACAGTATTCATTATAATCAATCAAGCACTCTTAATTATCACATCTGTGGGTTGCAGTTACATTAGTCTAATGCACATCTTTTAACACTTGCATTCTGGATGTTACAATGCTACTTTAAATGGAGTTATGGTATGATGCATACCATATTATGCTGTTCTGCATCTTATTACTTTCTGGAGGTAACAAACTGAACTGTAATTTGTCAACAGTTTAAGGAAAATGAACAGTCTTAACCCTGCAGTCCTGTATGTTCAACTATGACAATATGCGATTCCTTGATGTCCCTTGGGTGCTCTGCCCCTCCACTTGGTCTAGCTCCACACCCCATGTCTCTATAAGCCTCCCCACTTGCCCCTTTCTGTTTAAGGTTGCACACTCCAGGTCTCCCCTCCCTCCACTCCCTCGGGATCTACAATGTTTGCCAATGCCCCCTCCTCCCAGCTCCCCCCAGTACTCTGCCAAATTGCCTATTAGGTCTCATGTTGTTCAACATTCAGTCTCAACATGGCAGTTATTCACTCCATGCAATATAGCTCTTCCACCCTTCTGACCCACATTTTATGTGTGGGAGGGGTTGATTTAAGCCGAGAGGCAGTATCACCTTCAGTGCTGCAGCACACAAAGCCAGCAAGAGGCCTTGTATTTTACTGCCCCCGTCTTGGGTGCCTGAGCCCTGAGCACCAAATGTTTAAACAAATGTGGGTTGTGCCTATCCCACATGCGAGACAGTGCATTATGCACTCTTCAATATTCCGTAATCAGTGGGCATTCCCAGAATATGTAGAAATAGGTTTCCAGTCACCCACAGCCTCTCCAGCAAAGACTACTGCTGCTTTGGTGAAAGTGCCTCTTTTTTTATGTTGATTGCGCACATGCGCAAGAAACATATTATGGCAGCTTGCCAGAAGCAGGCTGTGGATGCGTGGCACTGTTGTGGCCAATGCCCCCACAGCCTTTAAAGGCTTGGCCCACTTTCCCCAATGGGGTGGCATGCTGCTGCTGACACTAGTTAAGCCAGCATGCCACCACCTTGAAACATTTCAGCTGTTGCAATCAGGGACTGCCTCGTCATTGCAGTGTCAGCCATTCCACTGCAATGAGGAGCAACACGTCATTGCTGGGCGGAACGTTGGTATATAATATTGTTTGTGAACATGGCGGTGGCTTGCCGCCAGGTTCACAAACAATAATGAGCGCCCAGTGCCAAGGGGTGGCCAATCCCCGGCAGCTTGTGCTCCCCACAACAGTGTGTGTTGCGCCGGGGCCCCAATCCCCGTCAGCTGCAGTCCCCGCACGAGTTCCGGTTGCTGACAGAGGAACCCACTCCCCATCAGCATAATGGTCCCCCCCCACCAAAATGGTCAGTTTATGCTGAGGGGGTGCCCAATCCCCCTCGGCTCTAGTACCCCTCAACACTGAATATGCCCGTCAGCTACAGCCCCCCCCAGACATTCAGGTGGCATGCTGGGAGCCCACTCCAGTGTGCCCAATGCCCCTGTAAAGAAAAAAACATCCCACAATGTTTTTTTTTCCCCTTGTTTAAACCTGTAAAAAAGAAAACAGTCCCTTGCAGTCTCCCTGGCCCCTCCCACAACCCACGCCTACCCACTGCACACCCTGCCTCCCCACACACCCTCCTCACCCCATACTCACCTCTGGAGTCCAGTGCAACGATCTTCGGTGGACTGGGAACAGGTTTGCACTCAAAGCCGACCGTGAACTGAGGAAATGCCGGTAAGCTGTATAATGGCATAAATAGGGCTTTTTCAACTTTTTTGCATATCTCAGGCATTTTTGGGAATTTTGGCACCAAATTTTCCACATGGGATTATTGAGTCCCCTCCTCATGAATTCAGCCACTGTCATGGCATTACTCTGTCCAAAAAGGTAATTTCGTGGTCACTGCGTGGAATCACCTTTCGGGACTGATTAATGAAATGACAATGCCAGTGTTCATGAGGTGGACTTCTCAAAAAGTGTATGTTGCAAATTTGGTGGGAAAAATCCAAAAAATGACTGTTTTTCAAGCTTGCTGCGGATTTCTTTGTGGGCAGAAAAAGGCAGCAATGCACGAAGGGGCCCAGTACAAAAGGGCAGCCTGCAGTGGTGGGAGAAACAGAATGAGCGAATGAGAGAGGGGGAGTGAGCGAGCTCAACGGAGCTCTATCGTGACTGCTGCGGATTTCTTTGTGGGCAGAAAATGGCAGCAATGCAGGCAGGAGCCCAGTACAAAAGGGCAGCCTGCAGCGCCAGGAGAAACAGAATTAGCAAGTGAGACAGAGGGAGTGAGCGACCTCAATGGAGCTCTGTCAGAATAGCTGTGGATTTCTTTCTGGGCAGCAAAAGGTGCCAGCGTAGGCAGGAGCCCAGTATTAAAGGGCAGCCTGCAGCACTGGGAGAAACACAATGAGCGAGTGACAGAGGGGGAGTGAATGAGCTCAACAGAGCTCTATTGTGACTGCTGCGGATTTCTTTTTGGGTAGAAAAAGGCGGCAACGCAGGCAGGAGCCCAGTGCAAAAGGCCAGCCTGCAGCACTGGCAGAAATGGAATGAGTAAGTGAGAGAGGAGGAGTGAGCAAGCTCAACTGAGCTGTGTCAGGACTGCTGCAGATTTCTTTGTGGGCAGAAAAAGCTGCCAAAGCAGGCAGGAGCCCAGTACAAAGGGCAGCCTGCACGCTGGGAAACACAGAATGAGTGAGTGGGGGGGGAGTGAGTGAGCTCAATGGAGCTCTGTTGGGACTACTGCAGATTTCTTTGTGGGCAGAAAAAGCCACCAACAGAGGCAGGAGCCAAGTACAAAAGGGCAGCCTGCAGCACTGGGAGAAACAGAATGAGCGAGTGACAGAGGGGCAGTGAGCGAGCTCAATGGACCAAAGCAATCAACATTCGGCATTGACTAATGCTTGTTTTGTTTAGTTTTTGCTGACTGGGAAAGGAAGACTAGGTAATCCTGTCTATTTTCAGCCTTGTCCTGGGGGAGAGGGTAAAGGTACAGATGCAAATTGACATACAGAACCAGATTAGGCAGTTGGTGGTATTTTTTTTGTGAATGAGGGGAATTTGATCAGGAGTCAAGGGAAATTCCCCTACTGCATTGCTGGCAGTAGGGGTTGCTGCTTGTGATAGTCTGCAGTATGGCAGACAGTGCTCAACCTTCCATGGAGATAGACACTTTGCTTAGCGATGGTCTGGTGAATTCTACTACTCAGCCCGAGTCGGTTCAGCCCTGGGACGCAGTTCTTGCTACAAACTTACCTCAGGAGCTTGCTGGAGATTTGCGCAGTTTATGCCGTGCAGAGGGAGTTCTCGATGAGACTTTATTTTCGGAGATGTCCTTCGGAGAGAAGATTCTGGTTTCTGCACAAGCTTTATATCCTGAGAATGCTCCTGGGGGGCAGTGGTACTTCTTTTTTTCCATTTATACTTTTTTGCGCCCTCCTATCTCCGCCAGGCATCCACCCGGTCATGGACCACTGGGCTGCGGCAACCCCACATAAGCCATACTCCCGGGACCCCCTGGATTACCCCCAGGGCGGAGCGTGGCACCCATCCCCATTTTAGGTGCCACGAACAGCGAGATAGGTGGGAGTCGGCCTGGGGCTGATTGCAGCCCGAGGCGGGCATCATTAAGGCAGAGAGAGGTGGGCTGAGCATTTTCCCCTTTTTAGAGGGCGGAACATGCAATGATGGCAGCGTCCGTCCGCCCTCTTGGAAACCTTGCTGTCCCATATGCTGAGGTACTCCTGGCCTCCACCAGGTGTCCCCATGCATGGTGACATCCAGCCCTCCCGGAGAAGGAGAGCAGTCGTGGATGCTCGATCCTTCTCCCAGGCCAACCCCTCCGACCCCGAGCTCGTTCCCGAACCCAGGTCGCCAGCGGAAATCCAACCACTGCGCCGGTGGGCCGCCGGGGCAGCGGTACTTCTGTGGCAGCTCCTTTACACAAAACAGATGCCTGTCAGTCTCTGTACACTGAGGCTACCTCTGGGATGACTCATTCATCAGTTGCTTCTCGTGCTGGAATGCGGAAGTTGAGAGCCGCTGACATTGTCTTTCCTTCTGCCAACTGGAGCAAAGAATCGGTCTTAGCAGACACGGGCTGGATATTTCAGGATGGACATTGGTTCCATGACTCTGCATGGATGTCCTTCACGCCCGGATCGCCTTCTGTTTCTGGGACTTCGACAAACCAAAACGAACCAATGGCTACGGTTTCACAACCACCAGGTGAACACTTTAATTTTACTTCTACTACTGACAAGGACACTGATGCTGGGGAGGGGAATAACCTGCCTCACAATTGCCCCCCTCCTTCCCCTCGTTGGGATCAGTTCTGGAGTAGTCCCTGTTTTTCTGACTTATTTCGGCATAATAGGCATGAACAGGCCCCAGGCATAATGCTGTTCGCTTACGCTATAGAGGAGCCTTCAGGAACACCTGATAGATTCTACATTGCCCTGAGGCTTCTTAAAAACTCGAATGAACTTTCAGACCTCAGATATCTATGCCCTCATTAATATCAGAGGGAAGGACACATTTGATGTAAGTTTTAGGTCTTTTGCTGGCCTTGACAAGTTTTGGTAGAAATATGAGACTTTGAAAACCACTGCACTATGGACACCGTTTTGGGCGATTCCCATTACCAAACCCCTCTTTAAGACAGTTAACATTATGTTATGGAATGAAGGAGTTAATGTGTGAGGGATATAATTTATTGGTTGGAAAGCAAATGTACTGTGCTAGGTCCCCAGAACCCATCATTGATGGTGAAGGGATTTGGACTGGGAGTTGGAAATTCAAAATTAAATTACGCACAGTGGGGGATGATGTACAGCACATTCCGAATAGTTTTTTTTCTGGGTAAAGACAGGGGGGTTTGTTTTTATCCAGGTCAGCCTAAGGCCTGCTAAAATGTGGTAGTACCCACCATTTGAGCAGTGCTTGTGACAAAATTAAGTGTGCGCTTTGTGGGGAATTGGATCATGATAGTGGAACCTGCCGTAATATTTTCCACTGTAACCTCTGTGATGCACAAGGCCATGCCTACCATCAGTGTCCTTATGCAGGACAAAACAACCAAAGATGTTTAGAGAAGGAAACCTTGATCTCAGAGGCTCAAGATAGTTTCCGGCCTAGATCTGAGGATGATGGTACCTCCGAAGCAGGCCCTTCCACCTCAGCCCCTCCAGGTTCTCCAGAACCTCAGCCTCCTGCTTCAGATTCCAGCCCTGATGCACCTGCTGCTCAACAGTTTCCTGCAGCTACTGAGCCTTTGCAGACTGAAGTGGCTTCTATGCCCCCCCCAGCATCTGAGTTTCAGATGCCTCACCCCAAACGGGTCACAAGATCTTATGTTAAGAAGATTGCCCAGACTGCTACCATTTCCACACAGAATACCTTTCAGGTCCTCGGGATCAGGATGGTGACTCTGAATCAGTTGTTTCTGTTAAATCTGGGGCTGTTTCTGAAATGGAATCGATGATGAGGTGGTCCTGACTTATGGAGTCAAGAAAAATCTGGGCGTAAGCGTAAAAGGACAAAACCTAAATTACATCCCTGGCTTCTTTGACTTTGGTTTCCCTCAATACCTGCAGCATTAAAAATTTTAGGAAGCATTTGGGTTTTTTGTGTTTCTGTAAATTTCTAGCTGCAGACATTCTATTTTTGCAGGAGACCAGATTTTCTTCCATATTTGATGTTAATCAAACCAAAAATTATGGGTACATGGGCCTTCTTTTGGTCCTTTGAGTCAGATGCTGTAGATGGGGTCGGGATTGTCTTTTGCCACACTCAAGTTCAGGTCCTCCAGATAGTTGACATTATCCTGGTAGGGTGCTGCTTCTGGATTCTTTTGCAAGGATATCCCTGCACCTTATTAATATTTATGCTCCACAGGTCAAATCTGCTAGGATTGACCTGTTTCATGATAAAGAGCAATATCTTTTTCCCTAGGCACATCATCTGGGGGGCGATTTTAATTGTGGTCTGGATTTAAAATTTAAGGATCAGGTACAGCAGTAAGCTTGCTTTGATGCCCATGCTCTTCACAAACTCATCTTAAAACCCTCTGTATTAGATACATATAGGGTTTCATTCTGATTCTGGGCCTACTTATAGGCAGACAACTATGCTACCAGAATAGATTTTGTTTTTTCTTCCCGTCATTTAATACCTGTTAAGTTTTGTTTCACCCCTTGTGAGTTTTCTGACCATATGTTGTTGAAAGTTTTACTCTTTCACATATTCCTCCTCAATTCCCTGTGATACCCACATGATGGAAGTTGAATCCTGTATTGTTTGCTCAGGTTCAGTTTCAGACTGCTCTCCTGGAGGTGCTTGGACGCCAGCAGTCGGTGGCTGGGATCTATGATTTTTGGGTTGACTGGTGGGTGGCCACTAAAGTGGATTTAAGTGCTTTTCCTCTGTTTTTGATAAAAATCCATGGCTGTGGATTATATTACTTATTTAGGTCACAGGGACTAGCTTTATAAATTATTCTCCTTCCACTGCCTCAGATGTTCGAATTCAGGAGCAAATTTCCCTTCTCAAGATTAAAATGTGGCAATTTCAATATGGTAAGGCCTGTCATCTGCATGATGATTTATCCTATGGTCTTAAGTCCTCTCCTGTCTCCGACCCATTCTCAGCTTGTAAACAAGCATTGGAAAAAAAAACTTATGGATGGTCTTTTTGATTCTGAGGGTGTTCTAAAAACTACTGATGTTGACATGTTGCATATTGTTCAAGGTGTTTTACAGGACCAACAT
Source organism: Neoceratodus forsteri (assembly GCA_016271365.2). Classification (NCBI taxonomy): domain Eukaryota; kingdom Metazoa; phylum Chordata; order Ceratodontiformes; family Ceratodontidae; genus Neoceratodus; species Neoceratodus forsteri. Next base: position 154,152,569 of record CM057449.1, on the reverse strand, counting down.
GGGCTGGCCTTTCAGCCAATGGGTAATTGCAGTGATCTTTTTTCTTTCTCTCCCCCTGTGCTGAATCCTTAACAATCACAGGAGTGGGATCTACCTATCACTCAGGAAGAGGTCAGGTTGGAAATTACCCATTTGAAGACTGATATTTCCCCTGGACCACATAGTCTTATAAATGAATGTTATAAAAATTTTTTGGGATGATTTTAGCGGCATCCTGGCTCATGTTTATAATGAGATGTTAGCTACAGACACACTGCCCTCAGAGTTCTCTGCTGCTCTAACCATTTTTCTATTCAAGAAAGGGGTTAAACATGACATCGGCAATTGGAGGCCGATTAGTTTACTGAATACGGACTACAAGATTTTTTCTGCTATTCTGTGTCACAGGCTTCAACAAGTAGCCCCTTTCCTGATTCACCCAGTACAAACGTGTTCAATCCCTGGACAAAATATTCAGCAAAACCTAACACTTTTGCAGAATATTTGTGAATGCAGCCAACTGAGGAAACTTACGGGTATTTATTGTCACTGGACCAAGCAAAGGCCTTTGATAAAGTTTCACATGACTTTTGTTTCAAGTTTTCCACCAATACAGATTTTCCTTGAAATTTAGATCTTGGGTTTATCTATTATATGACAAGTCCAGAATTTATCCTTTGGTTAATGGATTATTAGGGGATGGAGTACATTTTTGTAGGGGTGTACGTCCTTTACTGAACACTTTTATATTGGACCCCTTGATTCGGGAACTCCTTCATCATCCAAACATTTTGGGCCTTACTCCCGTGTTAGAGGTTCCCCCTCAGGTACTGGCTATATATGCAGATGATATGTGTCTCATTTTATGCGACAAAGCCTCTGGTCTTATTGCCCCGGATACCTTGACTCAGTTCAATGCTATTTCTGGGACTACAATTAATTTTGGCAAAAAGTGCGGGGATTTATTTGGGGAGAGGCCTTTTGATTCCTCCATTGGGCAGATAACTATAACTCCTGGCCCTATAAAAATATTGGGGTGTTTTTTTGGAAGTGGGGATTTTGCTAACCTTAACTGGAAACCATGCATTGAATTGGATGAACGTAAGGTGCAATTATGGAAATCTTGGACTTTTTCCAAACATTATGGTCATAAAGAAATTTCTTCTCCCAATATTTTTGTATTTCAGTTCTGTATTTCCACTGCCTAAACAGTATGATACTCGTTTACATAGCATTTTCTTTGAAATGCTTTGGGAATCAGTTGAACCCAGTCAAGTGATTTTACCTATTTATGCATTAATGTAGGTGGCCTTAGCATGATCAATCCTTTACTTTTTAATTTTTATTTTTCTTAAATCTACTTTAAAGAGCCTCAGCAATACAAGTCTTATCCTTGGGATTTTTGGACATTCTATTTGATTAAGGATTTTTGGCTGATGGTCTACTGAAGCTCTATCATTAAGTCAAATTTGGGTGTCCCTTCGTTCATTGTTTGACAGCTGCTAAAATATGAACATGGAAACTGCTCAATCCGTGGTTCACCGACTTTCCAGAAAGACCTTGTATGTAGAGATCATGACTAGGCATTTTTAATTTCTGTTGATTTTCCGAGATGTTTCCCCTTTAAAACTCATCTGGCCTTACAAGTCCTTACTGATAAATGTATCCCTGCTAAGATGTGGGATGTGACTTGGCTTAGCTGCCATGGGAGATTGGAGATTAAAGAAAATCTGAAACATAAAGCTGTTACTGGGCGACAATGTATTCGCCTTGAATGTATAGGGTTAGAGGAATCCATGGAACATTTCTTTATTTCCTGCCATTATGCCAAACTTTTTTGGGCAACTCTGATCTCTAAGTGGGGCTGGGGTGGTTCTAGATATGTTTCTTATGAATGCTTGGTGCTTGGGGATTATTCGGTTTTTTTTTCACAGTATTATTCCAGCACACTGAATATAATTTCCGCCTGTATTAAATTCTATATGTGGCAAGCACAATGTCAATTTTCCTTACAGCATACTTATACCTTGCCTTCAGTTTTGCTTACTCATATAGAATCAGTGCTACTGACAGAAAACATTTGAAATGGGACTTCTGCCGACTCATAAGTTTCATGAATACTGGAAACATGTTTATTGGCTTTGAAATGTTTTGTGGATCCGACAGCATTAGCCATGTTATTTTTTCTTCTTCTTTTCAGTATCTCTTTTAATTTATTCTGACTTGTAGAGTCTCCTTGTTATCCTTTTTTTTGAGAATGTATTATTTTTTTGTTTGTTTGTTTCTACTTTTGATTTGTTTTGTGACACATGTACTGATGTTTTTATTTCTTATAATAAATAATTCCCCTATTGTTCTGCAGAGATGGCCCTCACACTTGACATTGGAGAGTGCGGATGTGCGGGAGGCAGGAGAGTGGGTCTCCTCCCCTATCTCTGAAAACCCAGAGACTGCAGTAAAGATGGGGTTACTTTTTCACCCCTATCTACAGTGGTTTTGAATGGAAGCTATAGCCAGAATTCGATTAATCTCGGACCAGAGGTCCAAATGGAAGTGAAGGTTGTTTCAGAAAATATTATATATTCAGATGAGAACCTTCGGATTGATCAGGAGCCTGATGGAATTATGGATGCTGCGATTTCCCAAGCTAGGAAGCAGACACACGATGGACCTGAACGTAAAATTCTGGAGGCAGAAGAACTACTGAAACAGGCACTGGATGAAAAAAAAAAGCCCAATTGCTAAAACAAATTGCAGACAAAGAAAAAAAGTACCTGGAAGCTGCACAGCAGATGCGAATAGCTGCCACACCTTGTTTTGTTCCAAACAGTGACGTGGCACAGGGAGTAGGCCTGAGAACTGACTTGCAGGAGAATTTGATCACCACGGAAGCTCTGCCTGGTGGAGCATTGCCACAAAGGAAAATGCTGAGTATGCCACCAAGAAAAACTGTGAAAAAAATGTTTTGAAATGCTTGCAACCCAGAAAGATACAGCTTGGTCAGCGGTGGCCGCTCTGAAAGACACGGACTGGGTGGAGGATACTGACGGCTCTTGGAAACCTGATCCATCAGACCTAGATGTTGTGTGCTTTGACAATACTGAAGTGACCGAAACAGGTAAACTTATTTCTTCTCCAAAACATTGTGAAACTAACTTAAGTACTGAGGTTAGAAATGTACAATTGGCTGAGCAGCTTACAGAGACAGTAGTAATTGATGAAATACAAGGGCCTGCTTCACAGATGCCAGGTACTTCCAAACAAGCTGATTTCACTCCTGTTACAACTGTTGATATTGATGTACGAAATGAGCCAGTTGTGAAAGATTTACTTTCTGCTTCTCACAGTAAAAAGGAAGGGCACGACATAAGAACTGATAAGATACCTTCACAAAAATTATTTGCACCAGAGTCACATATAGAGGAACAGACGATGGATGGAACCATGCCAGTGGAGTTAGGGGTTCAAACCTTGCAAGATACTAGTAAGAGACAGTTCTATAAACCTTGACTCAGGATGTCTGATTTATTTAAAAACAAAGGAGAGCCAGCACCATGGAAAATGAGATTAGAGTATTATACAAAGGAAGTTCAGATAATTCCCCAGATTGAGTGTATGTGGGAAGGACTTTGTTAAAACACTCGATGAAATATTATGCCTCAGAGGTCTTTGCATTGATACACATTGAGGAATATAACTACGATGTGAGCTTTAAGTCTGTAGAGGCATTGAACAGATTTTGGATCAAATACAATGCTTTAAAAAATACTCCTGAGAAGACACCTTTTCTTTCTATAGTAATCACTAAACCAGCAGTAAGAACAATAACCATCCTTTTAAAAATGAAGGAGTAAACGTAGCAGCTATTTTATTAAAAAAAGGCGTGAGGTTTTGTAACACCCCTCCCCCATTATTGACTCAGAACAGATTTGGACGGGAGGCTGGAGCATAAAATGCAAGCTGTTCATGTCTAATAATGGTATCATACACCCACCAGGCTGCTTTTATCTAGGAAGGGATAGGGGATCCCTTTTCTATCCGACCAGTCAAAGTCATGCCACAAATGTGTATCTTGACTTCATCTCAGCAACGCATATGACACCCGAAGATGCACACATTGTTTGGACACTAGTCATTTTGCTGCCTCCTGTGTGAACCTCTTTCGAAGCAATCCATGTGAAGAGAAGGGCCACTCATATCTTAGGTGTCCCTGGGCCTCACATAGTGGGGATGGCAGCTCCACACATGAAACATTGATCACGCAAGCACAGAAAAAGGGATGAGCAAAGGCTTCTGAAAAGAGAATACAAGAAATTCATAAAGAAAAAGAGAAGGAAAAAGAAAATGTGCAGGATAAAGAAGATGGCCTAGGAGAAGAAGCAAATGAAATACAAACACAAATGTCCAGTCAGAAATAAATGGAAAGAGGTTAATGTGGTACAACAGATGGAATCATTTGCGATGGATCTAACTACTGTACTGAAGTGTGCAAAGTAAATAATTTGGAACAAATTACTGTAGAATGGGATAGAGAAGCAATGGATGGTACAGACACTTCCACAGTAAATCTAGAAGCAAGTACTTTAGTGGGCCTGGGGTATTGTCCACCTCCCCCCACCAGTTGCAGAGCCTTCCTTTAAAACTGTCTCCTACAAAAACAGGCCCAGAGCAAAAACAGATAAACGACTGAATCTAAAGGGAAAGAAAGAAGGAAAGAAAGAAAGAAAGAAAGAAAGAAAGAAAGAAAGAAAGAAAGAAAGAAAGAAAGAAAGATTACAAATGAGAAACGTAAATGGACAACAGTAAACCAATGCAAAGCCCTACAAGCAGATCTGATGGGGGGAAATTCAGATGACGGTGAGAATGATATGGACCCTTGACTTCTTCCAAAGCTTCTTCAACTAAAGTTCATTCCTCAGGCCTGGAGGATTCAGGCCAAGGAGACAAGGTCAAAAAGAAATGGATGACAAGATCTCAGCAATAATGTTATAAGGATGTCTTCCATTTATTTATTTATTTATTTAATTTTTGTTGACCGGGTAAGTGCTCTAGACAAATCCTGCCTATTTTCAGGCACGACCCGGGGGAAGGGGATACAGATGAATGCCAACTGACCTTGAACCAGATTAAGCTGTTGGTATTTTTAGTGAATGAGGGGAAATTTGGCCAGGACACCGAGGAAATTCCCCAGCTCTTTTCGATAAATGCCATGGGATCTTTAACATCCACCTGCACTACCATCAATCCGGGCAGATGGGATCTCGGTTTAACGTCTCATCCGAAAGACAGCACCTCAGAAGTGCAGCACCCCTCTCATGCTGCACTACAGTGTCAGTACTGGGATATTAACCCAAGTTCCAGATGTGGGAACTGAACCCACAGCCCTCTGATCTCCCGGCCTCAGAGGCGAGTGTGCTGCCTACTGAGCCACTGACACTGCTATATTATTCCATATTATTCACTATACTGTGAATGGCGTCTCTCAGCACAATAACTCTAAAATGTGAACAGTATTCAAAACAGCAAAAGACCGCCTGACAGTCCTTACAGAACTTTTACAGTACAAAGAAGACATTGTTTGTTTACAGGCCACAAGAATCAAAACTCTATCAGAAGTGGCAAATGCAACTAAATTGTGGACTAAAGACGTTACTTTTTGGTCGCAAGGCCCTAAATTATGTGATGGGTTAGGGATTTTATTCCTTAACTCAAATCTAAAAGTGACACGACTGATTGACTTAGAACCAGTAGGAGTACTTATTTTAGATATTCAATATGGTATTGTTAAATTAAAACTAATCAACATATATGCTCCACAGAGCAAAACTAAAAAAATAGAATTATTTAAAAAAAAGTTCAACCGTATTTACATACAGCCAGGTTAGTCATTTAGGGTGGAGACTTCAACTGTGGTCTGCACCAATCAGACAGAGGGTTTCAAACAAACAAATTATATTGTGATACAAATACTTTAAATTATATTATCATAACATCTAATTTAAAAGATTCATACAGAACAGTACAGAAACAGGGAGGGTTTACATACATTACATAGATACATAGAAATTGTCAGTAGATAAGGACCGCTAGGCCCATCTAGTCTGCCAGTAAGCCCTATAATTGTATACAGTCACTGACCCTAAGTGATCAATGGCTTTTCATCACTTCCTCCCACCCAATGTTTCATTGTGCCTGTCTCAGGCATGTTTAAACACCTCCACTGTGCTTGCCCCCACCACTTCATGTGGCAGACTGTTTCAAGTGTCCACCACCCTCTTTGTGTAGGAAAAAAAGTCCTCATGTTGCCTCTTAATCTACTCCCTCCAATTTCATAGTGTGTCCCCTCATTCTGATATCTTTCTACATTGAAAAGATTCCCCATCTGCATCTTTTTTATGCCTTTGAAGTACTTGAAAGTTTCTATCATGTCCCGCCTTTCTCTCCTCTCCTCCAGTGAGTACATATTGAGAACTCTTAGTCTCGCCTCATATGTTTTGTGATGCAAGCCATGCACCATCTTTGTCATCCTTCTTTGGATTGTCTCCACCTTGTCTATGTCCTTACACATGTGTGGTCTCCAGTACTACATGCAGTACTCCAGGTGAGGCCTTACCAATGTTTTATACAATGGCATCACCACCACCCACCTCCTGCTAGTAATGCCTCTGCCTATGCACCCGAGCATGCCACTGGCCCTCCCTACAGCCTTTGCACATTGCTTTGATACCTTAAGGTCAGCAGATATGATGACTTCTAGGTCCCTCCCTGGATTGGATCTCATTTACCACCACCCTCTGTCTTCTATCCATCAGCCAGTTTCTAACCCAATGTATCACCTTATGCCCCATGTCCAGACTACTCATCTTGTTAACCAGCCTTCTGTGTCTGATGGTATCGAAGCTTAGCTGAAATCCAGGTAGGCAATGGTTATCGCCCTCTCTGATTCACTTCCTAGTCACCCAATCAAAAAAATCTATCAAATTTGTTTGACAAGACCTTCCTGCTGTGAATCTGTGTTGCCTCCGATCCTGGACATCATTGGATTCCAGGTGTGCCACTATCCCTTCTTTCAGCAGTGTCTCCATGATCTTCCCCACCACTGAAGTGAGGTTGACTGGCCTGTAGTTCCCTGCTTCCTCCCTACTGCCACTTTTGTGCAGTGCAACTATATGTGCCCTCCTCCAGTCCTCTGGAACCACGCCTGTGTTGAGTGACTTTGCGAACAGGGCAGCCAGAGGTGCAGCTAGTTCTCTTCTCAGCTCCCTTAATATCCTCGAGTGTATGTGGTCGGACCCCATGGCTTTATCTACCTTCAGCTTTGTCAGTTCCTCCAGACCTCTCTCCACTGTGAATAGACTGGTGTCCACTTCTCTCCTCCATTGCCTCTGCTCCCCAACTGTGGTCCTTGACCCTCTCCCTCCTTAGTGACTACTGAACAGAAGTATTTAGAAACATAGACTTTGTCGGCAGATAAGGACCACTTGGCCCAACCAGTCTGCCCATTTCCCTACCTATTGGATAAGTTGTAGATTCTAATTAACCAACAGCCTACTTCCTGCAACCCCCCACTATAATTGCCTTATGTCTGTCCCAGGGCTTTAGTTAATTCCAATTTGGAGTATTTGACTTCCAAAATAGGCAAAACTTCCAAAATAAAGAGGAAGGAAGTCAATGACTTTCAGATATAAAACCAAAAATTGGATGACTTCCAAAATTGCTAGCAGGGAAGTAAGAAATTATGGATTTTTCTGAAAGAAATTGTATTTCACCACTAATCTATTATATCAACAGCCATAAATTTGTCCATCCTAGAATACTGACTTTTAAAAGTAGGATCCTGGAAGTATTTTGACTTCCAAAACATTGGAATAACTTCTAGATTTCAAGTCCTTGAAGTTTTAGACTTCTGTTGAAACTAAATTAACCGAACCCCTGGTCTGTCCCATGTATGTTTGAATTCCCCCACTGTTTTAAACCTCACAACCTCTCCAGGAAGGCGGTTCCATGCGTCCACCACTCTCTCCATGAAAAACAATTTCCTCACATTACCCCTGAGCCGTCCCCCCTCTATCTTTAAATTGTGCCCCCTTGTTCTTACAAATCTCTTTTTCTGAAAGATGCTACCCTCCTGGACTTTGTTGATTCCCTTGAGGTACTTGAAAGTTTCTATCATGTCCCCCTGTCCCTCCTTTCATCAAGGGTGTACATATTAAGCTCTCTCAGTCTGTCTTCATATGGTTTCTGATGCAGACCCTGCACCATTTTACTTGCCCTCCTCTGGACTGCTTCCATCCTGTCTATGTCCTTGCGTAGATGAGGTCTCCAAAACTGCACACAGTACTCCAGATGGGGTCTCACCAACTGTCTGTACAGAGGGATAACCACTTCTCTTTTTCTACTTTTGATGCCCCTCCCTATGCATCCCAGTATTCCCCTGGCTCTCCTTACCAACTTCTCACATTGCTTACCCACCTTTGGGTCATCTGATATGACTATCCCCAGGTCCCTTTCCATTATTGTTGTTGTTAGTACCTCCCCTGCTATTGTGTACTCTTCTCCTGGGTTTTTATTTCCTATGTGCATTACTTTGCACTTCTTTGCATTGAATCTAAGTTGCCATATGTCTGAACATTCCTCCAACCTTGCCAAGTAGCTTCTCATCCTTTCTACCCCCCACTTGTGTATCAATTCTGTTACAGATCTTTGTGTCATTTGCAAAGAGGCATATATTTCCTTCAAGACCCTCTGCAATGTCACCTATAAAGACGTTAAAGAGGACTGGACCCAGTACTGAGCCCTGAAGTACTCCACTAATAACCGCCCTTTCTTCGGAAAGTGTTCCATTCACTATTACCTTCTGTGTCCTGTTGTGCAGCCAGTTTGCTACCCAGGCTACCACCCTGGGACCCACTCCCAGGCTGGCTAACTTGATTATTAATCTTTTGTGTGGGACTATGTCAAATGCCTTGCTAAAGTCTAGGTAGGCCATATCACAGCCCCTCCTGGTCTATTACTTTGGTCACCCAGTCAAAAATCAATTAGATTTGTCTGACATGACCTTCCTGCTGTAAATCCATGCTGCTTTGGGTCCTGTGCCCCGTTGGCCTCTAGGTACTCAACAGTTCTCTCTTTCAGAAGTGATTCCATCATTTCCCCACCACTGAGGTCAAACTAACTGGTCTGTAGTTTCCTGCTTCTGCCTTGCTCCCACTTTTGTGAAGGGGAATCACATCTGCCCTCCTCCAGTCCTCGGGTACCACCCCATCCTCCCATGATTTGCTAAAAAGTGTGGTCAGTGGTGTCACTAGGTCCTCCCTTAGTTCTTTTAATATTCTGGGGTGAATCCCATCAGGCCCCATTGCTTTGTCCACCTTGAGTTTTAGGAGTTCTTTCAGGACTCTTTCTTCTGTAAATTGACTGGTGTCAACCCCTCTACCCAGAGTGCTTCCATTGTTTGGTTTAGGTAACTCCTCCTCTTCTTCTTTTGTGAATACTGAGCAAAAGTATTCATTCATTATCTCTGCCTTTTCACTGTCTCCCTCTGCCCACCTCCCCTCTCCTTTGTTAATCTTCACTATCCCTCCCTTAACCTTTCTGTGCTCCCTAATGTACCTATAAAAGGTTTTATACCCCTTCTTAACTGAGTTGGCTATCTTTTTCTCAGTTTGGGCATTTGCTATTTGTTCAGTATTTCTGCTTTGTCTAGATCCCCTCCTTACACTGTCCCTCCTCACCTTTTTAGGGGTCAACACTCCACCAGAATTATTTTTTTCATCTCAAGCATTTTAGAGGTATCAACAGATAGAAACATAGAAACATAGAAGTTGACTGCAGATAAGGACCTCAAGGCCCATCCAGTCTGCCCATTTCTTTTTCTACCTTATAAATGTGCCATCGGCCTTTGCTCTGTCAGTGGCCTATCTATTCATAGTCATTTGTATTGCTCCCTTATGCCTATCCCATGCCTGTTTGAAGCCCTGCACTGTATTCATAGCCACCACTTCTTGTGGTAAGCCATTCCATGCATCCACCACCCTTTCTGTGAAAAAGAATTTCCTCACATTCCCCCTTAATTGGCCTCCCTCTAATCTCATGCTGTGTCCTCTTGTCCTGCTATTTTTCTTATATTTAAACATGTTAGACTCTTTCACCTTGTTTATGCCCTTAAGGTGTTTGAATGCCTCGATCATATCACCTCTCTCCCTCCTTTGCTCAAGGGTATTGAGCTCCGTTAATCTGTCCTCATATGTCTTCTGATGCAGTCCCTGCACCATTTTGGTTGCCCTTCTCTGGACTGCCTCAATTTGGTTAATGTCCTTGTGAAGGTGTGGCCTCCAATACTGCACGCGCAAGATAAACTACATGACATAGCCTTTTCAGACCCTAGAGCCCTTGAAATAGAAATAAAATGGGAAAATGTACCACCTTGTGGTAAAGGACCTTGGAAACCTAATGCAGATCTGTTAACATCAGAATATATTACTAAGCAATAGAAACAGTTATGGACTGCTCAGAAATCGGTCCTATGTATGTATGTATGACACGTATATGGAATGGTGGGAAGATTCTAAGAATAATTTCAGGTCTCTGTTCCAAAAATTGGCAAGAAAGTAAGTAAATAAAAAAGTAAAAGTTTATTTTTTTAAGCACCTTTCAAATACCAAGGCATTTTACAATAGGAAAAACAGACAAATTTATCAAGATAAACATACATTTAAAATCCAACAACCTTCATTAAAAAGTCTGATGAAACAAATAGGTTTTGAGCTCAGATTTAAAAGTCGACAAACATTAGACACATACCTCAATTAACTAAACTTATGAAAACAATTACATTTGTTAATATCTAAAACTGAAACTCTTAAACTAGATTACAGCAAACAAAAAATGGATGTTAAAAAGGAAATGTATAAATTGCAATACAATAGGGCCAAAACTCTTCAACAGGAACTTAGGTTTGGGATGGAAAGCAAAAAGCAGACTTATGACCCTTATAAAGACAGTCAGAAAAGGACAGATACAAATTAATTTTACAACCAGAAGATGACAATGGGAGGATGCAGAAAACAAAAGGTGAGATACTAGGGGTAGTAAACCATTATGTACTAAACACTTGTGGTACACCCCCAGAAATCTATAATTCCAAAAAATATTTAACACAAATACAGGTACCTCATCTAACAGTACAACAACAAAAAGATTTGGAAAAAACTATTTCTGAAGATGTTAAAATGATGGTATTAGCTTTAAAAAATAATACGGCCCCTGGAAGTGATGGACTTATCCCAAAATTTTATAAACAGTTTCTGATGGATTTTCTCCCAGAACTTACTTGTTTATTTAATTAAATTCTGGACTCAAATAAAATATCTAAATCTATGACAGAAGTTGATTTGATACTTTTGTATAAAAAGGGTAGTAAGAACCTACTCACAAACTGGAGGCCAATCAGTTTATTAAATACTGATTTTAAGATTCTTGGTAAAATTCTAGCTAGAAGGTTAGCTACAATTTTGGAAAACCTCATCAGTACTGCTCAGACTTGCTCTATTCTGAATAGAGGAATACATGATAATGTAATTTTTTTAAGAGAACTATTTCAAAATTATCAAGAAGGAAATGAAGAAGGATTTCTGCTGAGCCTCGATCAGCAGAAAGCCATCGATTCTCTCTCCCGTGAGTATATGTTTTTAACATTAAAGTCATTTGGAATTCCCAATCAGTTTATAGAATGGATTAAGTAAGGAATAAGACATGACGAGGTGTGGTTTATGGCTTGATAAGAGCACGCCCCAGGTGCGTAATGAGGCACGAGGTGCTTGCGCCGAGTGACTTTAGCACCTGGGAAGTGCTCTTATCAACCATAAACTCCACACTGAATTATTCCACTATAAAATGGCCCTTCCCAAGTAAAAATTTAATATATAAAAGAAAACGTTGTGAAAGTGAAAAGATGAGGAAAGAGAGTTTTTGAGTTAGAAAGATAAAGTAGTCCCCTCTATGTACTGTTAGCTTGTTCAGTAATAGATCCTCCCCGTCATCTTTCTGGCCAGGTTAAGTTGCTATTTCACATTCTCCCCACAAAAAAAAAAAAAATGAGACACACACACACACATACTGTATGTTTCTTTGTTGTCTGCAGAGGTTGCATTTTTAAATAATTTACTTTGGCAGCCAGATTCATTAGAGCAAATGTCAGCGACCTGTGCCCTATTCTGTGTTGTTACTTGGTACTCCCTTCGTTCCCAAGCTGCATGTTTTGTGTGGCTATTTAGTCATTTGTTTAAAATTTCTCTTCTTAAGTGATTTTTTTGTGTTATTTAAAGTAAACAGCTGGCTGCAGTGGGAGCGAACATGTCTCTCAGCAGCGCCGTACACAGACAGCGCTTGCTTCCTGGTTCTGAACAGTAAGGAAATTAATTTAAAATTAATAGCAGTGTGGTGCAGTTTTTGAATATCGGGACGTTAATACAAGTTTCAGCGTAGGGGAGCAGATCTGTTTTTTCTTTTTCTTGAGAGTATGTTGGTGCGACGGTCGCTGACCTGTTTGCGAGTGGGATGTAGCAGGATTTGAATTCTGTGTGAATCCATTCAGCGGCTTGATTGCGGTAGACTACATCGGCTACCAAGCAGCGCAGAAGAAGAGAACACAGGTCAGGATCTTGGCAATTACTGACAAAAAAAAACGAGTTGTTGGTGTGTTGGGGGGGGCGGTCCGCTAAGCGTCTGGCTTGACTAGGAGTGAATGTGTCACACAGCAGCTGCCTTACAGACCGATTTCTTGCATTGCCATTTTCAAACTGTAACTAGTATAAAAAAATAACTTGTTTAAGGTTTTTTTTTTTCTTTGCTGGCAGTAATATGCTGAGTCTTCTGATAGGCACTTGTCCCTTTACAGAATATCAAGAATGTGCGGGAGTCCACAGATCAAAGAAACGGTCCATGTATCCTGAATAGATTAGTTAGCGGGAGCAATGGCATGAACAGGCAGGGCAGTCAGCTGTTCACATAATTAAATGTTTGGGGTTTCTACAATGGGGAACCCTGCATATGCTGCCTTTTTTTCACAGAACTTGAAAGAAAACAGTTCTGTGTTTCCCCCCTCGTTTCTCTGCTGCTGCCACTGTGACCACTCTCCCGCTGCAGCTGTTCTGTCGAATGCTAGCTGAGGAGGCATAGCGGGAGACTGGTGGCATGCATTGATTTCCACATGTGCCATGTCTTGGTTGGCACAAGTAGTGCTGGTTGTTAGGATATGTCCTGATAAGGACATGGCTGGAAATGGATTCCAGCCAATCAGGATTCCAGATTTCCTTTGCCCATTTTATAAATGTTTATATCTCACAGCAACATTAACACCTAGAATTAATGGTTGGAAAGGGAACACCATACGAATAAATAGAGGTGTAAGGCAAGGATGCCCAATAAGCCCCCTATTGTATGTGTATTGCAAAGACACTTTGTTATGTACAATCATGAATAGGGAGCAAATAGAAGGGAGAAAAGTATTAGTGTCAAGTACCCCAGGAACAGCAATGCAGATGACGTGGTACTACTGGTAAAAAACACGACTAGTGAAGTAGAAATCATAAATCAACTAGAAGCATACTCAAAAGCTTCTGGGTACAAGATCAATATAAATAAAAGTTTAGGGATTCAGCTAGGAGGAGGGCCACTAGTATGGTCTAGTTATGCAGGAATAACTTTGACACAAGGGCCTATTTCAATTTTAGGAATTATGTTTGGAATTGGTGACTTGGCCCTCATGAATTAGAAAAGAAGATATTAGTTGCAGAAGGTCTGTCAAAATCATGGATCCATAGACAGATTTCCAAAAGGAAAATAATATTAATTAAAAATTTGTCCGTACCAATCATTTTATATGTAAGCTTTTTGTTTCCACCCCAGTACAAGTACAAGCAAGATTGTTTAGTATTTTCTTTTGCACACTTTGGGGGAGTCGATTGAATCCAATAAAAAGAGACACTATCTACAGGCCCATAAAGGAAGGAGGGATAGGTATGATTAACCCATTAGCTTTTTATTATAGTATGTTTTTGTACTACAATGTCATTGTACGGCACAATCAAGCTAGTAAATAATGGCAGGGAATAATAGAAGAATGGGTTAACATATGCAAAGCTGCTTGAGTCCAAGGAAAGAGCAGACTGCTGTCTACAACTAATGTGTACATGTAGAAACTATGTTCCAGAAATTAATAAGATGGAAAGTGCCTTATCATGTTGCATTGACTTGTACCAGACAAGGTATTTACAATTTAATTCTTCAGTCACACTGCCAAAGGTGATATTTCTACCTAATTGTCCAGCAAATCAAAAAGACATAGCAATATCTCAATTAACAAATAATCGAATACCTGCATTTTCATGGGATTTACTCTGGTTAACTAGACACAGTAAACTAAAAGTAAAAATAATAACAGACACAAGTCAGTAACTGAAATATATTGTCCAAGATGTGAATGTCAACAAATTCTGGAAACTCTAGAGTATCTCTTCCTTGAGTATGACTATGCTAAACAGCTGTGGGATGAAGTAGCACAAGGCTGGGATCTGCCTTGGTTTCGATGTCTAACATACAGTATATAGAACTGATTTTTAAAATATTTCATCAAAAATTAGCTATATTTCATATTAAGACCATACACGTGATATTGGCAATCCTAAAGTACTATATATGGCAAGCACTATGCAAATGGGTATTACAGCAGCAGTATATGACTGAAGAAATGTTTTTGAAAAATGTGAATACCTCTGTACAACAGGTATATGATGCAGATGCAAGAAAACTGCCAGGACACAAAGTACATCACTTATGGAAAGCATGTGATGGTAATTTACAGTAAAAAAAAAGTAGTAGCATATAAGTCAGGTGTTGGGAATACACAATAATGACTTGGGTGTATATTGCACTGTAAATAGTGTATAGATACTTGATTAGGATTGTTTTGTTTTGAATTGTACTACCTTTTTCCCCAATAAAATTCCCACACTGTTCAGGAGGTTTGGATGGCCAGTTCACGATGGAGTTTGACCTGTCTCGGTGCAAGAAAGGCTAGGAGCAGGTCTCCTTCCTTGCCTCAGATAATACAGAAACCAGCATGGAAGTTGATGGAGAATATGGTATGGCAACAGAAATAAGCATCTT
Organism: Neoceratodus forsteri; assembly: GCA_016271365.2. Classification (NCBI taxonomy): domain Eukaryota; kingdom Metazoa; phylum Chordata; order Ceratodontiformes; family Ceratodontidae; genus Neoceratodus; species Neoceratodus forsteri. Next base: position 154,137,422 of record CM057449.1, on the reverse strand, counting down.
ACCTAATGAAAATGTGCAGGATAGTTCACAGCAGCAGGCAGCTAACAGCATTTCACATAATGAGCAGCAGGATGGTGCACCGGAGGACAAGCAGTCTATGACGGAGGAATTGCAAAAAGTGTTCCAAGATGAAGACAGAAGGTTTGCGGCATAATGAGCCCTGTTGCAAGATTGCATTCAGATCAAAAGGAAGGACAGACAAACAGTGTATCAGGAAAATGGGTCTGGAATGGCAGTAGCAACCAGAGAGCTGAGTTCTGGGAAACTGACTGAGGATATCAATGGAAGCAGTCCGGTGACCCAGGGGGAGCTTGGGGAAGAAATGGAGATCTCCAAATACCAAGTAGCTGAAGACAGCACCACAGACAGTGTTGCTCAAACGGAGATGTGCACAGAAGCTAAAGGTACGGTAAAATTGGGAGAAACACCTGTAGTAGAACCTGTACAGGGTTGTTCAGCACCAGTAACTACTGAGCCCCAGCGAAATACTGAAAAGGCAGATTTGGGAGCTCCTACCCAGTCACTAGCTTCAGTGCAAGAACTGCTGGAAGCAAGGCCTGTTTTCCCAAAGGTCAGGTTTCATTTAGGGGTAGGCAAAGGAAAACCCCCTAAAAATCAAAGGAAACATTTAATGGTTCCATCGAGGCAAAATGGGGGTAGTATGGGACACAAAGCCTCTGAAGACCCTGTACAGGCAGGGGTCACTGCAAAAACACCTACATGGGTTACAACAGCCCTGGAAAAGGCTTCGTGGGTAAAGACCCTGGATGTAAGAGATGGGACGTGAATATCCCTGGAGCATCCACTACAATTCAGGCACAACCTCTGGCTTTGGTTGTCATGCAAGGGGCAACTTCCACACAAACCTCTAGTGTGGATTCTCAGATGCGGCCAGGTCAGCCCCCCCCCATATGACACACCTGGGTCACCACTGGTTTAATCACAGAAGCAAGGGCTCCTACACACAATTATGGACATGGAAGGGGATGTTTTGCCCCCCCCCAATGATGTCACAGGCTGCACTGACTCACAGGCAACAAACATCCCACAGTAGTCTATTACAGAGAAGGATCAAGCTACCTCCTTGCCTGAAACTTAGGCTGAGGAACAGAAGAGGATACCTGAGTCCCGCTCAGCACAACCAACAAATGTATGGCAATCTAATGTGCATGAATGTTTGTTTCCTGAGGCTGCAAGGTTAACTGCAGAACCCACCAAAAGACGGAATGCAGTTTGTTTAAAATACAGGGGAGGCATTTCTGATGTTCCAGACTGGCATTTTGTGGGTTGCTCATTGCTTAAGGATAGCATTAAATTCTTTGTCTATGTGGTCAATGCACTGATTCATATGCCAGGGGATGCAGTACTTGATATAAGCTTCAAACATCCGCTGGCATAGAGTGCTTTTGGAAACAGTACCAGCTTTTGAAAAACACCCCCTGTGGTGCCCTTTCATGGCCATTCCTTTCACAAAGCCCTCCTTTAAAAGGGTCATGGTGTTGTTCCGAAATGAGGGGGTTAACGTTGCTGATATTACCTTCTGGCTGAAACAAAAGTGCACTATCAATGGGTTCCCTGAACCCATCCTGGATGATGAACATTTCTGGACTGGAGGTTGGAGGTACAAAGTGACTTTAAAGCAAGTGAATGGGGTCGTACAACATATACGAATGTGCCAGCAGAAACAGACCACCCGGTCTATCTAAGTCTGCTCGAGTGTGCAGCTAGCACCTCTTGTTTGCAGCTGCTCCACCCCCTTCCCTTTGTCATCCCAGTGCCACCCCCTCCTCCCCCACCCTCACTCTCCCCTGTTCCCTGTCCCATGCCCTTTTAAAGCTGTTCACAGATTTACATGATACCACTCATTCAGGTAGTGCATTCCATTTTGCTACCACCCTCTCCATGAAATAGTGTCTCCTCATTTCCCTCCTAAATCATCCCCCCCTCTATTCTTAGCCCATGCTCTGGTGTCCCTCCCCCTCCTTAGCTTAAAGACCCCATCTGCTCACCCTTATTGATTCCCCTCAGATACTTGAATGTTTCTGTCATGTACCCCCTGTCCCTTCTATCCTCCAGGGTGTACATATTCAAGTCTCCCAGCCTGCTCACATAGTCTCTCCCCTCCATTCCACATATCATCTTCGTTGCCCTCCTCTGCACCCCCTTCAGTAGCCTGATATTACTCTTCAGGTATGGCCTCCAAAACTGCACACAATACTCCAAGTGCGGCCTTACCAGCAATCTGTAGGGGGGCAAAATCACCTCTCTTCGCCTGGACAAAAAAACCCTCACTATGCACCCCATCATTTTGTTGACTTTTGCAGCTGCTTTCCTGCACTGGGCAGTGTTGTTCATGTTACTTTTACCATTACATCTAGGTCCTTCTCCTCCTCAGTGATCCCCAGCTTAACCCCCCCCCAGCCAATATTCTTTCCTTGGGTTCTTCACCCCAAAGTTTATAACCTTACACTTCTTTGCATTGAACCTCAGCTGTTGCCTCTCTGACCACTCCTCTAGCTTGCTTAGGTCCCCTGCATTTGCTTCCATCCTTCCCCTCCATCTACCTGCTCCCATTTTGGTGTTGTCTGCGAACAGACTTACCTTGCTCACCACCCCATGAGCAATGTCTGATATGAAGAGCCCAAATAATATTGGTCCCAGCACAGAGCCCTGTGGCACCCACTCATCACTTTCCTTGGAGTTGAGAGCTCCCTCCCACCACCACCCATTGCGGCCTCCCATTCAGCTAGCTTGTAATCCAGTTTGTAATTTTGCCCCCTACACCAGTTAGCTTCCCCCCAAGCTGCCCATGAGGCACCAAATTGAAGGCCTTGCTGAAGTCTAGGTAAAGAACATCCACTTCATGACCCTTATACAGCTCATCTGTCACCCAGTCATAACATTGTATCAGGTTGGTTTGACAAGACTTGCCCGAAACAAACCCACGCCTCCTCACATCCTGAAGGCGGTTGTCCTGAAGGTATGATACCAGTCTTCCCTTTAGTATCTTTTCCATGAGTTTGCACACTATTGCACCTACCCAATTGTTTTCCTAGGCTGTGACAGAGGGGTAGTGTTCTATGCAGGCCAGCCCCAGACTTGTAATCACTGTGGGGACACTGAGCACCTCAGCAATGTATGCGATAAGCTGAAGTGTGGCTTGTGTGGCATATTGGGTCATAACAGTGCACAATGCACCAGTCACTTGTGGTGCAACCTGTGTGAGGAGCATGGTCATACAGATTGAACATGTAGCTGGGCATCACATAACAGCCTGGACTCAGAAGCACAGGCTGAGCAAGACGTATATGTTGCTCAGGCACAGAAGGAGAGACTGAAACTAATCACTGAGACTATTGGGAGTGCTTCCTCTGCTGGGAAGGAGCCCCCGGACTGGGTGTCCAGGAGCCCTGCTCCACCTGTTAGATCTGCCAAAGCTTCCCCCTCTCTCCTTCCTTCATCACCAGCCTCAGACCCAGTTGGGAATGCAGTTGGGCACCCTTCATGACCTGATCTGGTAGTAGCTGCTGGAGATCAAAAAGGCCCAACCCACCCCCCAATATGTGGCAGACATATCACAGTCTGTTGTTCAGTCCTGTTCCTCAGTCCAGAGCATGCCAACCCCTACATCCTCTAGAGGAGGATCATTTAAGATGATGACCAGATCAAAAGCAGCCCTACAACCACCTGCTCCTCAGGTGATTTCAGATGTGAGGGATCCTATTGACTCACATAACCCTTTTTCTGTTTTACAAACTGTGGACTAGGCAGAATCATCGGTAGCATCTTCTCAGCTGGATAGTGACATGGAAGTGGTCCAAGGAAATGCTAAAAAGTCTAACAAATGGAAAAAGAAAAAATGAATTGAACTACCATGTGGTTTTCTTGTATGTATTGGCTGTTCCTGTTTCTTTTCCTTAATGGCAAGCAACTATTACTAAAGGCAATGTGAATAGTATAAAGTTTGCTGCTGAAAGACAGGTCACTTTTTCTGTTTTGCATGACTTTGAGGGATATAGTTTTCTGGGACACCATCTTCATTCCATTACAGATATTAAGCTAGCACAAAAGGAGTGGAAGTAGTGGTCATCACAGTGGCCCATTGGAGAAGAGATGTGTTCAGGGCTGGGGATTCTCTTTTTTGGACAGGCGGTGAAGATTACCAGAGTGGTAAACATTTGCCCAGGCCATGCAATGGTTGTGGATATTCAGTATGCTGGTAAACCTTTCTACCTCATTAACACTTATGTCCCTCAAATTAAAGCTGAGAGAATTAAATTGTTTCACTTAATAGGGTCTTTCTGGCACACCTCTGGGTTAACCTTTTTCTGGGGGGTGACTTTAATTGTGGGTTGACAAAATGGGATTGTGGGAGGAAAACAGATAAGATATTCTGTGACACAAATCTGCTGAAACTTATTTTGCACCGTTCTGGGTTTCAGAAAGCATACAACATTGCAGGGATACCTCCTGTACACACCTTTTATAAAGGAACTTTGTCTACCCATGTAGAGTTTTGGTTCTTTCAGGATAGGACCCCTGTCAGTAGCATTAAGATACTTCCCATGAAGACCTCAGATCATGCTGCAGTACAGGCAGTAATTGACTTAACAAAACATGTCCAACCTGGTAGGGGGTATTGGAGGTTAAATACATCTTTATTGCAGGATGAATCTGTTAAAGCAGAGATTTTGAAACTATTCACTGCCTGTCAGTCAGTCAAGTGCTTATATGAGAGCCCAGTAGAATGGTGGGAAGACACCAAGATAGATTTAAAACAATTACTGATCTGGGTGTCTCAGAAGGTGGCTCAGTCAAAATACTGCAAATATGTGGGTCTTGGCCTTACGATTCTTGAAGCTCTTGACACAGATGAGGAGGCAGGTATGGACCTGAGTGGACAACTTTCTGAGGTAAAGCAAGAGATGTTTTCATATCAATATGACAGAGAACAGTCATTGCACTTGGAACAGAAGTTTGACATCCAGGGTTCTAGGTTTCACATGAATCCTTTGACAGTAATGTGGATAGATTGAAACAGAGAGTTATGATCTCCTTAAGGGAAGAGGCAGGACAACAGGTAACAGATATATCATACCTTCAGCAGGTAATGCAGCATTATGTTGAGCAGAAATTTAGGAGAGGGGGTGGTTCAGACCAAGGGGAATTTCCAGGAACTTTAGCCACTCTCCAAATTTCAGAACTGGACCAGTAGCATTTATGTGAGACCCTTCGAGCAGTTGAAATTAGGAATGCCATTAAGACCTTGACCAATGGGAAAGCCACTGGGAGTGATGGCATCCCAAATTAATTTTACAGACTGTTTTTCAGAACAGCTCTGTCCAATGTTACAGGATGTATTTGGTGCTCTCCCCAATTTAGGGAGATTAGGATCCAGTATGACAGAAGGGGTGATGTTCTTTTTATTTAAAAAGGGAGACCCCATGGAGATCAAGAATTGGAGGCCTTTAAGCTTATTGACCTCAGATTCTAAAATATTGGCTAAAATGATTAATAAACGGTTAGCAAGAGTTGCACGAACCATATTGCTGCAAGCAAAAACATGGGCCATTCCAGGTCATAATATTAATCAGAACCTAATGTACGTTAGGGAAGTAGTTGAACAAGGCTTACATATGACAGCGAACAGTGTATCAGTTAAAGCAAAAGGAAGCTGGGAAGGCAGACAGAACAGCAAAGGACCAAACCGAGGAAAAGATAGCCAAATCAGTTAAGAAGGGGGATAAAACCTTTTATAGGTACATCAGGGAGTGAAGGAAGACCAAGGGAGGGATAGTGAGGCTTAATAAGGGGGGGAGGGGGCAGAGGGTCACGGTGAAAAGGCAGAGATACTAAACAAATATTTTTGCTCAGTGTTCACAAATGAAGAGGGAGGTACCTAAACCAAACAATAGAAATACTCGGATACAGGAGTTGATACCAGCCATTTACAGAAAAAGGGTTCTGAAAGAACTCTTAAAACTGAAGGTGGACAAAGCAATGGGGCCTGATGGGATTCATCCCAGAATTCTAAAAGAACTAAGGGTAGAACTAGTGACACCACTGACTACCCTCTTTAACAAATGATGGGAGGATGGGGTGGTACCTGAGGACTGGAGGAGGGCAGATGTGATTCCACTTCACAAAAGTGGGAGCAGGAAAGAAGCAGGAAACTACAGACCTGTTAGTTTAACCTCAGTGATAGGAAAATGATGGAATCACTTCTGAAGGAAAGAATTGTCGAGTACCTAGAGGCCAGAGGGGCACAGGACCCAAGGCAGCATGGATTCACAGCAGGAAGGTCATGTCAGACAAATCTAATAGATTTCTTTGACTGGGTGACCGAAGTAGTAGATCAGGGAGGGGCTGTGAACATGGCCTACCTAGACTTTAGCAAGGTATTTGACACAGTCCCACACAAATGATTAATAAACAAATTAGCCAGCCTGGGAGAGGGTCCCAGGGTGGTAGCCTAGATAAAACATTGGCTGACAACAGGACACAGAGAGTAATAGTTAACAGGTCCACAGTGAAGAAGTGGGGTTACTAGTGGGGTACCACAGGGTTCAGTACTAGGACCGGTCCTCTTCAATGTCTTTATAAGCAACATTGCAGAGAGACTAGAAGGAAAAGTATGTCTCTTTGCAGACTACACAGAGATCTGCAACTGAGTTGATACACAAGGTGGGGTGGAAAAGACGAGAAGGGACTTGGCAAGGTTGGAGGAATGGTCAAATGTATGGCAGCTTAGATTCAATGCTAAGAAGTGCAAGGTAATGCACCTGGGAAACAAAAACCCAGGGGAAGAGTACACAATGGGGGTGAGATACTAACAACAACAAAAATGGAAAGGGACCTGGGGGTAGTCATATGAGATGACCTAAAGGTGGGCAAGCAATGTGAGAGGGCAGTAAGGAGGGCTGGGGATACTTGGAAGCATAGGGAGAGGCATCACCAGTAGAAAACAGGAAGTTGTTATCCCTCTGTACAGACAGCTGGTGAGACCCTCTCTGGAGTACTGCGTGTAGTTCTGGAGACCCAATCTCTGCAAAGCCATAAACAGGATGGAGGCAGTCCAGAGGAGAGCAACTAAAATGGTGCAGGGTCTGCACTGGAAGACATATGAAGAGAGACTTAAGGAGCTTAATATGTATAGCCTCAAGGAAAGGAGGGAGAGGGGGACATGATAGAAACTTTCAAGTACCTCAAGTGAATCAAAAAGTCCAAGAGGGTAGCATCTTTCAGAAAAAGGGGTGTGCAAGAATAAGGGGGCATAATTTGAAGATAGAGGGGGTGGCTCAGAGGTAATGTAAGGAAGTATTTTTTTCACAGAGAGGTTGTGGATGCATGGAATGGCCTTTCTGGAGGAGGTTGTGGAGTCAAAACAGTGTGGTAATTCAAGAATCGTGGGACAGTCATAAGACAATTCTAGGGGTGGGGTAGGAAGAAGTAGGCTGTTGGTTAACTAGGATCTACAGCTTATCCATTAGTGGGGAAATGGGCAGACTGGGTGGGCCAAGCAGTCCTTATCTGTCATCAAATTCTATGTTTCTATGTTATGTTTCTCACCTCACTCACTGGAACTCTCTACTTGGCTTCTCACTGTCCTCCTCTACCATCCTGCCTGAAGCACTCCCTCTCTGGGGAATCGAGCAAAGACACTTCCCCTAGCAACCCAGTCCACTGACCTGGGGAATGCAACCATTAGTGGGCCAAGGCATTCAGAGGGATCGGAAAGCCAAAGACTTGCACCCAGCAGTGGGCATGTAAAGAAGGGGCCCTGGAGGTGCCATCGCCTATCAGGAAGAGAGTTTTTCTGCTGTTGGTTTCCCCAGGGTGTGGCATGCAATGATGCCTGCGCATGGCTTCCCTGCTGGCGTCTGCCGCACTCCTTCCCTTACATCTGCTGGTGTGCCTGCAATGCCCCCGATCTCCATCAGGGGCCACCAGGACACCAAGCACCCCTGGATCCCTCCCCAGGGACAGGAAAGCTGTCCTCTGGATGCTCCATTCTCTCCCTCCCCTGCTGACTCCCGACCACCCGAGTCCATCACCGAACCTGGGTCGCCGGCATGGCATGAGGTGTGGCATCCAGTGCCTCAACCCTCAGCACCTCCAGGCTGGCCCCAGGATAAGGCATTTGATTCTGTTAAGCATGATTAGCTTTGGAATACTGCGCCTTTATGACATTCCTGAGGCTTTCATAGATATTATTAAAATATTGTAGAAGGAGGCTCAGATACGACCACTGGTGAATGATCATTTGGGAACCCCATGTACCTCTTGAATAGGGTGAGACAGAGGTGTCCCTTAACCTTTTATTATATGTTTTAGTATATACCCGTTTATGGATGGTGGAGGCTGATTCCCATATAGCACCGATCCAAACACATAGTGGTGCCATATTAAGTAAAATCTCAGCATCGCTGATGATTGCATGTTCGTGATGGAAATGTGGCTTCTGGTATCAGAGCCTTAGCTGTTTTTCAGAAAACAGTGCCTCTGCAGGCATTATGGTTAATCTGGGAAAAGTCAGGCACTAGCATTAGGGCAGGCAACACAGTTGGATGATTTTGTAATTCCAGTGACTATTGGGGCCGTTAAGATATTGGGATTCATTTTTGGGCTTGGAGAATGCTGCTCAAATAGACTATGAAGTAAAGATAGCTATTGCTCAGACTAAAGTTATGCGGTGGAAGTCATGGTCCAGGACAAAAAAAATAATTTTTAGTTACGCCAATTTATTTTGCCCATATTTTGAATATAGCCCACATCTTTCCAGTACGCTTTGCAATATTCACAAAATTATTAGACCTGTTTTTCAGGTACTCTGGGGCAGCAGACTTAACCCTGTAAAACTTGGTCAGATTTACTGAACTTGGTAGGAGGAGGTCTGAACCTAATTCATCCAATTGTCTTCTTTTTAGTATTATCTTTTATACAAATGTAAAACCATTGCTCAGTGGGGTTTCAGTATGTGGACACAAGCAATGCTTACCTGGAAGGCTGGATTCTTCACCACCTAGGGGTAGGAAAATGGAGCATAGCAGAAAGGCCCTATCTAGACCTGTGCAAGTTTGTTTAAAACGTGTTAGGTTATGTAACTTGAGCTCCGCTGGTTTCAGGAGTTACCGAAAACAATTTTATGCAGAAATTTTGGTTAATTGTTATGAGGACGGTTTTAATGTAGGGCTGCAGGAACAGTGTAAATATTTGTTAGATGCTATGTTAGGTTAATGGATTCTCCCTAAGATGCAGGACACACTGTGGCTCTGTGGCATTTGGAAATTTAAAGTTAGGGCAAATCACAAACACAAAGCTATAACTGAACGTCAGTGTTTAATTGAGTCTTGTGGTCAGTTAGAAATTATGTCACATTTGTTTTTGGAGTGGTCTTTTATTCAACCTTTTTGGTCAATGTTAGATGTGCTCTGGAATGCTTCCTCTTTTGCAGACATAACATATGAAATTCTAGTATACAATCAGCTAACTGCGAGATAGTTAAAATGGAATAGGAGTTTATATTGTTTATGACTGTTTATATTTTATTTGCATGTGAAAATGGGTTATATGGCAAGGCACGAGGTCAACAATTTTTGAGGAATGAGAGGTGACCTTGGTTGACCTCTCCTTTAAAGTGTAAGCAGAATTAGATGTTGTATATCAGCATGGCGTTCATGATTGGGGACATTGGGTGTAATCAGTTGTGGAAAGGTATTGTTTGGGTGGGGTGAAGTTTTTCTTTAGAGCACTACTGAGTTTTTTCCCTTCTGTTTTATTGAACTATAATATGATGTAAGGATTTGTTGTTTGTCTTTGTTTTTGGATTTTGAATAAAAATTCCCTACTTTCCAGTAGGTGTCCACAGGCCATCTGGCTGGGTTGGAATAGCCCACTTCCTTGTTTATGGAGGTACTAGGAGCAGGGGAGAGGCCTCCTCCCTGTTTCCGCTTATACAGAGGCCGCTTTTCTGATGTTATATCAGTTTCTGCACTCATGGCTATGAGTAAAATACCTGTGCTGACATTCCTGATCCCTCAGTGGAGCAACATTCTAGCTGCAATATGACATGATTTTGCAGGTGGAAGCACAACTACAGGAGGAACTGGTGGCCCATAAATGACAGCTGCTGGCAACGTTGGACGAGGAGGAAAATGGGGCATGTCAGAAGATGGATGCTGCTCATAGAGGGCGCTGCTCTTCGTGATATTTTTCCACCAAACTTTGTGTCCATGGAACAGGAGAGCACTGACTTGTGTTGGATATTCCTATTTCTACTGATAACTGCTTTACACAGTTTGACAAGGCTGTATCACCTTTTGGGGAAAAGATGGATGCTGGACAATGGGAGACAGCTGAGTGTGAGCAGGACTCAGCAGCACAGTGCATAGCACTGGGGTCGGGATCCTCTACACTAATTTTAGGGGACAATGCAGGAATGACTGATACCAAGGTGTGTGCTGCTCTCTTGCTGCACACAGTTCAGTCCTCTAACTTTTGGTCACCTGCTTCAAGAGGATCCTTGATCCCTGATTCTTCGGCCGGGCTCTTCTACGGAGACTTTTGCTCGGCCTGGGGCTTCTCTGACCAGACTTCCAACATACAGTATACAGTCAACAAGTCTATGGACAAATGGTCCACTGAGGCAGCTTTGCTTGCAGCCAGTTGGATGAGGGATGCTGATGGAGTGTCATGGGTTCCTGTGCCGAAGCCTCCACTAGCCACCTCCTTGACCCCAGCAGACCCTGCCGGCCAGACAATGATTCCCAGTGCGGTAAATCCTGCAATACAAGAGAAGGCCAGTATGCTGTCTGTTAACCTTCCAATTCTCAGAAGTTTCACCCATACCTTTCAACTGTCCCTGATTTTCAGGGATGTCCATGATTTTGCCTCAACATTTTCCTCTGTCCCTCATAAAATTTGTGTTTTGTGATTGAACAGTGGGGACTGAAAGCACAAAATAATGTAATACATTAAAGTTACAGACTTTTCTTCTCCAGAAAATTAGTCTTACACCAGTCCCTTATTCTATTAGATTTCTGAGTGAACACCATCAATTTTTAAACTATGTCCCTTATTTTGGGTCTTTATCCTGATTTTTAAGCCTTGTCCCTGATTTATGAAGCAAGAGGTTGAGAGGTATGGTTTGCCATACCGTTCTCCCACTCTATTGCCCTGGACTTCCAAAATGTGATGTATCCCTTCTCCCTCCTTTGATGGGATGCCTTGGTTGGGTACTCTCCCCCCCCCCCAGGATGTCTGACTTGTTTACCACAGCCAGTGACCCTATACTACGAAGAAATGTGGTCCAGCTTGAATACAGGGGTGGATTGGATTACCCACCAGACAGGTAATTTGCTATCTGAAAATTACTTAAAGACTCCCTTGCCTTTGTTGCATCTGATTTGTATGCTGTTATGCATATTTTGGGGGAAGAGACATTTGATGTTAGGTTTTGCACATCTGTATTGTTGGATCATTTTGGTTGAAGTGTGAGAAACTTGAAAATATTTTCCTTGGATTCCTTTCATAGCCATTCCTTTAACTAAGCCTACTGTAAAAACTGTTACATTTCTGTTTGGCAATGAGTGTGTGGATATAGCTGATGTGCTTTACTGAGTTAAGAAGGTGTGAGGTCTTGGATATCCCTCTCCCATTATTGATTTAGAACAGATGTTGATGGGGGGTTGAGACTTAACATAAAACTGTCCCAAACTGCTGCCAGTATAGAACATCTGCAAGGCAGCTTTTATATTAGGAAGGACAAAAATTTACTTTTACCGAGTCAGCCTAAGATGCACCACAAGTGTGGTGCACATACTCATCTCAGCTCCACTTCTGATGCGGCTCACTGTATGGGCTGTCTGGAATATGGACATTTGCTACATACTTGTCCAAATCCAGTCCATTGTAATTTGTGTGAGGAACAAGGTCATTCCTTCCGTATTGCCTCTGGGCATCCCACAATAGATCTGATGGCCTAAGCCAGGATGCTGTCATTACATGAAGTCAGTCTCAGGTGGTACCCGAGGATGTGGCCCCGATTCTAGTGACACCCCCCCCAGATGTCCCTCAGGATGCCACTGATCCTGGACAGTTGGCTCCTGACATACACATTGAAGATGCGGATCTTATGGGAATCTTACCTGTAGGGCCCTTACCTACTACAGACCCAGTCCTGACATCAATACCCTGACCACCACTACCACCCCCGGATGTAGAGTTTTCTCCTGTCCCTACTAAAACAAGCATTTGTCAATGTCGAATGTTGTCTCTCTAGCATTGGCATTGGTAATGCCGGAGTTAGAGATGCATAATAGGAATGGCAGGGTATGTATTGAAGTAACACCAACCCAACCCCCACCCAACAGAGACCGACAGGCATTGGGGTGTGCCTTTGGGTCGTCAGCTATAACACTCATGCCATTTTACCTCACCCTACCCTGTAGACACTGACAAGTGTCATGGTATGCTTCGGGGTCTTTGGGCATTATACTTACCCCATTCCATAAGAAAATACACTGAGGTGGTTACAGTATAGGAGAATGGGGTAAACTTTGTGGCCAAACACTGCAAGGCACACCACGATGTGTGTCACTGGCTGCAGAGTGGGGGTGGAATAGGGAGCATTCATTACAGCTGATGATCAAAAGTCACACCCTTGACGCCTGTCAGTCTGCACAGGGTGGGCTGTTACAGTTGGAAACCCTAATGCCATAGGCGTGTTGTTGTATTTTCACTCCAAATTTTCAACATGGGCTTTTGTGATCCCACCTCATGAAGAGAGCAGCAGTACCAGTTTGTTAGCTGAAGGTGGTTTTGCACAGCGGCTATGCCATTTGGCGACACAGGTCTGAAAACACATTTTGGGCAGTATGTAAAAAATGAGAACTGTATTATTCACAAGGAGGTGTAAAAAATGGCAACGTTGAAAATCTGGAGTGAAAATATGAAAAATTGGTGAAGTCATGAGCATGCATAGAAACTGAGCAACACACATCCGTAACCCAATTATTTGGGGATTTTTTTAACCACATTTTCAACATAGGCATTTTGGGACCTCCCCTCATGAACAGTGGCACTGCGATTTTGTAATTTTTCACCAAGTTGATTTCCCACAGCAACCGCATGCATTGTGCACCACAGTGCGAAAACACATTTGGGCGAGGATGTGAAAAATGACAGCTGTACTGTTCATAAGTAGGTGTGCAAAAATGCCAATGTTGAAAATGTGGCATGAAAATATTGCAAATTTACGAAGTTACAAGGGAGCATGGGAATTGCACAATACACACTTGTAACACAGTCATTTTATAGACTTTCGTCACCAAATTTTCAACATAGGCATTTTAGGACCTCTGCTCATGAATAGTATCACCGTCATTTCCTCAAACTGTCCGAAAAAACTGATTTTGTGCAGCGACCGAGCTTTTCTGCACTGCACGTGCGATGCGAAAACACATTTCGGCCAGGATATGTAAAATAACAGCTGTACTGTTCATAAGGAGGTGTGGAAAAATGGCAATTTTGAAAATCTGGAGTGAAAATATTACAAATTCATGAAGTTACGAGCATGCTTGGAAACTGCACAATGCACGCCCGTAAAACAGCCTTTTTTGGGATTTTTTCTACCAAATTTGCAACATAGGCTTTTTGAGAGCCCCCCTCATGAACAGTGGCATTGTCCTTTTAAAAATCAGTCCTGAAAGGTGATTCCATGCAGTGACTGCGAATCAGTCATCTTTATTTTTATTTTTTTTGTTTTATTTTTAATGTGCCTTTCAAGTATCAAGGCGCAGTACAAATTAAAACAATTTAAAACAATGCTGCACCACAGTAATAAATATACTATACAGTTAAAATCTGTCTTCCACATCACCATATGCCATGCTCCATAAATGCCTCTTTAATGCCTGTTTAAATCCTCCCACGGTCATGCACTCCCTTATCCGACAGGGTAGAGAATTCCAGAGGGTTGGGGACACAAACATAAATGCCTGTGCCCCCGAAGATTTTAAAGAATCCTCAAGTCTCTAGCAACCCTCGTTGGCCGAGTGGAGCGGATGCACAGGTGGTAAGGGACCAGAAGCTCTTTCAGGTAGTCAGGGACCAGTCCGTGTAGGGCTTTATACATCAGTAATCTGACTTTGAAGGTGATCCACCACTGAACTGGCAGCCACTGTAGTTTCTGCAGCACTGGTGTGATGTGGGAGGACTGGGGTGTCCCCATCAGCAAATAGGCTGCGGATTGCACCAGCTGCAGGCGGCAGATATCAACCCCTGGTAGCCCAAAGTAAAGGGAGTTGCAATAATCCAGACACAAGGTCACAAAGGCGTGCATCAATGTAGGAAGATCACCAGATGGAACAAGGTGCTTGATCCTAGCGATGTTCCTCAGATGGTAAAAGGATAACTTAACGACAGCCGACACCTGAGACCGAAGTGTCAGCCCTTCGTCAAGTATCACCCCAAGGTCTCACACCCGTTCAGAGGTAGGGAGCTCGGAATCCCCTGGAATAATCCTGTGGGTTGACCTGCCCCAACCCCTATCCGTTGCCTAGATCACAACCATCACCTCAGTCTTCCCAGGGTTCAACTTCAGCCAGCTGGACATCATGCAATCTTGGATTTCAGTGAGGCAGTTGTTAAATATCGAGAGTGCTCCATCCTGGTCAGGCGCAAAAGACAGGTAGAGCTGGGTATCATCAGCATAGCAATGAAACCTCAGCCCATACTGTCTTACAATGTCTCCAAGGGGCAGCATATACACCACAAACAACATGGGGGACAACACCGAGCACTGAGGAACCCAACATGACACATGGATAGGTTCAGAGGAAAGAAAACTCGACACCACCCTCTGAGTTCTACCAGTGAGTAATGATGTAAATCCTCTGTGGACCAAACCAGAGAGCCCACAGATGAATCTCAGGCACTTGAGCAGTACCCCATGATCCACAGTGTCAAAAGCTGATGACAGATCAAGAACTACCAGAATGGACCATTTTATTCTGATCTCTCACCATCAGACAATCATTTCGCACCCAAACCAGCGCAGTCTCGGTACTGTGCCTGTTTCAGAAACTGGACTGGAGAGGTTTTTAGATGCTATGGATGGTCAAATGGTTCTCCAGCTGTACAGCCACTACTTTTTCAATCACCTTCTCCACAAAGGGAAGGTTAGAGATGGGTCTGTAGTTTGCGAGAGAGTCTGGGTCCAATGAAGCTTTCTTCAACAGAGGTGTCACCACTGCCTCCTTCAGGGAGCAGGGGCACTCACCAGAGCCAAGGGAGCACCAGACTATCTGCACCAGAACTGGGCTGATAGCATCCCAACAGCCCATGATCAGGGCTGTAGGGCCCGGATCTAAACTACAGCATGTAGGGTGCATACCCTGAACAATCCACATAACATCCACAATTTCTGGCTGGTCGAAGGAACTCCAGGAAAAAAGAGGGATAGTGACCAAGCATCGATCATCAGCAATTCCCATACAGTGTGCTGAATGGATCTCCAACCTGATGTCGGCCACCTTATCAGCAACAAACCGAGTAAGCTCTTCACACTGCAATTGTGAAAATGCTTTTTGAACTTGCAGACAGGCTTGGTTGCACTGCCTGTCCGCAGTTCAAAAGAGCTGAGCTGGTCGGTTCTAAGTGGCAGCAATCTCCCCCGGATAGGAACTCTGCCTTCTTATGGGGGATTGCTGACTGATAGAGTCGATAATGCTCTAGCAGTCTAAGATGGTCAACTGGTAAGATGGATTTCCACCTACACTGCTCTAACCTATGTCCTAGTCACTGCAACTCCCTCAAAGTCCCATCAAACCATGGACACCGAGGGCGGAGGGAGGGAGGACATACACACGGACTGGAGCAATGGAATCCAGTGCTGAGGCAATGGCCTAATTATAGGCCAAAACCAAAACCTTTGGATCTACGCTTGCCATAGGAAATTCTGTTAGATCAAGTACTGCTGCTAGACCATCAGGAGTCACATTCCATAAAGGGCTGTACTTGGCCATTTCCACAGGGGTTGGCCTATGAGTAGGGGTGCAAAAATTGAATCACACGGTGTAGTGGTTGGACCATCCGATGGGTTCCACCCCCATGTCAGAGGCCTCGATCCCCAGGAGGAAGACCAGGTCAAGAGAATGGCCATATTTATGGGTAGCTGAAGTAATCACCTGTGTAAGGCCCAGTGAAATCATCAACTGAAGGAAGTGTTGTCCAAATTGTGAGAGTTCATCATCGATCCAGGCATTGAAGTCACCCAGGACCATCAGCCTAGGCGAAATCACCTTTCGGGACTGAATAATGCCATGACAGTGACTGAATTCATGAGGAGGGGTCCCAATAACCCCATGTTGAAAATTTGGTGTCAAAATTCCCCAAAATGCCCGAGATATGCACCAAAGTTGAAAAATCCCTATTTATGCCATTATACAGCTTACCAGCATTTCTTCAGTTCGTGGTTGGCTTTGAAGAGTGCAGACATATTCCCGGTCCACCGAAGATTGTCATGCCAGACTCCGGAGGTAAGTATGGGGTATGAGGAGGCAGAATGCGCAGAGGGTGGGTGCAGGTTGGGTGTGGGGGCAGGGAGACTGCGATGGTGCGTGTTCTGTTTTATAAGTGAAAAAAAAAGGGAACATCGCGGGACTTTTTTTTTTTTCAGGGACATTTGGCACACTGGGGTGGGCTCCCAGCTTGCCACCTGATTGTTTTGGGGAGGGGGCTGTAGCTGACGGGGGATTGGGCACCCCGCACACAACAGATGGAGGGAGACATTATGCCAACAGGGAGTGGGCTGCCCCATCGGCAAAATAAACAGGGAAGGGGGGACTGTAGCTGACAGGGATTGGGCCCCCCGTAGACAAAGAAAGACTGTTGGGGGGAGCGCATGATGCCGAGGGGGATTGGGCACCCCCATGGCATACACTTGGGGGGTCATTATGCCGACTGGGAGTGGGCTCCTCCATTGACAAATGAAGTGTGTTGGGGCATGCGACGGGGGATTTGGCACCCCTGAAGTCATACGGTGGCAGTCAGTGCCACTATGTTTACATCAGGAGGCGTGTTATTGTACCACTGCAATGAGAAGCTTGCTTCTCATTGCAGCGGACCTTTTCATAGATCTGATGACCACATTCTGAATTACTGGTGTAGCGCCTGCATACTGGCTGATTGGGGAATGAGGCATGCACCTACTGATGCATCCCCTGCATTCACCCACAGTGACCACACCTCCAAATCTGCTACTACTGCAATATGTTGACTCATGCACAAGCAAGCCAACATAAAAGAGGGAGGTAATCCAAGGGGAAGGTGACATGTACAGCTTCCCTGGCTCTTATTTTGAGTAATGCATTCACTGCCTTAGCCTCTCCCTCCCATTGGGGTGACACAGAGACACAACCAGGACTCCTCTGCGCTAAAACAAAGCGGTCGCCTGCAGGCACCACAAAAGAGGTGGCTAACCTCCACAAAATGACACAATCCAAAAATATGTGGTGCGCAAGGAATACAGGATGCAGTCTTCCTTTTAAGCAAATATTTTATTGCAAATGTGATTTACAAATACTTATAAAAATGAGCAGAAACGTGACGAGTGGTTACTCCTAGTGCCTCGACTACATGAGTCTTCAAGGGGGTTAAGCCACACAGGTGAAACCCTACCTAATAAACTAATCAGTGCTTACGTCATAGTATCAGTATCAATGCTGGCTAGCTCAGAAACCATTTTCAATTTAAAGAATAATGTAAGTAGTACAATTACTTCTTATTAAG
Organism: Neoceratodus forsteri; assembly: GCA_016271365.2. Taxonomy (NCBI): domain Eukaryota; kingdom Metazoa; phylum Chordata; order Ceratodontiformes; family Ceratodontidae; genus Neoceratodus; species Neoceratodus forsteri. The sequence continues at coordinate 154,119,632 of CM057449.1, read as the reverse complement.
ATATAAATTCTTGTTATTACACACTTAGACAAAAATCTCTACAGCATCAAAAAATAATAACCATATAGCACTACTACAAATCTATTCTATAAACATCTAAATAGTGGAAAGCACTTATAAACTATTTAGTTAAACTTACTGATAACAGAAAAATCAGCAGTTTCAGAATTTATCTAGCACTAATTAATCCTCTGTTTGTAATGTCAAATACAATACAAAAAATCCATTCTGGAGTCTGGACAAATTTTTTTATTATTCACAACTACCACATAACTTTTATACAGATAGAAAAAGCATAAAAAAAAGAAAGAAAAGCCACACTACCACATCCTTAAAAGTTCAAAATCCTAGGACTAACAGGCAGTTAATATGCCAAACTCCATTGTGGCCAATGCCAACCGGGTAGGTAGGAGCCCAGAAAGGATGGGTTAGTGACACCTGAGAGAAACAGAGAAAGACAAAAACTTGCTAAACATACCAATAAATGCAAAATATATACAAATTAAACAGAGAAACATATTCTAATTTTCCATTACCATGTTTCAAAACTGTGTTTTTAAACATTAAACTAGCATCTCCTTCTATGTAAAAAAAGGTTTACTATCCCAGTTATTATTTAGACCTTTAGGTTTCGCTGTATCCAATTTAAATATCCACATACTTTCTTTTTGCAATAGTTTATTAGCTCTGTCACCACGCCATGAGTTAAATAATACACAGTCGATGCCCTGAAATTTTAAGCAATCTGGTTTAGAGTCATGATGTTGGAAAAAATGGGTGCCTACAAGGGTGTCATTCCTAGCATTAATGGTAGATCTTACATGTTCCTGTATACGTTATTTGAGAGATCTTACTGTTTTTCCTATGTATACAAGATTACAATCACACCAGAGTGCATATACTACATGTGTAGTATCACATGTAATGATATCTCAGAATTCTACAATTGCTTCTTGTCTGTCTGAGTGTATAAAGCTATTCCCCTCTAACCCAAATTTACATATGTTACATCTCCTGCATTTATGGAACCCTTTTGTTCTTTGAGGGAGCCAAGTCTGTATTGTATTTGACAAATTCATTCGAGACGTGTGTGGACTAGCCTGTCTTTAATGTTCTTACCCCTATGGAATGTCACTCTTGGTTTTGGTCCCACTGCAGATCCTACATTTTCATCACTAGTTAAAATGGACCAGTTTTTATATATAACATTACCAATCTGTCCTGCAAGATGATTGTATTCTGTTATAAAAGTGCACTGTGCATCTTGAAAATCACCCTTGTGGATTGCCTGAAGAGGGAATGCCTTGGAGTCTGAGCCACTTTTTCTTTTACTTTTAGTAAGGTTGCTCTATTGTACCCTTTCTGTTCAAATCTTTCCATCAGCTCATGTGCCGGGAGTTGAAATCATTCTCCTTACTACAATTCCTCCTTAGTCTCAATAATTGACTATGGGGAATAGATGTCTTTAAATTAGGGGGATGCGCACTTGTAAAATGCAAAACTGAATTGGTAGCGGTGGACTTTCTGTAAGTCTTTGTGTGGACTCTCTAATCTCCATTCACAGCAGTATCAGTAGATAGTTTGAGGTCTAAGAAATTAAGCTTATTACTATCCAAATGGTGAGTAAATTTTAAATTGAGGTCACTGTTGTTAAGCCAGAGCATAAATGCTTCCACATCTGCTGTATTACCCTCCCAGATACAAAGTACATCATCAATAAAGCGGAACCAGTGTTTGATATTACAAAAATAGGGATTTAACGACGGACTCATCACAAAATCCCTTTCCCATTTACCTAGGAATAAGTTTGCATAACTCGGTGCCATAGCAGCACCCATGGCTGTACCACATGCTTGCTGGTAGAATTTACCCTCAAATTCAAACACATTATTTTTTAGAATAAATGCCAATGCCTCCAATATAAATTTCACTGGGACACCTGAGTCCTCTGGCTTGTCCCTGAGAAAAGATTCCACTGCTGCCAATCCTTGCTCATGGTTAATGGAGGTGTAGAGAGATTCTACATCAATCCCTAACCGTTTGTAATCTGCTTTCCATTCAACACCATTTAATTTTTCCAGTAAATCAGTAGTATCTGTTATGTGGGAATTTAACGTGGTCACATCAAATTGCAAGAAAAAATATATGAATTTCCCCAAATTCTGTGTTACTGAGCCAACCCCTGAAACAATAGGACATCCTGGTGGCTTGTCTCTATTTTTATGAATTTTTGGTAAGATATAAAAACTAGGAATGGTTGGAAATTCTTCCCACATAAATCCATACACTGCTTCTGTAATGCTGCCATTTCTAACAGCCTCAGAGAGAATAAATGACAAATTTTTTTTCTGTTGTATTATTGGATTGCTTAATAAACATTTATAATGCATCTCATTCTCTAGTAGGTCTGTCACGATCTCTCTGTAATCATCTATATCTAAGATTACAATGTTACCACCTTTATCTAATGACTTGATGACAATGCTTTTATCTTGGGAAAATTCTGTAAGTGCATTCCTTTCCTTTCTGGTGATGTTAAAATTTGATGCCCTAGTTTGTGATTTAATAAGTTCCCTTACTTGATTAATAACTGTTCTTTCATATGTCTCTATCACTGTGTTATATGTTTTAGGACAAAAAGTAGATTTTGGTTTAAATAATTTTTTCCTGACAGTCTTAACATCAGAACTAGCCCCCAGCATCCCATATCCATTTTTGTTTAGAGTTAATTCTTCTCCTAACATACATCCTTCATCATAAAGTTCTTCTAGGACTGCTAAATTACTGAAGTCACTGTTTGTCAGTTCAGAGCTGTTCATTTCATATGGTCTACTTTCCCTAGTTGAAAAAAGCACTTCAGTTCCTTCAGTATTTGAAAAAAATCTCAGCATTACCAGTATTTCCCTCAATTTCTTGCAAGATCAAATCAATGTCCTCAAACTGTGTATCTGGCATGAAACCCATGTTTGTGAGGTCACAATCAAATGTCTCCCCATTGCTATCTCTAGAGAAGTGTAATTTAAGATGGAGCTTCCTAAAAAAATTCACGGAGGTCCAGGATCACTGAAAATTCATTAATTAATGGTGTAGGAATGAAACTTAAAACTCTCCTTAATATTTTTTCTTGGTCTGTGGTGAGGTTAACATGGGAGAGATTTAATATCTGTAAGTTGGAGTCTTCTTGCACTCTCTCAATGGTCTCTCTGTTTGTTTTTCTACCTCCTCTGTAACCTCTCTTTGTTTTTCGTTTCCTTTTTCTTTGTCCCTTGTATCCTGTCTCTTCTGAAAAAGTTGACTCAATCTCAAATTCTCATTAACACCTGCTGCTGTTTTGTGTTGACTTAGTTTGTTACAATCCTGTTTTTGAAATCTGACTCTCGATCTCCATGGCTTACAGAGTGAAGTTTACTCCATTTAAAATATCACCTCTATCGTAGTCATTCTGGTCTCTCTGTAATTTTATGCTTTTCTGAATAATTAATTCTTGTTCATACTTAAGAATCTTCTTCTTGAGTTGTTCATTGAAATCAAAATATTCCTCAAAAGCCTTTAATTTGATGGTAACCTCTTTAGCCTGATTCAGTTCAGTGGTCAAGTCCTTAAATTTACTCAAATCATCTCGTAATAAGAGCTCAATGAAAACATTCGAGCACTCACAGGCAGCTTTGATCCATTCATCTCTAAATTGAAAATTCTCCAAGCCACAACAGGGTGTAGCATTAACACGTAGACCCTCGTAGCCTGACCACGATCTAAATATTCATCAAGAGTACTTGTATTTTATGATAATTCTAATTCCTTAATCAGTTGCTTCTCTAAATTAATGAAGGCTTCTTTAATGTCCTTTTAACAACAGTATCTGGACTTTCTGTATTGTTTAACTTACTGAGTAACCTTCTCTGATGAATTTCAAAGTATCAGGATTAGTTTCTTCCCAATTGTAATTAGAGATGTCAGGACCTGTTAACACAGTTGCCGAGTCTGTATAAGATGTAATAAGCAAGCGAAGTCCCGGAATACAGTCCAATGCTTTAGATTACAGAAAACATTCTGCTCACATTCACAGTATTCTGACTGACCTGATGCCGACCCCTCAGTGAGTAAGAGCTGCAGTGGAAATAGCACCTTCCAAACACACAACCAGGACTCCTCTGTGGTAAAACAAAGCGGTCATTTGCAGGCACCACAAAAGAGGCAGCTAACCTCCACAAAATGACACAATCCAAAAATTTTTTGTATTGTATTTGACATTACAAACAGAGGATTGATTAGTGCTAGATAAATTCTGAAACTGCTGATTTTTTTGTTATCAGTAAGTTTAACTAAATAGTTTATAAGTGCTTTCCACTATTTAGATGTTTGTAGAATAGATTTGTAATAGTGCTATATGGTTATTATTTTTGATGCTGTAGAGATTTTTGTCTAAGTGTGTAATAATGAGAATTTATATCTTAATAAGAAGTAATTGTACTACTTACATTATTCTTTAAATTGAAAATGGTTTCTGAGCTAGCCAGCATTGATACTGATACTATGACATAAGCACTGATTGGTTTATTAGGTAGGTGTGACTTAACCCCCTTGAAGACTCATGTAGTCGAGGTGCTAGGGGTAACCACTCATCACGTTTCTGATTGTTTTTATAAGTATTTGTAAATCATATTTGCAGTAAAATATTTGCTTAAAAGCAAGACTGCAGCCTGTATTCCTTGTGCACCACATATTTTTGGGGTGACACAGAGGATGGGGGGGTTGGATGCTTCCATCTCCTCCTCTCAAAAGGATGTTCAGTTGGATCTTGAGGATGGGCAAGGTCCTCAGTTGGCTAAACATGTGCATAGCTGCAGATGTTCTCAGAAGCTTTCAGGTCAATTAATAATTAAAAGGCTGTTTTTGGTGTTATTTGCAGTTTGTGACCTCTCAGTCACTTCCAGGTCTTGGATTATGCATTTTAACTTGCCCTGTGGTGAACAGGGTGAGCACAAGCAGGGCAAGCACATGGCATCGTGCGTGAAGCCATGTAGTTTGAGGAGTTGAAGGGAAATGCCGTTGGCCATTTAAACGGACACTGTCAACCCCTTAGATCTCAAAGCGTCCCTAGTTTAAAAAACATATTTTATGATTACCAAAATTCTGTAAAGATTGTTGATGTAGCTGGTAGTCTGATTCTGACTCTTATTTTCTTTACAAAAGTGAAAAACAGACTGCCCAACATACTGGTGTTATCACATCAAAACAGGTTTGTTTACATTCCTTGATCAACCCCAAATGCATCTTTCCTGGACTCGGGAAACACCCACAAAACAGTCTAGCCCCTCATAATGCAGTGGGAGTTTAGGTGGCTGCTGCCTTATGAGCGACTGCACTGTTTGGGTGCGTTTCTAATGCTCAGGAAGTATGCAGTCAGAACAGGACCAGGATTGTAAACAAAAACAAGAATGTTTACAAATCTACATTACCATGCATTTCAGTTCTACTAAGCAAGGAGACAGACAAAACAAACAGCAACATCAGTGAATTTTAGAGAGGGTAAACTATCATAAAATGTGGGTTTTCAACTAGAAATAATATGATGAAAAACAGGTTGACAGTGTCCCTTTAAAAATTTCAATAGAGGTAAGGCCAATTTGATTAAACAACAGTCAAATTTGTAATAAGTGCTGCAATATCTCAGTTTGGGTCTTGTATATAATAAAACAACCCAGTTAGGGGAATAGAGGAGTTGAGCCTCAGTATGTTTTGTAACATAGTGCAGCATATTTGGAAGAAGTTCCAGCTGGTTACAAACACTTTAGTTACCCTTCGGCCAGTGTGTACTGTAAATTTAAGTTAAACAATTACAATTATTACCATCATTACTAAAGATGGATGAACTTCCTACGTCCTGCCTGAATCCTTAAGTAGACCTTCCAGCAGCTTCACTGACTCAGTCATTTTTCTAGATGGTGAGCTGGGAATTAAATGCATCAAATGTAAGATGCATTAAATTATTGTGACTCCCCGCACCTGCGCAGCAAACATTTATCTGTGAGAAATGCATAGCTAATGTTGCATTCACCCAGCAGATCAAATCATTTTATACCAGACTATCTATTCTCCAAGATATGCTGCTTATCCAAGAAATTAAGCAGCTTGAAAATGAGGGGTCTAGGCAGGGAACCTGGAAGTGGGCGCAAAGCTCGATGAGCTCTCTCAATAACATAGGTCTTCCCATTAGGTGACGGTCTGGCTATCTTCAGGCAGAATCTTTGCAGGAATATAATCAGGGAGGCGCCTTCCTCCTTTTCTGGTATTCCAATCACTAGAAGGTTATTGCGCCTGCTGCACCCTTCCAGATCTTCTAGTTTGTCTTCTAGTTTTTTACTTCACCTAGCAGTATTGGTGGCATGCAGATCCATTTTTCCTTGTTTATTTTTGACCGATACCAGTCTAATTTCAGTGTCACTAACCTGTACTTGCAACGAAGCCACAGATATTTTAATTTGCTGAAGATCGGTCAACATTGTCATAATCATGTCTTGCAGGGGCTTCATTAGCTTGATAAATTTTTCCTCCAAAAGGGAAGTCAGACTGGCTGGTGCTTTAGGCAAGCCTGAGGCCTGCTGTTTGGCCCATTTAGTTGATTTGTCCTTTTCCCGGAGTTGGAGGTGGCGAGTGCTGAGGGGGGGGCCCTTTTCAAGTCAATTTCCATTTTGAATGAAGTGTCCGCCAAGTCAGAGCCTCCGAAAACTGATAAGTCCCTCCTGACATGAAAGTTGTGAATCAGGGAGGGTGTTAAACGAGTATGTTTGCTGTGATGGAGCAGAGCAATGGAGTCGTGCTGTCTCTTCCTAGGCTGCCATCACATGACCCTCTTGTCTGCACTTAAATACATGATTAAGCACTCTAAATAAAAAATTAGAATTTAAATAGACTCATTCTAAGGAAAGTCAAAAATCATTATTTTCTTACTTAAACAACAAAAAGGGAAATACTAGGACAGATGGGCCATTAATTCATGATGGAAAAAGACTACAATCTGATACTGATAAAGCTAATCATTTTAAAAATTATTTTTGCTCTGTTTATTCTAAAAAAGACACTCAAAACGTAACTAATTCTCAAATTAACACATCTCCTACCCCACATATATTGCAAATAGCAGATATAACTTCGGTATTAAAAATACTGAGAAAAACCACCAGTCCTGAACCTGATGATATTCACCCAAGATTTCTTCTTGAAACATCAGATTACCCAACCCTTCTCTTATCCATTATTTTCATTAAATCACTCAGTGAAAATGAGATCCCAGCGGACTGGCTAAAAGTAATAGTTACACAAATATTTAAGAAAGGGAGCAGGTCTAATGTACAAAATTACCATCCGATTAGCCTAAATTCCATCATTGGTAAGCTCATGGAATGACTTATCAAATCCCTTTTTGAAAATGAAATTCAATCACTAGGTATAACGGACAGTACTCAGCATGGGTTCAGGCCAGGTTACTCTTGCATCACAAATCTCGTAGCTTTCTACAACTCCATTAGCCAGGGTCTCAATGATAGTATTCCGATGGATGTTATACTCCTGGATTATAGTCAAGCACTCAACAAGGTTTCACACTGCAAACTAATAAACAAATTAAACTCAATGGGTTTTGCATCATGTTTGGTTAATTGGGTCAGTAGTTGGCTTTTGAACAGAATGCAAAGGGTTAGAATAAACAGTGTCTCTCTCTTAATACAGGTGTAGTTAGTAGTGGTGTGCCCCAGGGTTCTGTTCTGGGGCCAACCTTATTCAACATTTTCATTAGTGACATGAAAATCAACTCAAATAATACCATCTCAAAATTTGCTGATGACACTAAATTGGGAGGAAAGTGGATAGCCCTAGCAATGCTTCAACACTAGCAAGTGACTTAAAAACTATTGAACAATAGTCATTAACCAATGACATGATATTCACTGTGGACAAATGCACAGTTTTGCATTTTGGGGGGGAAAATCAAACTCATGATTACTACCTTAATAACATACTTCTTAAGTCATCTGCTAGTGAGCGCGCGATTTAGGCATAGTAATAGTGGGTGTTTATACTGGGATTAGAACACTAGAAGGCTATACTGCCCATTTTAACTGTTCCTCACATCAGTGGGACCATTTAGAACCATTCTCTGATAGTCACTTATCTAATTTAGCTTTGAAGGAAGATACCGAAGTACAGTTCACTATATCTACTGGCAGGATATTCCATAGACTTCTAGCTCATTGAATAAAGGAAAAGTGTCCTACATTCTTTTTTGCTGTATGCAATCTAATTTGTTTTTTTTATGTCCCCTTAAGATAAGTAATAAACATTAAACTTTCATCTACCAACCACTGTATTCAAGTAGCAAGGGTAGCAAACGGTATTCTGAAACTAATCAGGAGAACTTCTGTTACCAAATCAGAACATTGTTTGATTCCTTTATATAGGGCATATATTAGACCTTATGCCAACTATGGGTCTCCTTTCAGGAGTCCATACCTCAAGGGGGACATTTATTGCATCGAGCAGGCCCAAAGACATGTCACCAAGATGGTATCAAGGTTATCATCCAAAGATTACCCCACTATTCTAAAAGAAACAGGTCTATATTCCTTATACAACGGAAGATGCAGGGGTGATATTCTTTTTACCTACAAAATATTTCAATCACCAGAGCAAATGTACCAATGTGGACTGGAATATTCCAAAAAAATGCACTGTTGCTAGGTTGCACAACAAACAGCTTGTGGTAAACTGAGCAAATACTAATAGAAGAGATATCTTCTTTAGTATAAGAATGTCTAAATTATGGAATGTACTTCCTCAAGAACTAGTGGATTTGAACAATTTTAATTCCTTCAAAAATGGGTTGGATCTATCCCAGTTAAGGATTAATGTCCCACATAGTGTGGGGGACAATCATGATAGGCTTAGAGCCTTCTTTTGTCCAATGAAACTCAGTAAACTCAGGTGAAGGTGCACATACGCGACATTTTCATCCTTCCCTATGCATCTTTCCGTCCTCTCCCTGAATGTTAATAGTGTTAAATCTTACAGGAAGTGGCTTCGTACATTCTCTATCCTGCACACCTTTACCAGCACGATTATCTTCTTACAAGATACCTGTATTAAAACTTTATATGACTTGAACTCAGCCCAAAAGGCATGGATTCATGGTCCCTCTTTCTGGTCACAGGGCCATGACTTGTGTGATGGGCTAGGCATTTTGATTTGAGACTTTGATTTTCAATGGACCAGATTGATTGACCTGTCTCCAGGATGAGCATTACTGTTGGACCTTTCTCTATGGCCCCTGTTATTTAGGTTAATAAATGTATATGCTCCCTAATCAAAGGCGGCTAGGGTCCAGCTGTTTCATCTGGTGTAACCCTATTTGTTTACCTCCCACTTTCTCATCCTGGGAGGAGATTTTAATTATAGTTTAGGGCTGCAGGATCAGGATGGTAAAATTACTAAGGTGTTCTGTGATTCAAATTGTATGATAGTCAAGTTGCATTATCTGGAATTCCTTGTCCCTACTTTATGAAGGGTCCCCCTCACTACCCATATTGATTTTTATGTTTGCTTGCACACATGTGCAAGAAACATAGTGCCACCATATGAGTTTTCATAGGTGTGCCTCCCCCACTTTCAATGCCCTGCTCCCTTTTTCAGGTGCGGCTGCACTGCGCCAATGAATGTCCAAGCTGTCTATGACAGCTGTTCAGATGCAGTGGCATACAGTTGAAAGGAAAACACCGCCACAGACAATTTGCATAATGCTGTCGGCAGTATGCAAATTGCCTACATTGGCACTGCACCTAAACTGTCTGTCATAGACAGTTCTCCCCCCCACGAACACATAGGTGCATGCTGGGAGCCCACCCCAGAGTGCTCATGCGCTCCTCCCATACAGCATATGGCCAACATGGGTTCCCAATCCCCCGTCGGCGGCTTCACACACCCCAACACACTTCCAGGCGCCATGCTGGGAGCCCATCCCAGTGTGGCAAATGTCCATCTGCTGCCCCCCCAAACACACTTCCAGGTGCCACGCTGGGAGCCCACCCCAGTGTGGCAAACCTCTGTATGGCCAACAGGGGTGCCCAATCCCCCGTAGACTCCACTGGCCCCCCCCAAAAAAAACTTCCAGCTGCCATGCTGGGAGCCTACCCCAGCATGACAAAAGTCCTGTGTCGTCTTCCTAAAAGAAAAAAAGACCTAAAACCAAAAAATGGTCCCTCGTTGATTGTCGTGCTCCCCTCCCCCAACCCGCACCCACCCTCTGTGCATCCACCTCCCCACACACCCCCAACCCCATACTTACCTCTGGAGGTCAGCGCGACAATCTTCAGTGGACTGGGAACTCATCTGCACTCTTCAAAGCCGACCACGAACTGAAGGAATGCCGGTAAGATGTATAATGGCATAAATGTTTTTTTTTAAACTTTGGTGCATATCTCGGCCATTTTTGGAAATTGTTTCACCAAATTTTCAACTTGAGGTTCTTGGGGCCCCTCCTCATGAATTCAGTCACTGTCATTTTGTTATTTGGTCCTGAAAGGTGATTATGCGGTCACTGCATGGAACCACCTTTCGGGACCCAGTAATGAAAGGACAGTGCCACAGTTCATGAGGTAGGCCTTCCCCAAACCCTATGTTGAAAAGTTGGTGAAAAAATTCCCAAAAATGACTGTTTTACGAGTGTGCATTGCGCTGTTCCTACGCATGCTCGTCACTTCACAAATTTGTAATATTTTCACTCCAGAGTTTCAACATTGCCATTTCACCACATCTCCTTATGAATAGTACAGCTGTCATTTTTTATATCTTGCCCAAAATGTGTTTTCGCGCATGTAGAGAACAATGGTGCAGTCGGTGTGCGACATCAATGTTTGGGACAGATTAAGAAAATCACAGTGACACTGTTCATGAGCAGAGTCTTAAAATGGCTATGTTGAAAATTTGGTGACAAAAGTCCATAAAATGACTGTGTTACGAGCGTGCATTGTGCAGTTTCCATGCACCCTCATAAGTTCACGAATCTGTAATATTTTCAGTCCAGATTGTCAATACTGGAATTTTTCAACACCTCCTTATGAACAGTACAGCTGTCATTTTTCACACCCTTGCCGAAATGTGTTTTCACTTTTCCGGCGCAGAAATGCATGGTCGCTCTGGGAAATCAGTGTTCAGAACAGATTAAGAAAATCACAGTGACACTGTTCATGAGCAGAGGTCCCAAAATGCCTGTGTTGACAATCTGCTGTAAAAAATCCCCAAACTAATTACATTATGGGTGTGCGTTGCGCAGTTTCTACGTACGCTCATGACTTCACCAGTTTTTTTATATTTTCACTCCAGATTTTCAACATTGCATTTTTCACACCTCCCTATGAACAGTACAGTTGTTGTTTTTCACATCCTGTTTGAAATTTGTTTTCACACCAGTGGTGCCAAATGGCATAGTTGCTGTGCAAAATCAGCTTTCCACTAATGAACTGATATTGCCACTGTTCACGATATGGGGGTCACAAAAAACCCATGTTTAAAATTTGGAGTAAAAATACCTACGAACGCCTGGGCCGTTAGGGTTTCCAACCATAATGCCCCACTCTGTACAGACTGACAGGTATGAGGGGTGTGAGTTGGGATTGTTACCTGTAATACTCCTGCCATTCCACCCCCACCCACACCCTGCAGCCAATGACAGGCATCGAGGTGCACCTTGGACTATTTGGCCCCAAAGTTAACCCCATTCTCCTATACTGCACCCATCTCACCATATTTCTTAAGGAATGGGGTGATCATAAGGCCCAAAGACTCCAAGGCACACTGTGACATTTGTCAGTGTCTGCAGGGTAGGGTGTGGTGAAATGGCATAGCCATTATGCCTGATGACCCAAAGGCACACCCAGTGACTGTCAGTCTCTGCAGGGTGCTGGTGGGGTTGACTTCAGTTCAATACTTCACTGCCATTCCTATTATACATCTCTCTAACTCCTACACTACCAATGCCAATGCCAGCAAGCAAACATTCGGCATTGACAAATGCTTGTTTCTTTTCATCACAGGGTCTCAGGGTGGTCTGGTCCTCAGTCATCCCAGTGGAACCCTTGGATCATTCAGCATTTCGCTGTTCCTGTGATGTGTGACTTCTCACCTCCCCCAAGAATCAACCCTGGCATCTTAATATGAAGATGCTGTTAGATACTGCATTCTGCTCTGGCTGGTTAGATGTTTTTTTCTCTAGGTGGTCAGTGTTGGCTGCATATGATAATTTTGTAGCATGGTGGTAGGATTCAAAGTGCCTTTTTTGCTCCTTTTTCCATGGCAAGGCTCATTAGATGCATTCCACAAAGTATTTGAAGTATCTAGATTTACAATATCAGATGTTGAAACTGATTTCTATCCACACTACAGGTAGGGACTGTACAGTGGCCATAGCAGCTTTCAAATCAAGAATGCTGACTTACCAATATGACAGGGCAAAATCCTTGGAGCAAGAGTCAAAATTTGGTATTCAAGGTCACACCCAGTCCTTAGATGACTTTAAAGCATGCGTTGCTCGACTTCAGAGTAGACATATGTGGTTGTTATGCTCCATGAACATTTCTGCACCTTCAGTCAACCAGCCAGTTATCATGTGCATGGTCCAGGAGCATCTACAGATGAAATTTGTTACCCATGATATATCAGGGTTCCTTCACCTCCTTTCTCCTATCACTCGAAGTCCCGATCTTGCCTCAACAGGTGCAGGAGTATCTGACCCTCCCTATTTCCTTACTGGAGGATAGAGATGCTATTAAGGGATTATCTAACATTATACAATAGGGTCAACATTTCTGGAATCCTGACTGGCTAAATATGGTCTTTACCCATGAGTAAATCCTACAGTAACCCATGGATAAAGATCCAGTAGCTAGAGAAGCCTGTGGACACAAAAACAAAAAATAAATCATTCCTCCCCATTTATGATACTGCTTGCCACTAGCCGCTCCAGAACGCAGGCCAGAGTTAGACCACGACTCTCTCCAGTGTCCACCCAATGTTTCAGCAACCCCTCAACCACACTCCTATCCTGTGGACTCCAAAACCAGCTGGGACTTGAAGTACACACCAATTCACTCACAATAACAACAAGCAAAAAATCCTGCAACCAGTCAGGATGCTCTCTGAGATGTTGCCAACTCACTATGTCTCCAGGTTAAACATTTTAATTAAATAAAATAACAGCGATCCCCCACTCACAGCACCAGGTGGCCCTTCACAGCTTCTTCCACTCAACTGTTTATTTTTTGTAAAATACATCTACTGTTCTTACTATGCAGAAATATTATGTACCTCCGAAACACAATTCAGGCTGTGAGATTGTGGCTTTGTGTTCTGTCCCTACCGTCTACATGTGGCTGCTACGGGCGACTGCTGGACCAACCTTCGAGTTTGCCTTGGTCCCCTATCCAGTACATTAGGCATCACTGCACATCACTGAGCAATGTATGCCTGATCCTGGATCCCTGTCATTACCCTCAGTTGCTATCCTACAGAACCCACTCACAGCTACAACACTCCAGCTGCCTTTCACTTAACAGAAACAAGTAACAGTGAGTGCCACATCCTAGAACAGTGACATGCAGCTCTTGTAGTTACTGACTGAAGCTGACACAATGCATCACTCTCCCAGCTGCAGTCTACTCCGTGATTATTGCAGAAAAATTAAACAAACAAAAAAAAAGAACATCAAAATAGTAATTATAAACATTTCACTGTCTCAGTTGAGGTGGGGGGGGAGTCATCTTCTAAATTTTCTACCTAGCAATGGGGAACTATTTTTCCTCGCAAAAGAATAAATTCCATAAAAATCATTACATTGGCAAAAAAATATTTTTCTTTAATGTTTAGATACCAAAAGCGAAGGGGGGCATTGTATAATTGCAGTAAACCACTCCTGGCTGTGAGTTATGCTGGGATTTACCCACTTCTGGTGTGGATTTGGTCACTTGGCCTGTGGACTCATGACCAAACCACACCAGGCATGGTTAAATCCCAGCATAACCCACACCCCTGTTGTGGTTTATTGCTTAAATGTTGCCCCTGACATAGATGGTCTTCCACCAGATTTCCATAAAACCTTTGTGGATTACCTAGCTTCCACACTGCAGGTTCTTTTTATGCAGTTGTTGGCGGCATCATCCCGACCTCCCACCATGGGTGATGTGTTTTTGATTTTTTTATTTAAAAAAGGAGATTGCACTCTTTTGGGAAATTGGCGACTACTTTCTCTCCTTAATACTGATGATAAACTACTAGCAAATATATGGGCTAGATGACTAGCAGTGGCAGCTGAAACCTGGATTTCACAGTCTTAGGGCTGCACGGTCCCCCGTTGTCATATTTTCAATAATCTAATCATGCTCCATGAGATCTTTGACAGGAGCTAGAGAATAATAATAATAAAAAAATTATAATAATCTTTATTTGTTTAGTGCAATTCACAGTGTACCAAAGCACTGTACAAGCAGTAAAATAATTTAAAATTGGTAGGAATTCTAAAAACATAAGAAAACATTCCAATTCCTAGTCTTCCAAGGCTGCATTCTCTCTTTGGATCAGGAACAGGCATTTGTTCAGGTTACGTTGCCCTTCCAGTTCAATGTACTGTTGCAATATGGTATCCCCCCACCACCACCACCACATTTGTGTCTTGGATACATAAAATGTACTCTGCTGCGATACTGATTCCTTATGTGAATTACATTGTGGGTTTACCTGTGGTTCAGCAGAAAGCGGTAAGGCAGGGCTGCCCTCCGAGCCCTTTGCTTTATGTCTTTTCCATTGGCCCCTCCTTAGGCTTATCCAGATGTCTATATCCCTCAGAGGTTTACAGCTCACACCCAATACTCCTGAACTCAGAGTGCTGGCATATGCCGATGACCTTTGCATATTTATTAGGAATATGGCAGCAGGAGATGCAGTTTAATCCCTAGTGCATGATTTTTTGCTTAGGCAGGGTTCTGAGATCAATTATTCTAAGAGTAAGGCAATTCCACTGGGTGGCTTTACAAGCTCCATGGCTTCCTACTGTTCAGGTATTGAAGTGCACCATGACCCAGTGAAGGTTCTGGGTATTTATTTTAACCACTTGGAAGTGACAAATTATAATTGGCTTCTTCAGGTCAAATGGGCAGATGGTATTTTGGCACAGTGGAAGCAAAGGAACCTGGCAAACTTAACAAGAATTTATTTAATAAAATCTCTACTATTACCATGTTTTATGCACCTTAACTACACCCCCCCTTCTACTTTGGAAACTAGATTGTAGAGGTTTTTTTTTCAGGGGCTGTGGGGCTCCCACCTCAATCCTATTCAAAGAAATGTTACTTATTTACCGAAGCATAAGGGAGGTCTGCATATGGTGAACCCCTTGGTGTTTTCCTTTTCTGTATTTTTTCTGGTAATGTAACCCCTGTCCTGTGTGGGGTGCACACCACTTGGGTATCACTTGTTGAAGACTGGTTGGTACCTTTTTTTGACATATTGGCACATGCATGGGGCTAGGCCCCCAGGTCGTTATCACACCTGAGGGTGCCGACGTATATGTTAGCTTCCATAACTAAGCTTTTTCAGTGGCATCTCACTATTATGGAGTGCACTACTACAACAAGGAGGACACTGTATCAACATATTCTTGCAGGTAATTTTACTCCCCAGCTGGTTTTGAAACAGTGTCCTACTAATGCTGTACCAGTTGCACTTACTCAGCTGACTAATAAATCCATTCCATTTTACATGTGAGATATGCTATGGCTTAGTCTGCATGGGAAATTAGCTGTCTGTGACTCTTTTAAACACAAGCTGGTATCTGACTGTATGTGGCCCAGGGAAACCCATGTGGGGTTCTTAAAGACACAATCTCATTTTCTTTTTTACTGCCCCTGTAGTTAGAATTTTTTGGCAGTGTCTCAATATTTTGTGGCAAAATCCCTTCTTAGCCATGATCACATATGAAATTGTTGTGCTGGGCCTGTACGCTACTGTATGGTCAGGTTTCACCATCCGCTTTCTCCAAGTTTGTTTTGTAACCTGTAAATACTTTCTTTGGCAATCACGATGTGCCTTCACTCTACAACAGCAAGTCACTATGCCTTCTGCTGTTGCGAATATGGTGCATGCCCATGT
Organism: Neoceratodus forsteri; assembly: GCA_016271365.2. Lineage (NCBI taxonomy): Eukaryota > Metazoa > Chordata > Ceratodontiformes > Ceratodontidae > Neoceratodus > Neoceratodus forsteri. Next base: position 154,103,444 of record CM057449.1, on the reverse strand, counting down.
TAAGTCATTGTATTTGAAAGAAGAATCATCCTTTTCAGTTACTTTGCTCTCCAAAACAAGGGCAGGATTTCAACATGTATTTCAGTAATGCTCTGGTTGTTTTTGCTTTAGTTGCCTTGGTTTCCTTCTTGTTGTACGAACATATGGAATTTGCCAGCAGATAAAGGCCTAGAGGTCTATCAAGTCTGCTCGAATGTGCAGCTAGCACCCCTTATTCTGCAGCTGCCCCTCCCTTCCACCCTTCCCCTCCATTGACCCTCCCCCATGTCCTGTCCCATCCCCTTTTGAAGCAGTCCACTGTTCTACTGGATACCACTTCTGCAGGTAACGCATTCCACCCAGCTACCACCCTCTCTGTAAAAAAGTGTCTCCTCATCTCCCTCCTGAACCTTCCTCCCTCCAGTCTCATATCATGGCCCCTGGTGGCCCTCCCCTCCCTTACTTTGAACAGCCGCTCTGTACCTGTCTTGTTTATTCCTTTCATGTACTTAAAAGTTTCAATCATGTGCCCCCTGTCCCTTCTCTCCTCCAGCGAGTACATGTTCAGTTCCCTCAGCCTCCTCTCATATGATGAGTCTCCCATCCCCTTGATCATCTTTGTTGCCCTCCGCTGCACCCCCTCCAGTAACTTAATGTCCCTCTTCAGATACGGGCGCCAGTACTTCACACAGTACTCTGTTAGTAGTGTAGCCATGTTCAATGTCTGGAGGCTATATCTTATCCTGGGATTTACTATCTAAGCTCAGATCCCTGGAGTCATTTTACATGTTGGTAATGTATAGATCAGGGCCAGCAGTGGTGTCATCGCCTCTGTGTCAAATCAAGCTGTGTCTTCTCTGCTTGCTTTGCAAGACTATTGGTGTCATCTGTGCAGCTATATAGCATAGCTTGAAGACAAGCATTGCTAGTCCTCCCTATTCCCAATGCAGGGAGAGGAGTCATTTATTGATCTGGTATCTACCTGCTGCCCAGACAAATCTGTGTGTCAGCCTCTGTAGGGCTTTCCAGTAATAATTCATTATCCTAATCTGGTGGTCCTAGAATAAAATCAGGAGGATAAGTAACACATTCACATTCAGGGTCACTACCCAGACCCTCAGACAACTCCTATCTTGCTACATGTATCTTAACCTCAGTCTGCAGCTTGCTGTATTTTAGTTTAAAGAGAGATGGCAGGTTTGGGCTGATTCTCACCCCCAGATACCTCACTGTATTGTTTGGAACCCATATTAATGGGAACTTCTCTCTAACGTTAGCCAGAATATTTCTGTTAAGTCTAATCACTTCAGATTTGTCTAGGTTGATTTTATAACCCCAGGAGGGCCCCATATTCTTGCAGATCTCTGAGCAGCAACAGTACTGGAGTAGTCGGTGATGTGAGGAAGAACAGGAGATCATCTGTAAAAAGTTCAGTTTTATGCTCCCTTTTTCCAACCTGTATTCCTCCTGATCTCTGGATTTTGTCATACTGTCTCTGCCAGTGGCTCTATACAGAGTGCAAAGAGCACTGGAAAGAGGGGGCACACCTTGCCTAGTGCCCCTTGTTTGGTGAAATCATTCAGAAGGTATCCCAATAACTTGGACTACTGCCTGTGGGGAAATGTACATCTCCATTAGGCACTTTCTGAACACTTCCCCACCCCATCTCCTTCAACGTCTTGTCAATCAATCAATAATCCAATCAATCAATCAGATCTTTATTTTACATGGTGAAGCACCATCGGGGAAAAACTCATTTGCAAGGTGGACATGGGTAGGTCAAGGTAAATACAGTAGATTAACATAGTAAAGTTGCTTGAGAACACATATCTACATATAAAACGGGAATGTACAATGAGTCACTGTAGAGAAAAAACATGCAATACTTTGGAGCTACACATTAATGAGCTATATACATATATACAATAAAACCATGTAGATTTGAGATTCAGCAGCTAGACAGATAATTATTGCAGCAAGTAGGTGATTCAGGGTGACAATGCAATGCAGTCAGAAGTTAAGGCACACTGGGCCAGATATTCAAAAGGGTTGCGCCATGCACAACAGGGTTTCGCATGCGCAAGTCCTAAATTGCACCATTCTGCGATATTCAGCAGGAGGCAGTTGCGCCACTGAAAACAGGCTGAGCAACAGCGCAATGCAAATGAATGCATGCTCAACTGGAGGGGGAGGAACCATGCATAAACTGCACAGCCCGATATTCAGCCGGGCTGTGCAGAGGTGTCTGAGCACAACCCCCAACCTCGCCTGCAGGACTTTAGCAAAAAGGCTTAAGTCGAGGGCCACCCACAGGTGAGCTGCTGTATTGCAGGGCGCAGCACAGCAGCTGCCACCTGTGGCTGGCCCTAACTCAGCCCCTGTGCCCCCCGCAGCCTGATCGTGGGCATGTGTACTCCCCACCAGCCCGATCACAGGCATCAATGTGGCTCCCCGTTCATATCCCTGGTGGTCAGTGGACGAAATGCCCGTTCTGGGCAGTATGTTTAATAACTCCCCCTCTCCCGGTCACGTCCCTGGTGGTCCAGTGGACCGAAATGCCCGATCGTGGGCGGTATGTTTAATAACTCCCCCCCCGTTCACATCCCTGGCGGTCCAGTGGACCGAAATGCCCGATCGCGGGCAGAAAGTAAACTGACCCCCACGAACATCTCCCTTGTGCCCAATCATGGGCAGAAAGTAAACTGACCCCCGGAACATCTCCCTGGTAGTCCAGTGGACCGAAATGCCCAATCGCAGGCAGTAAGTAAAGTGAAACCCCTCCCAAACATCTCCCTGGTGGCTAGTGTCCCCCACCCCACCCACCCACGAAGCCCCACCACCCGCTCCCCTGGCAGCCAGCGGGTGGCAGCATCTCACCCGCCTGCGCCCGCCACCCGCAGACTGACTGCCAGTGAGCCTGCGCATATTGGTGCAGAGCAAGAGCCACTGGGTGTGCAGCCCATACCGTACATGACAGTTCAGATTTGTGAATGAATGACTCATTCACAAATCTGATCATCATTATCTATCCTTAGCTGATGCTAGTACATGCTTTGACCCAACCTGAAGCTCCTGAGACTTACCAATAGAGACACCCCTGCTCTAATCCAGCTCCAATACTGGCTCCTCTTCCCCTCACCATATTTTTCCTTCTTTTTATAAATTACTTCTTGACTACTAGCTTCCTTCCTTCTTTAACCTTGTTGCTCACCATCCACTGTTGTTTTGCCAATTACCATCCCTGACCTTCCTTCTGTCAATCTTTCTTGTTATGTTTGAACATTCCTCACTTTTCTCTCTTTATAACCCTACTCTCTTATTTACCCTTTCACTCCACTAGGTCAGGTCCATGGTTTCTGCATTTATTATATATCTTACTGCCATTAGTTGTATAATGCTTGCCATTATTATTTGTTGTTTCTATTCATTGTATTTTTGTAGCACTGCTGTACTATTCATCTATTTGTGTAACTGTACCCGTGTTGCTGTAGTTCCACTGTTCTGTTTTTGTTGTACTCTCCCGGTCGTGCTGAAAATAGTCATTTTATGGCTAGTGCACCTACCCGATTAACAAAAACTAAATAAATAAATAAATAAAAAGAACATATGGCTCAAAGGTGTTAATTCTGAATTCCCAATAAATAAATACATTTATAAGTTTAAAAAGTGATCTATAGTGGAGCTCCTAGATTCTTTTGTAGTTGGATGCAAATGTGTATTTTTTCATACTGAAATATTCTCTTTCTTTTTAACTTATTAAACTGGAAATTATGGTTATAGTGATACAGTACAGAAACATTAAGTTAAACTGGCTATTTCTTTAGATGAATTGAAATGTTGACTTACTATCACCTTAATTACTTCACTGTACAAGAGCTATCTAAGATGTAGCAGTGATGTCAGGGCAAGGTGCCCTATAAATTGTAATAGTGTCTACTTTAGGGCCATACCCCCTGAGGAAGGCAAGGTGCTGAAGCATCGGGGAAGTGTGGCATATGCTGTTCTTCAAGTACAAGTTTGAATTAAATTTCCTACTTAACTCATTGCCTCCACAGGAGCTTTCTGAAGTTGCACCACCTGTCTTCTGTATACTGTTAACAGTGAATCCTAAGTCTTTCTAAACCAAATCAGGCTATAGTCAGCATGCCACAAACAAATCCTAATAGCTCAAGAACCATAAGTGCTAGACACAAAGTATGAGTGGCAAATTTATTCAGCACAAAACTACCTTTCCAATGGTGGTATGCATATAATAATATGTAATTAAGTTGTCTTTCTGTGCTGGTTGAAACAGCAAAAAAATATTTTTTTTTCACTAAAATAAGCAACATAAGCCATATACTCTATACCATAAACAAATGTGAATAACTTCTAAAGTATGCATGATATACACAAAATATCAGTGGCAAAGTTGTTCAGCACAAAATTACCTTTCCAACAGTGCTATGCAATCAAATATATATTATATTCTGTTATATTATATATTAAAATATATAAGGGACGTCTCTAGACATTGCAAAGGCACACAGGCAGTCAGTAGCTGACTTCTGTAGGTATCCTCTGGACACACCAGTGTATTTTATTGACTACAGGCATCTGCTAGGAGACAATGAGTTAACAGGAGTTAAGTTGTTTGACATTTTTCTTGTGTAACTGGTTAATGGAACACTGATTTCTTTGAACTGGTTTCTACTGAGGTTGGCTTCCTTTCGACCTAGTGCACCCGCTGGTTATTCAGGTGCAGATAAACACACTGTTCTGCATGGCAATAGAGGTGGCTGGGGTAATCCACCCCAGGCAGATTGAAGTCCCCAATAATCACCACAGTTCCCTTTTACATACCCACCAAATCTGTTCTGCCAACTCCTATCCAACTCCTCAGGACTGAGCTGATGGTCTATACACCACCCCAACTTCAGTTTTCTACCTCTAAAGTCCAGGAATTGTGCATCCATAGCACCTCCGCCTCCCTTCCTCCCCATCCCCATTTGTTTATGTTTGCCAAATCAATAACACCATTGTTGAAGTTTGGCATAGCAAGATCCCAATGTCAACAGGAGAAATTTTGCCTGTCTGACATTAAGTGTTTTCTCTTGGGGCTGCACCCTATGCCCCTAAAATTATTGACTTTCACTCAGAGTTGATTTGAAGGGGGCGACATAAGTAAAAGGGTGAAATTTTTCCCTCAGGTCCCTCACAATGACAATTTTGAAACCTGTCGAAATTGTCGCTGGGAGGGACTTCGCCATAAAATTTTCGATGTTCAGTTGAGACACCGTTTTTAGTACATCTAATCCCACCCCTTACATAAACTGTCACCCCTCCCATTCTCCCCACCCCTTTGTCCTTCCTATAAATTCTGTACTGTGGGATCACCAGATCCCAGTCACGGTGTTGGGAAGCCCAGGTTTCTATTATGGCTGCAATGTCTACCACCCTTCAGCTAAGAGAGCCTGGAGCTCAGCCATCTTGTTACCTAGGCTCCTTGCATTCAGAGACCACTCTCCATTCAGTACCATACTTCGCTCTGCTCACCATCCCCTTAACCTGACCGCTCCCTTGAGTTCCCTCCAGAAGGAAACACTGTTGTTGTGGGGGGTCAGCTTGATTGCCTCCCCTATATGGAGAATCTGCAAACTAGGTGCACACTCACCTTCCCCCCACCTAGTTTAAAAACAAAACTTAATTTTAAGTATTCCTCCAGCTCACACTTCAAAACTTCCTGCTCCTCTCGACTTAAGTGTAACCTGTCCTTTGCATACAGTTCATTGTTATCCCATGTGCTCCCCCAATCACCCACAAGCTCATACCCATGAGAACACCACTCACCCAACCAGGAACTGACCTCTGCTATTCTGTCCTTCCTTGCTCAGCTCACCCTAGGAACTGGCAGCATTTCTGAGAAGGCCACTGATCTCCCTACCTCCTTGCATATACTCCCCAGTTCCTCAGACCTCTCCTTTACCAACTCCACCATCCGTCCCTTTGGGTCATTAGTACCTACATTATACCACATTGCAGTTTCTCTCTTCCCTCCTAACACACTTAGTTAGTTTGTCCCACCCTTCTCACTGTCAAGCCTGGTATAGGAGTCCACCTATATGTGACTGTGTCACTCACCATTTCATCCCTATCTGATCTCTGTCAGGATGGAGTCCCCTACACTACAACTACCCACCACCATCCTTACATTTCTCTAGCACCCCTACTCCTTCAGGCTGCCAAATCCCCAACTACTCCTACTGCCCTCAGATGAGCCGCCTCCTCCATCCTCATATTACAGCTAACCCCTGAAGTATCCCGGCATAACCCTATCACTGGGTGGGTCCCCCTCCTCAGAGGGGGAAGGCACCGGCCAGAAGATCACCAGTGCATTCTAATTAGGCTTTGGGGTGCTGCTGAGGCAGAGCGGCAGCCCCCTGGAGAGCCTTCGGCAGCTTTGGAGAGCGGCAGCCATCATCCGGCAGACCTGGAGCTGTTTTCCATTTCTCTGGGTCCCCATCGCCACTCATGCAGTGCCCCAAGTCTCCCTTAGGGGCTGCTGCTGAGCGATGTCTCCCTCAGTCCCACCCCAGAAGAGGAGAGCAGTCCTCCAGATGCTCAATTCTTTTCTCTCCCAGAGGACCCCCGGCATCCCGAGTCTGTTCCCGAACCCGGGTCACCAGCATGGTCAAGGTAAGGCACCAGCGCCTCAACCTGCTGTGCCACCAGGCCGGCCCCCTCTGTTTTTAATGACATGTTGAAAAGGGCTATCAGAGGTGCAACTAGCTCCTTTTTCTCTTCCCTCAGTATCTTAGTGTGCACCCTGTCTGGCCCTATTGCTTTTCTACTTTTATCTTTGACAGTTCCTAAACACTCTTTCTTCTGTAAATGGTTTTGCATCCTCTTCCCAACCTTTTATATCCTTGCCCTTTAGCCTTTGCCTGTTTACTCCCCTCTCTGTAAATACTAAACAGAAATAGTTGTTTAATAAGTCATCTTTTGATGTCTTCTTCCACACTGCACCCTCCTTCCCATTTCAGTCATTCTAATCCCCCTTTGTCTTTCTTTTTTTACTTATGTGTCTAAAAAATGTTTTATCTCCCTTTGTCACTGACTTGGCAATCCTTTCCTCTGTTTGTACCTTTGTGCTTCAAACTGTCTTCTCTGTCTCACTTTGTTTCTCTCTTAAGCCTCTTTATCCCCTTCTTCTGTGTTTTTAATGGCCTCTCTTCTGTTCTCTTATCATGTAGCTGGTTTGGAGTATGTCCACACGTTGCTCAGTCTGCACACACTATTGACCAATGTCATTCCACTTTCCCCAGCAGGACCCATGGGTGGCAGGTGCAACTGCAGGCACACTGCCTTAGTGCCAGTGAGCTACATGCCCTGGCACAGGCCTATAAGTCCAAGGAGGCAGTCCTGTCACACAGCTGCAGCATGGATGCTGCTGTCCACAAGGCCTGGGAGTAGATTGCTGAGGAGGTAAGTGCTGTTGGTGGCAGGGACAGGCCTATGGAGGTGATCAGAAAAAGATTTGCGGGCATGTTCCAGCACACAAAGGAAAATCTTGGTGCAGGTTCTCACAACAATAAGCCAAAGACAATGACCAAGGTGCAGCAGTATTGGCCAGGTCCTGGATCCAGAGGAGAAGGCAGTGACAACCACACTACAGCCTGTAGAGGTGACTGGTGTGCCAAAGGGTGGCTATGAGTTGCAGATACCAGCCTGCCACTTAAGTACATGCCAGGTGCACTCCCTTGTGTGTAGGATACATGTAAAAGTTTTGCCAGTGTTGTGACATACTGAGCACATGCCCATCGTGCACACACTATGTCACTCAGTGCCCAGGCCGCACTGCCACATAATGGGTCACTATGGACCATCCATGTGGCCCCCTATGTGGCATGCTGCTCTAGCACTGACCAATGTGATGACTGTGCATCTGGGACCACTGGGGTGTGTCCATGCATATAGAGACACTGTGCACTATTTGTTCCAGCTGAGTTCTATAGGTGAAGGGAGTGCTGTCACTTGTGCTGAGTGTAAGGTCCTGGATTGTGTTGTGGCCTGCATTGTGTTGCCATGCACGTGTGTGGCATGTGCTTGCACCATGGTGTGGGAGTACAGTTCTACTGCATGGTCCAATATTCACATGTTGTTGTGTGACTAGAGTGGATTTGGGTTGAGATGTCCTGTAGACACCAGTTGCATGCTGACTCTGTGGCACCAGGCACCATTCATTGGGGTGTGTATACACCACCAGCACACTGCTTGGTGTACTGTGTTGTGTGTACAATGCTGATGTTCCCTCCCCCTTTCCCTACAGCTCAGGTACTGGTGCCTGCAATGCCAGATGTTGATACAGCTGGGACATTCAGCCATGTGCACCAGTAGCCACACATCCATCCTGACAATGGTGTTAATAGCACCAAGGAATCCACAGAGGACAGTGGAGAGGAGGCAGCTGAAGAAACCCCGGAGCTCCTGACATACAGAGTTCAAAAGACAGTACCCCACAGCCAGCCCAAACCCCCAGGCAGTGGCCAAAGAGAGGTATACGACAGCCCTACTTCCATCCGTAGCTCATGCCCAGGATTCTAGCACCTCCTGTGTGGAACAGACTGCCCTGTACTAACACAGCTACCTCAGCTGCACCAACCACAATTACTGCCATTGTCACTGCCTGTCCGCCTTCCTGACTGGGGTTTTCTTGCTTGTCAGCACCCCAATTTTCCCACACCCTTTCTGCATGGCTCAACACAGCCACCGCAGTCCCACCACTTGTCACAACCCATGCAGATGTGGAACGCCCACATGCCTCATACTGACAACCTGTCAGTGTCCCTCCAAAGCTGGACAAGTTGCAGGCCAGGCAGCTGCTGCATTCAGCTGTGGACACCCAGGCTGCATCACTGTGGGAACTTTCATAGTTCTGGCAAGTCATACATGATGACGTGACCCACCTCCACCACCTCTAGTGTGATGATCTGCAGAGGGCGGAACAGCATGCATAGTAGCATGAGGCCCACTTCCTCAGATGCCCTAGGCCACAAGTTTGGAGAGCTCACTAGGGCGGTATGTGATGTTGTGTCCATGATACAGCGTGCTGTGCAGGTCGGTCACAGCCTGGCCCTCTCCAGTGTGCACAGCCCCAGTGTCCCATGGACACCATAGTTTACACTAATGCCAAGCAGTAGAGGGTCAGACACTGTCCACATGCATGTGTCCCCCTCATGCACTGGAAATCCCCATACACCGGGGCACAACCTGTTCCTCCAGGCATACATAGATACATAGAATTTTACAGCAGATAAGGACTGCCAGGCCCACCTAATCTGCCCATTTTCCCTACCTACTGCAAAAACCTAAGTAGCTGTTATAGAGTGTGGGGAAGGGTTGCTGGGACGCCGACCACACGACGGGGGGAAGTCTCCATTTTAAATTTCTGAAGTTTGTAGTAGAGCAACGTTTTTTGCAGGCACCTCTTTGAGACTGGACATCGGGAGCAGCGCTCGGAGGTTACAGCCTGAGGAAAGTGCATTGATTTCTGTTTTTTTTGTTGGGCTATTTGCAGGGGTTGCTGAAAGGTCTAGGTGCCTTGAGGTGGGGATCGATCAAAATTATTAGTGTGTTCCTGATTTTTTTTCAGAGATCAGAGATCCTGCTCTGTTTATTTTTAGCAGCTAATTTTACACTCTTCAGGGCTCAGTGATCCTGTTTTTAGGTTTTGCTAAGTTTGGAGAAGGTGCCGTTTTATTTCTGGGTGCCATTTTGTTTTTCTCTTCCCAGGACTCGGAATACATATGTGGAGCTGCCTTGATTGAAAGGGGGGTTTAATAGCAGAATGATGGGAGGGCCACTAGGAGAGCAGCTATGACAATAGGTGCCAATTTTATATCCTGATCAGGGCCTTTAAATACAGGGTAATTCCCGGTGGAAGTAGTAGCTGCAACAGAGTGTGGGGAAGGGAACGGGACACCGACCACACGGCAGGGGAAGTCTCCATTTTAAGCTTCTAAAGTTTATAGTGGGCTATTTTTTCTCCCACCCACCCACCCCCATGGCGTCTAGTTTTAAATGGTCTCACTGGGCCTCCCAGTAGAGGACACACCTACCAAGAGGGGAAGGAGGAGGAATAAAGCAAGGGAGTGGCAACTAGCACCCTGGGGCAGGGAATTCATCTGCTGTAGGAAATAAAAGAGACTGGTATACTTAACTGTGAGGAAGAGGACTCAAGAATTAGATAGTTGGGACATTTAAAGAGAATTTGCATCTAGTATTCTGTATTTGCTGGTACTGTTTGTGGTACAGCATTCAGAGGAAATTGCATCGGCTGGGGTATTTGGTGGAAAATTGCATTGGTATAGTACTGCAAGTGTTGGGTCATTCACAGAGAAATAAAAATATATAAAAAATAAATAGCATTTAAGTCACTGTAGGGTAGGTACTGGGATGGGGTGTTTAGAGGGAAATTGAATCTGTAAAGCATGTAAAATGTGGGGACATTTAGGAATAAATTGCACCTAAACTAATGTATTTGAGGGTAACAGTTTAAGATCAGGCATATAGAGGAAATCAAAGTGGGACTGGAGCAGTTAGAGGGGAATTAAATTCTCTGAAGTTCTGCAGAGTAGGCACTATATGGGGGGCAGGTAAAGGGAAGTGCAATGCATTTGTTACTGTATAAGTGGGTGTACACAGAATATAAGTGGGGGCATGTAGAGGGAAAGTACAGTGAGGCGTGAGGGAGAAACTGCTTTTGGGGTGTTTAAAGGGCAAACTACTTTTGACTGAAGGCACAGCTTGTGAGGGGGTAAGATACTGGAACACTGGGGGAACATGGAGAAAACTGGTAAGAGAGGATAGAAGGGAACATGGGGGAGTATGGGCTACTTTTAGGTGAATTTGAAGGGGGTGCTGTTGGGCAAATAGAGGGATGGGGAGGGTGGTAGGAGGCAACAACTGCAGGGCAGAAATCTTTCTTAAAATTGCATGGAAAGTGGTGGGATGTTTAGTGTGCAGACATATAATGCAGCTTAGGAACGAGATCAGATATTTGCAAACAGAGCTGGGTAGGGACTGTGGTCTGGTAGAGGGAAGCTTCGCTGTAGGGGATGGTAGGAGGGCATCTGGGGGCAGACAAATCAGATTGGAAGGGGGGATGAAAAGTGCAAAAGGGTGGCAAATGGGTACTGAGGCTGGGGTCCAGTACAAAGGGCAAGCAATGACAGAAAGGGGAAGAATGGAAGAGGGAGGAAGGGGATCTAACAGTTGCAGAGACAACAGAAGTAGGGTGGCCAGTGACAGGAAGGTGGGAATAATGCAAGGCAGTGAGAGAACAAAAATCGGTTCACTGTACTAGCAGGATGGGGGATGAGATGGGAGGAATGTGAGGTGGATAAGCTGAAAATAGCCCAGAGGAGACAGGAATGGGAGAAAGGGATAAGGACATGGGGGATAGGGGAAGGGTTAAATAAAGGTGGTTGTGGGGGATGAGGAGGAGGGATCTATGATGCTGGGTTGAAAACAAATACAGCGTCCTCCGCCGTGCTGGGGACAGCCGTCGACACCTCCGACCCGATGCATCCCTGAAATGACTGGCAACACAGCAACACTCAATGTTGCACAGACAGTGGAGTTAGATATTTACCCCATCGCCAAACAGTCAATCAAGTGAACCCCCGGCACTGCCAATATAGGCGTGTGGGGGTTTCCTGGGGTTTTCAGTGTGCTGGTGTCGCTGTAGTGATGGTGTATCGGAGAAGGAAGGGACGGAGGTATGAGATGATTAGGGTAGGAATGCATCTAGGGAGGAGACAGGTAGTGCCTGATGGGAACGTGAAGTTAAGTCAGGGGAAAAGGCCGGGGAGCCAGATGTGGATAGGGCATTGGGGATGGGACAACAGGGGCAGTGGGTAACAACTGTGCTGGAGAAGAAGGAGGAGGGAAAATAGGGGACAGGATAAAGAGGTCAGTGAAACAGGAACATGAAAATGAGGGATCTTAGTGCTGGGGACTCTTACTAAAAAATGGGGATGCAAGAGGGAGAGGCATAGTAGCATAAGGGTGGAAGCCATGCCGAGCATGACAGCAGAAAGGGTGGAGCAATCTGTTCTAAAATATGCTAAAGGACTAAAGGAGCTTAATGCCCTCGAGGAAAGGAGGGAGGAGGGGGACATGCTAGAAACTTTCAAGTACCTCAAGGGAATCAACAAAGTTCAAGAGGGTGGCATCTTTCAGAAAAAGAGATGTGCAAGAATAAGGAGGCACAATTTGAAGATAGAGGGGGATGGCTCAGAGGTAATGTGAGGAAGTATTTTTTCACAGAGAGTTGTGGATGCATGGAACAGCCTCCTGAGGAGGTCGTGGAGTCAAGAACAGTGGGAATTCAAGAATGCATGGGACAGACATAAGGCAGTCCTAGTGGGGGCAGGAAATGGGCAGTCTAGGGGCCAAGCAGTCCTTATCTGCCATCAAATTCTATGTTTCTATGTCTATGCTAGGAGGATAGGGATAGACCTCCTATAATCTTGTACTTGGGTACAAATGACCTGTCAGAAATACAGCTGATGTAGTGCAGAGGAGGTCTGAAGAGCTGGGACTGCCATGTGAAGAGGCAGGAAGGTCAATAACTTTCTCAAGTACTCCCAGTTCCCAAAGCAGGCACTGCAAGGAACTGAGGATAAAGGAATTTAACACGTGGCTAAAAGCTGGTGTCAGTCAAAAGGGTATGGGTTGGTAGGGGTGAGGGAAGGATCTGGGAAGACAATGATCACTACACTAAGGATAGGCTACACTTAAATAAGGAGGAAGGAGGATTTTGAAGCAGAGAGTGGGGGAACATGTAGAAAAAAATGAGCTTTTAAACTAGAGGAGGGGGAGGCCAGTGGGCAGAAGTCATGCAGGATCCACAGAAAGGGAAGCAAACAAGCTTACCCCACCCATACCAGCAACAATGAACCCACGGTCAGTTCAGTAGGAATGCTAGAAAGGAGAGCAAGTGGGGAAAAGGGGGCAAGGCAGTGTGTGGAGGGTGGTAAACTAGAATGCTAGGAGTCTAGGGGACAAAACAGGAGAGTTACTGGCGTTCATGGCAGATGAAGATGTGACATGGCAGCCATCACAGAAACATGGGCCACCAATTACTATGACTGGGACAGTGTAAAATGGAAAGGGATGTGACGCTGTTTGTGAGGGAGGGGTTGAAGTGTGTCAGGGAGGAAGGGGAGGAGTTGAACATGTATTCCCTGGAGGAGAGGAGGGATATGGGGACAGGACTTGAAACCTTCAAGTACATGAAGGAATAAACAAATGGGCACAGAGGCTATTCAAGGCAGGGGAGGGACACTCATCAGCATCATCTGAGATTAGAAGGGGAAGAGTCAAGAGGAAATGAGAGACACTTTTTATGGAGGGTGGTGTCTCCATAGACGCATTGCCAAGGAAAGGTAGCATGTAAAACAGCGGGCTGCTTCAAAGGGATGGGGCAGGATAAAGGAGGGTCTTGAGAGGGTCATAGAGCAGGGAGGGGCATCTGCAGTATAAGGGCTGCTAGCTGCACAATCGAGCAGACTTGATAAACTATAGGGCCTTTATCTACTGCCAATTTCATGTGTTCTTATGGATCATATGACCCTACTTGATCTCTGTCTTTGTTTTCCTACCTGTCACTTGCATACCTCTACTCAATTTTGAATTCCACTACCAAATTTGCCCCCACCCACCTCTGCTGGAGGCTGTTTCATCATTCACCACCATTTCTGTGAATAAATACTCCTCACGTTACCCTTAGTCTACCCCTTCCAGCCTCATGTCATGACCCTTGTTCTAGAACATCTTTTTCTGAAAGGCACTACACTCTGGTACCTTATTTATGCCCTTGAGATATCTGAAGGTCTCTATCATATCCCTCCTCTCTCTCCTCTCCTGCATTGTGTAAAATGGAGTTCCTTCAGCCCTCCTCATATGACTTTTGGTGCAGGCCCTGCACCATTTTTGTTGCCCTTCTCTGAACTGCTTCCACCCCATCTATGTTTTTAAGTAGATGTTGCCTCCAGAACTGTACACAATACCCAAATGAGGTCTTACTAATGATTTATATACACGCATCACCACCTCCTTTTGTCTGCCAGTAATACCTCTCCCTATGCACCCCAGTACATCCCTGGCTTTTCCCACAACCTCGGCACATTGCCTGGCCACCTTTAAATCATAGAAACATAGAATCTGATGGCAAAGGACCACTTGGCCCACCTAGTCTGCCCATTTCCTACCTAATGGATAAGCGGCAGATCCTTGTTAACCTACAGCCTATTTCCTCATAATCCCCCTCACTAGAATTGCCTTATGTCCTGTCTCTCTTTGTATGTCTTCTGGTGCAGACCCTGCACCATTTTGCTGTTCCTACTCTGGACAGCCTCCACCCTGTCTATGTCTTTGCAGAGATTGGGTCTTCTGAACTGCATGCAGTACTCCAGATACTCCAGATGGGTTTCACCAACTGTCTGTAGAGAGGGATAACAACTTCTTGTTTTCTACTGGTGATGCCTCTCCCTATGCATTCCAGTATCCCCCCCAGCCCTCCTTACAGCCTTCTCACATTGCTTGCCCAACTTTAGGTCATCTGATATAGCTACCCCCAGGTCCCTTTTCAGTTTTGTTGTTGTCAGTATCTCACCCCCCATTGTGTACTCTTCCCCTGGGTTTTTGTTTCCCAAGGGCATTACCTTGCACTTATTTGTGTTGAATCTTAGCTGCCATACATTTGACCATTCTTCCAACCTTGTCAAGTTCCTTTTTATCCTTTCCACCCCATCTTGTGTATCAACCCATTTGCAGATATTTGTGTCATCTGCAAAGAGACATACTTTTCCTTCCAGTCCCTCTGCAATGTCACTTATAAAAACATTAAAAGGACTGGACCCAGTACTGTACCTGCCTCTGATCCTCCACTAGTAATCCCCTTTCTTCACTGTGGACTCTCTATTACTACCTGCATCCTGTTAAGCCAATGTTTTATCCAGGCTACCACCCTAGGACCCTCTCCCAGGCTGTCTAACTTGTTTATTAATCTTTTGTGAGGGACTGTCAAATGCCTTGCTAAAGTCTAGGTAGGCCATACCCTTAGCCCCTTCCTGGTCTACTACTTTGATCATCCAGTCAAAGAAATCGACTAAATTAGTCTGACATGACCTTCCAGCTGTGAATCCATGCTGCCTTGGGTCCTGTGCCCCACTGGCCTCTAGGTACTCAACAATTCTTTCCTTCAGAAGTGATTCTATCATTTTCCCTACCACTGAGATCAAACTGACATGTCCATAGTACCTGCCTCTGTCTTGCTCCCACTTTTGTAAGGGAATCACATCTGTCCTCCTCAGTCCTCAGGTACCACACACTATCCTCCCATGATTTGCTAAAAGGGTAGTCAGTAGTGTTACAAGTTCTCCTCTAGTTCTTTTAGAATTTGGGTAAATCCTTCAGGCCCCATTACTTGTCCACCTTCAGTTTTAGGAGTTCTTTCAGAACCCTTTCTTCTGGAAAAGACTGATATCAACCCCTCTATACAGAGTGCTTCTATTGACTGGATTAGGTACCTCTCTCTCCCCTTCTTTTGTGAATACTGAGCAGAAGTATTTGTAACCACCCTGCAAATGGGGGTTCCCAAAAGACTTCCAGGAGCTTGCTTGAATGCTCCAAGCTTGAATGGTGTTTGGCATTTAAGCCATTTATCAGTGAGTGTTTTAGAGCTCTGGTACTGTCACTTTTAAGATGTCTCATTAAGACATAATTGGTTTGTATGGGGACTCTAAAGTTTCTGCTTGAGTACCACGAGCTGCCTGCCAATTCACTCCATTTTGCAGTCACTAGGAGTGCAAAGGGAACCTATCTGAAAGATGTAACTGTTTGCCAGAAATCATTTAGAGTAATAATGAAAATACAGTTTGTCTAACCTGCTTTCTTTGCAGTCAGAACTGTGTTTGCCTAGTTCCCATTCTAGTTTTGAACTGCTGAACTGGACCAATCAGTGTGGTTAAGGTAGCTCTAAAATGGTGCCTTGGACGAATCAGAACTTGGACTCATAATCTGAGCCAGCCACAAGAGGATTGTAGGGCAGTGACTCTGGGAGATGTAGTTTGGACTTTGCGCCTTTTTGGACCAACAGGGCAGTCTATTGTAGTGACAGCCAATCCAGCCAAGAACTGGGAGGAACTCAAAGGAAGTGCCAGTTTTGTCTGCTGGAGTTTCAGTTGAGCTCTGGCAGTGAAGAGGGAAGGAGCCCTGTGCTTTTTCGATGTGCAGTTTTAGTCGGAACGTGTAAGGCCCAGAGTTCCGGTCTGCAGCTTGTGTAACTGCTTGTTGGACTGAATCCGTCCTGTGAAGAGAATCAAAGGATATCTGAAGAGTAGAAACCAGGCTCACCCTGTAGAAGACTGGAGAAATTGCTGAATTGCACTCGGTCTGTCAGGAACTGAATCTGCTGTGTGTTCTCCCGGGTATTGTGCAGTAATTGCGATCGGGATAGAGAAGCAGCCTGCCTGGTATAGTACTTTCTTTTTACCATATAAATGTGTGAGGAGGCTTGTGTGGCTCAAGTGAATCCTGCTGCCATTAAAGGACTTTTGCCTGTTACTGTTCACCATATAAATGTGTGAGGAGGCTTGTAGCTCAAGTGAATCCTGCTGCCATTAAAGGACTTTTGCCTGTTGCAGTTTGCCATATAAATGTGTGAGGAGTCTCGTGGAGCTCAAGAGTAGCCCTGCTGACATTGAAGGACCCTATCTTGTTTGGAGGTCGTGAGTACTAATTCAGGGTCGCCCTCGTTGAATTGCCACATTGAATCCAAATGGAATTACTGTACTGCTGACTGTTTAACTAATTTTTCTTTTCTCTGTGTGAAAGGCCCCCTACCAGCTGCCACGGTTTGAACTAGCCACTAGGGCTTGAGTACCCAGAGACAGTAACTGGTAGGGATAGGCCTGTGCACAGAGCCATAGGTAGATGAGTAAAGTGATAAGCTAATTAACCTGATTCTCCCTGTCCTTGTTACTCCCCCTAAATAAATCAGAGCTGCTTGTTTCAGCAAAGTTATGCTGCCTGAGGTATTTGTCTATGTTAAATATTGTACTGTGATTGTTGCACTGTATCTTATTTACAGGAGGTCCCAGTGCCTGAACCAGTCCTGGGGGTAAGTGTATACTGTGAAGATAATTCTGATATATTGTGTGGGCCACTAGTGGAAGAAGGGGGTTGCAGTGTCCCAGAGGGCTGTGACCAAGTTAGTTTAACTATTGCAAACCCTGACCTCTGGGTGGGGCTATCGCCGGATCTGGCCCTCAACCTGTTAGTGGTAAATCAGGCAGGGTAGTAGCCCCTGGGATAGCGCCATCTAGGGGTTACATATTCATTCAGTATCCCTGCTTTTTCACCATCCCTCTCTTCTCACCAACCCTCCTCTTTATTCAGCCTCAGTATCCTTTCCTTTGTCATTCTTTGCTCCCTAATGTACCTATAAAAGGTTTTATCCCCAATCTTAACTGAATTAGGTATCTTTTCCTCAGTTTGGGCCTTTGCTTTCTGGTTGCCTTCCCCTCTTCCTTCTGCTTTAACTGGTACATTTCTCCGTCCAGCTTCTTCTGTGTTTCCTTATACTTCCTGAATGCTGTCTTTTTCTCCCTAATCTTTCCCGCCACCTATTTTGAGAACCATAGTGTTTTTTTCTTTCAGTTTGATTTGTTTATTTGCTTCACACAAAGGCTTGTTGCCTCTGTGATGGAAGATTTGATGTTTCCCCATTGTTGCTCCACCCCTCCTTCTTGCCTGTTTCCTAGTGCTTTTCTGAGGCACTCCCTCATTTTGAAAAAATCAGCCCTCCTGAAGTCCAGTATTTTCACTTTTGTATGGCTTGACTATACAGCTGAGTTTATCTTGAACCATACTGTTTGGTGGTCACTTTTTCCCAGATGGCTACCCACTTCAAGATCTGAGATCCTCTCTTCATCCCCATTTGAGAGTACCAGGTCTAAGACTGCCCCTCCCAAGTGGGTTCTAATACTAACTGTCTGAGGCATGCCCCCTGTAGGGCATCAAGAATGGCCCTGCTCTTGGATGTGGCTGTAGCAAACATGCTCCAGTTAACATCTGGCATATTCAAGTCCCCCATCAGCTATATATCCCCTTCCTCTGCCATCCTAAGGATGCCTTCTATCATTTTCATGTATATTTCCTCCCCCTGAGATGGGGGTCTGTATATAACCCCTGTGCAGATTGTGGTGCAATTTCTAGTCTCTAGGGTGACCCACAGTGCCTCGTCTCCTCCCAGTATACCCTTTAGTTTCATTACTTTGATCCCTTCCCTTACATGGAGAGCCACTCCTCCTCCTCTTCTACTCTCCCTGTCCCTCCTGTAGATTATGTACCCTGGTATGTTGACATCTCAGTCATGGTTCTCTGTGTACCACATTTCTGTGACTGCCACGATATCCAGCCATCCCTCTTCCATCAAGATCATCAGTTTAGGGAGCTTGTTACCTAGATTACGGGCATTGGTACACATTACCCTCCATTTTTTTGATGGCATTACCTCTTTTTGCCCCATCCCTGTCCTTACTGCCTTTGTCTTTTTCTCCATGTACCCCTACTCTCCTCTCTATTGACTTAATTCTCTATCTTGGTGTTTACCTTACTAACTACCCTGCTTTTGGGGGGGGCTAGGATTTTCCTTCTCCTTTTCAGTGCCTCCCCCCTTGGCTAGTTTAAATGCTTGCCAAAGAAGCATTTAAACCTATCACCTAGGATCTTGGTTCCCCTCCTGGTCAGATGCAGACCATCATGCCAGTATAGGCCTGCATCCTCCAGGTGGACCCCCAGTCCTTATTGAAGCCAAAACCCTGAGCGCGCACCAGTTTTTCAACCAGTGAGTGAATCCCATGGTGCAGAGCACCCTAGCCTCACCCATGTCATGGACAGGCAGCATCTCCGAGAAGGTTGCCATGCATGCTACTTGTCTAAGGCCCTTCTCAACTCCACAAACTCTCCTGCATTGCTCTGATCCCTTTCCAGATAGGTCATTTGTCCCTAGGTGGATGATGATATCCATCTCCTCCCCATGCAGCTGGTCCTATAATCCTGAGGAGTTGCACCCTGTCCCTCCAAGCCATGGCGCCAGGCAGGCACCTTACCTCCTCTCCCTCCTCCCCAAATTCTACTATCCTAACAATGGAGTCCCCCACCAGAAGTTGTTTCCTTTCCCTGTGGGATCCCATGCTACCCTTCTGTGGGTCTTCTTTGTGGAGGTTCCCAGCATCCTCCTTGGTCGCCACTGTGGGTGCTTCCATAGAGGAACCACACTCAGCCAGAATGGCAAATTAATTGTGGAGAGGTACAACTGGATGGATGCACCTCTGTTCCACCACCCTCACCCTCCCTGAGCCCACGGTGGTCCAACTGCTCCTCTTCTTGGCAACCTCTGAGGCAGCGGCAGTGGCCCTGATGATCTCTGGGTGGGAAAGGAGGTCCCCAGATCCTGGCTAACTCAGCCTGGAGATGAGCAACCTCCTCCTCAGCCCAGAGACGTGCCTGCAGATGGGACAACACCATCCTCCAGAACCTGTCCCGAAGACTGTTGCTCCACAGCCACAGCACTGCACCACTCCCATCATGTTTTATCTGTGGCCCCTTAACTGTTTTGTATACTTTTCCTCTCTGTTAATTTCTTTGTATTTAATTTTTTTCTCCTACTTTCCTGGGTCCCTGTGCCATAAATGTATGATTTTGTACTTTTTGCATTGAATCTTAGCTGTCACACTCTTGACCATTCCTCCAGTTTACCCAGGTCACTCTTAATTTTTTCCACCCCTCCTAGAGTGTCTACTCTATGGCAGATCTTAGTATCATTTGCAAACAGGCATACCTTTCCTTCCAGACCCTCTGCAATGTCACTTATGAAGACATTGAATAGGACTAGCCCCAGAACTGACCCCTGTGGCACCCCACCTGTTATTAGTGTTGCTCAGATAGTGCTTTTGTGGATCCTACCACTATCTGTCAGATAGTGCTGGTATCCTACCTTGGATCTTTCTAGAAAGCCTACCAAAGACAGATGTAGGATTCAGGATCAGATAGTGATGGATCCTAGATAGGATCCAGGGATCCTAAGTCAAACAGTTATGATCGAGGGTCAGATAGCGATGGATCCTAGTTAGGATCCAGGGATCCTAGGTCAGATAGTTAGGATCCAGGGTCAGATAGTGATGGATCCTAGGTCAGATCCAGGGATCCTAGGTCAGATAGTTAGGATCCGAGCTGGATCCTAGGGGGTAGGATCCATAATCAGGTAGTACTACTATCCTACCACAGTAACTATCTGACCAAATAGGAGGTATCTGTGGGTATCTTAATTTCTAGGATACTATATAAGAGCAACACTACTGGTTATCCTCCTTTCCTCGGAACAAGCTCCATTTACCACCACCTTTGTGTTCTATCAGTTAAGCAGTTTCTAACCCAGTTTACCACTTTGTGGCCCATTTCCAGGCTACCTAACTTGTATAGAAGCCTTTTATGTGGAACGGTGCCGAAGGCCTTACTGAAATTCAGGTATGCCACATCAACAGCTTCCCCCTGATCCACTTCACTGGTCACCCAGTCAAAGAAATCTATCAGATTTTTTTGGCATGACTTTCCTGCAGTGAATCCATGCTGCCTCAAATCCTGTGCTCCACTGGATTCAAGATGTTTCACAAACCTTTCTTTTAGCAGTGATACCATTATTATTTTACACCACTGAGGTCAGGCTGACTGGTCTATAGTTTCTAGCCTCCTGCTCTCACTTTTTGTGTAGAAGGGCTACATCAGCTCTCCTCCAGTCCTCTGGAACCACTCCAATTTATAGTGATTTATTGGACAGGGCTGCCAGTGGTGCTGCCAGCACCTCCCTAAACTCCTTTAATATTCTAGGATGTATCCTGTCTGGTCCCATTGCTCTGTCCACTTTCAGTTTTGTGAGTTCCTTTAGAACTCTCTCCTTTGTAAATGGACTGGTGTCCACCTCCATGCCCTTATTGCTCCTGCCACTTAATTATGGTCTCTTACCTTCCCCCTCTTCTGTGAACACCGAACAAAAATATTTGTTCAGAATTGTTGCTTTTTCTAAATCCCCTTACACACACTCCCGGTTTCCCCCTTAAGCCTTATGATTCCACCCCTTGTCTTCCTCCTTCCACCACGTACATATGAAACATCTTTTCACCTTTCTTTAATGTCTGGGCTGCTTTTTCCTCCATTTTCACCTTTGTGCTCTTGACTGCTCTCCCCACCTATCTCTGCTTGTCCAGATAACACTAACATGTCCTCCTTCTCCTTCTGTATTTCCTTGTATTTCCTGAAAGCCAACTTTTTTGCTCTTACCTTCCCGGCCACTTCCCTTCAGCACTACAGTGATTTTCTTTTTCTCTTATCTTTGTTTATTTGCCTAATGCAAAGGTTTGTTGTCTCCATTATGGCTCCTTTCAGACGTGCCCAGTTTCTTCAACTCCCCCCCACCGTCCTCCCTCCCTTCCTGCTAGCGCCTCCCTGAGACATATCCCCAGCTTTGCAAAGTCTGCCTTCTTGAAGTCCAGGAACCCTACTTTCTTGTGGCTCAACTCTGTTGCTGCACTTATTTTGAACAATACCATGCGATGGAAACTAGACCCCGGTACCCCCACCATGACATCTGCAATTCTGTCCCCATTGGTGCATTCCAGGTCAAATTCACACCCTTGCTGTTGGGATCTAGCACTAGCTGCCTGAGGCAAGCCCTTGCATGTCCCTGCTCCAGGCTGCAGCTGCAGAGGAGTGCTCCAATCAACATCTGGCTGATTAAAGTCACCTACTAGCAGAACTTTCTCTTTAGTTGCCATCAGTACCCCATGGGCTGCCCCCAGTCCAGGGTGATGCCATCACTGCAGGCTTCCCCTTGTCCTCCACCCACATCATCAGGGGCCACAATCCTCACCCAGGGGTCAGCATTGGCACATGGTCCTACCTATGGTGGGTGCAGGTGTACATAGGTGGGTCAGTTCCCATGCAACACCCCTGCTTTACTAGTAATGTGTGATCCACACAGCCAGTACTGGGGACACTACTGTTGCCCTTGGGTCCGGACACTGAAGCTTACCTGGCTGACCGTGCCTTTCGTGACTTACCTTGGGGTTCTGTCCATGTGTTTCATAGGGCCACATCCCTCCACATGGCTCAGCACATGTGTCTCTGTGCCCCAATCACATGTTCCTTTGACCTTTGTACCCCCACTGCCCATGCCCTGTTCAAGACCAGCATGTAAGTATGTCTCTTTGCAGATGACACAAAGATCTGCAACAGAGTTGATGCACAAGGTGGGATGGAAAGGATGAAAAGGGACTTGGCAAGGTTAGAGAAATGGTCAAATGTATGGCAACTTAGATTCAATGCTAAGAAGTGTATGGTAATGCACCTGGGAAACAAAAACCCAGGGAAAGAGTACACAATGGGGTGAAATACTAACAACAACAAAATGGAAAGGGACCTGGGGTAGTCATATCAGATAACCTAAAGGTGGGCAAGCAATGTGAGAGGGCAGCAAGGAGGGTTGGGGGATACTGGGATGCATAGGGAGAGGCATCACCAGTAGAAAACAGGAAGTTATTATCCCTCTGTACAGACAGCTGGTCAGACCCCATCTGGAGTACTGTGTGCAGTTCTGAGACCCAGTCTTCGCAAAGACATAGACAGGATGGAAGCTGTCCAGAGGAGGGCAACTAAATGGTGCAGGGTCTGCACTGGAAGACATATGAAAAGAGACTTGGGGAGCTTAATATGTATAGCCTCAAGGAAAGGAGGGAGGAGGGACATGATAGAAACTTTCAAGTACCTCAAGGAATCAACAAAGTCCAACAGGTGGCATCTTTCAAAAAGGTGTGCAAGAACAAGGGGCACAATTTGAAGATGGGGGAGGTGGCTCAGAGGTAATTTTAAAGTATTTTTCACAGAGAGGGCTGGGTGCATGAACGGCTCTACCGGAGGAGGTCGGAGTCAAAAACAGTGGTGGAATTCAAGCATGCATGGACAGTCATAAGGCAATTCTAGGGGTGGGGTAGAAGAAGTAGGCTGCTGGTTAACTAGGATCTGCAGCTTGGGCAGACTAGGTGGGCCAAGCAAGTCTTTATCTGCCATCAAATTCTATGTTTGTATGTTTCTATGTGTCATGGCAGTGCCATGCCCCCATATCCAGCCCCCTAGAACTCACCTCCCTACCCCTCAATTTGTGCATGGGCACCCTTTTCTCACCATGTTTACACCCATGTCATAGGACATGTGTAGTCTCAACCCCTACAAGACCCCAGCTGCTGTAACGTTTATTCACAATAAAGTTTTGAAACATGCAGCAGCATCCTGTGTGGTTGCTACTCACCTTCTGCTGACAACTAGAGTTCTTATGATGTTGTCTCCATGCTCCTGGACCCTTCTGGCCATGTGGGGGTCATGCCTCTCGAGTTACTCCATTATCCCCTGTTCCTCTTGCTCCATGTCAGATGCTGTGTGTTCCTCTTGGACCAGCAGGCATATTCTATGTCAGATGTTGTGTGTTCCTCTTGGACCAGGAGGCATATTCTATGGAAGAGCACCTTGCTGAGTGGGATACAACAGGCTAGGAATATAGCACAGGCCTTGTGAGGGGTATATTGTAGGGCACCACTGAAATGGTCCAGGTACCAAAACTGTATTTTCAGCATGCCAAAGACACACTCAGTGATGTTGCATGTAGCAGTGTGTGCTGCATTGTACCCATCCTCAGCCATGGATGATGAACGGAGGACAATTGTGAGGAGCCAGTGGCACAGGGAATAGGCACTGTTCCCTGTAAGGAATGACACATATGTTAGTATCTGTTCACAGTCTAGGTATCCACCTTATGCCAAAAGGCCACAACCTGCAGTGCATCCTATGTACCTGCTGACCCTCCCCTTTCCACAGCATGGCACAGGTGTGCTGTGCTACATCTGTATGCCCCACTGTGGGTGGGATAATGTAGGGGTCATCCTGTGTGTGCTCATTAACAAGGTGTTCACTAGGTATGTGCACATCTTCAAATCTTTGACAAAGAATGACATTATGCCATATAAAGGCATCATGGGTGCCGCCAGGGTACCATGTCAGAACATTGATGATGCACCAGTTGCATCACACACAGACTGGCAATTGATGGAGTGATAGCCATTCCTATTAAGGTAGGTGTTTACATCATTGCCAGGTTGTGCATGGATGGCAACATAGATACATTCAATAGCACAAAGTACTCCTAGTAGGTGTGCAACCCTGTGAAACTGCTGCCTTGTTGCTGTTCACTGCTCTGCAGTGCTGGTGAATATGATGAACTTATCAGCATGTGGCAGCAAGGCATCTGAGAATTGGCCAGCACGAGCAAGGTGGAGGACTGTGAGACAACGGTGGTATCCCTCCCCACTGGTGTCTGGAAAGTTCTGTCACCAGGAAACACATGACAGACATCACCTTCAACTCAACTGACATGGCATGGCTGCGCTGGCTGTTACTGTGCAGCAATGCATGCAGGATTCACACACTGCCATGGCATGGCCCTACTTAGCCAATAGAAAGGGAAACTGTTTAACCAGGAAAGGCACACTAAGACAAAGCGTGTTTCCCAGGTGTGACCTGTGAGCACAATGAAGTTAAGTAACTTGCTCCGGTCAGACAGTATGCTAGCGAAGGCTGTGGATTCAAACCCAGGTATCCAGGTTTGCAGCTAGACCCCTAAACCTCTGTGCTATTCCGCCTCTGGCCAACAAGCTGGTCATCTGTGAGTCTCTCAAAGGAGACTTATAGTATGGCTGGTACTGTCTGTGCTCAGCATAGCACCACTGCAGCCTACAGATCTGCCCTCTGTACTTTCTGCAGGGCCTCCCATTAAAAACTGCATTTGTGCTGTGACTGTTGCCATTTTGTTTGGTGGCTGCAGTTCCTCAGGCAGCCTCTGGATTTGCCTGGAGTAAGATGGCCTTTTATGTTTGCTTGCATGCATGTGCAAGAAACATAGTGCTACCACACATTTTCGTAGGTGTGCCACCCCGCTTCAATGCACAAGGAAAAGTTAAAATATTTAAAACATAAAAAGTTACAGCGACTACTACTTCAAGGATGAAATAAGCTGACTACTACTTGAAGGGTGAAATAAGGAACTTAGAATTATCAGAAAAGGCATTCTTTCAATCAACAGAGGGAGGTGGAGTTTGCTTTACTTGTTACAATTGTTAAGATTTTACTGTTTTCTGTGTTTCTGCTTTTCTGACTTGATTGGAGTTAGTGATTAACTGTTTGCATTGCAATATTTGTAATACTGTGAGTATTCACTGGGCTAAGAATTTGTCATAAGCCCTGAATTGAGAGCAGGTTACAGGCTGTGTATTGGACCCAGACAGTGCCTAGGGGGTGGAAACTGTTTTTTCCTTTGTTTACCTCGGTGTGCCTTATAAGGCCAAGCCAGACTGTGTCAGGAATTGCTTACATCACAGCTACTTAACAGCCAATAGCTCTGGAAGAATCTTACAGAGCTTGATAAAAGTACTAATTTTAGCAGGCTCATCAGATAACCTCATAGTCTTCAGGTGAAGCTACCTCTGGCTGCAAGCTGCAACACTGGACTTAAGATTTGCAAGAAAGCGAGTAGTGCTCACAACAGAGGGAGGTGAACCTTACAATTTACAATTGTCTTTGGTTAGAAGCAGATTCCTTAGGAAAGTTAATATTCTTCAGGTGGAGGATACTTCTAACTGAAGGGTGAAATAAGGAACTTAGAATTATCAGAAAAGGCAGTCTTTCAATCAACAGAGGGAGGTGGAGTTTGCTTTACTTGTTACAAGTGTTAAGGTTTTCAGTGCAGGAAGAGGTTAAACCCACATAGGCTGAATACTGTTTTCTGTGTCTGCCCTTCTGCACAGCTGACGTGTTGTGGGCTGACTGTTTTCAGAGCACAAGTCACCAGGCTGTTTTGGGGCTGGGGAGGTTTACCTGTGTCTGACTTGATGTTTGGATTTTATCTGTTTGATTAGCAGGGTATTTTCTCTCAAATTGGTTTGAAGCAGTATTAAAATTGTGGTGTATGGCATCTTGTTGACAGGAAGGCACTCATCGTGTCGGTAGGTCAGAGCTTAGCTGATTGTTTTTTCTTGAGGGCACAGTTTTGGCCCAACCCCTTCCTACCCTCACCCCACCCCACCCCTGGAAATAGTTCATTTATACCTGGGGTTCTGACGTCATTTCAAGAGGGCAAGGTACATATCACTGTCATATCCTGTCTAGCACACTGCACTGACAATATAAGCATACGCATTATATAAATACATATATTTCTATATAACGCATCAATCACACACACACAAAAAAAAAAAACTAAACAAGGTAGACAGTTATGTGGGGAGTAGCACAATGCAATGGCTGTGGGGCAGCAGTCTTCCGGGAGTCTTTCTGGAGGCTGAGATGCTGCCCTGTTTGCAGACAACTATCTGCCCTGAGGGAGGAAGCTGCCCATCTTCAGGCCACACTGACAGTGGCAAGGGAACCTCCCCATCCAGGAGAGTACCAGAGCCACCACCATTACCTCAGAGGTTGTGAAGAAAGCACAGCAGTTGGACCACAGTGGGCCCAGGGAGGATAAGGGTGGTGGAACAGAGGCACACCCAGTCAGTTGTTCCACCCACAATCCATACACCATTCTGGGGAGCATAGTTCCCTATGGATGCACCCGAGAGGAGACTAAGGAGGGTGCAGACAACTGTCACAAGGGAGGCCCTCAGGAAAGAGGGAGAGGGCACCACAGGGAAAGAAAGCAGCTCCTGGTGGGGACCCAATTATTAGGGGATAGAACTGGGGAGCAGGAAAACTGAAGTAAGGTGCCTGCCTGGTGCCATGGCTTGAGGACAGGATCACGAGAACAGTTGCACGGAGTCTGAGCTGACGTCATTGTCCACCTAGGGACAAATGACTTAGCTCATCATGAGATTAGAGCAGTGCAGAAGGACTTTGTAGAGTTGGGGAGGGGCTTAAGACAAGTAGCACATACAGTATCCTTCTCAGAGGTACTGCCTGTCAGTGGCATGAGTGAGGCGAGGGTACTTTTGCACCATGCAGTTTAACAAATGGTTGAAAAAATGGTGTGAGCACAGGATTTGTCTTCATTGGGGACTGGGGTTCCACCTGAGGGACACCAGCCTATACTGGCAGGATGGTCAGCATCTGTCCAGGAAAGGAACAAGTCTTTTGGCAATCGGTTTAAATGCTTCATTGGCAAGCCTTTAAACTAGTCAAGGGGAGGCACTGATACAGCAGGAAAATCCCAGCCCTCTACAAAACAGGGTACTAAATGAGAAAATACCAAGGTAGAAAGGTCAATGGGGATGCCAGCACAGAAGGTAAAGCCATCAAAAATGGAGAGAAATGAGTACCAATGCCCGTAGTCTGGGTAACAAGCTCCTGAATTAGTGGTCTTGATGGAGGAGGAAGATCTGATATCGTGAGAGTCACAGAAACATGGTACACACAGAACCATGACTGGGACGAAACATACCAGGATACACTATCTACAGGAGGACAGGAGGGTAAAAGGGAGGAGTAGCTCTCTACATAAGAGAAAAACCAAAGCAACAGAACAAAAGGGTAAACAGGGAGGAGAAGAAGCACTGTGGGTCAATTTGGGAGGCAGGCAAGGCACCACAATCCGCATACAGGGTTGTGATACAGACCCTCTCAGGAGGAAATGGACAAGAAAATGATAGAAAGTATACTTAGAATGGCAGATAAAGGGAGATATTGCTGATGGGTGATCTGATATGCCATATGTTAACTGGAGTGTAGTTGCAGCAGCCTCTTCTAAGAGTGGGTTATTCTAGATGCCCTACAGGGGCATGCCTTAGACAACTAGTATTGGAGCCCACTCTGAGAGGGAGCAATCTTAGATCTGGTTCTCTCAAATGGAGATGAAGAGAGGATCACCGATGTAGAAGTGGGTAGCCATCTGGGAACTAGCGACCATCAACAGTATGGTTCAATAAACATAGCAATAGAGTCAGCCATACAAAGGCAAAGGTACTGGATTTTAGGAGGGCTGACTTTGCTAAAATGGGTGAGTGCCTCAGGAATTGCACTAGCAAATGGGCAGGAAGGAGGTGGAAGAACAATGGGGAATAATAAAACTGCCATCACAGAGGTAATCTTGTGTAAAGCAAATAAACAAATGAAACGAGGTAAGAAACCACTATGGTTCTCAAAGGAAGTGGCTGTGAAGGTTCAAGAGAAAAAGAAAGTATTCAGGAAGTACAAGGAATCACAGAAGGAACAGGACAGAGAACTGTATCAGTTAAAGCAAAGGAAGCTGGAAAGGCAGTCGGAACAGCAAAGGCCCAAACCGAGGAAAAGATAGCCAACTCAGTTAAGAAGTGGATAAAACCTTTATAGGTATTTCAGGGAGTGAAAGAAGACCAAGGGAGGGATAGTGAGGCTTAATAAAGGAGGGAGGGAGGGCAGAGGTGACTGAGAAAGGCAGAGATACTAAACAATTATTTTTGTTCAGTATTTACAAAGGAAGAGGGGGAGGTACCTAAAACAAACAGTAAAAACACTCTGGATACAGAAGTTGATACCAGCCCATTTACAGAAGAAAGGGTTCTGAAAGAGCTCTTAAAACTGAAGGTGGACAAAGCAATGGGGCCTGATGGGATTCATCCCAGAATTCTAAAAGAACTAAGGGTAGAACTAGTGACACCACTGACTACCCTCTTTAACAAATCATGGGAGGATGAGGTGGTACCTGAGGACTGGAGGAGGGCAGATGTGATTCCCCTTCACAAAAGTGGGAGCAAGGCAGAAGCAGGAAACTACAGACCTGTTAGTTTAACCTCAGTGGTAGGGAAAATGATGGAATCACTTCTGAAGGAAAGAACTGATGAGTATCTAGAGGCCAGAGGGCACAGGACCCAAGGCAGCATGGATTCACAGTGGAAGGTCATGCCAGACAAATCTGATAGATTTCTTTGACTGGGTGACCAAAGTAGTTGATCAGGGAGGGGCTGTGGACATGGCCTACCTAGACTTTAGCAAGGCATCTGACACAGTCCGACACAAAGATTAATATACAAGTTAGCCAGCCTGGGAGTGGGTCCCAAGATGACAGCCTGGGTAAAGAATTGGCTGGAGAATAGGACACAGAGTAATAGTAAATGGAGTCCACTCTGAAAAAGGGGGTTAGTAGTGGGGTACGCAAGGTCCAGTATTAGATTCGGTCCTCTTCAATGTCTTTATAAGTGACATTGCAGAGGGACTGAAGGAAAGTATGTCTCTTGCAGATGACAAAGATCTGCAACAGAGTTGATGCACAAGGTGGGGTGGAAAGGATGAGAAGGGACTTGGCAAGGTTAGAGTAATGGTCAAATGTATGGCAGCTTAGATTCAATGCTAAGAAGTGCAAGGTAATGCACCTGAGAAACAAAACCCAGGGGAAGAGTACACAATGGGGGTGAGATACTAACAACAAAATGGAAAGGGACCTGGGGTAGTCATATCAGATGACCTAAAGGTGGGAAAAGCAATGTGAGAGGGCAGCAAGGAGGGTTGGGGAATACTGGGATGCATAGGAGAGGCATCACCAGTAGAAACAAGAAGTTATTATCCTCTGTACAGACAGCTGGTGAGACCACATCTGAGTACTGCATGCAGTTCTGGAGACCCAATCTCCGAAAGACATAGACAGGATGGAAGCTGTCCAGAGGAGGGCACTAAAATGGCAGGGTCTGCACCGAAGACATATGAAGAGAGACTTAAGGAGCTTAATATGTATAGCCTCGAGGAAAGGAGGGAGAGGGGGACATGATAGAAACTTTCAAGTACCTCAGGAATCAACAAAGTCCAAGAGGCATCATTTTTCAAAAAGAGGTGCGCAACAACAAGGGCACAATTTGAAGATAGAAGGGGGGGCTCAGAGGTAATTTAAGTAAGTATTTTTCACAGAGAGGGTTGTGGATGGCTGGAACGGAGCCTTCCAGGGAGGTTGTGGAGTCAAAAACAGTGGTGGAATCTAAGCATGCATGGACAGTCATAAGGCAATTTTAGGTGGTGGGGTAGGAAGAAGTAGGCTGCAGGTTAACTAGGATCTGCAGCTTATCCATCAGGTAGGGAAATGGACAGACTGGGTGGGCCAAGGGCCTTATCTCGTCAAATTCTATGTTTCTATGTTTCTATTTGCATACTTTCCCTGTCTGTCTGTTTTTATGCCACTGGCTCTTTCAATTGCACATTGTCTGCTATTTTCTACCCATAGAACAGTTAAATTATCAGCAAGCTATTCCTACAATTTGGAGTCATAGGGTTGGATTTTCTGACCTATAATGCAGACACATTGCCTGATTTCCAACATAGACTGCATCATCTCAATAACTTTAAAATCTCTGAATGCTATTTTAAATGGTGTAGACTAATTTTTGCAAAGAAAATAATTGTGCCAGCCACTCAATAATATTTTCAGCAAAGTTCTTGTTTATTTTTCTTTTTCTTTTTCAGTTAGATCCTCCTAAATCAACATTTCACCAGTTAAGGCTTCTTCAGGGTCAAGGATCTAATTTTAAGCATAGTAACATATTGAGTAAAGTTTTACATGAATTTCAAGGTTATATGCATTTTTTAAATGTTGTTATATGTCACTACACTACTAGATAGCGACTCACGCCATTAAAGTAGAATATCTAGAATCAACAATCTGGTGTTATTATCATTCTTTGTTTATCTATCACTTTCCATGAAGACAATAATGTCTGTGCTGGTAAGCAGTTTTATATATGGATTTCTATTTTAATATGCTGCAAAAGCATACAAAACATTTTTGTAATATTATCACTCTCAAAGTGATAATACTACACTTCAAGAGTGATAATACTATCGTTCACGAATGGTAATACTATAGTTTGGAACCTCAATGATAGTATTACCAGCAAAGACAACCATGCAAGTGCAAATTTCCCTCACAATGTCTTCAAAGCGTGCTTCCAATTGGCCACTTTTACTGTATAACAGCATAGAAAAAATGGTGGCTCCCTTGCTCGCTTAGCGAGAGAAATCCTCGTGTTTTGAACAGTTTTTTTTCCCTCAGCTGTAGTCCAATTTTCTCTCCTGTTTTTGGTTCTCGATGAATCAGCCACCCGCCCACCATTTCCTCTTTATGGCCACAGATGTGATGATGTGGAATGAGTCACTGCAGCCGCTTTCTTCATACCCGTCTAGCCCTGAACTGGAAACCACCTCACCTGCACTGTAAGCTTTCAATTTCCTCCTACGCCACACAAAAGGGAACATTTCCAGATTAGATCCATATATTAAATAAAATAAAGGATAGGTTACAGTTTATTGCACTGGAGTCAAGCCATCTGAGGTCCTGGACACATTGAAACCTCTTAACTTCTTTTCGAGGTTCATGTGTCCAGAACCTCTTAATGGTATTATTCCTGCAATAAACTGTAACCTATCCATTATTATATATATAATGACCTCCTCTGGTCATTCTCCCACAGCCAGCTGCATAGGGTAAAAACTAAAGCTTTAAAATTCTTCTTTCTTCTCTGTGACAATAAGTTTCATCTTTTAAATATCACACATTTTGTGTCCATTCATTACATTTTTATTTTATCTAACAGTTGTCTATCAACTTTGGGCACAAGTCATTATGTAGTAATGAATGCTTAGACCATGTAGAATTTTTTTTTGAATAATGCATTAATTCACATACCCTCTATTGTTATAATAAAGGTTTTTTTTTATTTATACATGAGTATTGCTGCTGTAAGGCTTACAGACAGTGCTCTGTAACTTAACCACACAAATTCAAATGTTTGCGTTTCTGATTCCTCATTTACACACATCAACTCTCCTACATATATAATGCCTCTTCATTTCAGTTAATATTATAGATATATTCTCATAAAATACAGTGCAATGCTTTGGAATCCCTTAGTTTTTAAGATTTTAATTGATAATTCTCTTTTGCTTTATAAACGTATGTTTAATACTACTTAGTGAGGTATTTCTAATAGTTTTTCATAGTGCTTCTCATTTTGCCTTAACATCAGGTTCAAAGTATTTGTTTTGTCTGATGAGAAATGGAAATAAAGTGCTGATTTTAAATGGTCCTTTGTTGTTACATAAGATTATAATTTTATAAATATACATGGATTCATGCTCACAATGAAGCTACTCGGTTTTATAGTTGTTCAAGTTTGCTCAGTATTTTGCTTCAGTGCCACACGGAAACTGTTTTGGTGGTCCTTCAAGTCTGTGTTTATAAGGCGTTATAACACTGGTTAGTTTTCTTTTAAAGTGAAGCAGTTCACAATTTTAAACAGAGAAAAGTGTTTTAAGGCAAGAGCTTACTTGCTGTGTCACTGCTGAGAGTGTCAGCAGTCCGTTGTTGGCTTGCACTAAAGTTTATACTTTTCTCTGTTCCAGAGTTCTGGCTCACACCATGTCATTAACTAAACATGTCTGTATTCATAAAATGTTGAGATGCTGGTTAGTATTCTTATGTACCTTAACAGGTTATGTATTTTAAACACTAATAGCATATTTAAGAGCAAATGTACTTGCTGCAGAACTGCTGAATGTGGCACATCAGTCAATAGTCAATTTACATTCAAACTTCAACTTCAACTTTGTGTCCTGTGTGCAAAACACAAATTTGCTTTATTCATTATACTGGTAGACTCACAGTTCTTAGAAAGTAGGAAGTGGTTTAGCTTGCCTCCAAAGTTTGGGTAGAGATTCTATCAGCATTACAGCTTGCAGGGCAGTCTGTGTTACACTGAGTCTACTAAGTTAAGGCTTTTTGTACCAGAGGTGAGGCAGATTGCAGCTATAAAGGTCACAAGAATTCTGACCTAAAAGATGCACATGCACTGTTGCATAGCAACAGTTAACTACCAACCTGTTGGCGTAACTGCTGGCGCTTTCCACCCTTGGCACCCCTGTTGTTTTAAATCACAGCATGACATGGGGAGACAGAGTCTCAGATATTTAATAATGCTTACCTACACAGTTATATAAAGGAGGTGTGCCTAATAAAGAGGCAAGACTGTTTGTCCCTCCCAGTAGGCCCTGAAGTCGGCTAGCCATGGGGAAGGGAGGAGCTAGTAGCTGATAAGGAGGTTTTTGTGATTGGCATTTAAGAGGGTGGGTCCAAAGGGGCAGGGACCTTTGTGATTAGTTGTTGGAGGGAGAGAGAGGCAAGCAAGGGGTATCAGGTAGTGCCAGCAGGAGAAAACCCTATTTGTTTGCTGGCTTTTGGTGAGATAAGTGTACACTACATCTCATCTCCAGCACTTCAGTCAGTGTGGTTTTCTGGGGTGTTTACCATATGAGATTACTTATTTTCTTTGTTTCACTGTAGAAGTGTTTGTTGAAAAAATGTGCGCATCTTTTGTGGTACTTTTTCATTTAGCTCAGCTGTATAGCTGCGCCAAGCACATTTTAATTGCAGAGGATTCCCACCTATGGGGTGGTTGGTTGCTGCCTGATTTCTCATGGTGCTGGATTTGTCCATCCGCATGCCATCTCCTGGTTTGGAAAGGAGGCGTCATGTGGGAGACCTACAGCAAACCAAGCCCCACCATCGGAGGATCAAGTAGACCTTTGCTGAAGAATTCATCGAGGTAGCTAGTCCATCAGGGTGCACAAGCACCAGCATCCAATGGCTTTCTATGGTCAGCTGGTAGACTCTCCGTGACCCTGATTGTAGGCTGGCTTGTCCCTCTGTTTGTGATGAGCCATCTGTGGAGGGGTTGTGGGATAACAGATGGACCAGACACCGAACTTCAGGTTCAACAGACAATCTCTGGGCGATATTTATTCAACATACAAGAAATAACCTTCTGCAATGCCATATTTCTTCAGTACATCAGTTTACAGCAACAGACTATGTATGCCCTTCCTTTGCACTTAGCCAGCACCTACTGACACTGATCTCTGATCCAACCACTTTTCAGTGAAAACCCTTCATCCCTATGTGGGCCCCATTTGCTTGGGTAGTGGAGGCTCAAAAAGAAAAAAAAAACAAAATAAGCTAAAAACAAAGAACTTCAATGCAGAAACACTGAAACATGGGTTACCCAAGGGTGATCACGTGATGTCAGCAGACTGGTAACAGCCTCCTACTGGAGCTCTCTCCTCCCTTCTCTACATCTGTCTCAATCCACCATAAATAACAAATATTTTGGTATTTTACACTGCTTACTGCTGCCTGCCTACTTACTGCATCTGTCTGGAAGATTTTCCTGTCATTATTGGCAAGAATCGCCATGATGGAAGCCGACATGCGGCATGCCCCATCGTATCACACACCACCGACTTCGCCCTTGAAAGCTCCCAAAAAAGCTAAAGCACAAGGTGCCCAGAACTTGAAATCTTCTACCCAATCACCCTCCTCAGGACCTCTTACTGAAAATCATTTTCTTCAAGAATTGCTTCCCTTTTGGGAAGCCCCTGCAGCATTTCGTCTGAACTCAAGTCCCTGTGATCTGATATGGGAGACCTGGGCCATAAGCTGGGGGATCGTAGAAGCCAGAATGAAGTTGTTGGAGTCCTAGAAAGAGTGACTGGACCCAGAGATTGTAAACTCTGACAACAACTCACCAAACTTCAAGCCGAAGTCCGAGAATCTTGAAGGAAGGAGCCAGAGAATAATATTCTTATCTTCGGTTGCTGGAGTTAGAAGAGGGCCCCAACGTCATTACCTTCATCCGAAGTTACTAGCCAAACTAGTGGGACCCTCTCCTTCAATGCCAACTATCAGATCGAATGTACACATCTATTGCTCCAACCTCGACCCCTGATGGTGTTCCTCCATGACCCATCATACTAAAATTTCTAAGCTACCTTGAGAAACAACATGTGCTCACCAAGGCCCCGGGACCTGCAGTCTATACTTTGGGAGGGTAAACCACTGTGTGTCACTCAAGATCTACCCTTCAAAATCAGGCAGAAGCGATCGGTTTTTCACCTGATCGTTTCCAAGATGGTAGTGGCAGGCATAAAATTCAAAAATGTCTTATCCCACTTGCCTGCAGTTCCTCCTAAATGACACCTGGATCTTCTATGAAAGTCCAGACTTTGCCAAGAAAGACCTGAGCCAGTGCATGCCCAATTTGTTCACAGCCACCTGAACTGTTGTATATATTTATCAGAGCTATGTTACTGTATTCCTCAAATAATGTACCTGTAACAGCTTTTGTTTTCCTATTGTGATGGCATGATTCTTTGTTTTGCTCCTGGGCATATGGGGTTGAAAGAGGGAGGGGGATATTCAACTCAAATCTAAGTTGGGCTGCGATTTGGACCTCTAGCTTTCCATACTCCTATCACCCCATATGCTGGGTGGGACCTATGGAACTAGACTGGCACCTTCCGATTGCCCCACTGGCATTCTATATCCCAGTACTTTAGATTGGGTTGGTGTTTCTGGGGACCAGGTGTTGCATGCACTGGATGTATTGGTCTCTGTCCCTCCCTACCACTCTGGTGGGTGGAACAGCAAGGGAAGGTTAATCCTCAGCTTCCTCTCCATGCTCCCTACATCTACTTGATGACTGAAAGTTGCTATTAGAGAACTGGCTGGATCCTCGTGTGGCAGTTGCAGCTCTATCCTAATCCTGGAAATCTTGATGGCCATTTACCCTATGAGGGTCAAAGCTTTTGTCTCCCTTTTACCCTTTGGCACTGTCATGCAGTGGTCTGACCCATCTCAGAAACGAGCTGAAGGGATGTGATAATGGCATCCCATGTTTACAGGGACACGCAGAGTTATCCTCATTGGAGAGCCAACATCTTGGCTAAACACAGACAAGAGGCAAGACAGTTTAAAGCTTTCCTTACTGTAACAGTATATTGACTCAAATGATTCTGAGGGTTACTTAAGCAAGGGAGGGGAAGGAAGATGGCTCTGGGGTTCACTAGCTGGCTAGCCTGTCTAACATTGCATTCTGGTACATGAGGGGGTTGGGTCTGCTTCTACTCATTTGGGTCAATAATCAGAAACTATTTTTATACCTACACCCTGCTAAAATGAGTGGAACCAGGCTCTAAGGGTTTCCTCCTCTCTTCATGGTAAAGTGTCATTTCCAACTTTGGTCTTGTTCCTTGGGGGGGATTGTAAATAGCTTACTCATTGGGACAGAGATAGTAATTAGTGAGTGGGTGGTTTTGCATAATTGTTGGCTGATTTTAAACATATTGATGGTGGATTTGGGATGGGGACTATGTTGAGGTCCTTCAATTGTCATTCCAGACATGGGTCTTATGTTTCTACAGTTTAGAATTTTGACTCACTGTTTATTGCCTTTGATTCATCCACTCAGCTTATAGGGTTGTTAGTCTGGATTACTTGGGGGTGGGAAGGGGTGGAGGGGTGGAGGAGGGAGGTTTGGAGTGTGCCCTTTGGGTATTACCTGGTTAATGAACACAAGGGTCTTTTAGATATATGGTTTGTTAACTATGAGAGTTAGACCATTATTATTTATCTAGTAATCGCCATCAATCTGAAATCATAATATTAGGGGACTTTAATATAAGTTGGTTATCCTCAGATGCTGCACCTTACCAGGATGTAATAGTAGCCATAGACATGGTCCAACTTGTTCAATCCCATTTGTGTAAAGTATCACACCAGTTCAAGTACTCTTATAGACTGGGTACTAACCAAATGACCACAAAGAATAACTAAAACCACTGTGCTAGCCGACTCTTATTGGTGACCACTTGCCAGTCTTATGCTCCTGGACAACAAGACCCTGCCCCCAAAAAAACAATAACCTCCAGAATTACAAAAGTTGAACATCTTGCCTCACTAAAATCCTACCTCCTCCAGCTAGACTGGGAGGGGTCTCACCCACTCCGACATGAATGCTGCTCTTCAGTGCTTTTATCGACAAGTTTAACTCAGCCTGCAACATCATTGCCCCTCTGAAAATGAGGAAAATCAAAGGAACCAGAAAATCATGGATCACATCACAGCTCCTTAAGCTCATGGGGGTCAGAGATAACCTGTGGCATAGGGCAAAGAGCACTAGGTCCACCTCTGACATACAGAAATACAAAGCAGTACGTAATAAGTGCACTCAAGCCATCCGCCTTGCAAAAAGATCTCACTTTAAAAGTGAACTGGAAAACTCTTGGCATGACAGCCACAGATTCTGGGACAATATGAAAACCTTAACAGGCAGAGCAAGTAAATCACCACCATCATAAATAAACTTTGATGGTGCAATTACCCAGGATACCAAAACTATCACAGATGGCTTCAACAGGGCCTTCACAGACCTTAGTGGGGTCCGTCCTCCAGACTATCTCCAACCTGTGCCTAGCTCCGCCATTACTGTAGTTGTACCGACATCCCTCCAACACACACAGCACTTCCTTCTACCTGAAGGTAATCTCTAGAACTGAGGCAAAAAAATACCTAGACAAAGTTCTTGGGAACACTAGATCCAGTGGGGACTCACTTGACCTAAAAATTGTGGCTCTCACCCTGGATGTGTTACTCTCCTATCTAACTTGGATCCTAAATCTCTCACTAACCACTGGCATTTTCTCTCAATGCTGGAAAGCTGTGGTGGTCACCCTGGTCTTTAAAAGCTGGGACAGAACCTGCCTGACCAACTACAGGCCAATCTCAATTCTGCCCATCCTCTCCAAGGCACTAGAGAGGATAGTATATGGTCAGTTAGGTATGTACCTTGATAAGTATAAGATTCAATGCCAGGAACAGCATGGCTTTTGGAAGGCACATAGTACTTCAATCAATCAATCAATCAAAGTCTTTATTTAACCAGGCGATCAAGGTTGAGCAAGCTCATTTTCGAGGTGGACCTGGGTTTGTTAACAAGGAACAAGGGACAATATACATGGGATGCAACACACAAGAAAATAGTAATAATACAAATAAAGTGAGATACATCAATACAGTGCATACAAAGTATCATCAGGTAGCATTGACAGTAGTATATGTTTGGAACAGAAGATACAGCTAGTTTTGGGTAGGACACACTTTTTCATAAAAGTAAAGAAATATACATATCAGGTGCACTGAACACGAATAAAACCTAATATAAAAAGATATATAGTGATACTGTATGGAGAATTTAGATCTGGAACCAGGGTCAAAGGAATGTGGAAGGAACAGATATGGGGGTAGAAAAAGGGGAGAGGGAAGAGTCCATTATAGATTCAACGGCATTGGTCGAATTTACCAGTCATATCCATGAAGCACTTGACTGAGGGCTCTTGTTGGGGTCACTTTCATTGACCTCACCAAGGCCTTCGACACGGTCAACCACGACTTGCTTCTCACACAATTCTCTAACATTGGTATATCCTCTGTCTCTCTAGGCTGGTTCCAGAGTTACCTCTCTAACAGGACCCAGCAGGTCAAGATTCTTAACGTTCTATCTGACCATCTGCATGTCAACACAGGGGCGACCCAAGGTTCCATTTGGGCCCCTGCTGTTCAGCCTGTTTCTAAATGAACTCGCCAAAGTCTTCCAGAATAAGATTCTTCTATATACAGATGATGCTGTTCTCTACACGTGTCACTCTACTCCAGAAGAGCTGGAAAAGGCATGCAAGACGACCTTACTGCTGTGGAAAATGGTTCCTTCAGTCTAAGCTCTTGCTCAACTACACTAAAACTAAAACAATGTAGTTTGCCTCCCATCAAAACTGTCAGAAGTCCCATCACCTCAATATCTACAATAATAAGTTTGATACACTTGAAATGGTCAACACCTTTAAGTACCTTGGTGTCTACCTTGACAGCTCTCTCTCTACAGCCAGTACATAGACCATGTTACCAAGGCAGCTAGTGCCAGACTAGGTCAGCTCTACTGGCATAGGCAGTGCCTCACTGAAAGTGCCATCAAGCTTGCAGTTATCAGCTCCGTGCTCTCTATCATAGATTATGGACTAGTAGTCTACAGAGCCGGTACCGATACAGCACTTAAGTGAATCAAGATTGTCTTAAACAAAGCCTGCAGACTAGTCCTGGGTGTGGACTGTTTAACTCACACTTGTGAACTATACTCAGGCACTGGTTGGTTAAACCTGAATAGCAGGATTCAGTACCAAGTCTGTCTATTAGCTAAAAAATCTACCATAGGTCTTGCTCCTCCTGGAGTGAGGCAACTGCTAAGAAACTCCACTTCCTCCAGACTAACTAGGGCATCGAGTAAAGCTGCCTTCATTATCCCATTACACCAGACCTCACTAGGGCAACAGTCCTTCGAATACAAGAGCCCCTGCTGTTAAATTCCCTTAACTCTGAGCGATTGAGGAAATGAAACTACGCCCATTTAAGGCCAAGCTGCTGCAGTACCTGGCCACTTAGTAACTGAGGACTGGTCACCTGTGCATAATCCTACTGTTATTGCTAACTTATCTGTCCTGCATAGCACCCATCTCCCCACTTTCTCCCTGCCTGGTGTGACCCCACTGAACACTTACTCCTACATCCTTCTTTATCCCCCACCTTCCTGCTTTCTCATCACAAATGTTAATCTCCTCAATTTTCACCCCTGTTTCCCTTTCACCTCACCCCCACTTTAAAGCCTTTTCCCCTCTCTCCCCACATTACCCAGCCCTTCCCTATCACCTGTTTATGTAACTCTGGGTAGATTTCCATCCAGTCCCACCTCTGACACCTCAACCCACTTATTCTGTCACTGCATTTGTCTCTGCCCCCACCATCCCCCTGCACTCATCTATTCTGTCCTCCCCCTCCTTTGGTCACCACCACTTCTGACCCTCCATAACTCTATCTGCACGGTCTAAAGCTCAGCTACCACTATAAATTGCTTGTCCACCTTAGGCATGCTTTTAGTACTGTTGCAATAAAGCTGACCTCCCCTACCAGATGTATTTTAACTGTACTCGCTTGAAACTGTATCTGTATCTGTATCTGTACATACCATAATGTACTTGCTCGCTGTATATACCTATCTGTTTTGTAATGTCTCTGTATCTTTTATATTACCTTAAACATTGAACCTTTGTAAATGAGCTTTTAGCTCAAAGGTGTCATCTGAGATTCCAATAAATAAATAAATAATCCTAACGTGGAACATTAGAGGAGTTCAGGACCCCACCAAGAGGTGCCAAGTCTTGAAACATTGTAATTTACTTAATGCTGGTATCATTTTCATACAAGAGATACATCTGGTAGTGAAAGATGCCATTTGGTTGTGTAGGCAGGAGATTTCTTAGGGTTTTGCCTCTGGAAACTCTTCCTTGAGCAGAAGAGTGGCCATTCTAATTATGAGCAACATTCCTTTTCAGGCTCAATCTATCATTTCTGACCCTGAGGGTAGATTTATTCTGATTAAAGGTTTCCTTTTTCGCACTGAGGTTGTCCTGGGTTGCTTATATGGTCTGGTTAGGGGGGTAACCCTCCATTCCTAATGGACCTGGCCAATAGGTTAGCACCTCGTCTACCCACACCCTAATCTTGGGAAGGGACTGGAATATTCCTCCCACCCAAGATCTAGATAGGTCCTATCTTCCGCTGAAACCCCTCTCCATCCCAAAGAGCCCTGAGGACTTTACAGACCTACTCAGCCTGCGCGATCCATGGTGCATCCTTAATCTCTCCCATCATCTCTACTCCTACTATTCCAATATTCATCATTCCTGGTCCAGGCTCGACTATATTCTAGTTAGCCTTCCTCTTGATGGGCTTATGCCAAGCAGGGACAGAACCACTTGTTTTATCTGACCACTCTGTTGCCTGGGTTGTCCTCTCTCCAGACCCAACATGAA
This sequence comes from Neoceratodus forsteri, assembly GCA_016271365.2. NCBI lineage: Eukaryota > Metazoa > Chordata > Ceratodontiformes > Ceratodontidae > Neoceratodus > Neoceratodus forsteri. The sequence goes on along the minus strand of CM057449.1, from coordinate 154,062,617 downwards.
AAGAGATAAAGCTTGGAAGTTGAATACCCAGCTCTTAAAAGACCAATCTATCATTGCCAAATTCAGTCTCTTATACAATTCTTCACTGTTTCAAACAGGGGACAAGATAGGGAGGATCTTGTTTGGTAGTGCACTTAAATGCTATCTCTGAGGGAGTTTATTAAACTTGCCTCCAGAAGGAAAAAAGACAGAGAGGCAGAGGCCTTATCCCTTCTAATGCAACTCAGGTCAGCTGAACACAATGTTTCCTCATCTACTTCTCCCAATAGATTGGCAAATCTGCTCTCACTAAGAAATAAATATGCAGACCTATTGAGAGAAAAGGCTGAATATGTCATCCTTAAAACACAGACCAAATATGTGGAGCAAGGTGAGAAAGCCAGGAAGGTTCCTCGCTTGTGCTTGAGTAAGTTGGAAGGCTCCAGGCTGATTCCTTCAATTCCAGCTCTGGATGGCTCTACCAAGACCTCATCTCGGGACATAGCCCTGGTATTTGAAGGATTTTATAGCAATCTATGGGAAGAACTCTTCTCCCCGACTCCCCATGAAAATACTACTTAGATTCAGTGGATCTTCCTTGTCTTCTCACTCACCAGCAGGCTTTCCTTTCCACTCCCATCTCCTTGTCATGTTTATTTGAAATACAAGAAATAACCTTCTGCAATGGCATATTTCTTCTTCAGTACATCAGTTTGCAGCAACAGACTATGTATGTCTTTCTTTGCACTTAGTCAGCACCTACTGACACTGATCTCTGTTCTAACCACTTTTCAGTGAAAACCCTTCATCCCTATGTGGGCCCCGTTTGCTTGGGTAGTGGGGGCTAAAAAGAAAAAAAAAAAAAACAAGTTAAAAACAAAGAACCTCAGTGCAGAAACACAAAACATGAGTTACCCCAAAGTGCACTGGCAACAAATCAAGTTTCAAAGAAATACAACATCATACATACTTCCATACTGCAAAGCATCATGGGATATATGCAAATCACCATGAGATTTCAGACTTGATCAGCTTACAGCAATTTACATACATCTTAAATAGCACAACTAACTTAGTTTCTATAATAGTCACCTAGTACTTTTACCATTATCAAAAACACCTAGTGCCATGGTATTTTCAACATTTACAGGTTTCATAAACATAAGGTATATAGATCAAGGTATTTTATGACAGAGTGCTATAACATACTAAACCAACAATGATAAACACAACCAGTTTTACATATGTTTGAAGTCACTACAATAACCTCTCTGTATGAGGACCTGAGAGGGAAAAGGAAAATTAAAGAGGACACTATAGCACAGTCAAGAAAGGGAAGGGGGTGCCCATAGGTGACCAACCTTATGGATTAGAAATTGTAAAGAATAGATTAGGCAAAGAAACAGAAGAACTGTTGTAACAGATTTAAGAAAAGGTTGGTGCTCAAGAGTGGCAGGAGCTCCCTGTCAATCCATGCACAGTCACCGATCGCATGCCATGGGCAAAGGAAACTGCAGGGTTTTGTTTGGACCTGCTCGGTGGGGTGGGCTCAGTGTAGTTTGTCTCCCAGGCTGTCTTTGCCCAACCTTGGATTCAGTCCCACCTGAATGGTTGACCAATTGGTTTTCAGCCTGAGACACAGGTCTGTCCTCTCTGGCACTAACATGGGCACCTTTCCTTTCCTGCATGCTAGTGATCACTGGATGTGCATTTATTTAAATAAATAAGTAAAGAAAGGAAGAGGCAGTGGGGATTTTGAGGATAACATGGGCAGGGAGGGGCTGAGTGTTGGGTGAGTGGCACATTTTCTTGGACCTATGCCTTAACGCCTTTGGCAGTTTGCAGTTAATGTTGTGGCTAAACATCACAGGCAAATCCCAGCCCTTCCTCGGTTGGATGTACTTCAAAAGGGGGTCAGTTTGCTAGATGCTGGGCTGCTATATGAGCAGTTGCCATTTTGTCCCCTGCATGGAGCTCGTAGTGGTGGCCATTTTGAGCAGGGGGTGGGATGCGGGTTTAAGGGATGCCCATTTCATTGCTTATAATATTAATATGATAATAATATAATAATAATAATCCAATAGCGGGCTACTGCACTTCTCTTGTAAAGAGGATATAATGCTTCAGTTTTAAGTGCCTCTTTGCAAACAGAAATGAAATAGTTGGAATTGGCAATGAGCGCAGAAATGAGCAATACTTGAAATCATTATTTTAACATATATTAGCAAAATGAAGGATTATTGGATCTAATTAACTTGAGGGTCATTCCCTCACAGAACATTGATTGGGGCATTTCAGCCCAGTGGCCTCTGATTACTTAGCCACCTACTCTGGTTCATTTCCAGTTTGCAGTATCAGAGCCTGAATGATAGGTGGTGGTGAGCCTCTTGGAGGCAGGTGCACTGGGGACAGGAGGGTGCAGGCCTGATTTCACTCCAAGAACTAATTGGATGGCTCCTCACTAAAGGTATTTTGACTCTCCCTGGCTAAATAGTTGCATATATGATTCCACTAGGGGGACAGGGGCTATGTCCCATCCTACTTGGTAGCTACTCCCCACCCAAAAGAAAAAGAGCATAAGAAATATGTACACAGCATTGGGGGTGGTTGTTTTAACTCAGTGAGAAGGTAAGCTGCTGCACAGCTGAGTCAATGAGGTGCCCAAGTCTCACTGAGTCTGATAGAATGCTGCTGCATGCAACACACACACAAAAAAAGGGGGTAATGTGTTGGCTACTGAACTGTCCCATGACCTGCACTGATGACTTAGCACACGGCTTTACCTAAAATGTTTCTGCACTCACTGATCTCTTTCAAGTATGTGTTCACAGCGTTAACACACCGTAATCATGGCCCTGAAAGCTAAGAAGATAACCAAGGAGGAAGCATTGAGACAGTAGACGAGATGATGGACCAGGCCAAGAAGCACCTGATGCCATGGAGGATAGTCAGGATGAGCAAGAGCCAGGAAGGCAGGGGTAGAAGTAGAAGGATAAGGCACTGTAACCCAGGAGGGGTAGGTGGGGGAAGAGGCTGTCCCTCTGCCCCAGCCTCACCTGCAGGGCCTCTGGCCTTTCCTCTGGCCCAATAGCCATCTGCTCCTCCAGCCTTGCTCAGGTTCCAGGGAGCAAACCAGTGCCTTCTGTCCCTACTCTGCCTCTGCTTTCAACTGGCATGACCATGAAGGGACCTCATCCGACCAAGCATGGGTGAAGAACTTAAAATCTATAAAGGAGTGGGAGGATTTACACCAACAGGACATAGTGAAGGAGGTGGATGTGGGGAGGGTCAAAGGACCTTTTGGTATTCCTCCTCTGCCTAACCTCAGGGTTTCCCCTTTGGAGCTGGCACCCAAGAAGCAACCTGGTGAATACAGGGTGATACACCACTTGTCTTACCTGGCGGAGAAGTCGGTTAATGATCACATTAGTGAGGATGACAGCAGGGTGACCCTCGTAACTCTGGAAGATGCGTGGGATGTTCAAGGCCCTGAAGGACCCCTGGTTAGCAAAGACGGATACTGAGGTGGCTTTTCACCTGCTTGCAGTTAGACCCAAGGACTGGGACTTACTCAGTTTCCATTGGGGCTAACCTTTACTTGACAAGGTGATGCCCATGGGCTGCTCCATGGCTCAGACAGTGCATCAAGTTCCTGGGATAGAGATTGATGTATCCTTGGGTATTTAGTTACCACAGACCAAAATTCTGTGGCTGATGGAGCTTCTAGCAGAAGTTGGGAGGTTCAGGAGGTACCTCTCCACACAGTGCAAAAGCTTTTGGGGCACCTCAACTTATGTGCTGGGCCATAGCCCCAGGTTGGGCATTTACACGCCGCCTAACATATGGAATGAGGTGTGCCTCTAGGCCGCATCTCTAGGTTGACATCTCAAAGAGGGTTCAGGATGATTTAGGGGAGTGGGAGCACTTTCTGCAGCATAATAATGGGATCACATTCTGGGAGGATGAGTGGGTATTCAATACTGACATAAAGTTATACACCAGCAGCTCAGGGGGAACAGGCATGGGGGCATACTTCACGGGAAAATGGATAGTCAAACCCTGGCTGACAGACTGGGTCCAACAGGGTCTGGGGAGGCACATTCCTGGAGATAGTTCCAATATGGGTGTCCATGCTGGTCTGGGGCGAATCACTGCAGAACCAGAAGATTACCTTCTGGTGTGACAACTGGTCTGTTGTGGAGGCAATAAACAGAAAAGGGGCACAATCACAGACAGTTATGAGGGTGATGTGTCAGCTGGTGTTACAGGAATTGAGGTTGAACTTTTCATTCAGAGCTAGGCATATGGAAGGGGCTAAGGACACCATAGCGGATAGCCTTTCCTTCTGCAGATGGATCGCTTCTGGGCTGTCGCCCCTGGGGCAGAACAACTCAGAATGGTGGTTCCAAGTTTACATGGAAATTGGTTGAAGGAGCTGAGTCTCCTTTGAAGCCCTGGGCCCAGAGGACCCTGAAGGCATATGAGGTGGGAACACTTAGGAGGTGAGGTAAGTGAGGCGGTGACTGAGGAACAATTGGAAAAATTCATTGTCAGCAGTTGGAGAAGTGGGATGGCTTACGCAACTATGGGAGTGCACCTCTGGCTGTAGGACTTATGTGCACTTTGAGGGGATGGAGGATGCCAGGAAAAGCATACTTATCTGGAGAATGATGCAGGGCTGCCTTCAGGTGAAAGGTAAGGAGCCTGACAGGAGGTGGCCAATTTCAGAAGACCTGTTGTGGCGCCTGATGGGGTTCTACTGAGGGTTTGCCACTCCCCATCTGATGCGCCCTAGTTGGTGCCATCTTCTACCATGTATCAAGGGGTCTTTAGGATCAGTGAGGTTCTGGGAGGGAACGGGTGGGAGGGTGGGCTGCAGTGGTATGTCCTACAGTGGCACAAGGTAGCGGTTTCCTAAGGCTCAGAATGTCCAAGATCGACCAGACTGGGACTGGGACAATTAACAGGTTGGAAAAGCAGGCACAACCCCTGTTGTGCCCAGTCCAAGCCCTGTGGGCATACGCTGCAGTCCACTCAGCTGGGAGTGGCTCACTCTTCAGGCATGGGGAAGGGTCCAGGGTCACCAGTTACCAGGTGGCAGTGGTCTTAAGGAAGGGTTTGACATTTTTGGGTGATGACCTGACAGGTTATTCCTCCCATTCCTTTAGGATTGGGGCAGCATCCCAAGCCACCACATGGGGGGAATCAGAGGAAAAAATTAGGCGTTTGAAGGCCAGCCTGGTGGCACTAAGTTCTGAGGTGCTAGATGTGTTACCTCACGCTGCATCAGTGACCCGTGTTTGGGACAAGCATAGGCTGCCATGGGTTGGCAGAGCTGAAGAAGGATTGAGCATCTGAGGACTGCTCTCCTTCTCTGGAGGGACACCAGTGGTCATTGCTCAACTGGACCCTAGCGATGGCTGGGGCAGTGTGTCAATGCTAAAAGGGGGCAGAGATGGGGTAGATGTCTGGAGGAGCATGTGCAGATGTGTGCACGCTTCTTCTGACGCCCTTGCACGCCTTCTCTGCAGAAGAGTAAACAAAAGAAAAATGGAGTCCTTGCCTTGCATGATGATCAGTCCCCCACAGAGACCTTCCAGGAGGGCACCTCCCCCGAACTGGATCCGGACAGGTGGGTTGAGGGTCTCCCACCCCTGCCATGAGGGGTAAGTCATGGGAGCTGAAGGAGGGGTCTAATACAGTCAGTGCAGGAGGGAATGTCAGATGGCTAGGTGAAGCTCCCAACAAATACTACCAACAAAAAAAAAGAAATTAGGATTTGGGTAGATTGAAATCTGGATGTTATAAGATGCACATCAGGAAATTGGTAGACTGATCTTAACAATTTTTGTTGTTTCCCGCAGGTGGTGGACCTGTTCCCTGACATCTGGAAGAAAAGAAAGAGGGGAGGGGCTGGCGTTAATGAGGGAAAGGGAGGAGGGGCCCTACACTCCATTGTCTTAAGCTTTGTCTCCTCATTTATTCAGGTAAGGACCACAGGTGGGAGGTATGGATCTGTGGCCACTATTCATTTATTAGGCAGAAAGGAGAGTGCGTGTATAAGGGGTCATCAGTTATACCATGATTGGAATAAGGTATGGCTCCAATGGAACAGCTTGAGAGGGATGAAGTGGGTGCAGCTGCTGCTGTTGCTACAAGATATGCGGAGGACATGGCACACACAGGATCTTCTAATCATTCACCTGGGGGGGTGCAATGACCTGTGATCACATCCTTGGTTGGACATTTATTTTCAAATCAAGAGAGATGCCTCAATAAAGGAGTGGTGGCCTAAGGTCACAATACTATGGTCAGAAATGTTACCAGGAGGTGTGGAGGCATGCTTTAGATCATAGGGCTCTGGACAAGGTGCAGATGAGGATGAACCTCAGGGCAGCAGGCCTGTTTGGCTCAATGAGAGGGAAGCATAAAACATGACAGTATTAGGAATCTAACGAGAGTACTATAGGGCGGATGGAGTACACCTGTCCGACATGGGTCTGGACCTTTAATACAGAAACAGGGCTGGCAATAGACATGTGGAAGTGGGCAGTTAAGGTTGGGGAAGCAGGGATTGGTTTTGGGATTAGGACAAAGGGAGGAAAGGGACGAGACCACCGTCCAACACATGCTGGAGGTGGTCTAGTGGCAAAAGCGGGGGGAGATCCTGGCCTGGGGTTTACACCAGGGCCGAAAATGATATAGGCCCAGGGGTACACCCTGATGCCCAGGAAAAGGGCATGTGTTTACACATGGGCTCTGACCAAGACCAAGCAAAGAAGAGGGGCCCTGAACGTATCATCCAAGTAACTAGTGTTAGCGATATAGGCGACCCAGGCATATGCCTGGGCCTGGGAAAGTAAACAGTTGTTAATTAAATGTAAAGAAAATGGATGATTGTAGATTTTATCGACAATGTAAATGGAATTGACATATTGAGATATGATATCTGAAATCGTACTATGAATACATTACCAACAGCACCCAAATTATGGTTGTGTGGTGTGTTCTCTGGGATGGGTGATCATGGAACAATTGGTGCCTGTCCTTTCACTGCCATTTAGTTATTTTAATAGGCACACAAGTCTTTTAGTAGTGTTTGTTACCTGTGAGGCATGGGTATAGTATATTGAACCTTGAACCATGAACCTTCTCCTTGACTCTGACACTTTTGGCTATGCCAGTACTCTCTCCCTTGTCAGTATCCCAAAAGAAGGCATAGTTAAGAATAAAGATCTAGCTCATCCCCTGATTACATCCTCAGGTCCCACAATCCAGCTGTAAATAAACTATGACTCAGGGCTCTGCTAATGATCCTCTGAACCTGTAACCAGACTTGTCTACAAGTATGACACAGGGTCTCCTAGGCCTTGAGGTGGTGACTCATATGTAATGTAAAAACACTGTGCTGTGTGATCTTTGTATAACTGTTGCTAAATATAATGTTTGTCCTTTCCTGTACTGATGTGGAGCCTTTGCAAAGGAGTCTATGACTCAAAGGATTGTAATTCTGATTCTCTCAATACATAAATAAATAATTAGGCGTGGACATACAATTATGCAATTCTGTATTTGGTATATACTCTAACAACATTAGGGTTGAAACTGTTATGTGTTAGGGAATCATTTACATCTCCTCCAAGGTCTTTGTGCTTACCATCTTCTCTCCTTGGGTGTGTTTATTTACATGTTTCATAAACATGAATAGATAGCTGAACAATCTGTCCTGTGACATGTCTGCTGAAGTTGCTTTGTAGGGATAATAGTGTTAATCTGTGCATAAAGCCTCGATTCTTAAATCATATCATTGCCAAATATACTTATAATGCATTATGTCCTCCTAAGTGCATGGAGGTCAATCATGGTAGGGAGGTCATCTTAAAGGAATCAGCCCACATATTTGGGACGTGCACATTAGCTGTTTAAACATACTATCACTTATCAGTTGTCTGTGTATGTTTTTTCTGTCATGAGAGCCCTGGTGTTTCCTAATCTCAAGATCAGAGGTCATCTAAAGTATGAGTGTTCACACCAGTGTAATTCCAAGTGTCCTTTCTTATTTATGTTGCTTTCAACTGGGTGAATATCAACAAGTAGGACCAGGGCGTGAGGAGGGATGATAGGGAAAGTGGTGGCGGAAGGAGAGTGAAGAGGGGAGAAGGGGATGGGGCAGGCATTGTAAGCTAATCAGTTACCAACAGGCACTCCAATTCTCTTCCTCATTCAATCCAAATCTATTGCTGGTGGTATTCAGAGTATAGATCCAGTAAATCTCTCCATGTTCTGAGGCCTTTGTCCAGTTGCCACCCCTGTCCGGCTGTTGCCCATATTCAGTACCTCAAAGCTTGCTGGATGATGGGTTGTGGCCTGCTTTTGCAAAATGTATTGCCACTGGGTAGGTTTCATTTCTAGTTCTGATAATGCTTTTGTGTTCTGCTATCCTTTGTTTAAGAGGTCTAGTTGTCATACCAATGTAATATTTTGAACAAGGACATGGACATGTAGACAACATGGTCAGTGTTGCATCTAATGTGACTTTTGATCTGGTATTTCTGGTTTCCATTAGGCTTGTTAAACTCTGTTCTTTTTGAGATATTGTTGCAGTGACAACACCTGCCGCAGGGCACCATTCCTGGTGTTAAAAGTCCTAATGACAGTTGTCCTGTCATAATTTCTGCACTTCTATGTCCAGAATGTACTAATCTGTCCCTAATAGTATTCACACTTTTAGTTGCTATTATTGGCTTATTGATGACATCTGTTACCCCTGTGGGTCTCAGGGTGTCCCAGTGTTTGTGCAATATTTTCTTGATAGGTTTAGTGAACCCAGAGTATATTGGGGTAGTACCATGCTGTTCCTTGCATCTTCACTCTATTCATTACTGACACCTTGTTTCTGTGGTGAGGCCATTCTTTGCACAGCTTCATTGACTTTTCTCCCACCATAGCCCCTGTTCTTGAATCTTATGGACGTATCAATATAGCCCTGTTGTCTCTGTGTATCTTCACTATAATTATGTTTAACATGCAGCATCTGGGAGTATGGTATACTCCTTATCATATGGGAGGGTGGTAACTGCTAGCATGAAGGAGGGTGTTACGATTTCTTTTCACCCTAATATACAAGAAGGTCTAAGAATGGAATTTGGATATCATTAGCCATGAAGGTAAATTGAAATTGTCCCCTACTGAGTTGGGATGTCTGTAGAACTCTCCAGTTCCTCCATTGTCCCATCCCAAACAAAATCAAATAATCGATGTATCTTTATAAACAATTATGTGATTGTAAAAGGTTGTACATAGGGTTAGTGATAAATTGTTTCAAAATGTTCCATATATAAATTTTCATAAGTTGGTGCCATGGTACTACCCATGGCAGTTCCTTTACCTAGTCTGTAGTAGATACTAACATACTAAAATGCCAGCAGAATAGGCCTAACAGTCTATCAAGTCTGCTCAATTTTCAGCACCTGCACTGAGGGCCGATTTGGTGTCCCCTCCCTCCCCTTATGTTATACTGTTCCCAGTACCAGATGTTCCACCAGTATTGGGCCTGGTCAGACTTACCCTCCTCCTGTAAAACATCAGCTGGATTTGAACCCCTGACCACAAAGATATAAACACAGACTTATCATGATGCACCACAGTAGATCCCTTTAAACCTAAAATAGTTCTCATAACCCGACCTTCTTCGCTTCCTGGATCTCCTAAATTATCATTGGAAGGCCCAGGAACTGGACAACCTAATATCAGAAAGAAATAGGCACTGCCATCCAGAGCCTGAACAAAAACTAATCCCCTAGGGGAGATGGCTTTCCTGTTGATTTTTATCAACAGGTCAAGGACGTAGTATCCCCCTTCTACAGAGAGCTTTCTGTCAAGCTCTGCAAACCAACTCCCTTCCGTCAACCATGAAAGAAGCCATCATCACTATTCTCCCCAAAAAAGGTAAAGATACCCTCCTTCCTGTTAGTTATCACCCCATCTCCCTTATGAATGCGGACACCAAAATCCTAGCTAAAATACTAACAACCAGACTGGGGAAAGTGCTTCCGACACTAATACATCCCTCCCAAGTAGGATTCCTTAAAGGCAGATAAAGCTCTGACCACCTTAGGACCTTCCTCACCCTCAAACACATCGCTAATCAATGTTCAACACCAGCAACTGCCCTCACAATAGACTTTGAAAAGGCCTTCGACTCCGTAGAGGTGGAAGTACCTTTCTGATGTCCTTAAAGATAGAGGGCAGGCCCTACTACACTAACTGTGTGAAAACCCTCTACTCAAATCCATGGCCAGAGTACTCACAGATAATGAACTGTCCCAACCCTCCCACTTACTTGGCACCAGGCAGGGGTGCCCATTATCTCCACTCTATTTGTCCTGGCCATAGAGCCACTCACTGCTGCACTCAGATCCAACACAGATATCCAGGGCATCAGGTTGGGCAAGGAGGAATTCAAGTCACTGCCATACGCAGATGATCTACTGGTTATCTTGAGGGATGCTTCCAACTCTGTCTCTCCACTATGCCAGTTGCTGGACCATTTTACCAGTATGTCCAGGCTCAAAGTAAAACATAGCAAGTCTGAAATAATGGCTTTAACTCAGAAGAGCCAACTTGACCTCTTCTCAAACACTAACTGGAAGTGGGCAGATACAGGTATCACATACCTAGGGATGCGCATACCCAGGCTCAACCAGGATATATGCAAGGCCAATTTCAACCCCCTTTTATCCTCTCTTACAACAGATCTCCAAAGATGGCATCAACTACATCTCTCACTTACTGGCAAAACAGCCGCCGTAAAGATGATGATGGCCCCAAAGGTATTTTACCTATTAGACACATCCAGATCCATCCCTGACAGCTGGTTCCAAAACTAAATATACTAATGGGCCAATTCATATGGGAGGAGACCCTCAAAATTAGCAGAACCAGACTAAGAAACACTGGAAGGAAGGGGGTGGGGACTGTAACTTGCTCACTACCACATAGCATTCACACAAGTGCAGACACTGAATTGGAGCCCTAAAGGAAACATCTACCCCTCAATGGGTAGCCTGGAAGGTACCCTAACTGCGGCACAAACCCCATGGCATTTACTCTATAGCAACCCAAGAAGCGGGTTTCATGGTTCCAACCATTGCTCTATCCATAAAATAGTGGAGAGAGAACCACAAGCTCCTGCATATAAAAGGAATGCCACCCCAATGGCCCTCCTATAGGATAATACCATTTTCACCAAAGGCCATAAGACTCTCAGATGGGAGGGATGGAGGAAAGTGGGGATTGAAACCATACAGGACCTATGTGTCCCTAACCAACTGGTGTTAAACACTTTCAGGCATTGCAGGTGAAATATAGCCTGCCCAGAGGGATTTCTGGAAGTATCTGCAAATCTGGTCAGCCATTAGACCCTGTTTTGCGACAAGGGTTGGGACAGACCCACAAGCACATGACATCCTGGCTCAACAAAGCCAAGGGAGGGCAGGTGCCATATATAAACAGCTCAGAGACATAGATCCAGTGGTCACTGAGCAGTGTAGGAAAGCCTTGGAATTAGAGCTCAGATCACCCATCACAGACCAGGCCTGGCGGACTTGCTGGGCTTCGATACATACATCCAACAGGGACACAAAGGCACAGCTAATACAGTTAAAGATTCTGCATAGATGGTATAGAACACTGGAGTCTCTCCAAAAGAGAGGATTGATCCCTGTTGGATCATGTGGAGATGTGGAGAAGATACAGGTTCCCTATCCCACATCCTTTGGGATTGTCCTAGGATCAGGCCCTTATGAGTTCAGATCTCACAATTCTGTAAGTAGATACTCCCCTCATCAGTGACCATAGATGCCACATTTGCACTTTTAGGAATATCCTGACCCACACTCCCTGGACACCAATGCCTGTTACAATGGGGAATTGCTGCCACAATAGCAACAAAACGACTGCTCCTCAGAAATTGGAAAACCCCAAACATCCCAACCTTCACTGAATGGCTAAATGAGAGTAGCCATACCACCAGAATGGAAAGAATGTCACATCGCCATTGATAGTTTGCCCTAATTCACCAGGATATGATCAGCCTTTTGCATACAGGGCAAACATGGATGACATTAATCTAATTCCAATGCAGGGTCTTTATGATCCAGGGTGTCAGGGTTATATCTCACTAAACCACGCCATCTACTGTTACCTGCTATACCCCAACTTACTACTGACTGGCTAGCTCTAGAAAGCTAAGAACAAATGCCTGAACATATGCCTGCGACTACCGATAAATGTATATTGCAACAATGTATAAACTATTTCTTGCATCCAGTGCTATGTATGTATGGTCATGTGTTTATTTGTTTGTCCATATGTTGTAAAAAATGTGAAAATACCAATAAAGAATTTAACGTAAAAAATAAAATAGTTCTCATAAAGAACTAGTCTGGCTAGTTCTATAAGGGTGCAGTTGAGTGGAGTCTGTACATTCCTGAGTTTTAACAGGTGCCATGGTTCATAGCAATACAATTATGCATGCATCATATATTTGATGCATGCATCCTTTAATAATGGTGCATCGTTATTCTGGGGTAGCACATTGTGCTGATTCCAGATGCACGTTAGATCACTATTTCGGTAAGCTAACATGTTGGAATTAGAACACAAGACTCCTGAAGGGCTGCTTAAGTCCTTCCCATATTATCTAACCAATACCTCACTATTATACTTTTTTGAGGCTATTGAGATTAGAGAGAATTTATTCTGTTACATGTGGAGTTCAAGTTAAGCATGGGCTTAGGAATAGCTGACGCCCCTTTAACTAGGACATAATGTGCAACTTGAGCCTATGGTATGAGAGACTGTTACGCTAATTATTTCCTACAGGGATTTGAAAACCCTATTTCCTGTTCCTCAGTGAGTTCTGAGTTGTACCTCATGCTGAACAGTTGCTCCTCCTTATGTGTCTGACTGAAACTAATTTGTTTATTATTTTTTGCGTCCAACTCAGTTCAGTACTAGAAGGCGATTATTGCAGAAGAACCAGATGGGCAAGGCAGACTACAAGAAGTTAAGGGTCCCGTGGCAGACCAGCACCAAAACACCACACATGATGGAGAATGTAGCCCTTCTTCTGCCCAGACCCCATCGCACTTGTCTGCATCGTTGGATACCCCAGTGTCATCACCCAAGTGTGCCTCAACTGTTTGCATGCTGAATAAAGTACAGCCTTGGCAGCAGAGAGGAAGAATAAACTTGAACTGTAAAAGTAAACCTGAACCGCATCCAGCTCAATCTACCCTCCTGCCATCTGCCTCAGAAATCTAAATGTATATGAATGTGGGACATTGCTGCTCTAGCCTTCCCAGCTGCAGTACAGAAGTTAATTTTTTTTAAATATCTCCAACTCCATGGAGCTTCAAGACTGCAATCCCCCCCAGCTCCTACCTTGTGGCAGGGCCTGTTAAACACCAGCTCCTATCCAGCCTTTCAGTGGGAACTCATTGTTTGGAAAAAGGTGGCAAACAAAAATTTTAAATCATCCCCCCTGTTGCTGTCTCTGGACTGCAGCTCAAGCCAAGAACAACAACCATGCCCATTAAATCCTTCTTGGTGCTGCACATCTGCAGTGCTGCACCACCCTGCCATTGTGTTCCCACCACAAACTTCAGTACCAGAGACCTCCCACTCCATTATATGACCTGGAAAAGCCACTGCAACAAGGGACTGCTCCAACTTTTAAAACAAACCCAGCCACACAGCTTAGAGTTGCCACCAACAGCAACTATGGCTCTCCCCCCAAAGCAAACTTACAGGCCTCCAGCCTTCCACACAAATGCAGCCCCACTACTTCAGTTCTTCTCCCTCAGCCACACAGCATAACACTGGAGTGCCACTCAGAAACCCAGACCACAGCTCTTACCTTGCCCAAAAGCTGCACTGGAGCCTAGCACAGCCGTCCAACTGCTCCACATGCTCAGAGCCACTTCACAAGCCTTTCACCACCGCGCCTCACTGTCCCAAAGAACTGCAGCTCCTTGTGCATACGCAGCCAGAGTCACATCGCAATCTAGCTGCACAGCCACTCCTACAACAACGGCACTGCTCCTTGACCAGCTACTGTACTTAAGCGGCACCAGACTAGCAGCTCTGCTCCTCCCAATCTATCTCTGCAGCCACATGGAACGTCTCCTTCCCTCACAACTGCCCAATCAGTCACGCTTCAAAATGTGAGCCATTCAATCAATAAAATAAAAGGAGGCACAATAAACAAACCCGGGGGCAGAGCATACAACGAATGACAAGTGGTAGAGAAAAGAGGGAGGTGCAGACAGTACATAATTAAAAAAAAACAAATACAGCCTGAAGGAGCACAGGTGGAACAATAAATAAAATCTGGGCACAGAAAACAAGTGCAGCAGAAACTTCAATCAGGGCACAGAATAAATTCAGGGGCAGCATAGAAAATAATTGGAGCCACAGACTCTAAACCTCGGGACAACTGCAAGTGATAACAGCTCAGTATACAAAATGAGGACAAGGCAAAATAAAATAAACAAAGGAAAGCACACTAAGCCAAAACAAAGCACTGCAAATAAATACAATAATTTCCCTAGCGTTTTGACACTTACCACAAGGAAAGCCGCCAATATTCTGTAGTGTGGGTTGTGAAGAGGCCTACAGCCTGGCAAATGCCATATTGTTCTTGCCCTGCAGCCTCATGGAAAGCAGCCTCCATCATGTGGCAGTAATGACAATAACAATTCAGTGACCCTTAACCCTGGCGAGTGGCCATCTTGCTACAGTCAGCACTGCAACCTTAGATGTCACAATCCAGCAGCCATCTTGTGAAGGGCATCAAATGACCTCCTTCTATAGGAATCCATGGCAAATCTATTGAATTAAAGGGACAGTACAACAAATAGTAGATTTGCAACAAAACTTTATTTAAATAACAGACAACACAGAACTGAGTGGGAATTGTTGATTAAGACATTATTTGATGGAAATTGCTTACAAATAATTGTACTTTTGTCTACAAAAATATTTTCTTGATGGCACTCCATCAACTCCACGATGTCTCATATCCTGCATCAAGGCAGCTCCTTCTCATCCTTACAACCTTTGTTCACTGCAAGGAAGCTTGTCTCTGACCATGGTGTCCAAGAAGTCACCACTTTGAGCACTGGGCATCAGGACAGCTATCTTCACCCACCTCAAGTGTGTGGGGCCTCAAAAAGAAACCATCCTGCAAGACATCTAGCCATCAATTTCAGGAGCACACCTATACAAGCCATCCAGGATGACCTCGCCTACATAAAACAATCTCATCCCAGTCAATGGTCCATACCAGCCTGCAACCAATACCTTTCTCAGCACTGCCTCACAAAGACGTTGTTGACTGGCTCAAGCAAGTCCAAGCATGGATTTCCTTACATTGTTGGACTGATCCTTTGCGTATTTCCAATGCCTTGCACTTGTTCCTGAGAGGGTCTGCCATTATCTGGTTCAATGTACTTCCAGAAAAAGTCAAAGGGGACACTGCCGCCCTGTATGCAACTTTCAAGGACCATTTTCCCAAGCACATCCACCCTGGTTATTGGAACAGCAAGTGTGAGAATGCACCATATGACCCTCTGAGTCTCTGGAAGCATTCATAGCGGACGTTGAATCATGCTGTAAATGTTTGCAAAAATCAGAAAAAGAGCCAATCACAACTTTTGTATGAGGACTCCTTGCTCAACTCACCTGTATGTAATCCAACAAAAACCAACAACCTGGATGGACACAATCCAAGCTGCTCGACTCCCACAAGAGTCCATATGAATGTCCCAGGCTACCACTGTGCAATCGCCCCAGTCATTGCAGCTAGCCACCCTCACAACTTGAGTCCAGCAACAGCAATCAATGATAGAGACACTCACCAATACTGGCAACAACTTACACCTCAGTGCTCCTACTCCCCTGAAATGTCTGTCAATGTTCCTCAACCACTTGACACTGACCTGAGCCACCCCCACCTTCATGAGAACCAATGACCTGCCAGTGGTGTGGATTCAGGGACACACTGCTGTCTGCCAAAAGCTACAGAATCAAAACAGAAATCAAAGGAACCAGAGACATCTACTGCAGCACAGTCAGCAAGATAACCACAACTACACCCAGGATCAAGAGAAAACAGCTACTGACTGCCCCTCTGACTCTCGCAATGCAAACAATCTGCACCCTTTGGTACTAACTCAGGCAAACCCTCGCCTCCACAGCCAAAGGTTCCTGTCATCAAGTCACCCCTCCTAGTGAACTATGTCCTGTAACCATTGAAAATTTGTCCACCCATGCCTTGGTCAACTCTGGAGCAGAAATCTCAGTTGTCCACATAGAGTATTGTGTATGATCGCTCATACACAACAAGGGTATTTTTCACTCGAGAGGTTTCCATGGTAACTGGAGACCTCGAGAGGTCTCATTACCATGAAAACCTCGAGAGTTGAAAAATGCCTTGTTGTGTGTGGCGATCACATCTTTATGTATAGTGGCGCATACAAAAACTGCACTTACTTTTCCACATTTGTGTGCAGTTTTCGCTTCTTCTGGCCTGTTTCACTGCCGCGGCTGTTCTTGGCGCATCGCCAGTCACCCAGTCACACATGCGCATCCAGCTTCCATGCATGTGCACCCACCTTCTAGGTGTTATGCTGCACTAGCTACGTAGCTAGTGCAGCACAACAGCTACCATGATGTAGCTAGTGCACCATAATAACACTGTTGGGAGCATGGATTTCCATGCTCAACAACGTTCTACCATACACTATAGCAGTATTCTAAACAACCCAGCATCTCTCCAGCTGATCTCAAGTAGATTATCTCAACAAGTACCGCTACAGTACCTATCACAGGCATGGTCCATCTCAAACTCCTCTTTGGCTCACAGCAAGCTACTGTTAAGTTTTAACTAGTGCCTGACCTACAACCAACAGTGACTCTTTGCCTGGACTTTCTCAAAATTCACAAAGCCATCCTAGACTGTGCTTCAAACTGTCACTAGACCCTCTGTGGCAACTCACAGCTATTGACTCAGTCACTGTGCCTCCTAAATCAGAGATGGTTTTAATTGCCAAGATTCAAGGTGAACCACTTCCACAAAGTGTTGCTGGCATCGTCATGGGACCCCCCACTCTGCACTCCTCAGGTATCCTTCTAGGGAACACCTTGTCTGCTGTGCATGGTAGCTCAGTATTCCAAAAATGCTGCAACTTCACAGATGAACCAGTGCTCATCTCAAAGGTGCCAACATTGGAAAGTCTGTATACTTGTCTTCAGGGACCAGCTTCACCTCCAGCAAGAGCCTCAACCTGGCTCCACCAACTCTCATCCTGTAAGTACCATCACAACCACTCCAGTCTCCAAAGAGCTAATTACCCTCTTCAAAACTTCCAACCTGTCCAACAGAGAAACAGCAACTTTTAGAATTCTTGGAGAACTACTCAAAAGTCTTTGTTGATTCAGATAACAAACTCAGGTGCTGTGATATCCTGTAACACACTATCAAGGTGTAGCCCAACCAGCAGTCAGTCCATCAGTGACCCTACAAAGTAGGACAGAAACAGAAACAGATCCTGGAGGACATCATCAAGGACATGCTTGACCAGGACATTATCGAACAATCTACATGTCCTTGGGGTGCACCTTGATTGCTGGTGGTAAAAAAAAAAACAAAGGGTATCATTTCATGATGGATTGCAGAAAGCTCAATGCCTACATGGTGCAGGGAGATCATCCTCTTCCTACAACTGAAGACACCTTAGAGAGCCTTGGTATGGCCAGCCCCAGCATACTTCACCACTCTAGACCGTCAGAGTGGATTCTACCAAGTTACTATTGATCCAGTTTCATGCTCATACACAGCCTTGTGCTGCCACTTTGGACTTTTTCAATTCAAACGCCTGCCTATGGGACTTTGGAACAGTCCAGCCACATTTCATCATGTCATGGAAGCCATATTATGTGGTCTGTCTTGGAAATCTTGCCTAGTCTACCTGGACGGTGTTATCATTTTAAGCAGAACTTTCCCAGAGGGTTCTATATCATAAAGGCAACCGCCGAAAGGCAATCTCCATTACAGCGATGGTACATCATCAAAAATCAGTTTCGGTGATGTACCCCTCGGCACACAGCAAATGGGTGCCAGGGACTTGGATTCACCCACTGCACCTCCCTACTAAAGGATTCTCAACTCCAGGGGGGTGCATGTCAGGGGGGTGCAAAACCATACAAAAAAAAAATTGGGGTCAGGCGCAACAAAACGTACCTGCTCCTGGACCCGAACCCAGCACCCTCAGAACCCCATCCCTGAACCCACCCACCATGCCATGGGCCAGCTCGGCAGCTCACTGCAGCACCACCCCTCACAAATCCTCCCTCCCCTCCTGCTCCGCGCTAAGCATGCTCACTCCCCCCCACACACGTATAGATGTAGCGACATTCTGTCACTATATGCATGAACCCCCATCCAGTCGCCTCCTGGTAGGTAGCCCCATTGACATGCACCATGATTGAGTCGACATTTTGTAGGCACCCAATCGCAGTCACCTATGTCATGGGATAACTTCCAGGGCACCTCCAACATCTCAAAGAGGTGTTCAAATGTTTCAGACATGCCAATCTCAAACTTTCCCAGAGAAGTGTTGTTTTGCACAGAATCAAATTCATTCCCTAGGACATGTGTTTAGTTCTTAAGGCATCTCTCAGATCCAGATAAGCTCTCAGCAGTAAAGACTATCCAGAACCTAACAACCTCAAAGACCTTAGAGCTTTCCTGGGCTTGTCTGGCTAATACAGAAAATTCATTTGAAACTATGCCAAGATTGCAGCTCCACTGTATGCACTCACCAAAAGGGATGTGACTATGTTTGGATTTCTGAATATAAAGTGTCCTTTGAAATCTTGAATGTAAACCTAGTATCTTCTCTAGTATTGGCCTCTTCCAGGTTTGACCAACCTTCAAACTCTACTCAGATGCTAGTTCCTTTGCAGTCGGTGCTATGCTGTGTCAAATCCAAGATGGAAGAGACGAGTTGTTTCTATGCTAGCCTCTCTTCCTCAGCTAAATAAAATTATGGCATCACAGAAAAGAATGTCTAGCCGTGGTATTTGCTGTAAAGAAATTTGACTGTTACCTGTACTACTCCTCCTTCACAGCTATCATAGATCACGCTGCTCTCAGATGGTTGTTCAAAATGAAGGAGCCAGTAGGCAAGTTCGCCTGATGGATTGCCATATTGCAATGCTACAACTTTGAAATTCAATACCGACCAGGTTGAGTTTTGAAATTCAATACCGACCAGGTTGAGTTTATTCTAATGCCGATGCTGTCAGTGGGAGCGGTATCCTCCGCATCATCCTCACAGATGAAGAAGCCTGCCTACAAGCTCTTCCTTTCCACTCCACAGATGTGCTTCCTATGGACACTCCTACAGCACCTCAAGTTGCTTTGCTGCTACCAACTGCTTCTATATGGAGAAGAGCACCAATCCTTACTTACTGCAAGTAGCTGAAGAACTTCTTACCTCATCTACCACTGATAGCTCCTTGGCTATGATTAAAATGAAACAGAACTGATCCTCAATTCACAGACAAAATCACATACTTAGAGAATGGAATATTACCACAACAAAGGCAACACCACCAGGATGTACTATTCTTTGCATCTCAATACTTTCTTAATGATGGTATGCTTTTCCACATTTGGACCACAGAAGGCTAGGGCCATTGCATGGACAGAACTCATCTACAGTTAGTTGTGCCAGCCTCTCTAGTTATTGAAGTTCTTCAATCCACTCATGCCTCTCCACTTTCCAGAGGTCACATGGGAATCCACAGAACTCTTAAAAGACAAGGCTTCATTCACTTCTTCTGGCCTCACATGAGAAGGACATTGTCCTATTGTCAAATCCTGCCAGCCCTGCTCCCAAAGAAAGCCTCCTGCCAAACCGACAAAGGCACACATCATTCTAATGCCTGTAGCCACTGAACCATTCCAGAGTCAGCATGGAAATTCTTGGCCCCTTGCCTGCATGTTCTGACTCTGGCAACAAATGCATTCTTGTATTTGTGGACTACCTTACAAAGTATTTGGAACTAATCCCCCTAAAAGACATTAAATCAACCACAATGGCAAGAGCCTTCCTCTACACAATCATTTGTCATCACACTACACCAGGGTACCTGCATTCAGACAGAGGTACTAACTACCTTTCAACTACTGTCGAGAAACTCACAAAATTCGACATCAAGAAGACTCAGCATAACCAGTTATCATCCACAATGCAATGGACAAAGTGAGAGAATGATGTCTACCATTCTTAATACACTATCCAAATACCTGGATGAGACTCATGACACTTGGGATTGTTTTGTTCCCTTCATTCAGTTTGCTTACAACACCAGCCCTTGTGTCAACAGTACAGAGTACACACCATTTTTTCTAGTCCACGGACATCACCCAGTGACTCCTCTGGACAGGGCTCTCTCATTGCTAGAGGTTCCAAAGTCAGCTTCATCGTTCATCATTCCAAAGTTGGAACTGCTTGAACTTGCCAGATGTGTTGCAATTGACACACTGGGCCAGAAAATCTGCAGTGCAGAAAATGTCAGCAGCCAAGTCTCATGAACCTTTATTTTCTGTTGGGGACATTGTATACTTGTACCGACCTATCCTAATTTCGGGCGTCACCAAAAAACTGCTTCACCCTTGGACTGGTCCCATTTACATTGTGGAAAAGCTTCCTCCAGTTCACGTTCGCTTGTGCTGCAAGTCCGATGAAAAGCTGGTACACAATAAAATCCATATCAACAGACTGAAACATGGGTACCTGAATGATACCCTCTCTGATGATCCCAGTCCCCCTAACAATGAAGCTGCACTTGAACCTGCTATACTTTCAGAAGCTGAAATTCCTGCAGACAATTTGTGACCAGTTCCTCCATAACCCCATGGTCCTGACACTCTTCAGCCAGATCCTGTTTTGCCTGCTCAGCCAGATGGACAACCTGAAACATCTCAATCTTTTGCTGCTTCTTCTTCTCAGGACTCTCCGTATACCAGATCAAGAAGATATTGCACAAAAGTATGTCATGATTTCTGGACTTATCATGTAAAATGGTGTGGTTATGACAGCACACAGAACTCTTGGGTCCCCATTTCTGATCTGACCCCATCCTGTCAGGAACTGGTCCAATCCAAACTCAAGTCAATTCCCACTGACCGCAAAGTCACAAAAAGTGTGAACTTTAATTCTGAACTCAGTGGTCATTTCTTGAACTCAGTGTGGTCATTCATTTATTGTCTCCTTATAGAACTGTGTGGTTATTATCCTTGCATTATTATAGTCCTTTAACTGTTGCTTGCAATGTGTTAAACATTATTGTTTGAAATAACGTTTTCTCCTCTGGGTCTTAGACATGTTTTGGGTTGCAATATGAACATATACTTAATTGCATTTTGATACCTTCTGTTGCATCCCTTCCTTTCTTACCTTTCCCTTCCCCACACTTTAGCACTTGTGGCATGACCAAGCTTCAAGTTGCTAAGGTGTCACCCTTCCTGGCACTGCACTGACTGGTCACCAGTGTTGTCCAGATTCTTTCCTCCCTCCGTGGAGTATTGTGTTTGAATTCAATCAAAGATTTCTCAAAATGCTGATCAATGTTATTTTTAATGTTTTAAATGTTTTGCTAATTCTTCCTGTTGTTTAATGCCATGCTCATGCTTTTGTTAGAGTGGTACTCACATTTTCTGTCCCGCTGGTGATGCGGAGTACAAGTTAAGCATGGGGCTTAGGAATAGCTGCCGCCCCTTTAACTAGGACATAATGTGCAACTTGAGCCTATGGTATGAGAAACTGTTATGCTAACTATTTCCTGCAGTGGCTTGGCAAATCCCTATTTCCTTATACTCAGTCAGTTCTGAGTTGTACCTCATGCTGAGCAGTTGCTCCTGCTTATCTGTCTGAATAAAACTAATTTTGTTTATTATTTTATGCGTCCGACTCAGTTTGTTTGGTACCTGAAGGTGATTATTGCAGAAGAACCAGATGGGCAATGCAGACTACAAGGAAGGTAAGGGTCTCGTGGCAGACCATAGAAACATAGAAGCTGATGGCAGATAAGGACCACAAGGCCCATCCAGTCTACCCATTTATTTTCTACCTTATAAATGTGCCATCGGCTTGGCTCTGTCAATGGCCTATCTATTCATACTCATCTGTATTGCTCCTTATGCCTATCCTATGCCTGTCTAAGCCCTGCACTGTATTCATATCCACCACTTCCTGAGGTAGGCCGTCCATGCATCCACCACCCTTTCTGTGAAAAGAACTTCCTCACATTACCCTTAATTGGCCTCCCTCTAATCTCATGCTGTGTCCTCTTGTCCTGCTATTTTTCTTATATTGAAACATGTTAGACTCTTTCATCTTGTTAATGCCTTTAAGGTGTTTGAATGTTTTGATCATATCACCGCGCCCTTCTTTTCTCTAGGGTATACACATTGAGCTCTGTTAATCTGTCCTCATATGTTTTCTGATGCAGTCCCTGCACCATTTTGGTTGCCCTTCTCTGGACTGCCTCAATTTGGTTAATGTCCTTGTGAAGGTGTGGCCTCCAGTACTGCATGCAGTACTCCAGATGGGGCCTAACCAGTGTCTTGTAAACAGGGATTATTACGTCCCTCTTCTGTCTTGTGATACCCCTACTAATACACCCTAACATCCCCCTAGCCTTACCTACTGCTTTAGTGGTCTTCTTGGATGATTTCAGGTCATCGGTGATGATGACGCCCAAGTCTCTTTCTTCCCTTGTGACTGCCAGCAACTCCCCTCCCAGCCTATAGGTGGCTTCTGGGTTTCTCTTTCCTATGTGCATGATCTTGCACTTCTTTGCATTAAACCTCAGTTGCCACTCTTCTGACCATTTGCTAATTTATCCAGATCTCTTCTCATTCTGCCCACCCCATCCGGATAATCTACTCTGTTGCAGATCTGGTGTCATCTGCAAACAGACAAACCTTACCCTTCAGTTCATCTGCAATGTCACTGATGAAGATATTGAAGAGGACTGGCCCCAGGACTGATCCTAGGGTACTCCACTTATGACTTGCATCTGTTCTGACTGTATGCCATTTACCACTCTCTTTGTTTTCTGCCTGTCAACTAGTTTGCCACCCAGTTGATCAACTTCTGACCCACCCCGAGCCTACCCAGCTTATTAATCAATCTTCTATGTGGAACAGTATCGAAAGCTTTGCTGAAGTCAAGGTAGGCACCATCAACTGCTCCCCCTTGGTCCACCACTCTGGTTACCCAGTCAAAGAAATCTATGAGATTAGTTTGACAGGACCTTCCTTTTGTAAACCCATGCTGTCTTGGATCCTGTGCTCCTATGGATTCCAGGTGTTGCACTATCCTTTCCTTAAGGAGTACCTCCATAATCTTACCCACTAGTGGGGTAAGACTGACTGGTCTGTAGTTTCCTGCCTCCTCCTTGCTACCACTCTTGTGAAGCGGGATCACATGAGCCCTTCTCCAGTCTCCTGGGACCTTGCCTGTGCTCAGAGACTCACTAAACAGTTCTGATAATGGCTCTGCTAGTTCCACTCTTAGCTCCTTTAGCACCCTGGGATGTATGCCATCAGGTCCCATTGCCTTGTCCACCCTGAGCTTATCGAGCTCTTGTAGGACCCTTTCTTTTGTGAAGGGACTAGTGCTCACCTCCCTCCCCACTGTGCCCATGGTGCTGAGCTGTGGGCCCTGCCCTACCTTCTGTTCAGTAAATACTGAGCAGAAGTATCTATTTAGGATCTCCTTTGATCTTAGCAATACCCCCTCTGGACTTTCTCCTTTCACTAATGTATCTATAGAAAGTCTTGTCCCCTTCTTTTACTGTTTGTGGTAGTGTTTCCTCAGTTTTGGGCCTTTGCCTGCCTTACTGCCTTCCCTGCTTCTCTTAGGGAAGTTTGGTATGCCTCCCTATCTTCATCCGCAGTGTTCTCTTATATTTCCTGAAGGCCAGCCTTTTGGCTCTGACCTTTTCTGTTACTGTTTTGAGAACCAAAGTGGTTTCCTTCTTCTTTTGACTTGCTTTCTCTCTAACACAATGGGATGTTGCTTCAAGTATTGCATCCATAATGCTTGCCCACTTTGCCTGTACCCCTCACCTGTATTTCTTTTTGCCAGGGCTAGCTTAACTCTGTTGGCCATCTTATCAAAATCAGCTCCTCTGAAGTCCCATATTTTGCCTTGGAATGGGATGATTTAGTTGTAGTAGCCAAATTGAACCATACCATGTGATGTCACTGGCCCCAGCTGACCTTCTACCTGAGTTCTGTGATCCTTTCCCCGTTAGTCAGTACTAGATCTAGAAAAGCCCTGTCTCTTGTGGGTTGTTGTACCAGTTGTTTGAGGCCCTTCTCCTGCAGTGAATCCACCATGTGTCTAGTTCTGGCAGATGTTCCTGCTGGTATTGACCAATCTGGTGTCTGGCATGTTGAAGTCTCCCATTATCAGAACCTCCCTTTAGCTGTTATATTTTGTATATCTTCTAACAGTAATGTGTCTATGTCCTCTCCCCAGTCTGGGGCCTGTAGACAACCCCAGTTCTTATGGCTGTCCCATTTCCTGTTTCCAGGATAACCCACAGTTCTTCTGGCTCCTTATGTGACCAGCACCAAAACGGCACACACATATAAATTCACTTAGTGAATATTACCACATCTCTAAGAATACATAAACTACTAAATGCCTTTACAAATTTGCAATATTGTACATTTCCAAAAAGGTGGACATTTAAAAAAGAATGACTTTCAGAAATTGTCGCAGAATGCACAATAGAGAGCTGTGAGAATCACATAGATACAATATATTCTACGTTTATTAAATTACAAAAATATTCTTCTTCAGACATGGGGCAACAGAGTCTGAGGTCCATGTAGTTGTCCCCACTACTCAGTGGAAGTTACATCAATTGTCCCCTGGATAAAAGCATCCAACCCTTGTTTGAATGTTGTCAGGTTTGATGTATTTACCAAATGCCCAAGGAGCTGATTCCATATGGCTATTGGTATAAATGCCTTTTCTTAAGTTTTTTTGAAATGAGTCCATAAGTTGACACTTACGGCCTCTGAGATCATATTGATGTCCTTGTATATCAGAACCAGATCTAAACTTAGAACTGGGTCCTCTAAAGTGAATAGGAGTAACATATCTCCCCTTGATCTCCTTAGGCCTTGGTCCCAAAGTCCCAATTGTCTTAAGCAATTTTCATATTGTAAGTCCTTACAGCCAGGGAGAAGTTTAGTGAACCTCCTCTGCTTTTCAATCACATCCATATACTTTTTGAGATATGGACGCCATGCTTGGGAACAGTAGTCCATGTGTGGCCTTATAAAGAACCTATAGAGGTAATAATACTGAGCTTGATCTAGAGAAGGACCTTCATATGCAGCTTAAAAGATGGCCTGATTTAGATACTACTTGTTTACAATGTGCTCTGGGCTTGAGGTCATTGCTTATAATGACACCCATATCTTTCTCAGAGGTCACAGACCTAATTGTGTTCCTGTTTACTTGATATAATTGTCTACTATTATTTCTTCCAAAGTGTATGATGACACCGTGTTTAGCTTCATTTTGTTTGTGCTTACCCATCTTTCTATATTTTCTAGATCCCTAAGTATCTCAATCCTTTGTTCTTCATTGGCTACTATTCCCCCCAGCTTGGTGTTGTCTGCAAACTTTACCAGTTTGTTATTACTTGTAATGTTAAGATCACTTATGAATATATTAAACAATAGTGGTCACAGAACAGAGCCCTGTGGCACCCCACTAGTCACAGCACCCCCTCTGGGAAACTACCCCATTAATTCTTACAGCCTGCTTCCTATTCACTAACCAGCTCTGGATCCATCTAAGCAAATATTTACTCCCAAGTCAAGTAGTTTTCTTACCAAGATGTTATGAGGGATGGCATCAAATGCTTTCCTGAAATCCAGGAACAGCACATCTACCCTCATGCCCTGGTCTATACTGAGGCTTACAAACTCATAAAAGCTGGTCAGATTAGTGCTACAAGACCTGTTATTGGAAAAGCCACATTGTGATCTGTCGGATAAATCTCAACTCCATAAGCCATTGATCAATTCATCCCTAATTGTGCTTTCAATTGTCTTACCCACTATGGATGTTAGGCTAATGAGCCTATAGTTGTCAGGATTATCCTTACTTCCTTCTTATGGATTGGTATTACTAGGGCTTGCAGCAATCAGCAGGTACACGGCATTTAACAGAGATGTTTTCCAATATCTGCTGTTCAGGGCACAAATACTGAAGCCAGTCCTTTCAAATGTTTGGAGAAGGCCATCGGTCAAGCTAATTTATCTACATTGAAGCCCTATAATTTATTGAGAACCTTATCAGTTGTAATTAACTCACTGAAGGTTAGGGGCCCAGGGAGCTTTTCAAGTTGTTCAATGGGATTATATACGGAACAAAAGTATTTGTTAAATTATGTGGCTATCCCCTAAAGTGAATTATATGTGATGTGATGCTATCAATTACAAGGGGACCAACTGATCTATTGTTCTCTTTTCTTTCATTGATATAGGAATAAAACACCTTGTGATTATACTTGGTGTTGGCCAACCTGAACTCTGTCATTGCTCTTGACTTCCTTATGGCATACTTAAGTTGTTTTAGTAACATTTTGCAATTTCCAATGTTAGTGGGAGCAGAACTCCTTTTTTTTGCTATGTGTAGTCCTTTTCTTAGCAATAAGCCTTCTTATCCTATTATTGAACCACAGGGGTTTCTTCCCCCTACTGTTATAAACCTGATATGAAGGGAAGTATATAGCCTCCAATGATGAAACTATGCTGATCATTTTTCCCCAGGCCTCATCTGCATTCAAATGATCAACTATTGATTTCCAGTCCAATTCCTGTACTTTTTCCCTCATCGGCAAATTGGCTTTGACAATGTTTGCATATTACGTTCCCTTTGGTGATACATTTTGATCTATTAATTTAAAAACTGGCAACATTGTTATCACCGTTACTTAGTGGAGGGACAGTCTCAACATTTGTTATAGCATGATTGACATTAGTCAATAGCACATCTAGTACATTCCCTCCCCAAGTTGGTACGGTTATGAGCTGTTGAAAATCAAAAGCTGTTGCATCATTAAGACTTCACATTCCAGTGAACCCCTGGTCTCATCACTACTCCAGTCTATCTGGGGGAGATTTAGATCACCCATAACTAGCACATCGTTGTCACTGGTTATCTCTTCAATATGGACCATAAGTCTTATAGTATCTTGTGCTGGGCAGTCTGGAGGCCTATAAAACACAGCTGTCGTGAGGTTGCTTTCATTAAGTCCAGTTATATCCACCAAATGCACTTCTGTGACTTCTCATAATTCAGGGGGATGTGTTACCAGTTACACACTCAATGCTATCTTTAACATAGATTGCTATTCCCCCTCCTGTATGCCTCTCTCTGTCCTTATTGAATAACTGGTATCCAGGTAAGGCTTTTTTCCAATCACAGTCCTGATTCCACCATGTCTCTGTGACACCTATGATGTCCATATTCATTTTGGTAATGAGACAGTGGAGTTCCGCTAATTCCCCTGGATTAGGCTTCTTGCATTGAGATACAGAGCTCTAACAGGTCTCTTAGGCATATTTCTGGTGCTTGTGGAATTTTTATTACTAATTGGGCTGTCATTGTGAACTTTCACCCCCCAGCCTAACTAGTTTAAATATTTTATAATTTCATTTTTATGTTTGATGCACGCATGTGCAAGAAACATAGTGCCATCATCCGAGTTTTTGTAGGTGTGGCACCCTGTCTTCCAATTCAGTCAGTGTGTTTGCAGGTGTGGCCACAGTTCACCAATGAATGCTGCAGCTGTCTATGACAGCAGTTGAAAATCAGTGCCTTACAGTTGAAGGAGAGCTCTGCTTCAGTGAGCAGTGATAAGATGTGCTGATTAGCATATTGCGTGCTAATCGCTCCACCCCCACACACACACTGTATGGCTGACAGGGTTCCTAATCTCCCATCAGCTGTGCCGAGCTGCCCCCCACAGAGTTCCAGGTGCCACGCTGGGAGCCCAGTGTGGAAATGGTCTGTAAGGCCGATGGGGGTGCTCAATCCATGTTGGCTCCACTGTTCTCCCCCAACAGACTACCGGGTGCCACGCTGGGAGCCCACCCAAGCGTGGCAACAGTCTGTATGACCGATGGGGGTGCCCAATCCCCCATTGGCTCCACTGCCCCTCCAAACAGCCTTCCAGCTGCCATGCTGGGAGCCCACACCAGCGTGGCACAAGTCCCGCGTCGTCTATGAAAAAAATAACCTGCAAGAAAAAACGTTCCCTCGCTGACTGTCCTGACCCCTGCCCCACCTGCACCCACCCTCTGTGCACCCTGCCTCCCCACACCCCACCTCACCCCATACTTACCTCCGAGTCCGGCGCGATGATCTTCTGTGAACCGGGAACACATCTGCACACTTCAAAGCCGACCATGAAATGAGGAAATGCGGTAAGCTGTATAATGGAAAAACAGGGTTTTCCAACTTTGATCATATCTCAGATATTTTGAATTTTACCAAATTTTCAATATGTGGTTTAGGACCCCACCTCATGAATTCTGGCACTGTCATTTTGTTAATTGGCCCCAAAAGGTGATTTCACGGTCACTACATGGAACCACCTTTCAGGACTGATTTATGAAACAACAGTGTCACAGTTCATGAGGTGGGCCCCCAAAACCCTATGTTGAAAATTTGGTGAAAAAATTCCCCAAAATGACTGTTTTACAAGCATACGTTGCGCTGTTCCTATGCACGCTCATAAGTTCACGAATTTTCAATATTTTCACTCCAGATTTTCAACATTGCCATTATACCACACCTCCTTAAGAGCAATATAGCTGTCATTTTTCACATCTTGCCCAAAATGTGTTTCCGTGCATGTAGCTCACAATGGCGCAGTCAGTGTGCGAAATCAATGTTCGGGACAGATTAAGAAAATCACAGTGACAATGTTCATGAGCAGAGGTGTTGAAATGGCTATGTTAAAAATTTGGTGAAAAAAGTCCATAAAATGACTGTGTTATGAGCGACCATTGCGCAGTTTTCATGCACCCTCGTAAGTTCATGCATTTTTTAATTTTTCAGTCCAGATTTTCCCCACTGGCATTTTTCCACACTTTCTTATGAACAGTACGGCTGTCATTTTCACACCATGGCCAAAATGTGTTTTTGCACTTCCAGCGCGAAATGCGTGGTCGCTGTAGGAAATCATTGTTTGGGACAGATTAAGAAAATCACAGTGACACTGTTCATGAGTGGAGGTTCCAAAATGCCTGTGTTGACAATCTGCTGTAAAAATCCCCAGACTAATTGCATTATGGGTGTGCTTGCGCAGTTTCTACTACTGCTCTTGACTTCACCAGTTTTTTATATTTTCACTGCAGATTTTCAACATTGCCATTTTTGCACTCCCCATGAACAGTGCAGCTGTCATTTTTCACATCCTGTTCGAAATGTGTTTTTGCACCTATGGCACCAAATAAGCGTAGTCACTGTGCAAAATCAGCTTTCAGCTAATGAACTCATATTGCCACTGTTCATAAGGTGGGGGTCACAAAAAACCCATGTTGAAAATTTGGAGTGAAAATGCCAACGAACGCCTGAGGTGTTAGGGTTTCCAACCATAACACTCTACCCTGTTGAGATTGACAGGCATCAGGGGTGTGACTTGGGATTCTCGCCTGTAATGCAGATACCATTCCACACCCTGCAGCCAGTGAGAGGCATCGAAGGTGTGCATTGGACTCTTTGGTCCCAAAGTTCACCCCATTCTCCTATACAGCACCCATCTCATCATATTTCCTGATGGAATGGGGTGAGCAGAAGGGCCAAAGACCCCAAGGCACTGTAACACTTGTCAGTGTCTGCAGGGTAGGGTGTGGTGAAATGGTGTGGCCGTTATGCCTGATGACCCAAAGGCACACCCCAATGCCTGTAAGTCTCTGCAGGGTGGTGGTGGGGTTGGCTTCAGTTCAATACTTCACTGCCATTTCTATTATGCAGTCTCTAACTCCTACACTACCAATGCCAATGCCAGCAAGCAAACATTCGGCATTGACAAATGCTTGTTTATTTGTAAGCTCAATAGCTTACTCCCCCTAAAACTTAGATGCAGGCCATACTTACAGTACAGCTCTGGCTTGTTTATAAAATGGTCCCTGTGTTTGATAAAATTAAACTTTTTCTCACTACTCCATTTCCTTAACCAGTGATTAGCTTGTGAGATCCTCCTTCGTTTGTAAAGGAATGGCCTGGGGACTGGTAGGATTTCCAAGAATACAATCTCATACCCCTTACTTATTAACTTATCTGCTAACTTGATGACATCATGTTCAAACTCCGGCTGCATTTTCTTCCACAAATCATTAGTGCCTACATGAATCACTGTTAATAGCAAACACATTTTGTTAGTTTTATAGTGGTAAAGAATGTACTGGTCAGAATCCTGAAGTAGGTACACCTGCCTTGGTCTAGTTTAAGACTTTTGTGTGCTGGAAGCCAGATTTTCTCCTAGTTTACTGCACTTCTGCTTCTTTAGTCTGAATTGTTATTTCCCCACATTTTATTGTTGGAGGTCATATCAATATTGTGTGCATATCATTAGTTAGTCTTATCAGCACAGCATGTCTATAAATGTTGCGACAGATCTTTACAATATTAATTAGATTCATGAGCACAGCATGTCTATAAATGCTGTGACAGACAGATTTTACATTGTAACTTTAAATATGTAGTATGAGCATATTAGTATATGCACAGAACTTATTAAAAGCATAATTAGTAAGCCTTAGAGGTTTAAATACACAGCACACATTATTAGGCACATCTTACTTTGCATCACCAAAGGGTTAATACACTGTTAGAAATTAAAGAAAAACAGTTTTAATTACAAGACCTTGAAAAGGCTCTGGTGAAAAGATTGTTATGAGAACTCAGTTGTATGTTTATATCATGTTGACTCTATCATAGAGTTTAGCTGACCAAGCTATTGTGTTTGGACAGAATGGAGGTGCCATGGCTTTCTGGGAATAGATTTTTCAATACCAGGATGAGATGGTACCACGAGACTAGTATGAGGTCATTTTGACCCAAGTAAAAACATATCCCTTATTTGTAAAATACATGAAGTAAATGAAACTTATGGAGCAGCCTAATGGCTAAATTTTATATAGGAGGCTAACTTTTATCAATTGTTGGTCACAGTTGATGCAAGCAATGGCATCTCGACCTTTCTCTGCGTTGATCCTGTTGAAGTGTGTATAAACTATGTATCCCTATCAACAGTTAGTTAAAGGTAAAGGATATTTTATCATGCAAATTAAAAATTTATTTTGCATTCTGCGCTCTGAGGGTTTACTAATGTGATGGTTCAGGGAACTGAAAATGTCACATTAGATATCTGTGTTTTTGTATTCTGACCCTGTATAAGAAAATTGGATTTTGTTGCATTGTATACTCTTGCGAGAATATTAGACCCGATTCTATAATCACACCTATGCATGTTGCAAGTTGTGACATCAGAGGGGAGTAGTTGTACCAGAGACCCTGCACCTGATTATCTACTGGGCAGGGTCCCTTGACTTGCACCAACCAGAATGGTACGCCAAATGGAGGCAAACCTGAACATGCTGCCGCAACCAGTGACAGAGCACAGAAGAAGGGTGCAAGTGCCCCAGCCCCATTCAACAGCAGTAAGCAATTAACACCCTGCAGGTTACGACCCCTCCATCCCACTCTCGCCAGCACAATGAATGGAATGCCCCACCGCTGCCACGTGTTCCTCCCCATCCCACTCGCCAGCATTAATGAATGGAATTGCCCCACCGCTGCCACGGTTCCTCCTCATCCCGCCTCCCAGCATTAATGAATGGAAATGCCCACCGCGCCACGGTTCCTCCCCATCCCACTCGCCAGCATTAATGAATGGAAATGTCCCACCGCTCAGGTTCCTCCCCATCCCACTCGCCAGCATTAATGAATGGAAATGCCCCACCGCTCTGGTTCCTCCCATCCCACTCCCAGCATTAATGAATGGAAATGCCCACCGCGCTCGGTTCCTCCCATCCCACTCCCCAGCATTAATGAATGGAAATGCCCCACCTCACGGTTCCTCCCATCCACTCGCCAGCATTAATGAATGGAAATGCCCCACCGCTCTACGGTTCCTCCCCATCCCGCTCCCCAGCATTAATGAATGGAAATGCCCCACCGCGCTACGGTTCCTCCCCATCCCACTCGCCAGCATTAATGAATGGAAATGCCCCACCGCGCTACGGTTCCTCCCCATCCCGCTCCCCAGTTTTAAGCGATGTACATGGCCCACAGGGCTATTGGCACAACTCCATCCCAAATCCATATCCCAGTCCCCACATCCCACCGGAGTAGCATGGTGGTTCTATAAATAAATAAATAAATTAACATATCCCATAGTCCCTGTGAGCCCTGGTAGTCTAGTGGCTCCCAAACCGGCAGTGTCAGACTACCCCATTACCCCAACCCATACCCAGCCAGTGACTGGCACAGCCCACCTTTCACCACCGCTGCTAGCCGCCGACTGAGTTCTGTATGAGTACGCACCTCTGTACATAGTACACTATCAGTGAATGGCAGCTGCTGTCATTCACTGAACATGTACTATTTACAATAGTATGCACTCGTAGCAGAGCTCAGTCATCAGTTGGCTGCAATGGTGAGAGGTGGGCTGTGCCAGTCACCGGCTTGGTATGGGTTGGGGAGTGGATGGTCTGGCACCACTGGATGGGGTGGGTGAGGGCCACTAGACTACCAGGGCTCACAGGACAATGGGATTTTATTTAATTTATTTATAGAACCACCATAGTACTCCTGTGGGGTGCAGGATGCAAGGATCAGGATGTGGATCGGGGATGGGGTGCTGATAACACCATAGTAGGTACATCACTTAAAACTGGGGAGCAGGATGAAATATAGGCCCTATGGGCCATTTCATTTCATTAATGCTAGAAGTGATGGGGTACTAGTCATGTGGGGTATTCCATTTCATTAATGCCGGGGAGCAGGAGGGGGAAACATAGCCCTGCAGAACATGTTGTGGCTAACATTGGGGATCAGGGAATGACGGGCTACATGTACTGAGGGATGGGCTGGCAGCACACTGGCGCAACCCCAGGTGGACGCAAAGTATACTTACACTAGCTAGTAGCTGGTGTAAATGTACTTTGATGAATGTCCTCTGGGAGTTATTGTAGAATCCCAGATTAGGGGATCTGGTAGGCGTCTTTACAGAATATGGTGCAACTGTTGCCGTAAACCCCCTTGCACCTTGTCACAGGTTGTTTTTTTGGTGCAAATAGTGGTGTAAGTCCACTTTGGTGCAAGCAGCCTGCGACATGTCACAGGCCGCTTTACAGAATCAGGCTTATCACAACTCATGGTGCAAAGTGCTACTTGCACCATTCTCGTTGGCACAAGTCACTTTGTGACGTGTAACGTTTTGTGAATCGGCCCGATTACTGGTAACTATATCGATATTTCTAATATAATAATCACAAATCCAACATTTATGTCTTAAAAGAGGAGCTTTTATCAATTTTTCAAATGTAATTATATTTTATGGACAAAATGGCCCCCATATTTAGAGTCAGCCATGCACACTGCACAGACAGTGGCACTGTATGGCGAGTAGCATACAGCAGGCCCTGTGCAATATTCAGACAGGTAGCGTTCTCTGACCAAAGCATGCTGTCTGAGTATGGGGCTAGTGGGTACAGTGCATAGTGACTATACACTACACAGCCCACAGCTGAATGTGGCCCACAGGGAGTCCACTGGAGATAGCGCTGCCCAAATGTAATAGCTTCAGTGCTCCTGTGTGCCATATTCAGCACTATCATGTTGATGTGCCCATTGGTCATGCGCAGCACCAAGGGACCATTAACATGCCCTTTATGTGCCCAATAGCATGCCGAGGAGCACCCATCCTGTATTGGTCCAGCATGGCTCCATGTTGCCTAGTACTCCCACACACCTTACTCACCCATGCCATTACATTGCCATATATTCACTGGTGTCTAATAGTCCCCCCACACCCTACTCACCCATGCCATTAAATTACCACATATTCACTGGTGTCTAATAGTCCCCCACCCCCAATCACCAATGACATTAGAGTACCACATATTCCCTAGTCGCTAGAGGTCCCCAGTCCTGAACAGTTGTCTATTCAACTCCAATGTTGCCTGGTCTGGGCCCACAACCCTACACTGCCCTCATCCTCAGCACCACTCTGTACCAGCAAAACCCTCCACTCACCTCCTTGGATGGACACCATCTGACTGTCAGTGAGTAAACACAAGTATACTGTTGTGACTGCTCACTGACAATCACATGGCAGCCAGCAGAGTAGGCGAGCAGAGGGCTTTGACAATCACTATCACTAGTACAGACCAGTGTCCAGGGTGAGGGATGCGTGTGGAGTGTCTGGTCCAAAGTGGGAGCATCAGGAGGGGTGATGGACAACTGCTTTAATTGGAGAACCACTTGTCACCAGGGAATATGTGGAACTGTAATGGAAGGATGATCAGGAGGTGCGAAGACCCTTAGACACCACGGAATATGTGGTATTTTCATGGCATAGGTGATCAGGGAGGTGGGGTGCAACCAGTGCACCACAACAGGAACAGGGTTTTGGCAGTGTTAATTTCAAAAAAGCTGAGCTGACAAAGCTATTTATTTTGATTTGTATTTTTTATTGTTGTACAGTAAGCAAATTAGAGCAAAGTGCTATACATAAGGTGGATAAAGTCCTAAACTTATTTTTCTTCTGTACAATAGCATATCCCAAGGACACCTACAAATACAACATATGAACATACAAAATGCCAGCAGAAACAGGCCTCACAGTCTATCGAGTCTGTTTGATTGTGCAGCTAGCCCCTCAACTTGAAGCTGCCCCATCCTCCCCTTCCCTCTTCATAACCCTCCCCCCACACTCTGTCCCACCCTCTCTTAAATCCTCCTACCATTCTACACGATACCACCTCTTCGGGAAGAGTGTTTCACTTATCTACCACCCTTTCCATGAGAAAGCTTCTCCTGATTTCTCTCCTGAATCTGCCCCCATCCAATCTCAGCTGATGCCCTCTCGTGTCCCTCCCCCTTCTGATCTGAAGAATCCCTTCTGTATTAATCCTGTTAATACCCTTTAGGTACTTAAAGGTTTCGATCATATCCCCCATCCCTCCTCTCTTCCAGGGAATACGTTTGCTGCTCTCCCAGCCTCTCCTTGTAGGATTTTCCCTCAAGTTCTTGTATCATCTTCATTGCCCTATGCTGCACTCCTCCAGCAATCTGATGTTCTCTTCTGAATGAACAACAGTACTGCACGCAATAATCCAGATGCAGCCTGACCAGTGATCTGTACAAGGGTAGGATCACTTCTCTGTGCTTGGAGGAGTCCTCTCGCTATGCACCCCAGCATCTTGTTTGCCTTTGCAGCCGCCTTCCTGCACTGAGCTGAGTGGTTCATACTCCCATTACTAGTACCCCAGACCCTTTTCCTCCACTGTGCTTACCAACTGTACCCCTCCCAACTGATATTTCCTCCCCTGGTTCCTTGTTCCGAAGTGCAGTACCTTGCACTTCTTGGCATTGAACCCTAACTGCCATGTCTCTGACCATTCCTGTAGTTTTGTCAGGTCTTTCTGCAGCCCCCTCCACCCCTTCATGTCATCTACCACTGCACTGATCTTAGTATCATCTGCGAACATACTGAGCCTACTCTGGATCCCATTTGAGATGTTGGCTATGAATATCCTGAGCAGCACCAGTCCCAGTACTGAATCCTGGGGCACCCTATCATAACATCCCTTGGGGATGAGAGTTTCCACCACCATCACCCTTGCTGCCTTCCCCACAGGCAGTTGATGATCCAGTTGACCATTTTGTCCCTGCTCCAATGTATTCCAGTTTTCCCCATATGGCACGAGTCAAAGGCCTTGCTGAAGTCTAAATATGGGACATTCACTGCATGGCCCTTGTCCAGTTTCCTGGTAACCCAGTCGTAGCACTCAACTAGGTTTGTCTGGCAGGATCTTCCTGATACAAAACCTTGCTGATGGCCATCTTGGAGCCCATTGTCTTCTAGAAAGGTCACTGGTCTTTCTTTTAGGACTGACTCCATGAGTTTTCCCATGACTGAAGTGGACTGAAGTGAGACTCACTGGTCTGTAGTTGCCTAGATCATCCTTCAGGCCACTTTTATGAATGTGCTCCACATGGGCCATCTTCCAGTCCTGTGGCATGCATCCTATATCCAGTGATGTACTGAACAGGTCTGCCAGTTGTCCAGCCAGGATCTCCACTACCTCACTAAGTACCCTAGGGTAAATGTCATCCAGCCCCAGCACCTTGTCCACCCTCAGTGCCCTTATTCCATCCAGCACCCTGTCCTCCATAATTCTGATATCAGTCGCCCCACCACCCCTCTGCCCACTCCACTCTTCCCATGGAGTATCTGCCCTCCTCTTCCTTCATGAACACAGAGCAGAAGTACTCATTCAGTGCCTCTGCCTGGTCCTCACTTTCCACCCAACCCCATCTTTCTTAATCCTCACAATCTGGTCTTTGTTTCTTCTTCTCTCCAATGTATCCGAAGAAGTCCTTTTCCCATCCTGATTCCCTGTGCCAGTCTCAGCTGTCTGGAAGCCTTGGCTGCTCTGACTAGCCTGGTAACCTCCTGGACTTCGTGTACTTGTCCTTGTCCCCTGCCTCCTGATTTCCTAAGTCTCCAGAATGCTTTTTCTCTGGCCCTCACCCCTTCCATTACCTCCTGAGTCTGCCAGCTCAGCTTCTTTGCTCTCCCCTTCTTGCTCCATCTCCTGGTGCAGGTCTCAGTAGCCTCTGCCAGCCCTTTCTTAATGATATTCCAATTTTGGCTGGCACTCATGCATGTCTGAATTCCCACCAGATGCTCAACCAAATTTCCCATCTTTTAAAGTCCGTGCCCTTAAGATCTAAGGGTGCTTGTAATTTCATATTTGTGAACAGCAAAAAAATTCCACACAGGCAAATGTGATGCAGCAACCTGTCCAAAGTACCCCAGCACTTTGAAGGAGAACCTCTTCTTCAGGGTGTGTGCTAAAGTGTGGATCTAATGGTGTCTATATTTACCATCCCTATGACATCACAAGGTGGGGACCTAACTGTAATACATCACTGGAATCCTATTCTAAATAAAAGTATAAATAATAGCAGTAATGTTATAGTTACATGATCCATATAATGCCTCCTTGCAACATGCCGCAATGTATTGGCATTAAATATTGCTGTGATAGTGGCTGTTCAGTGCTGCTGAAACTGTTGAATATATTGCTGTGCCCTTTATGCATGAGGTATCTACCATTTGCATTGATGCAGTGGTATATTCTGTACAGTCATGCTGTTGGGTTTGTGTGGTGCACTGTGGGTGTCTGAATATGACCCCACCTCAACTGCAGAGGTTATTCACGATTAACACTGCACTAGCTCATTTAGTGCCACACTGTTTGAAAGTTTCAACAATTCTTTTGATGTGAAGTTGGTAGTCATCTTAATCCTGTACTTTACTAAAGAACAAAATTATCACATTAAGGTACTGCAGTACAGCATTTCCTCTTATGACAATACTATTCAAAGCACTACATTTACTGAAGTGCATCATTGTGCTGACTAACACAGTAAGGTGACCCTTCAGCAAATACGGCACCTTGAATGATACTGCCATAAGGGAGCAGTGATTTTATTAAAGCCCATGGCAGACGGCCTGGTACATTTGAAACAATGACTGACAGAAGCAATTATGTAGCTGCTTTCCCTCACCCAGATTAAACAAAATTTTCAATTGTTTAATAATGTAAAAGGTTTTGTGCCAGTCAGTTCAGCAATCTATCCTAAATTTTTCATTCCCTTTTCAAGCCATGATTCAGTGTGTAGTATTGACAAATCTATTTCATAATAAAGACTTCATTAGACTAGTCTGTGATCATAATTATTGGGGTTAATATATATAATTTTTGCATTATTTTTATTTCATTTTATTTTATTAAAAATGGCAACTGGCAAGCTCCCAGGGCATCAAACTTCCATTTTTAAGTAGAAACTGGGACATAAAACAAAATGCTAAACAAAACAGAATTTACAATAAGTACATAACAAACAATAAAAGCTCAGCAAAACATTTACATTGTGAATTTTCTGTACAGTATTTTTTCAATCTCATGTTTTACACTGGCTATGATCTTGATAAATGAAGGGAGGCAGGCAAAGAATACTAATCTTTCACAGCTGATATAAGTAGGAACATTGTCCCTGATATGCAAAAGGTTAGTATGCCGTTATGCCGTAGTGTAACGCTAACTTGGATTAGCACCAGTGCTCCGGGCAGGGCCATATTCAAAGACCCTCAGACGCCACCCAAACAGAGACGCACAATCACTGAAAAGATAACCCCTGCTAGATGCAAATGAGGGCTCCCTCATGCATAACAGTGCAGCTGTATATTCAGAGATTTTAGAGGCGCTAAGCAGCAACCAGGGCAGTGCTGTTTGCCACAACAGAGAACCTGGCCTTAACTGTGTCCTAAACTGCCTCCCCTGAATGACCAGCCCAAGTATTGCAGGCTGCATTCCTTAGTGGCTTGAAGTGCCCCCCACCCCTGAAGACCCATATAGTCAAACACAATCCCTGTACATTATCTCTGCCTGGCACCTAGTGGACCATCTCCCCTGAATCACCTGTGAAGTCCATTACAACCCCTGTGCATATTCCTTCCTGGTGCCTAGTGGACCCCAACTCTGATCACCCACATAGTCCAGTTATTCCCCCTGCCCTGATTTTCCCATTGTAGACATACCTGAAATCCCTGGTGATCTACTGGCCCCCATCCATTTGTCAACATCTCACCCAGCCCACCCGTTGAGGAGCCATTGCCCCGCACCCCCTCACCCTCATCACCAGTCTTACCGCCAACAACGGAGACTGTCACAGCCGTCTGCTCACCTCCTAGACTGGCTGTTTTCATTTTTTAAACTGAAAGTGATTGTTCAGAAAGTGACCATAATGATTAACAATAGGACATGACAGTGCACTATTGATTACTACAAAGAGGTAATTTACCTAAAAAATACAAACAACAGAGAAACTCAAATCTGATTTACCTGTCCTGACCTGTAGAGAGGGCCAGTGTACTGCATAATTTTATAAAGTCTGCAATGATGTGCAAAATAACCTCGGGCACTACTACCTAATAGTCTATTTGCACTATGGCATCAAAGGTATCAATGTGACACTGCTGATAGGAATTTTCTATTAACAAGCATGATTTTATTTATTTATTTATTTGTTCATTTGAATTACAATCCTTGGAGTCAAAGACTCCTTTACAAAGGCTCCACGTCAATCACAGAGACAATATATATAACAGACAATCGAATACAAATGGGTGAGACAGGTACAGTTCATATACATAGCGAGCATACTGTATTACATTATATACAACATAAAGATCAACGGATCATAGCATTAGAGGCATTGCTAGGTACAGAATTCGGTGCAGATAGAGAAATTTGGGGGGAGGGATGTCAGGGCATTGGGCCAGGCCACGGGTGAGAGCCAAGATCAGGGATTGTAAGGTGGCTCGGGGGGACTAGGGAATGGGGTAGTGGGGATAGTAGATAAAGAGAAACAGGAGGTCAGAGGCTCAGAGGCAGGACATAGTCCATTGTCAAAAAGGCGGGCTAGAGAGACAGGAGGAGGGAAGGAGGAGAGGGCTAGACGTCCAGATTTCGCCAGAGGGAATAAGGCTGGAGGGTCATGGGTAGAGGAGTTAGGGACAGTTACAGAAGCATAAGGATTGAAGGTGGGAGTGGAGAAGGAATTTAAAGTGGCCAAACTTAGGTTCCTCTGCAATATGTGGGGAGAGTGAGTTAAGCCAAGCCGGGGAACGATAGAGAAAGGAGCGTTGGCCCAGTAAGGTTTTGTGCCTTGGCACCTGATGAGATGGTTTGAGGGAGCTCCTGGTGAGCCTTGCACGTGGGGTTGTTTGCAGGAGAGTGCAGAAGCAAGGGGCCATGAGCCCAGCGGAGATTTGTTTGGCTAATAGGCAGGCATGGTATTGTAGCTTACCATCAAAGTCCAGCCAGTTTGTTTGTTTATAGAGGGAACAGGTGTGGGTGGCACTGGGGCAGCCCAGAGAGAGGCGTCAGGCTTTGTTGAGTGATATTTTGACCCCTTTTAGGGCAGTATTTTCCACCGCCCCATAGATAACAATACCATAGTCAATCACTGATAGTACTGAGGAGGAGATGGCAAGTTGGAGGGCTTCTTGGGGAAGGCATTGTCGATGACAGTAGAGGAGCCCTATATGGGAGTTTAGATTTGAACAGAGTTGATGTATGTGGTCATGGAAGGTAAGGGCAATGTCTAGTGTTATGTCTAGGTATTTAAACGAGTGGACCTGTTCAAGGGGCAGAGCAGTGGAAGTGTTGATTTTCAGTGGGGTGTGCTTAAGTTTGTTCTGGTGGTAGGCAAAAAGCGTAGTCTTTGATTTCTTTTGGTTAAGCACAAGTTTGTGTTTGGAGAACCAGGACTCTGCCTCCATAAAGGAGGTTTGGAGGGAGAGTTCAAATTGGGAGTGGTTAGGGTGAGATGCATAGAGGACAGTGTCATCAGCATACAGCAGGATCTTTCCAGTGCAGGCTTTGGGGAGAGAATTTAGGAAGAGGCTGAAAAGAAGGGGACCTAATATGGAGCCTTGTGGTACTCCAGAGTGGACAGGGAGTGGGTTAGAGGTGGTGGAGTTGATTTTTACCTTTTGGGCCAGTTGGACAAGTAGCTGGTGAATCAACTCAGGTGGCCCTGGGCGAGGTCAAGTTGAGACAGGTTGGAGAGGAGAAGAGGGTGATTAACAGTGTCAAAGGCCTTTGACAGGTCCAGGAAGACTGCACCAGCCAGCTTGCCCTTACCAGAGCAGAGTGAATGAAACTAGTGAAATCGAAGAGGGCTGTAGTTGCACTATGCCCTTGCCTGAAACCGTGTTGTTCAGGAGTCAGGAGTTGGTATTTGGATGATTAAATAATGTGTTGTCCACTGGTAAATATTTGCTCTAACACACCTGTGCTATTGACCTGTAGTAATAATAATTTATTTAATAAGAATATTTTTGCACATGCAGAAAACCACAATGGAAATAAAGTGAAAATAGTAAGCGTTCTCTTACATTTTGCAGTATTCAGGAGCAGGCTCCTCTGTAAAGCTGATTTCAGATGCCACGGTGCTATAATGAAGTTGTGCCATTTGTCCAAGATTAATGTCTCCATCTCTGCTGAATCCTTTCCTCACCAGAGTCTGCAGTTTACAGCCTGCAAGTGTAGTTTTAGCAGTGGAAGCAGAACAGAGTAAATGAAGCAAAACTCCAGCTCCAAACAACAGGATTTTTACTGCTTGATTAAATCTGCTGGTTAGTACTGTAGCTGTAGGGGAAAGACAACTACTGTGAGCAAAGCTCTTATGCATTGCAGTATTGTAATATATTGGTGCCAAAATTTTCCATAGGGAATCAGTGACATCAAAAACTCATAATACACATTTTCTGACATCAGAAAGTCATGATACTTTATTCAGTTTAATTTTATTTGTTCAACAAAATTATGTGATTATAAAGATAAAAAGTATGTTAAAAACAATGATTGGCACACCTATATCCAGAATATACACCATATTCAACAGTAAAAACATATTTATATTTTATAATTTATTGATCTTTAATAGCCAGACACTCTATCATTAAAACCTTCTGATTTTGAGCTCATGAGTCTGATTATCAGTTTTTCTAATAAATCAAAAGAAGAGGAGAAGAGGAGGGAGAAAGAAGAGGAGGGGAGGTACCTAAACCAATCAATAGAAGCACTCTGGATAGGGGGGTCAATACCAGCCTATTCACAGAAGAAAGGGTCCTGAAAGAACTCCTAAAACTGAAAGTGGACAAGGTAATAGGGCCTGGTGGGATTCACCCCGGAATTCTAAAAGAATGGAGGGGAGAACTAGAGACACCACTGACTTCCCTTTTTAACAAGCCATGGGAGGATGGTGTGGTACCTGAGGACTGGAGGAGGGTGGATGTGATTCATCTTCACAAAAGTGGGAGCAAGGCAGTGGCAGGAAACTACAGACTCTTAGCTTGACCTCTGTGGTAGGGAAATGATGGAATCACTCTGAAAGAAAGAACTGTTGAGTACCTACAGGCCGGGCGAAGCACAGGACCCAAGGCGACATGGATTCACAGTGGGAAGGTCATGTCAGATGATTCTCATTGATTTCTTTGACTGGGTGACCAAAAGCAGTAGACCAGTGAGGGGCTGTGGATGCGGCCTACCTAGACCTTAGCAAGGGATTTGACACAGTCCCACACAAAACATTAATAAACAAGTTAGCTAGCCTGGGAGTGGGTCCCTGGTGATAGCCTGGGTAAAGCATTGGCTGGACAACAGGACACAGATGGTAATAGTAAACAAAGTCCACTCTGAAGAAAGGGGGGTTACTAGTGGAGTACCGCAAAGTTCAGTACTGGGACCGGTCCTCTTTAATGTCTTTATAAGTGACATTGCAGAGGGACTGGAAGAAAAAGTATGCCTCTTTGCAGACGACACAAAGATCTGCAACAGGGTTGATATACAAGGTGGGGTGGAAAGGATGAGAAAGAACTTGGCAAAGTTGGAGGAATGGTCAAAAGTATGGCAGTTTAGATTCAATGCAAAGAAGTGCAAAGTAATGCACCTGGGAAATAAAAATCCAGGGGAAGAGTACATAATGGGGAGCAGGTACTAACAACAACAAAAATGGAAAGGGACCTGGGGTTAGTTCTATCAGATGACCTAACGGTGGGCAAGCAATGTGAGAAGGCAGTAAGGAGGGCTGGTGGGATACTGGGATGTATAGGAGAGGCATCACCAGTAGAAAACAGGAGGTT
The DNA here is from genome assembly GCA_016271365.2 of Neoceratodus forsteri. Taxonomy (NCBI): domain Eukaryota; kingdom Metazoa; phylum Chordata; order Ceratodontiformes; family Ceratodontidae; genus Neoceratodus; species Neoceratodus forsteri. The sequence continues at coordinate 154,019,504 of CM057449.1, read as the reverse complement.
GTTATCCCTCTGTACAGACAGTTGGTGAGACCCCCATCTGAAGAGCTGTGTGCAGTTCTGGCAACCCCATCTCCGCAAGGACATAGACATAGAAACATATGAATTTGATGGAAGATAAGGACTGCTTGGCCCACCCAGTCAGCCCATTTCCCTACCTAATGGATAAGCTGCAGATCCTAGTTAACTAACAGCCTACTTTTTCCTACCCTACCCCCTAGAATTGCCTTATGTCTGTCCCATGCATTCTTGAATTCCTCCACTGTTTTTGACTCCACAACCTCCTCAGGAAGGCATGGAATGGCAAGGTGGAGGCAGTCCAGAGGAGGGCAACTAAAATGGTGCAGGGTCTGCACCAGATGTCATGTGAAGAGCGACTAAGGGAGCTTAATATGTATACCCTCAAGGAAAGGAGGGAGAGGGGGCATGACCGAAACTTTCAAGTATCTCAAGGGAATCAACAAAGTCCAAGAGGGTAGCATATTTCAGAAAAAGAGATGTGCAAGAACAAGGGGGCACAATTCAAGGATAGAGGGGACAGCTCATGGGCAATGTGTGGAAGTCTTTTTTCATGGAGAGAGTGGTGGACACATGGAATGGCCTTCCTGAGTAGGTCATGGGGTCACAAACAGTGGGGAATTCAAGAATGCATGGGACAGACATAAGGTAATTCTAGTGGGGGGTAGGAGGAAGTTAACTAGGATCTAAAGAGTATGTAATAGGTAGAGAAATATTTTTTTTATTATTTATTTATTTAGTAGTTCGGAAAGACCTTTGGGTGCAAGCTCTTTTACTAAGGCTCCACATCAGAGCAGAACATTTTACAATATGGTTTTACAGTTTGAGTACTACACATTGGCATAATGATAGCCCTCAGTGGTCAACAGACAAGAAGTCCACACTACAAGCTCCCTTCTGAAGTAGGGGACAGCACCAGAGCACTGCAGAAGGTAAAGACATCCTCCCTTCAGACAGATGTTTTGTGGTGGGTGTTAGCTATGTGTCAACTGCCCCATTCTCCCACTCAAGACCGACCCTCCTTGTATTGTCTCCTTCCTATGACATCACTTCCTGACACTCATTTTTGTAAGTCCCCATTTTCCCATTTGCAGGATATACCTGTTGGCCACCAGAGGGCTTAGTCCTCCTGCCTACCCACAACCTCTCTCTCTGTCTCTCTGAGCCAGAGCCCTTCTTTCCAGCCCTTCCACTCAACTGCCCACTTCTAATCCCAACATAGCCACTACCCTTAGCTGTACACCCCCTTTCATAGCCCGTTTCTCCCACTCAGTTACCACCTCTGCCACTTCCACACTATCCCCACCTCCTCTTCCCCCTGCTAACCACCCACTCCACTTGTGGCCACTAGGAGTCGCTATTTCACACCCTATTTCCAGCCCTGACCCTGCCAGCCCAGTCACCGTGCATGGCTGGATCTCTACACAACCACAGCCCAAAGACATCACCCTCAACCTGGTACCCCATTGCATCAAAGTCTGCAGCAACACTACCACTACACCAAAGTGGCAGTCACCTCACTGAAGCACTACCCTGACCCTTATTCTTCTATCATGATACAACTCTATCAGGCAATATGCTCTCTCTCCCACCGCCATTGCACATTACCATTTCGGCCCTCTTGGTGCTTGCCTCCTCAAGTGGACCACACTGGTAGCACATCAAGGACAGCACCTGTTAACCACTAGCACACCCAAACCCACCCACACCCTTGCCACAGATCCTAGGCCCCAGCACCCACCCCATTCGCCCTCCATACCCCCACCCCCAGGCCATTCCTGGACCACCTCCTCACCACCTTTCCAGCTCTCCGCACCCTACCCATTCCCTTCACCCTAACTGCTCTTCCCCAATAACAGCACCGGGCTAGGGTCGCCAACCACTACTCCCGCTAGTAAGATTTCTCACACTATTGTTATTACTTTCAGGAAATGTTCATCCAAACCTCGGTCCCTCCTCCTCCTGCGCACCCAGGTCATCACTCACTGGACTCCACATCGCCACCCTGAACATATGCAGCCTGCCAAAAAAATCTGCAGCACTCCAATGTTGGGCCACCCTTCACCAACCAGACATCATTGCACTAGTTGAGACCTGGCTCTCAAATTCTACCCCTGACTCAGTTGTCGCTCTCCCGGTTTCACCCTATTCTGGAAGACCAGGTGGGAAAATGTGGAGGTGGCTGTGTGATCTACATCAGGGATAACATTATTGGCACATGCCCCACCCCCAGGCTCTTAAACTGTGCCCAAGCACTCACCTTAAAAATCACCCCGGACCCTCCAGGGGCCCACTATACCGCAGTATCCTACTGTATATTTCCCTGAGAACCAAAAGCTGGCGTCACATCCTCACCCATTATCTCTTACCCACCCTCACAAAGCTGAACAGATACTAGTTGGGGACCTAAATATCAACTGGCTCAGTTCCTCGGCTGCACCAACAAAGGACTCCTTCTCTGCCCTCAACATGGCCCAATTAGTCACCAAACCCACTAGATTTCATCCCACCACTGGTACCAGCACCCTCCTGGATGTCATTATCGCCAACCACCCACAAAATCCAGGATATAAAAGTTCTACCTGACTCCTAGCAACCACTCCCCATCTTATCCTATTGACCTCCTCCACCCCTAAACCCTCAGCCCAGACCACCTTCAGTAGGCGTTTCTGCCCAGGGGGGTTAAAAAAACTCAAACAACTTCTCACACAAATGGACTGGCCCCCCATTAAAACAGCCCTCAGCATTGACATTGCACTCGACCCGTTCACACAGGCTTTCACTAAAGCCTGTGATCTCTATGTCCCTCTCACCAAACTCCGCACCAAATGACAAAATGCACCATGGATCACCCCCCCAATCCAAAAACTGAGAGAAAGGGACAATCTCTGGTACAAAGCCTTGGAGTCTGGCAGGAAGGCTGATGGACAATCCTATAATGCTGCTAGCAATAGTTGCACACGGGCCATCCACAAGGCCAAAGCGGACTACTATCAATCCACTCTCACCGCCACATGGGGATCTACCCGGACCTTCCAGAGTAATATCAAAGAACTCAACAGTAAATCGCAATCCCCACATCCCTCCCAGCTCTCCATAGATGGCACCACTTTCACTGACCCTCTCACCATAGCAAACTGTCTAAACACTACCTTCACAGATCTCAGCACTGTTCTCCCAGTTGCTTCTTTGACTCTGTACCCAAATCCCAATCCCCTGTCCTACAGTGCCTCCATTTCCTCCTGCATAAAATATTGATCCGTGAAGCCCGTCCATACCCTACAAAATGCACTAAATAGCAACAACCCTAGCATAGATCCCCTAGATGCTAAGCTCCTTCTGCTAGTCCTTGATGAGGTCCTAGCCCCTCTCATGGACCTGCTCAACAGATCCCTTTATCTGGGGCAATTCCGCCATGTCTGGAAGACTGCCGTTGTTACTCACATTCATAAAAGTGGTGACAAAACCTCCCCCTGTAACTATCGAACGATCTCCATTCTCCCCCCCATCCAAAGCTTTAAAGAAAGTGGTTGCCACACAGCTCACAGAATACCTAACCAAGCATGACATCTTATGTCCAGAGCAGCATGGTTTCCACTTGGGCCACAGCACTGCCACAGCCCTCCTCAAATTCACCAACTTTCTACACTCCTTCTTAGACTCTGGTAACATTGCCGGAGCTGTGTACATTGACCATTCCAAGGCCTTCGACACGGTCTGCCATCCTCTGCTTCTAGACTCTCTTTACCAACTCGGGTTCTCCTTGGGCCCCCTGGCTTGGTGTGCCAGTTGTCTCTCTGCCCAGACCCAATGTGTCAAAATAAATGGGACCCTATCTGACATGCTACCTGTCTGCTCCGATGTGCCCCAGGGCTCCATCCTGGGTCCACTACTCTTCACCCTCTACTTAAACACCTTGCCATTGGCATGCTCCGGAAATATCCTACTGTATGCGGATGATGCAGTGCTCTATGCCTCACACCACAAACCTGCCCCCCCACCAAGACTCCCTCCAAAACACCTTCACCCAGGCTGAAACATGGTTCAAGGACCGTAGACTGGTCATTAACCTAAAAAAGATGAAATCCATGATTTTCTCACACCACCAAAACAAAGCAAAAAATACATCACTCCTCATCCTCCCCAGTACCCAGTACCCCCTTGAACTGGTATCCACCTACAAGTACCTGGGGCTTACCCTCGACACTGCCCTTACCTTCCACGACCACATAAACACACTAGCAGCTGCTGTAAACACTCAGATTGGGCTCCTTTACCGGCACAAGGAATGCCTCCCTCCTGATGTCCTAAGGCTTGCTATTACCTCCTCCATACTGTCCCTAGTGGATTATGGGCTCCTGTTTATGGGACAGCAGATAACATCGCCTTCAGAAAATTCAAATCTCCTCAAGAAGGCCTGCAGGCTCTAACTGGTGCCCCAAGTCTCACCCACACCTGCTCCTCTATTCCACTGCCAATATTCTCAATTTTGATGAAAGACTCCACTACCAGACCTGCCTTCTGATCAAGAAAATTTGCCTGGTCTCTCCCTCCTCAGGTCACCGCCTCTAAACTGCCACACCTCTATCACCACCCGCTACTCGGATAAAGCCATCCTGACGGTACCTAGGGTTAAAACATCCCTTGCCCAGAGATCTTTCCAATACAGGGCCCCTGACTGGTATAATATGCTCCCAGCCACCATCACCAGTACCCCTAAGATTGTCGCTTTCAAAGTGGCTCTCCACAACCATCTCCTCAATACCTACTCCTGTAACTGCAACTAGCCTGCGCTCTCACGCCCTCTTGAGCCCAAACCCTGACAAGGTCCACTATGGACTGCCACCACCTACAACAATGATTAGTCCATCACTGGCTCATGTGTAAGATGTAATAAAATGTAACGCAAGCTCTCTCATGGCAACAATGCTTCTTTTCTGTGCTTATGTAAATATCTGCAACCAAACTTGTATATAATCTGTATATACAGTAATATCTGTAAACAAAGTCTGTAATCTACGCACAATTGCTATTCTTGTGTACCTGTTACTCTCGCTGTGTCTATTGTCCTCCATGTGACAAGGTACCTTCGTAAACGAGCCCTTGGCTCAAAGGTTGTTAAACCAATACTTCAAATAAATAAAAAATTAAAAATAAATACCCTAAATAAATAACACAAGTCATGTAAAGGCAGTGCCACAAAATTTGCAATGATTTGATACTGTGTCAGAGAGTGAAAAAAAGGGGGGCATTGAAGTAGAAGGAGAGATGGAGAAGTAGGAGTTTGAAAATGTATCAGAGAGAGAAAAAAGGGTGGTAGGGAAGCAAAAGGAGAGAGGATGGAAGCAGCCTCAAGGGGTCTTGTCAAGACTGAGTTGGATTACGTTGATGGTTTGTGTGGGCAGGGGCGGGCAGGGCAGTCCTGTAGAGTGAAAATGTGAATTGAGGAGGATAAGGCCAGGCTTGGTCAGGGAGGGTTTACCTGAAGTGCAGGGTAGGAACTGTTGGGTATGTGGAGACCAAGTCTTGGACTGAGGGTGGCAGGATGATGTCCAACGTGGCCTGCCGAGTGCTAACATGAGGGCAGGCAAGCAGGGCGGTGGGGTGGTGGCTTTAGAGGCAGGTACATTTTGAAGTTGTTTTTAGATGTTGTTTGAGACCAGTTTTGAATTCAGTCAGGCTGTTGGAAGCCAGGAGGTGCACAGGTAATTCATTCATCCAAAGGGATGCCCAATAGGAGAAGGCACATTGCCCTAGTGATGTGTGGCAGAAGGGGATGGACATTACCCCTTGCATCTGGCACCTGGTGATATGTGAGAATGGAGGACATTTTACTGTCCCACGGTATCTTATGTTTTAAAAACACTACTTTAATTTATTTCAAACTGGTAGTAGGCCAACAGTTTGTTGTTTTGGTAGGGGGGGTGTGTAAGAACAAATTGCAAGCAATGACCTTTTTCATTATTAGATATTTATTTACATGCTGTCTGGGTTTTACTTTGTTTCAAACCATTTTTGATTAGCCTGATCTTGAATTTGCAAGCTGATTTTTTTCCAAGACAGAAATTCAATGGTTCCATTCTTGGTACAATAGATGACTATCCAAAACCTAATTTGCTAAAAATATCAATGAAATCAGACAGCAGTTGTGAGGGGTTGTGTTACTAAATATTTACTAGTGTATAATATATGGGTCAATGAATAGTTTAGCATTCTAAAGTGTTACCAGTGGCAGTTGACCTAGTTCTGCCCATACTAAAATATTTTGCATTGAATTTGATACCTGCAATATCACTTTATAGGTCTGAAGACTTTTACTGGGGAATCAAATTTCCCCATGCCCCACAATTCAGCACCATACAATATGTAGGCCCATTTTTGGGGATTCAGAACTTGGAGTATACCAAGAATACCTATATCCCATGTTGATAAATAAACCTATCTAATACAACAACAAGCTCTCTTTTTCTGAAGCATATTTACATGTCGCATCCATGCTAAATTTTCAGCAAGGCAAATTCCATAATAGATGATTTCAACTTCATTAACTAATCCGATTTTAGAAACTAAGAACATTTCTTATTATGTTTTCTTCCCACCATTATTTGTGATTTTGCTGTATTAATACACAAAGTAAGAATCTTACATTTATTTTCAAAGGAGGAAAGCTTACACTGAAGATCTAGTCTTGAAGTAAGTAAGAGAACTAGGTCATCAGTGTAGGCCAGACAGCTGAGCTTTGGTTGAGAATTTTTAGGTTATGTAAACCTTTTTCATTCATTGAATCCAACATTGAGTTAATGTAAATATTAAAAAGAGTTGGTGCTAACAAACAAGTTTACTTTACTCCATTTGTAGTAAAGCTTTCTGTGAGATCCCCCCTGCTAAAGAATGACGTACCTTCACCCACGTTCCTTGGTGTAAGGCTGTGATAACTGAAAGGAGATTGGAGGAAAATATGATCACCTCCATCTTCTGCCACAATAGGTTGCTATTAATCATAACACATGTGGGAGACAGAACAATAAAGGGTATATATGCTTTTCCCTTTTTTAAACGATAGATTCATTTAGCTGTCTAAGGTAGATCTTTACTCCCTGAAGCCAAATTAAGCCTCTGACAGGATTTTATATTGCTCCATCCATAACTGGAATCTGTTAAGTATAATTTTAGAAAAAAGATGTTTTGAGAATTATCTATAATGGATATCAGAAGATACACCAGTTGATCTTTTTGTGATCCTTTATTTTAAATAGTGGAAATATTATTGTGCATTTCCACAAATAAATACTCTTTTGTGATAATACATTTCCATTATATAGGTACTGTATATTAAAAAAGGGGCCCACCAAGAAGGATTAAGTCAATAAATGTCTGCTGGAATACACAGAAACATAGAAACATAGATTTTGTCAGCAGAAAAGGCCCTTTAGGCCCATCTAGGCATCCTGACCTGGAGTTGTGTGATGTTTTTCGATTATTAATAGTATACGAAACTTTTTCTAATGAATGCAACTGTAAGCCCACAACTTCTCCTTTATATAAATGATGTGAATGTGCCTGTTGATGATGTCCTATAGGGAAGGTCTGTTGAAGAAGGAATTACATTCTGTAGAATGTGTTAAGGTTAAAATATTTTGTTCCAAATTCACTGTGTCATCACTACTTGAAGTCAAAAAGGCTTTAGAGTCATTCACAAGTGCTGCAGCCTGAATTCCATGTTTTTCCTAAGGGACTAAATATGTTTTTTGTTTTTCCTCTTGTAAACCTTTTTAGAAGTGTTTCTCTGTTTATTAAGTTCTCTTACGTTCACTAGTTTTTTCTTGTCTTGTTTTCTTCACATGTTTGTTTAATGGGCTTTTCACAAGTTCACAAAGTTAACAAAAGGGTAAGGAGGAAAAAGGCTATATGCCCATGTTTGCTCCTGACTATGGGCAGTATGCCAAAGCATCACCTTTCGCAAGAAACCTATCCAAACTATGTTTAAAACTATCTTTATTCTGCTCCATAATAGATCTCTTATTAAACTGTGTATCCTTTTTTCACTTTTGGCATTATCTCCTTATATACTGTATCTTAGTCCTCAAAATATCATAAATCTTATGTACTGAATCACACATAGAAGGCACTTCCTTCGCCATACTTTAAATACCTGGGGCCAGATTCACAAAGGGTTGCCTGCAAGCTGTAACAATAGCAGCTTGTGACAATGGCCCCTGCTTCCTGGACTCTATGCCAGATGCAGAAGCTAACAGGGTCCAGGAGCCCGTGTCCTGTGGCTTGCGGCATCTGTGCAAGGTAGGGCACAGCCCGCATGTATGCCGCGAGCCGCAGAATGAGGTGGGTGGCAGATGAGCCAGAACAGATCTGTGGTGCCCCATGCCCACCCTGATCCCAGTCAGGTTTGGACCCCAGCCCCAATCCCCCTTAATATGAATAGTCCCCCTCTGTCCCTCCTGTAACTCACAGTAGTCTAGTGGCCCCTCCCCCACCTGACAGTGCAAGCCCCAGTACCCCTCCGGTGACTGGCACAGCCCTCGCTCACCACCATGGCCAGCGCTGACTGAGCTGTACCAGGAGTGCATATTGTCACATATAGCACTCTGTGAATGACAGCAGCTGTCATCCACCGAGCATGTAAATGTACAATATGCAGTATCTGCACAGCCCAGTCAGTGGCTGGCCATGGTGGTAAGTGGAGAGGCTGTGCCAGTCGCCAGAGGGGTATTGGGGGAGTGGGGGCTTGCACTGTCGGGTGGGGCGAGGGGCCACTGAGACTACCAGGAGTTACAGGAGTGAACAGAGGGGGACTATTCATATTAAGGGGGATTGGGGATGGGGTCCACACCTGACTAGGATCAGGTATTGGGGGTGTGGGGGCACTGGATCACCAGGGTTGTATGGGCACATGTGGTGCCTAGTGTGTGTGTACCTGTGGGGCTGGGATGTGGTGTGGGGTGTGGGAAGTGGGCATTGGGGCTGGGGAGGGGGTGTTCAGGCAGCCCAGAGAGCTGCACACCTGGCAGTATCGGGATGGGGGTGGGCGATAGCCCACACTGGGCATTGTGCTGGCTATTGTGGTGACTGCGAGCATGGGTGGGAAGTGCTGTACATTAGGAGTACGGGGCTGGGGGGAGCCATGGTGGCCCCACAGTTGTGTAGCACTGGCTGCACATTGGCAACCTGCAATGGATGGCAAAGGCCACTTATGCCACGTCATAGTGGGTGCAAGTGTTCTTTGACACATGTCCACTGGGGGTTCTTTCTGAATCCCGATTTGGGACTTTGCCGCCACCCTTCCTGAATAGGGTACAATTGCTGCCATAAACCCCCTTACACCATGTCGCAAGAGGGTTTATGGCACATTAGTGCAGCTGGGTGCATGCAGCCTGCAGCATGTCGCAGGCTGCCTTTGTGAGTCCCAACATGACACAAATCAGGATGAAGTGCTACTTGCACTATATTTTGGATGCAAGTTACCTTGCATCCTGAGTTGCCTTTGTGAATCCGCCCTTGTTTTTGTAATAAGAAAATTGATTCTTGTTCACTGGAAAAATATACCTAAGATAATTTATAACACCCCATTGTATTATTTTTCCATTTCTTATTTCTAATTCATTTATAGGAGTTTTTTATTGCTAAACTGATCTACTGTAAGTCAAAATATAGTCATGATACCATCATTCTGACATCAGATCAGTTGTATTTTATAAAATGAGAAAGGAGAATGTCAGTACTTGATTGGGCAAGAAGGATCACATAACCGTGCCTAATTTAATCCAATTCATAGTCATTTTGATCTTCAGCCTGACTACATATTAAAACATCATTAAAGTTCTAAAAAAATCAAACACACTGGCAGATATTTTCCTCACTGCTGCACTACTTCAATGTATTGGCCTCTTAATTACCCCCACCCAATAAGAACATAATTCCACAACAGTGACAGCATGTACCAGACGATAGAAGGCAATGTTTCTAATGTTAAAAGCATTTCAGTGGGAGTGCTGCAAGGCTCTATTGTCGCCCTCCTCCTCTTTAGTCTAGTCATAAACAGACTCCCAGCCCTAGAGGCCTGTCTGACATCTAAGGCACTCTTATATGCTGACATTGATGTTATCTACACCAGTAGTACACAGCAGGCAAAAAAAACAAGACCTTGCTGTTCTCAGGGCTCCAATTGAAAAAAAGATCCATCCCCTAGATATTTTAAATGATAAAGGAGATAAATTGGAACAGGCTGAATCTTTCAAATATTTAGGCGTTACCCTAGGTAACATGTCATCATTCTCTTCATACATGGATAACATTGTTAACCTTGCAAAAAGAAAGCTAGGTGAACTCTTCAGGAATCACCTGAACCTCACTACTGAATCAAGGTGTCTCGTAGTGTCCTGCATGGTCCTACCAATTCTGGACTATAGCTTCCTGTCTATGCAGCAGCTAGTGACTGCATTTAGAGTTATGGCAATACTTATTAATGCTTGTAGCTTTGCACTGGGCTGACATGCTTGCACATAAGATATTCTCTTTATACTCGGATTACCTGGCTCCCTACATGAAAGGCTAAGATATTAGACCTATTTGTAAGTCAAAAAGGCCCTGTTGGGCAACCCCCATTACTAATTCATAACTTCTACTACCCCATTAACAATCAATACACTACCAGACGTATGTCTAGGAATGCCCTATGAGATACCTTTCTGTAAAACTAGCCTTGGCAAGCACCCGTTTGCAGTAAGGGCATCTAAATGGATCAAGGACTTAACCTGAAACCCTTGTAAGACTCCATAAAATTGCTTAATTCAAGAATGCTCTGAGAACAGAACTCACAGAAAGTACCAAATGCACCTGGTATATCTAATTAGAACTCTTTGGCCTGTTTCTCCCTAGTTCTTATAGACTGTGTGCACACAGGTATAAAGAGCTTCCAGTGCTCACTGCTGATTATGCTCCCTGGATCTCCTGTTTTCTAGTTACTGCAGTTTTCATATAAAATAGTCTGTTGACAATATTCTACATGAGCTGCTGGTTTCTGCTCTGACTACTCTCCATGAGAGCTGCTGTTACTGTTTTACTAACTGTACTGAACACTCAAGATTATTGTTTTATGAATCATCTTCTTAACTCGGATGTGGAACCTTTATAAATGAGCAGTTGTGCTAAAAGATGTAATCTGAATTATGAAATAAAAAAAAACATGTTTAATTGAAGTGACTTGGTACTGAACAGACACTCCAAATGTGACACTCACACTTCCTACCCACATAGTCCCAGTGCCCATAATAACAAATAATTTTTTTTTCAAAAGAATAGAAAAGCACTGTTACTAATAATAAATAATGGACCCTATGCTCTAAAGGGTGGGTAATATGTGCCTGAAGTGCGTGCCCAGGCCGTGTACCTACACAGCCCTGGACAGGTGCTGGGTAAGTGGTATGCAATACCGCTAGCACCTGCGGGGCTCCTGTCCACAGCCACTCCCCCATGGTGCACATGGTCACTAGGGCAGTTAGGGTGGAGCCGCAGCCCCGGGCAGGCATCCAATCAGATGCCCATACTGGGTCCCTAAGTGGATCCCTTGCATCCTTGCAGAGGGCACAGGATGTAGGAGGAGAGCCATGTATAGTGGTTTAGCTGCACACCGATGGGCAGGCACCTGCGCCACTGCCCCAGCCCTCCCCTGCAGCATACTGGGCTGAGGCAGCACATAGATCCAATTTGTGGTGCCCCCACACCTGGCAGCCAGACAAAATGGGGGCATGCACCAGGTTATGCCTGGTCTCGGTAGGTGTACCCGGCACCTCCTGATCCTGGCACTATGTGGCTTTGTGGATGCCGCATAGTGCAGACATGCCCCTGACATGTCCCCTGCATCGACGTCCCCGAGGGGCTTTTTGAGGCAGGCACATAAGTGCCTTGCACTGTACTTATGTGCCCTTGGTGAATGCCACTGGGGGTCCCATCTGTGGGACCCCCGCTGAGTGGCAATCACCCACGAGGTTGCCTATGCACCTCAGATCCATGGCACATAGGCAATGCATTTGTTTATGCATAGGGCCCATTGTTCATACTCATGTAGTAAGGGTAGAAGTAGACTATATGACTCATCTGGATTACCCTCCTACTTCTCAGTGGTAGAGTTTAATTTTGTTTTGTGACATGTACAATATCTATCAAAGTAAGATTTGAACCATTCTTTATTTACACATTAATACTTCTGTAAACACCATAGTCACCACACTGCTGGACCCTGTTGAACAGTCAGTGAGACTGGACATGTAATGGAGCAGCCTTCTGCTTCCATGCATTGTCCTCTGGTGCTTTCTGAGTATTTTACTCATTTCTGTGTATTTGCACTTTGCATCCAATAAAATGCTTTCCAACTCTGCAGCCCTGTGTGTGCATGCACTGTTTTGATGGTGGAGTAAAGTTTGGATATATTCCACACAAGCAGGCAGGAGAACAATTGATACATAGATACATAGATACATAGACAGTGTCGGCAGATAAGGGCCTATGGCCCACCCAGTCTGCCCATTTGAGCTTGTAAGTTCAGTTTGTTTTCCTAGAAGTCTGTTGCCCCTTACCCCTGACCTCCAGAATTCCTTTATGTCTATCCCATGCATTCTTAAATCCCGTGATTGTTTCAGCCCCCACCACTTCCTCTGGCAGGGTGTTCCACTTGTCCACCACCTGTTCTGTGAAGAAATTCTTTCTCATGTTTCCTCTGAATCGTCCTCCTCCAACTTCATCCCATGCCCTCTAGTCCTGGAACATCTTTTTCACTTAAAAATAGTGTTTTCCTGCACCCTGTTCCTCCCTGTAAGATACTTGTATGTCTCTATCATATCCCTCTCTCCTCCTCTCCTCCAGGGAGTACATGTTCAGTTCCTTCAACCTGTCTTCATAGGACTTGTGATGCAATCCATGCACCATCTTTGTTGCCTCCTCTGAACCTTCTCTACCCTGTCTATGTCCTTACATAGGTATGGTCTCCAGAACTGTACACTGTACTCCAGGTGGGGCCTCACTAGTGTCTTGTATAGCGGAATTATGACCTCCCTTTTCCTGCTGGTGATGCCCTGCCTATACATCCCAGCATCCCTATTTGCATTACCTGCTGCCTTGTCACACTGTTTCCCTACCTTGAGGTCATCAGAGATGACAACCCCAAGATCCCTTTCCTGCTTGTGTATGCTATATCCTCACCCCCAACTGATATATTGTGCCAGGGTTTTTGTGCCCCATATGCATTATCTTGCACTTCTTTGCATTGAATTTCAACTGCCAAACCCTGACCATTCTTCAAGTTTCTGCAGGTCCTTCTCATTCTGTCCACACCTCTGGTGTGTCTACTCTGTTACAGAGCTTTGTGTCATCAGCGAACAGTGAAATTCTGCCTTCTGGGTCCTGCACTATGTCACTGATGAAGATGTTGAATAGGACGGTCCCAGCACTGATCCTGTGGTACCCCACTGGTCACACCTCCTCTGTGGAGTGACAGCCATTTACCACCACCCTCTGTGTCCTGCCACCCAGCCAGTTACCTACCCACCACACTACTGTCCTGCCCACACACATATTCCTCAGTTTGTGTAATAGTCTTCTATGTGCACAGTGTCAAAGGCCTTGCTGAAGTCCAGATAGACCATGTCCACTGCCCTCCCTGATCCACCTCCCTAGTCACCCAGTCAAAAATTCAACAAGGTTGGTCTGACATGACCTCCCCTGGTGAAACCATGCTGCCTTGGGTCCTGTAGTCCATTGACAACCAGATGTTCCACCAATTCTCCTTCAGTAGTGTTTCCATGATCTTCCCCACTACTGAGGTGAGGCTGACTGGTCTGTAGTTCCCTGCTTCCTCTTTGTTCCCACTTTTGTATAAGGGACTACATCTGCTGTCCTCCAGTCTTTGGGTACCTCCTGTTTCCAGTGATCAGCTAAACAGGATAGCCAGAGGTTCAGCCACCACTTCTCTTAGTTCTTTAAGGACCTGGGGTGCCCCATCTGGCTCCAATTGCTTTATCAACTCTTATTACTTCCAGTTCCTTCAGGACCCTTTCGTGTAAAGGGACTTGTGTCCATTTCTGCACCATTCTCACCCTTTGTACCCTTCAGACCCATTACCTCCTCTTCCTCAGTAAAGACTGAGCAGAAATACCTGTTCAAATGTCAGCTTTACTGTTGTCATCCTCCCCTCAGTCTCACTATCCCTCCCTTTGTCTTTTCTTTTTCACTTATGTACCTGTAAAGGTTTTGTCCCTCTACCCACTGATTTTGCAATGTGTTCTTCTGTTTGAGCTTTGGCTTCCCTTACTGACCTCCCTGCCTCCCTTTGTTTCTCCTGGTACTTCTCCCTATCCCTTCTGCCTGTGTATTTTTGTATTGCCTGAATGCAATCTTTTTGGCTTTCACTTTCTTGTCTACCTCTTTGGAAACCATAATGGTCTCCTCTTCCTTTTCCTTTTGCTAACCTGCTTAATGCATAATTCTGTTCTTCTTGTAATCCCCATTTTAAATACTGCCCACTGTTCCTAACCCCTGATTCCTGTCCCATTCTCTTAATGCCTCTTTCAAGTATCTCCCATTTTCCCAAAGTCTGCCCCCTAAATCCAGGATACGTGTTTTGTGTGTTTGGTTGCTCTTTCTGTGATTTCAAACCACAATGACTGGTGGTCACTGTTTCCCAGGTGCTCCCCCACTGTTACCCCACATCACACTGTCCTGTTTGTGAGCACAAGGTCCAGTATTGCCTTCTGCCGAGTTGGTTCCATGACCAGTTGCTTGAGGAAGGCACCCTGAAGGGAGTCCAGGATAAATCTGCTCCTAGTTGATGCTGCTGCTGGGATGCTCCAGTCCACGTCTGGAATATTGAAGTCTCCAACCAGTACTACCTCACCTTGTCTGCCATCCTTTGGATGGCTAGCATCAACTCTATCTGTTTCTTCCTCCTGGGCTGGTGGTCTATAGACCACACCTGTGCGGATAGCTGTCCCCATTTCCTTTCCAGCTAACCCACAGTATCTCTCCCCATTTGTTCCTCCTGATCTCTGTGGCCCTTATGTCATTTTCACATACAGTGCCACTCCTCCTCCCTTCCTGCCTGCTCTGTCTCTTCTGAATATGTTGTAGCCAGGTATGGTCATCTCCCAGTCGTGGTTATCATTACACCAGGTTTCAGTGATGGCCACAATGTCCAGGTCTGTTGTACCATGACAGCCTCCATATCTTCCATCTTGTTGCTAAGGCTCCTGGCATTTGCACACATGGCTTTCCATGATTTGACCTCCTAGACTGTTTCACTGTTCTACTCCAGCCCCTTCCTTGGTTGTCATTTATCCCTGGTTCTCCTTGCTGTCTGCTTCTGCTGAATTTTGCCCCTTTTCTGCTTATCCACCTCTTGGGCACTAATCTCCATCTTTTGCACACTGCTTTGCAGAGATAGCCACTCCTCTGGTTCACTGGTTCCACTGCTAGCTGTGGGGGTGAGCAAGTAGGTACCCTCCTTGCTGGTCTGTCACCCCTTTGCTAGTTTAAATGCTTGTCAATGTAGCATTAAACTTATCATTGAGTGCTTGATTCCCTCCAGGATGGATGCAGGCCGTCAGGCTTGAACAAACCTCCATCCCTCCAGGTGGGTCCCCAGTCACCAATGAATCCAAACCCTTCCTCACAGCACCAGTTCTTCAACCATGAGTTAAAGTTCCTGGTGCATGCACTCTATGCTCTCCCTTGCCTCTCACAGGTAGTACTTCTGAGAGTGACAGAAGTAGCTACTTGCTTGAGACCCCTCCCCAGTTTCCTAAACTCTTCCTGAACTTCCTTTGGCTCCCCATTTGCCAGGTCATTAGTACCTAGGTGGATAATGACATCCAGCTCACCCTCCCATCTTGTCTTCCCAGTGATCCCCAGGATCTTCCTTCCATCCCTCCATGCCATGGCACCTGGTAAGCACCTCACCTCCCTGTCCTCCCCCTCCTGTGTTCCTAGCTGGATCCCTCTTATGATGGAGTCCCCCACCAGGATTCACTTCCTCCTCCTCTGGGGTCCACTGCTTTCCCGCTGAGGTCACCTCCTTGGCTAACCTCCACATCCTTTCCTTCCACTTCTCTGGGTACCTCTATTTGGTTGTCCTCATTTGTCAGTGTGGCATATGAGTTCTTGAGTGGAATAGGATCTGGGTGCCTCTGCCTAACTGCTCTAACCCTCCCTGAGCCCACTGTCATCCAAGTGCTCCTCGTTCTCGGCATCCTTTGAGGCAGTGGCATTGGACTGGTGGTCCCTGGATAGGGGTGATGGTACTCCTGACCCAGTTTACTTCTGCTCTGAGTCTGGCTACCTCATCCCGCGGTCCAGAGAAATGCATGCAGATAGGGCAGCACCTCAGTGTCCAGAAGGTCTGCTGAATATGGTTGCCCTCAGCCACTGCATTGCACCACTCCCACATTATACTGCAATTCCGCTACTTGTCTGCTACTGAAGCTCTCCTAGTTCCCTTTTATTAATTTGCTGTACTAAAATCCTGCCACTGATCCTCAGATAATTTTTTTTTTTTTAAAGAAAAGAAACCAATAAATAAACAATGAGTCAAAACACTTGTCGTGTGAGGGTGGGCTTCTTCCCCTTATGCCCTCTCCTACTTACACCCTTACTATACCCTGTGTTTAGCTCCTGTCAATCAGATTTAACAGGGCATATAATTAAGAGTTGGGGAAGGGAGGGGGGGTGAAAATTTGCAGCAATTAATGACAGCACAGAATTACACCACCACTATGTTTTAAATTTTCAACAGCCCAAAAACAATTATAAGTAAAGACAACAATGAAAGTATAGTGTCACAAAAAGCCCACAATCTAAGTTTAAAAGAAAAAAAGCAATTACCAGTTACTCTAAAGCACTGAATTGAATATGTTTCCTTCCTTCCCCTCCTGGTTTCTTCTGAGAAATTAAAACTCTGCTTGCTACTTTAACTCTGACTAAGCCCCACTTCCAGTTATTATCACGTAGCTGAGGTCAGAGGCCAGACAATTAACACCCTTCACCCAACTACAGGGCAGTCAGACAAGCCAAGATAAAATTTGCAGCAATTAAAGAGCAATTGAGCCAGAGTTTGCATGTCCCTTCCTTTTAAGACATTTCTGTCTGTCTGTTTGCCTGTCATCGTCTTTCTCTTGTGTCACAATTGTTGTTTTCTGTTTCTCTGTTGCAGTACACTCCAGATGTCTCCTTCTCTTCTTACCTTCCCCTCTCTCTCTCTCTGTCTTTTGCAGAAACAAAAGAATAGCCAGGTGGCACATTCTAGTCCCTATCATACACTTATTTTTAAAATAGAAACAGCATCAGTGTGTCTGTGAGGTGGAGGAGATATTCACAATGATGTAAGCCTAAACACCACACCTAGCGAGGGGAGACAATAATTTCTTTATCCATAATGTAAATATATGTTGGAAGCCTAAAAATGTTTTACAAATAATTTGTGTGGCACCATACACTATAAAAAATATAGGATGGTTAACCCAATCAGAACCATGTGTTCTGCCACCTCGGGGTCTGATTCCCAAGGACCTCTCGAGCTTCGCTCTCGAGGTCACAAGGAATCAGACCCACTTGTGGCAGAACACACTGGTTCTGCATGGTTACCCATCCTATATTCTCTATGTCATTCAATCTTGACATTCTGATGTTATCAGAAAACACTCAGTCTTCACTCTCATGGTTTATGTCACCTAAATCCCTTAATGGGATTACATTCATTTTATTGATGTTGTCCTGACTATTATGCTATTGATATACAAAGCTATATCAGTAGGACAAATGATAAGATATCATTCTTAAAAAGTTGTGAATTAAAGGATATGCAGAAGGTTACTGTCTTAATTTTGCATAGAAGTTATTCCTGAATAAAAAGTTTTGTGCCTTTTGATTAACGTACCATTTTTAAAGTTGTTCTCTCTCTTGGAGTACTTCAGCATATTGAATGAGAAATATCTTTGTTTTGGTCCTAACATTAAGAACATCTCCGCATCCTTTAGAATTTGCATTACATGTAGCTTCTCAAATAATTCTCACTCAGCTGAATTCCTACAGTGTGGCACTGTCAATGTTTTCAACAGTAGTTGAACATTTATACCTTGTTACCCATTGCTTCAAGGCAAATTCTGATATTTTTTCCCAGAATAATTTATGTGTTGCAGCTGAATGACCCTAATCATCCATACATACTGAATTACAATATTTCTCTTTAATCAAAGGTTACCATAATAATATCTTGTTAGCCAATCAGATTGCAAACTGCCCATGACTGCATAAATGCTGTTTTTCAGTGATGTGACAATTTGTACTCTGGAATAAAAAATAATATGCAGGGGTGTTTTCTTCTCCTGAAAATTTTAGCCCTTGTGTTTTTAAAACTTAGAACCATTAAATGATCATGTAATATTTTTAAAACTAAAAGAATGAGGAAAGCAATTTGTGAGTCCAGTGTCCCAATGGGAAATTAATAAAGAGGAGAATTTTGGAAGGTGCCTGCTCAGATGCATTTTTTTTAAAAAGTTTTTATTTATTCTTTTGATAGTAGTAATAGTTTATTGATCGTTCTTAAGACCATTACAATTTTCAAACAATGTACAATTTAACAACATCACTGAGTCAGTTGCAATAAGTTACAAACATAGTATTAAAATTCATAGTATAAAAAGAAACACAAAATAAATTTAAAATAGCAGCAGGATATTCAATTGTAGTTTAACAATAGTCTAAATGGCAGGTGATAGAATCATCCTAGATTCAAAGATTAAAAAGCAGTTATTTCATAAGTGCATCCACTGATACCTCAACTGTAACTGTATAGATTGCAGAAAAGATAGTAAAACATATCTTGCCACAACAGCATCCATAGATAAATTAGGAGATTTAAACAGACCTGTAAGCTTTAGTATGAAACCTACTTGCTGCATCAACATAGTCTGCAAATGAGTATATAATAATTTCATTATTTGTTGTGAGAAATATATTTAGCAACACAGCCTGGTCATCAGTTTGTATTGTATCACAGATTGGCCTTAGCCACTTTTCCTTAAACTTGATGTACAGTACCATGGGAATACAATAAAACATTATCTCAGGATATTGGGAGGAACAAGAACAATATCTATCTTGAATATTAGTACTCTTTGGTATCTAGCAGAAAGTATATTGCTAGGAACAGTTCTAACCTGTGCTTAGTGTAAAGTGCCCTAAGTTTATAATCCATAAGTATATCAAGATAAGGTCAATAGTGGTGGGAGATCTCATTTGCTCTTAACCATGAAGAAACATGAAGAGTAGATACAAGGGGCTGGATATTCAAACCGCGCAGGCAGGGGCGAAGCCCAGGCGCAGCGCAACTGGGCTGTGCCAGGGCACGGACCAGATGATATTCAATGGTGTTGTGCCATGGCACAGCACCATTGAATATGGCACTGATGGCTCATGCACTGTGCATGGCGCAGTGGCACTGCGCCAGCGCAAGTGGCAGAACGGAGCAGGGGGATGCTCCCAGGGCAAGTGCAGTTGCGCTAGGTGCATCAACCGCTATATTCAGCACTGGGCATGCAAATGAGTCCATTATGCATGCAAGGTGCAAATGGGGCCATTTGCATGTCATTATGGCCCCATTTACATGCAGTGCACCTATCCCCGGTGATTTGTACCTGGCGCCCTGCCAGGCTGCAGCCATCGGGGACCAACACCCCGTGGTCCCATAGCTGTTTCCCTGCTCCCATACTCCTGATTGCAGGCAGAGGTCCTGTAATAAGTAAAACAAAAGTAGTTGCTGTGCTCAACAGCCAGGCAGGGTGCTGGTTAAAGGCTCCCCGCCTTTATGAGTAAACACATAACTATAGAACCAGCACTCCAGAGCAGGAGTTTACCTTAACAAACTCCAGTGAAGGAAGTCCATGTATCTGATGAAGCCCTTATGTGGCAAAGCACCAGGGCAGTTTGCTTTTGAGATGGACTTGTACCTGCTTGTACCTGCTTTCTAAAATAATGGAGAATTTATCTCAAAAATAAACATACACTTTAATTTGCAACAAATTGTGTTGCATGGACTTCCTTCACTGGAGTTTGTTAAGGTAAACTCCTGGCTCTGGAGTGCTGCTTTACTATAGATAAGAGGTCCTGTAATAACCCTGGTGGTCCAGTGGATACGCCCCCATCACCCAATCATGGGCATTTGTAAATATAAACCCTGGTGGTCCAGGGGAATGCCCTCCAGTGCCCAATCACTGGCATAGGTTATAACACACCCTGGTGGGTCAGTGGAAGGTCCCCCATCTCCCGATCATGGGCATATGTGAAAGTAACATCCCTGGTGGTCCAATGGAATCCCCTCCCCCATCGCCTGATCACAGGCAGACATAGCGAAAGAAGCCCTGGTGGTCCAGTGGACCCCCAACCGCCCACTGAGGTTCCCTGCCACCCAGCACCCCCAGTCAGTGATGGGCAGCAGCACCACCGCATGCTCCTCCTGCTATCCGCCGACTGACAGCGCATAGCACGGGTCAGTACACCAATTGGTCCACCACATGGACCAATGGTATAGAGATTATATTGTACTATTATTAGGCTGATATGTGAATGAATGTGTTCATTCACATATTGGGCCTGTGTAGTACAGTATGGACAACTGGGCATACAGACCGTACTGTACACTGTAAGTCGACGGGCAGCCGGGAGGCATGCGGGCGGGGTGCTGTCACCCGCCACTGACTGGAGGGGTGCTGGGTGGTGGGGGACTTCAGTGGGCAGGTGGGGAAGGGGGTCCACTGGACCACCAGGTCTTCTTTTGCTATGTCCACCTGCGATCAGGCGATGGGGGGATTCCACTGGACTATCAGGGATGTTAATTTCACATATGCCCATGATCAGGTGATGGGGGACCTTCCACTGGACCACCAGGGTGTGTTACAACCTATGCCCATGATCAGGCACTGGAGGGCATCCCTGGACCACCAGGGTTTATTTTTACATATGTCTGTGATCAGGCGATGGGGGGTATCCACCGGACCACCAGGGTCTTTTATGCACCATATGCCCATGATCGGGCGATGGGGGTGGTATCCACTGGACCACCAGGGATTTACAGGTACAGTCACCCATGATCAGGCAACGGGATGGGAGGGCACAATGCTCCCAGGGCAGGGGGCTTGGGGTCAGTGTTCAGGGTGGGCGGGTGGCCACCCATGGCTGGCGGCTGGTGTATTGTGCCATACAATATGGTGGCTCACCTGTGGGTGGCCTGGACTTGTTTCTGGTTTTACCAGGCACATCTTTGCACCCCCACTGAGTGGCGCAAGGCGGGTGTGTGCCAGCATATGCCACACATCCCGGGCTGAATATTGGGATGTGCCGCATATGCATGGGCACGCCCCTCGCACTTGCACCGCATACATTACCAATGCGCCCCAATGCCCCTTTGAATATCGCACTGGGGCACATTGGTGGGTTGCGCATGGTGCATCCCTGTTGTGCCATGCACATCCCATTTGAATATCCAGGCCTTGGAATAAATCTTGATTTTTAAATTGAGCAATAATTCTATTTGTGGCATAATTCTTATATTTAAGATACATTTTTATACCTCTGGATTGATAGATTTTTTAATTCTCTTATTCAGCAACTTGAAGAATTTTGAAAACTACATGCAAGTCAATCTAATTGTAAGTGACCCAAACTGAGCCATGAGTATGTTCCCATTAATGCTAAATGAGCCACTCTCTTTTGATCACACTGAAAGAGCTTAATCCAGTAATTCATTTTTCTTGCAGGCAAGGAAGCCTGTAGACAAGGTAACTCAGATTCTGCCCTAATAATAACTGAAGGAATTGAATTTCCAAGACCCATACTGTATCTCAGAAGCATATTTAAAGGAATTTCCAGAGAATTACTATTTTGTGTAGTCCACATTTCACTATTAAATGCAGCCTGAGCATTATACTTAGCTTTAATAGCAGTCAATAATGGTCTGATTGAATTGCCGCCATACTGTCTATTGAAAGAATTTAAAGAAGCTGCAGTTTGTTTGATCCTGATCTTTAAATCATTAAAGTGTCTAGACCATTTGCCATTCCAAGAAAGGATTATACCCAAATAAGTGTATTGATTTACAGTTTTTAACTTCTTTAAACCAACCATCCATGATTTTGTAATACGATTTGAGCCAAAAACTAAAACCTGGCTTTTGCCTTCATTAATTTTTAAGTTATAACTATTGGCATAATTATCCAATATATCAAGCTTTTTGTAAGCCAGACTGCATGAGTGAAAACAGAACTAGATCATCAGCATACGCTAGAACTGCAATATGCTTGTTGAAAACTTTGACAGAGTCAGTTTGTGAGTTTTGAAGATGTACTAGTAAACTATCAATGTATAAACAAAGCAAGACAGGAACAAGTATGCAACCCTGTCTGACACCAGTGTTTGTTATAAAATTAGATGAACGTTGACCATTTCTACCTAGTCTCACTTGGGCCCATGTGTGAGTATATAATTCTCTGATTATGGCAATTAGTTAATGGGAGAAACCCTTTACTTTTAGAAAAATCCATAACTGAGCTCTGTCTACTCTGTCAAAGGCTGAACTGAAGTCAATAAAGGCTGCGTATAGTTTTTGTTTCCCAAGATGTATGTATTTTCCATAAAGATGTGAAATAATGACACAGTTGTCGACTGTATTGAATCCTGGTCATAAACCAGCCTGTAATTCAGATAGGCCATCAAAGGACTTTAGCTGTTCCATGAGTCTCTTAAGTACTAATTTTGCAAAAAATTTACCCAAGTTATCTAAAAGTGATGTGGGGCAGTACATAGAAGGGTCTGAGACGCTTCATTTTTAAATAGAAATATAGTGACCCTTTCCAGGATTTGGGGAACTCCAATCTAACACAGCACTCATTAAAAAAAGTAACCAGAATAGTAGTCCAATGAGAGACTTCAGCAAGGAAAACTTCAGCTGGAATAAGGTCTGGGCCAGAAGCTTTGATATGTTTGAATGTAGCAATGGTTAGATACACTTCAGATCTATTCTTTTGGTAACTGGGTAAGGCCCACTAGGCACAACTGCTTGTTTTCAGGGGTGACCCAGGAGCACAGGGAAGGTTAATTGACTTGCTCAGAGTCACACAATATGCAAATGGAAGTTGTGGGAATCAAACTTCAGATTGCTGGATGTACCAAGCTCATTTACAGCTTGTTACTTCTAATGTCTAGGCTGTATTGCCAGCCACAGTATTTTGCAATGATATATATACAGATAAATAGACATACAGATACATATACAGATAAATAGACACACACACTTCACACACATATTTATATGTACAGTATATATATATGGATATGTACAGTATATGGATATAATATATATTACAGGACCTCCTTGTGAATGCTCTCGATGGAGTTTTCCTGCAATAAACTTGAACTTGAACATCCACAACCCTCTGTAGAAAAATACTTCCTCATATTACCTCTGAGTCATCCCCTCAATCTTCAAATTGTGCCCCTTGTTCTTGCACACCTCTTTTATGAAAGATGCTACCCTCTTGGACTTGGTTGATTCCTAGAGGTACTTGAAAGTTTCTATCATGTCTCCCTCTCCTCCTTTCCTCGAGGCTATACATATTAGCTCCTAAGTCTCTCTCTCATATGTCTTCTGGTGCAGACCCTGCACCATTTTAGTTGCCCTCCTCTGGACTGCCTCCATCCTGTCTATGTCTTTGTGGAGATTGGCTCTCCAGAACTACATGCAGTACTCCAGATGGGGTCTCACCAGCTGTCTGTACAGAAGGATAACAACTTCTTGTTTTCTACTGGCAATGCCTCTCCCTATGCATCACAGTATCCCCCCAGCCTCCTTACTGACCTCTCATATTGCTTGCCTACCATTAGGTCATCTGATATGACTACCCCTGTCCCTTTCCATTTTGTTGTTGTTAGTATCTCACCCCCATTGTGTACTCTTCCCTGGTTTTATTTCCCAGGTGCATTACTTTGCACTTCTTAGCATTGAATCTAAGCTGCCATACATTTGCCCATGCCTTCAGCCTTGCCAAGTCCCTCTCATTCTTTCCACCCCACCTTGTATATCAACTCTGTTGCAGATCTTTGTGTTGTCTGCAGAGACATACTTTTCCTTCCAATCCTCTTCAATGTCACTTATAAAGACATTCCTGACATTTTGTGTTTAACCCTAAATGATGCATTAACACAGCTTTTGTGTATAGAATATATATATATATATATATATATACACACACACACACACACACACACACACACACACACACACACAGATATATACACACACACTATATATATATATATATATATATATATATATATATATATATTTATACAATGAGGTGAGAGATGAATGGGATAACGTGTTATGTTCACTGCAGTGGAATAACCACTGTGATGACATCACCACTGTGAAAATATTTATGGATATACACACAGTGCCTACTTCACTAGCAAATATTCCCACAGTGGTGATGTCACCAGTAACCATTCAGCCTACGAAGAGAATTCAACTGCAGATGTAGGGTATGGTTTCCAATCTTATTCCTGTGGCTTAGATCCATAAGCAGTAAAAAGTATGTGTCTCACTTCATTTTTGAGATACAGGTGCCAAAAAGAGCAATGGGCACCACAATGTTATCCTATGGGAAAAATCTCAACTTCATGACGGTATATCAATGGAACCGCTTAAGTTTCCAAAGCCTAAATAGCATAATTCTTATCTCTAGGGAATCCCCTTAATACCCTGAAAACTGCAAGTCAAAAGACCAAACTATTAATTTACAATGCAGTGGAAAAGTTTTGAAAAGTTTAAAAATTCCTAGATCATGAGGTAGCAAAATCCCTGACCGTTAGATCAATCCGGTTCATAAGCTGTCAAAATCGCCATCTGCGAAAAATCAATGACCATCAAATTTTGGTCATCTGGTCCCTAACTGACAGTCAAGGATTTTGCTACCTCACGAAAGAGGATTGGGTGGTGGAATAGGATTTTGACAGCTTGCGGACTGTGATTTTGTCAGCTTACAAAAGAGGATTTAAAAAAAAAATTCCCTTTCTTGAGCTGACAAAATCCCAGTCTGCCAGCCAATCCTCTTTCGTGAGGCAGCAAACTCCTTAACTGTCAGTCAATCCTTGTCCGTGAGAAGGGCCATCTGGTCCCAAAGTGATGGTCAAGGATTTTGCTACCTCGCAAAAGAGGATCAGGTGGTGGACTAGGATTTTGACAGCTCGTGGTCTGCGATTTTGTCAACTTACAAAAGAGGATTCAAAAAAACAAATCCCCTTTCATGAGCTGACAAAGTCGCAGTCTGGTCAGCTGATCCTTTTCGTGAGGAGGCAAAATCCTTTGACCATTAATCCTTGTCTGCTAGAAGGGCCAACTGGTCCCTAAGTGATGGTCAAGGATTTGCTACCTCGCAAAAGAGGATCAGCTCATGGACTGGGATTCACGGATCAGATTTTGTCAGCTCACAAAAGAGGATTTTAAAAAAAATCCCCTTTCATGAGCTGACAAAATCTCAGTCCACCAGCCAATCCTCTTTCGCGAGGCAGCAAACTCCTTAGCTCATGAAAGAGGACCAGAAGCGAGTCACAAATAAATAATTTTTAAATTTGAAACTGCTGTTTTTTGGACAAAATGAAGCAAACCAAAGGTATGGGTTTGTAGACGGTGTCACGTGAACAAAACCATGCCTTATTACAACAAGACATCATCCGTGGAGAAAGCTACAACATTTTGTTTGAGGGAAAAATGAAAACAAGATGGCAGCTCACGGACAAGGAATTTTTCTGATGGATGAGGATTTTTTTAAATCCTGGTTCGCGAGCTGACAAAATCCTTGACCGTGAGCCCAATCCTCTGTCACAAAACATACATATACATCTTGGAGTGAACTGAGCTTGCTCAGAACTCACAAATTAAAAATTAAATAACTGTGGAACGGATTAATATTTTTTAACCAAACTAATATTGGATTATTCTTTGACCCAAACTCTTTCTATGTTCCAAATTTCAGACCAAACCATCAACCAGTGTGGTCACAGCACCAAGGGTGCATATACACACACACACAAGTATATATATATATATATGTATGTATATATATATATATATTAAATGGTTGGGAACTTTGCCCCATTGAAAAGGTCATCATTAATTTCCCTGTATACCTGTGACCAATCTATCAATTAAAGCCGTATACCTGCACTAATCAATCAAATACAGGGTGGTACCCTTGGAAGTATACCCATCTCAGGGGCTAATTAGGGTAATTAAGCTACTCACCATTGGGCTCACGATCTTATGGCCCTGATTAGCCCCCTGAATGGGTATATATCCTTGTATACCACCCTTACCCATTATTTATATAGAGATCGATAGATAGACAGACAGATAGACAGACAGATATTCTTTGCAAAAAACTTTGCTAATGCACCAGTTAGGGTAACTTAACACCACAAAAGTAGGGAAATGAGGTGTTAGGGTTTTGAACCCTAACACCCCCACCTCCAGCAGCAAAGCTAGTGTTCTGGTGTTTGTTTTTTTAATGATAGCATTTTTATGTATTTTGCTTGTTTTTGTTTATTTTGAGGTGGAAAAAAAACAAGATGCAGTCTCATGGCACAAAACATTATTCCTGCTGTGAGAAGCAAGTGGAGAGAAACCAGAAAAGGGTCCTATGACACAGAATTTTTGGTGTCATATCAGAACGCTATCCCAAAAACCCTACTGAGCATGCTCAGAAAAGAAAAACACAAAAGTGTAAAGCCTTATGACTCTGGAACCATTTAATATTTGTTCACTAAACCTTTCAAAGACACTACTGTACCTTAGGACATCGTGCCTGTGAACAAAGCGAAAAAAGCAGCACTCCAGACACTAAAAAAATTCAGGGATTGAGTCATTTTAATAAGTAAACTCTGTAGTACTTACAAAGTTTTAAGGTGCAATAATTATATTCACAGTGCTATATTCAAGCTCCCACATCACACCTGTGCCTGGAAAGTTTTGGGAAAAATTCCATTCCATGTAGGCTATCAGTGAGAGCAAAAAAAATCCCTTGTTAAGTATAGGAAAAAAATTACACATCTACAGAAAATGACGATAGTATGTGGATCTCAAAACCACATAGCTGCCATCACAAAACTTTCCACATATTGTACTGTAGCTTGCAATTCAACTAAACTACTCCTATCTTTGGATGATGCTGTTATCACCTTGACAAATGGTAACCTAGCTCAACTCCAGCTTAATCTCCAAACTGATTTCTCAGCAATCCAAAACTGGTTCCCTGCCAATCTTCTTGTCCTGAATACCAAAAATCTATGCTCTTCTCCACGAGAAGTAAATTCCCTGCTCCCCCTTCACTAGACATTACCACCACCTTGGGAGCCCCCATTGAGCAGGAGTTCCTTTAAATATCTGGGACTAGTTCTAGATTTGGGTTTGACTTAAGCAGCACATGTGAACACACTTATCAAGGCCATCAACTCCAGATTCAGCCTGCTCTACAGGCACAGGCATGCCTTCCTGCCAAAGTGAAGCAACTACTAGTTAGATGCTACATCCTCAGTCTCATTGATTATGGCCTTGTGGTCTATGGTTCCACCTGTGAAAGAGTGCTACCTGGGGTCCAAGGCTTGCTGAATAGAGCCTGATGATATGTACTTAACCTGGGGCAGGACTCCCATACATGCACACTATATAATAACCTAGGTTGGCTGAATTTTGACTTTCAGTTACAATATAGTACACTAATCACAGGCAAAAAAGCCTTGCTGGGACTGTTATGTGCTGGGGTCCTGGCCATGCTTAAGCCCAGTTGATACCAGTTACCCTACAAGAGGTGTCAGCATAACTCCTTAGTGCTCCCTCTTAGGAAAACCTCTCTGGGACAGGCTTGTTTCTCCTTCATATTCCCTAATTGTGAAACTTTCTAACCCCTTCCCTTAAAGTTACTCACTTCCTAGTCAGCTTTAAAACACATCTCTTATCTTCACTCACTCCCCCTGACCCTTGTGCCTGCTATCATTGATCACATAACTCCCCCACACACACACATTCCTCCATAGGCCCCTCTGGCCTCTGAATCTTTCAAAACTAGGCTCTGTTTCTACACCAAGTTCTATGCAGTTATAATATGCATCAACATTACCCATACCTGACTTAGTGATTACAGCTTATCTAACTTAAGACAACTTATTCAATGTACCTGTCTAATTCCCTTTTGTACTGTGAACATTGCTCCTTGCATTTGTAAATGTGTTGTAACTCCCTTCTACTGTTTTCTCTGTTTCTTATGACTCTAGACCATTTGAACATAGACTCAGAATAAAGGGTCTTGTGTGTAACAAACAAACAAATAAATAAATACATTTACATCTTGCCTCCTAGGCAACAAATACAACATTTCAGCTGATTTCATCAAACAGTGCCAATGCTATTAAGGTGCAAAGTTAGAGGTTTGACGATACAGATGGCTAGATAGATAGATAGATAGACTGATTTATAGATAGATAGACAGGCAGAGATAGATAGATAGATAGATAGATAGATAGATAGATAGATAGATAGATAGATAGACAGACAGACAGACAGATAGAATGAATAGATAATGAGTAAGGTTGGTATATAAGGATGTATACACATTGAGGGGGCAAATTATGGCTATAGAGCCATGAGCCTGAAGGGCTGCAATAACCATCATAATGTATTATATTCAACAAACAATGGGTAAGGGTTGTATACTTGGATGTACACTCATCCTGGGGCATAATTATGGCAATAAAGCCATTCACCCTCCTGGCTTGTGGCCCTATAGCCCTAATTAGCCCCCTCGATTGATATACATCTTTGTATACCATCCTTATGTGTTCTGCCATAGATGAGTTCTGATTCCCTCTGACCTCAAGAGCAAAGCTGGATAGGTCCATGGGAATCAGAACTCCAAGGTGGCAGAACACATCAGTTGAGCACAGAGTTGCTCACCCTGTATTTTTTAAAGTATTATGTGAAATGTACACTTGACAGTTCTTTCACTTTCAGAGTGCAACTCACCTGTGCAGTTTTTAGAGGTTTCAGAATGCTTTTGTACCACAGAAGGGTACAGTCACATGCCATAACATCAGAACTATGGTATAACAGCATAGGGATGGAATTCTATATGAACAATGCTCTACTGTACACTATAAAATACATAATTGGTAAGGGTGATATACAAGAATATATACCCATTGAGGGGGCTAATTAGGGTTATAAGACCAGGATCCCAAAGGACGAGTAGCTTTATTGCCCTAATTAGCCCTCAAGATGGATATACTTCAGAGTGAACCAGCCTTACCCATTGTTTGTTGAATAAAATACTTAAGAATGGTCATTATAAGATCTTGTGCAGCAAGGAGGGAATGGTGTAGTGAGTGCAGCAAAGAGTTTGGAGGATTTCTATGTTTGGGAGGGTTTTGTATCAATATTTTTTCCAGGTTCTTTTGCACCCTGTAAATTGGTTTGGCTAGCTTCCGATGCTGTGTTAATTGAGTTAGTGGTGTCTCACAGAGTTTAATTGAGTGCAAGTGTATAGTTTTTATTAGTGCAGGTACGTACTTGTAATTATTGATTAGTTTTGGTAAACATCTTCAATTAGTGCAGGTATATAGCTGTAATTGATTGAGTAGTGTAGGTGTATATAGCTTTAATTAATGGATTAGTCACAGGTTTACAGGGACTTCTTCAATGTGGAAAAGTTCACATCCATGTATGATATAGATATAGATATAGATATAGATATAGATATAGATATAGATATAGATATAGATCTTATAGTGGTGCCGTAGCACTACTATATTTAGGCTTGAGCAGGGGGTTCTATGTTAAACCCCAAACCTTGCAAGTTAATAACTTTAAAAATATTAAATGGATTTACACAAAACTTTGCTCATATGGTCTTGGGGGCATGTTCTTTTGGCGTCCCAAGTTTTGTCCTGGTCAGATTTGCAGACTCCAAGATTCAGATAGCAAAAATAAAATAAAAAGGATTTTGTTGCAGCATTTTGTCATCACCTAGCATCCAGATGATTTAGAATTATTCTCAAAGTTTGTAGTACACAGGCTTGGCCCAGAGTGGTGCCTTTCAGTAGTTTGGTGGAAAAATATTAATCTATTCCAAAGTTATAAGGATTTAAAATTTCAGTTCTGAGCATTCTCAGTATGGTCTTTGCATAGCTTTTGGAATGAAAAAATAATTTGGTTCATATGAAAAAGATTCTCTTCCTATGGGGCTAGTCTTTTTCATGAGCAAAAATTATTTTCGTATCGCTGCCATCTTGTTTCTTTTTTTTTTTCAAATTCATAACTCATAAAAATGGTAACATATAAAGACACAAAAACATGTATCTTGCTAAGCAGGACCCTATTAGGTGGATTCTGCAGTTACTTTTTGGAAACAAATACTGAGAAATTTGTTTTTTGCACATGTTAAATCTCTTTTTTTTGTGACTCGATCTTCTTTTTTCATATGGTCATACAAAAAAGAATCAGCCATGTGAAGCAAGATTGGCTCCATAGTGGCGCTGAGGGTTGAGGCACTGGATACCACACCTCATGCCATGCCAGCGACCCAGGTTCTGGAACAAGCTTGGGTCATTGGGGGTCAGTGGGGATGGGAAGGATTGAGTGTCCTATGGACTGCTCTCCTTCCCTGGGGAGGGAATCCACTAGCTGCTGCACTGATGTCCTCTAGTGGAGACTGAAGGCGTCACAGTGCATGGCTGCAAAATGCTGGGGAATGAAGCTGTGATGGATGTCTTTAGGGGTGCATGGGTGCATGCACTGCGGAGCTGGGACGCCATTGCACGTCCAAGCTTTGGGGAGAAAAAGGAAATACCCTGCCCTCGAGGATAGGCAATGGCACCACCTCCCACCAGCCACTCTCCTCAGGCCAGACTACTTCCTGTCCTGGTCTGAGCCCAGCCCAGCCCAGCCCGAATTGTAGATAGAGCACCCTGGGCGGATAGGGCGGCCCTTCCTCTGGGGACTCAGAGCCGGGAGGATAGTCAGGCTGGTGCCAGGACATAAGGAGAGTTTCAGGCTAGGAGGTAGAGTTGGGGGTAAAGGTGGATGCCTGAGAGAGTTCCCTGTAGAGGCAGTGAATAAATAGAACATAAAAAAAAGTTACCCTTACTGGTGCATTAATGAAGTTTTTGCAAAGAATATTCTATGACTGGGTGACTAGTGCCTTGGACCTGGGTAGACCAGTGGACGTCCTCTTTCTAGACTTCAGCAAGGCATTTGACTCTGTTCCTGTGGGCCTGTTGGATAAGCTGGGAGAAATGGGGTGGGGAACCAGATGATCAGATGGATAGGCAATTGGCTCCAGGACCAGACCCAGGGTCGTGAAGTAGTGGATGGTCTCATCCCCAAGGAGGGTCATTAGTGGGGTCCCACAGGGATCAGTCCTTGGGCCCTTTCTGTTCAACGCCTATGTCTCTGACATAAGGACAGGAATCAGGAGTGAGATGAGTCTCTTTGTGGATGACTCAAAACTGGGGGCGGTGGTGGATGGGGAGGAGGGGAGGGTGGCCCTACAGGGGGACCTGGAGGCTCTGGAAAGATGGTCTAGAAAGTGGAAGCTGAGGTTCAATGCAGGGAAATGCAAGGTACTCCACCTGGGGGCAAGAAACCCGGGCCAAGTGTACACCCTGGGGGAATGCTACAAGTCTCGATGGCTGAGAGGGACCTGGGGGTGGTGGTGGATGTCAAGATGAACAACTATGAGACTTGTAGGAGGGCAGCAGCCAAGGCCAACAGGATGCTGGGATGCATCGCTAGGGGGATCACCTCCAGAAGGAGGGAAGTGATACTCCCTCTGTATAACTGCTTGGTGAGGCCGCACCTTGAGTACTGCGTGCAGTTTTGGAGGCCACACTTAAAGAGGGACATTAACCTCCTGGAGAGGGTCCAGAGGAGGGCAACCAAAATGATTTGGGGCTTGGGGGACAGGACCTATGAGGAGAGGCTTGAAGAGCTAAATATGTACACATTGGAAGAGAGAAGGGACCGGGGGGACATGATAGAGGTCTTCAGGTACATGAAGAGGGTAAATAGGGGAGGAACAGTCAGGGTGCTTCGAAGGAAGGAGGAGGGGGCCACTACAGGGCATGGGTGGAAGCTGGAGGGGGGAAGATTCAGGGGAGAAAGGAGGAGGTGCTACTTCACTGAGAGGGTGGTGGAGCCATGGAATGCACTGCCTAGGGGGCTGGTGAAGGCAGAGACAGTGGAGGGGTTCAAGAGGGGGTGGGACAGGTACAGGGGAAGGGTTCTGGAAGCAAAATCCAATGCAGCAAGAATATCCAAGAACTGGGAAGGAGAAGCCAGAGAAGGCGGGGACATCGAGTCTGCACCCAGGGTGGGGCTGACCAAGCGAGCGAACCGAAGACCGTTAGGCCCTATTCTGCTGGCAGTTTAGTATGTTAGTATATTTCATAGATATATACATATATATATATATATATATATATATGTATATATATATAATGTGTGTATATTTATGGCGAAAAACTTAATTTAATGCATCAGTTAGGGTTGAAGCAACAAATGTCAGGAAATGAGACATTAGAGTTGAGCACCTAACCCCCCATGCCTCTTTCACAGACTGACAGATGCTGGGGTGTGCCTTGGGGTCGTGTGGCCCAACTTGGGACAACACAGTACATTAACTGCTCCGACATCAGGGTACCTGATCCCCATGTCAGAATCATGTCTCCCATCACCCTCAAAACTCATAGCATGCTGGGAGCCCACCCCAGTGTGCCCCAAATGTTTTTTTTAAAAAACACTTGCCGATGGGGCAGCATGCCCCACCCCAGTGTGCCAAAACCTGATGGCTTTCTTTCAGAGTTGCTGATGGGGGGGCCCAATCTCCCTGTAGACAGCATGTCCCCCCAAAAAATCATGTGGCACATTGGGATAGTGTGCCAGTTATTTTTTTACTAAGTTGCTGACAGGGGACCCCAACCCCTTTGTCGGCAGCATGTCCCCACCAAACTCATGTGGCACACGGGGAGACCACCCCAGTGTGCCCCAAACTTTTTTTTTGTACCTGTAATGTAACAAAAAGTTCATTGCAGTGTTTTTTTTCCCTATAAAAAAGAAAATGGTCCATCCTTGGCTCCCCAGTCCCCTCCCCATCCCCCCTTCCCTGAGCACCCACCTCCTCGCAACCCCCTTACCCATACTTACCCTCTTAAGGTCAGGAACAGTGATCTTCTCAGGACCACGACACTTCTGCACTCTGCAAAGCTGAACTGAAAATGAAGAATTGAAGGTGTTTCATATGATGGGAGTCATGGGGAGGGTTTCAACTTAGGTTGATATCTCAGCCATGTTTTGCAATTTTTTCCCTACATTTTCAACATGGAGTTCTTGGGACCCCACCTTGTGAACACCAGCACTGTTATTTCATTTCTCTCTCCTGGAAGGTGATTTTGTGGTCGCTGTGTGAAATCACCTTTCAGGCTTGAATCATGAAATGACAGTGCCACTGTTCATGAGGTGGGGTCCCAAAAAACTTATGTGGCAAATTTGGTGAAAAAATATCAAAAATTACTGCATTGCGAGCGTGTGTTGCAGTTTCTATGCACGCTCATAACTATGCCAATTTTTTACATTTTCATTTCATGTTTTCAACATTGTCATTTTTTCACTACTCCTAATGAACAGTACAGCTGTCATTTTGCACAACCTGCCCGGAATGTGTTTTCACATCTGTGGCACAGAATGGCGTGGTCACTGTGTGAAATAAACTTTATAGATGGATTAATAAAATCACAGTGCCAGTGTTCATGAGGGGAGATCCCCCCCAAAAAAAACACGTTGAAAAGTTTGTGAAAAAAAAATGAAAAAAGGACAATGTTACAAGCGTGCATTGTGCAGTTTCAACTCATGCTCGTAAATTAACAATTTTTTTATATTTTCACTCCAGATTTTCAACATAGACTTTTTGTTACACCTCCTTATGAACAGTACAGCTGTCATTTTACACATCCTGCCCAGAATTTGTTTTCACACCTGTGGCGCAGAATGGCATAGTCACTGTGCAAAATCAACTTTCTGGATGGATTAACAAAATCACAGTGTTAGTGTTCATGAGGGGAAGTCCCATAAAAACCAATGTGAAAATTTTGTGAAAAAAATCCAAAAAAAGATCACGTTACCAGTTTCAATGCACGCTTTTAAATTCGCAAATTTGTAATATTTTCACTCCAGATTTTCAACATTGATATTTTGTCACACCAACTCATGAACAGTACAACTGTCATTTTTTACAGCATGCCTGAATTTCAGTGTTGCAAGAGTGCAGGGCCCTCCCGCAATGATATACCTCTTACTATTTACATTAAACTCTCTTAAAATGAAGGAAATTCATTGTAAAATATGGTCCATCATTGTCTGCCCAGTCCCTCCCATCCCTTCTCTGAGCACCAACCTCCCTGCACCCCTTTATCCATTCTTACCTCTGAAGGTCGGGAACAGTGATCTTCTCAGGACCAGAGACATGTCTGCACTCTGCAAACTGAACTGCAAAATGAAGAATTGAAGGTAAGCCGTATAATGGGAGTCATGGGAGGAGAGGGTTTCCACTTAGGTTGATATCTCAACCATTTTCTTGAATTTTTGCCTCAAATTTTCAACATGGAGTTCTTGGGACCTCACCTCATGAACACTAGCACTGTCATTTCATTTCTCAATCCCGGAAGATGATTTTGCGATTGCTGTGTGGAATCACTTTTCGGGACCAAGTCATGAAATGACCATTCTGACCCCTGTTCTGCTACAATACCCTCCCCCTTCAGAAGTCCCACACCCCCAAAATACAAACTTACTAAAGCAGCCTTTCTGTGGTATGCCCTCCTCCTCCTCCTCCTATCAGGAATCATTCATCCTAATCCTGGGCATACTCTCCCATGCTCCCCAGCTAGCAACAGTATGCACGGGCTCCGGCTCACTGCAATTAACATATGTAGCCTACATAAAAAGTTCACTTTACTCCAAGGGTGGCTAGCCCAGCATTCCCCAGATGTACTGGCCCTATCCAAGACATGGTTCTCCCCTGACACCCCAGACTCAGCCGTGAGCCTACCTGGCTACTGCCTTTTCCATGCTGACAGATTGGGTGGACAAGGCGGTGGCTGCCCCTCCACATTAGGAACACCCTCAAATCATTGGCAGTTCACCTCCCCCCCGAGCATGGTGCCCAAACACTCACAGCCAAGATTCTTCTTGGTGACCATGGCAAAACAATATATGTCATGGATGTCTACATCCTGCCATGAAATCGAGACTTGCCTTCCCTCAGTCATGTCATGTATCTCTCAGCTCCTCCAACAGTGAAGTTATCACCATGGGGGACTTTAATGTCAATTGGCAGTCCCCATCCTCCATTCCCCTATAAGGACTTGGCTGCTGTGCTACAACCTCTTCAGGTTATACAATCTCCTACCAGGCCAAATGGCAAATTGGGCACCTCCTTGTTGCTGGACCTTATCCTCACCCATCACCCCAACAACATAACTAATATCTCAGTACACCCTAACACCATTAGCTACCATTGCCCAGTAATCTGTGTATGGTCCAATAAAACTCCCACTGCTCCCCCATGGTCTCCTTCTATAGATGCCTAAAAAAGGGTATGCTTCACTAATTCAAAACCTACGTAACTAACTCTGACTGGTCCCCCATGTATAGCACCCAATCAATTGATACCACCCTCTCCCACATTATAAATACCTTCAACGATGCTTGTGACATCTTTGCCCCTTTCTCAAAGCAAATCACTATAAACCATAACACCCCCTGAATATCACAACAGTTGCTTGACCAAATGAAACACCGTGATAATCTCTGGCTTAAGGCCTTAGACTCACAACTCCCACTGGACAAATGACGATATTGTGAGGCCAGAAACAAATGTACCTGTGCCATACACCATGCCAAGGCAACCCATTATCAACTGGCACTCTCCTCCACCTGGGGCTCAGGAAGACATTTCTGGAAAAACATAAAGGAACTTTACGGGAAATCTACCCCTCACCCGCCTTCCCAGCTCTCAGTTAATGGTAACCTAACACAGGACTCCCAGTGCATTGCAGACACCCTGAACATAACCTTCAGATATCAGTGGTGTCCTACCCCAACTTCTTCACCCTATTAGACCCCACCCCAGTTGCAGACCACCTTCCAACATCCCACACTTTTGCCTCCAATCATCTTGTTGCAAGAGGCTAGGAGATACCTCTCCAAAGCCCTTGCCAAGTCCCACATTAGCAGTGACTCCATTGACCTGAAGCTCCTCCAGCTAGCCCTCGAGAAGGTCATACAACCCCTCACCAAACTTTTAAACCTGTCCATCAGCTTAGGGCAATTCCCTGCTCTCTGGAAATGAGCTATCATCGCCCCTATTTTCAAGAGTGGCAACTGCCTGTCCCCCAATAACTATCGTTCCATCTCCCTTCTACCTCCCCTCTCCAAGGCCCTTGAAAAAATAGTGGCTGATCAGCTGATGGACCATCTGTTTAAATATAATTTACTGTACCCCAAACAGCATGGTTTCCACCAGGGCCACAGCACCACCACTGCCATCCTAGAATACTCCTCCTACATCCACGGTGCCTCAAATGTGGTCACCTAGTGGGGTCTGTGAATCGACCTCACAAAGGCATTCAATATCATTAATCATGCTATGCTTCTGGCCTCCCTGCCCTTCCTGGGACTCTCAGATGAAACAATAACTTGGTTCAAATGTTACCTCTCTGACAGATCCCAGCAGGTGAAAATTAACTCCACTCAGTCAACCAGCCTCCAGGTCCATTCAGGAGTACCCTGAGGCTCCATTTTGGGCCCCTCATCTTCAGCATCTTCCTAAACTCCCTCCCCAGCTCATGCCATAGAAAAATTCTGCTCTATGCAGATGATACAATAATATTCTGGAGCCACCCCAGCCCTGATTCTCTCCAGAGTGCCCTGCAGAGCTTTTTTACTGAAGCTGAGACATGGTTCTGTTCCCACAGCTAAGTTCTAAACTATAAGAAAACAAAATCAATGATCTTTGCCCACCGACAGAGTCCTCATCATGACTTCCAGCTTACCATCACCAACTCACTAGGATCCCCACTTGAGCTGGTTGATTCGTTCAGATATCTAGGTGTCACACTTAACACATCTCGTACCTGCTATGCACATATCCAACAACTGTCCTCCACTATTAACTCCAGACTTGGACTTTTGTAACACCATAAACACTGCCTTCCCCAATGGCTATCTGTCTGGCCATTACCCCTTCAGTCCCTCTCCATGGTAGATTATGGCATTGTCATCAATGGTACTGCTAACTCCACGGCACTGCAACATATCAAAGTAACCCTAAACAAAGGTGCAGACTGGTCACTGGTTGTGACAGATGGACACTCCTGTGATCTCTACAAGTCTGCTGAATGGCTTCATTTGATGCCCATCTTAGGTACCACACCTGCCTCCTGGCCAAGAAAATTCACCTTGGTCAAGCCCCACCTGGTGTGCATAGCTTCATCCAACTCCGCCCCATTGGTCAGAACCTCCCATAGCTCTACTGACCCTCACCACTGTCCCCCACTGTCAAACTTCCCCTTGACAAAGAACCTTTTTCTACAGAGCCCCCCATTGGCTCAACAGCCCCCCATATCCCTGGAGCCCAATATCAGTCCCTTCAAGACCAGTCTCAAAGCCCATCTGCTAGAATCTTCAGCCTGTGACTGTCCCTAACCCTCTCTTCCTCCTACTCCCCTTTCTTGGCAGGGCTCTGTAGTATAAATCTACCTCATAAATGTTATGATATATATAGAAAACAAAATGTGTATTTATGCACTACCTAAATATTATGTATATTATGGATGACGCTGGGTCTTTCTCTCCCAAAGACTACTGTTTTAATATCCCCCATTTGTGTGTTTTTTTGTGCATTGTCTTTCATCCATGATCACTATACTTATAATATTGTAAAATGTTTTGTATGTGTAACTTCCATTACTTGTTTTCCCTCTAGTTTCTATTACCTGAACACTGTAATGCTTACTACTATATATATGTCCTTACTGTGGATTGATGTGGAGCCTTTGTAAAGGAGTCTATGACTCAAAGGGTTGTAATTCCAAATGATATTTTTTATATATATATATGTATATAATATTATACTGGCCCAGTAGGACCAGTATAGTTCGGGTTGCACAGTAACTTCTATGTCAAACCCCAAATTTTGCACTTTAATAAGTTTGCAACTGTTTGTCCAATTTGCAATAAATTTGCGTGTGTGGTGTGGAACCATAGAACTCTGGATCTGGAAAGTTTTGTTCCAGTCAGATTTTCAGTTGTGGAGCTGTGGAGAGTGAAAAAGTGTGAAAAATCCTCAACTTTTGCAAATTCTTTGCTTATCTCGACAGCCCAAATGGTTTGTCCATCTGCTCTGGAATTTTCAGGGTGTATGGAGACTGGGTCGAGGAAGTGCCTTTTGAAGATTTGGTGAAAACATATTAATTTGTTCAAAAGTTATTAAACATTTCCATGCCCCATCATAGCCTATGTAAAAAATATATGTGCACCACGAAAGCTTTCACGAAAGCACCATTATGTTTTGAACTTTGGGTTTTTAGTTTTGTGCAACTGCCATTTTGTTTTCAGTTAGTGAGGCAGAAAAAAAATGATGTAGTTCAAAAAATACTTTCCCTTGGTAAACACCAAAATTTGGGTTTACCTAATCAGGGCCCTAGGACCACTACCCTGGCATCAGTTTTCCTTAATGATGCCTGGAAATATGTTTTTAAATTTTCCTCCATTTTACTGGTGGATCTTTCATGGTGGATCCAGGTGCTTTCACACACATTTCCACGAAAGTCCAAGGAAATTTCACAAAAGTCTGCAGATCTTGCGCACAACTACCCCATGTTAACCATGGCACTTTCCCGAAAGTGGTGGAACTTTCGTGCAAGTACCGTGGATATACAGCCCTCCAAAAGTAATTTGTTTACCACTTCATAGCAAACAAACGGTTAGGGCTTTGGGGCTGAAATTTGCAGGGTGGCAAGCCCTTGTCCCACAGATGTGTCTTTTGTTTGTTTGGTGAAAAAATGTACAACAGTTCCGTAGTTACAACATTGTGAAGTTGAAAAATTTCCCATACAATAACATTGCAGCACCCACAGTGCCTTTCAGTGTCTGTTTCTTGAAATAGTTTGAGATATGGATTTTTCGCTCTGCACAGCTTAGTCCACCTTTGGGTGGACTAAGCAGGTGTGGAGGTTTCCAAGTCATGATTACAAGTGCAATGGAATTTTTTCCATAGTTGCTATGGTTACTGACATACTGACAAATTACTGTTACAAGGGTTCCTTTTCATGTCTGTAGGCATGTGGTATGTTTCCATTCTGATGTGTAAGTGAGAGTGCAGGGCCCAGAGGGCCTGTGCTCCCACATATGCATACCATTATTCAAAAATGGGATTGGGGCATGCTATTATGCAGCGCAGGAAGCACAGGACCCTCAGAGGGCCTGCGCTCCCACCTATGCATATTATTTATGCTAAACTGGGAGCACTACACTCATGGGTGGGTGTGATCACAGGGCCCAGAGGTCCCACGCTCCCATCTACGGATACCATTTTGCAAACCTAAGGACATACTTATGGGTTGGTGGGAGCACAGGGCCATAAGGGACCCCACACGTCCACCTATGGATTCCATTTTGCAAACCTGAGTAGACAGTTATGGATGGGTTGGAATGCAGGGCCCGGAGGGCCCACACTCTCACTTATGCATTCTATATGAATAACATTTCACTTTCTCAAAAAGAAGGGAAATTCATTGCAACAACTCTGTTTATGCATCAGTTAGGGTTAATTTCCACACAAAAAGTGTGGAAATTTGATCATTAGGGTTTCCAACCCTTCTACCCACCCCCACCCCCCACCTCCACACACCAGCAGGTGTGTGTTAATATAACAACTTCACCCCATTCTCCTATACTGTACCAGCTCAGCTTGTTTACAGATGGAATGGGGTGAGAGTTAGGGCTGATAACCCCAACATACACCTCAGCACCTGTTGGTGTGTGGAGGGTGGAGTGATGGATCATGGAGTAGTAGGGTTGGAAACCCTAACATTGAATTTCCACACTTTTGTTGATGTGTAAATCAACCCTAACCGATGCATTAACAAAGTTTTTTGCAATATATATATATATATATATGTATATATTTTATAGTGGCGCAATAGCACTGCTATATTTAGGGTTGAGTAGGCAGTTTAATGTTAAACCCCAAATTTTGCACTTTTATAACGTTGCAGCCTTTCAACAGATTTGCATGAAATTTGGTGTGCAGCGCATAGTGACAAAAGTGTGTTTTCACTTTTTCTCCATGTTTCCAACTTTTTATCATTACCCTCACCACCCAAACCATTTGGGATTTTGGCCTGAAAGTTTCAGTATAGATACAGCCTGCCCAAGGAACACACCAGCATTGGTTGGGTGAAAAAATATTAATATGTTCCAAAGTTATTCAATTGTGAATTTTCATGATCTGAGCATGCTCAATTCATTCTTTGGGATAGCTGCACAGCTTCAAACAAGAATTTCAGATCACAAACGAGGATTCTGACAGCTCATGAATGGGGATCCCCATTCATGAGAATAAAATCCCTGTTCATGAGCCACCATCTTGTTTTTACTTTTAACCCCAAACAAACTGTTGTAACTAGCCCCACAGGTGTATCCTCATTAAACAAAGGGATGGGTTTTGTTCAGGGCAAGGGTCTCTAAAAATTCATGTCATCGTTTAACTTCAATTAATGTAATCCCAGCCATTTTTTTACTACAGGAAATCCCCGTTCGTCACTCACTTCCGATCCCCTTTTGTGATCTGTCACAATCTCCTTTCATGAGATAAGGATCAGAGGCCCTATCTTACAAATGAGGATCAGCTTACAAATGGGGATTTTGACACCTTACAAATGGGGATTGAGGTGTCAAAATCCCCATTCATGAAATGAAGACCGGATGGTCAGATCTGGCCATCTGGTTGTGACATGAAGACCGATGGTCAGATAGGAACATCTGGTCCCCATCCCACCCCCAGGAATGGGGATCATCTGACTTCCAGGGATTCCCTGGAAAAAAATGGCTGGCACAACATCTGGGTGCCCAATCCCCATGTGGTTATGCATCTTGGCTCCCAACCACCACCTCCAATATGGCACACTGGGAGCCCACCCAGTGTGCCAAATATAGTTATTTAAATTTTTAGGGTTCTGAAACCAGGATGCCCAATCCTGGTGTCAGATGATTTCTGTCCCCAGCCCTCAAAGCCAACTGCTGACATCAAGGTGCCCAATCTCATGTTGGCTTGTATCCCCCCATTACTGTGGCACACTGGAAGCCTACCCCAGTGTGTGCCTACAATTTTTTTCAACCTGTGAAAAGAAACCATCCTGAAGTGTTTTTTTTATTTTATTTCTGAAAAAGAAAACCATTCATCGTCGTCTCCTCAGTCCTCCTCCCCATCTCACCTCCCCACTGAGCACCCATCCCCTACCCCCTTACCACATACTTACCACCAGAGGTCAGCACTGCCATCTTTTCTGGACCAGGACACACCTGCAGTCTTCAAAGATGAACTGCGAACTGAGGAATCCGGTAAGTGCTGTATAATGGGAATCAATGGGAGGGCTTCAACTTAGGTTGATATCTCAGCCATTTTTTGCAGTTTTGGCCCCAAATTTTCAACATGGTGTTCTTGGGACCCCACTTCATGAACATTGCCACTGTCATTTCATTTCTCAGTCCCTAAAGGTGATTTTGCAGTTACTGCACGGAATCACCTTTTGGGACTGAGTAATGAAACGAGAATGCAACTGTTCATGAGGTGGGATCCCAAAAAGCCTATGTTGAAAATTTGGGGTCAAAATTACAAAAATGGTCTCGTTTCAAGTGTGCATTGTGCAATTTATAACCACGCTTGTAACTTTGCCAATTTTTTATATTTTCACTCTAAATTTTCAACATTGCCATTTTTTCACCTCTCATGAACAGTACAGCTGTCATTTTTCACATCCTACCCAAAATGTGGTTTTGCCCTGAGGTGCAGAATTGTGCAATCACTGTGTGCAATCAACTTTTGGAATGGATTAATGAAATCAGAGTGCTACTGTTCATGAGGGTAGGTCCCAAAAAGCCCATGTTGACATTTTGGTGAAAAAATTCCAAAAAGGATTGCATTACCAGTGTGCATTGCATATTTCTTCATACACATAACTTCACTGCTTTTTTATATTTTCACTCCAAATTTTCAATATTGCCATTTTTTCACACCTTCACCTCAACAGTACAGCTGTCATTTTTCACATCCTGTCTGAAATGTGGTTTCACATCCGAGCTGCAGAATGTCACAATCACTGTGGGCAATCAACTTTTGGGATGGATTAATGAATTCAGATTGCCACTGTTCATGAGAGGAGGTCCTAAAAAGCCCATGTTGAAAATTTGGTGAAAACATTCCAATACCATGTTACGAGAGTCCATTGCTCAGTTATACGTACGCTAGTAATTCTGCCAATTTTTTATATTTTGACTCCAAATTTGCAGCATTGCAATTTTTTCACACCTCCTCATGAACAGTACAGCTGTCATTTTTCAAATAGTGCCCAAAAGTGGTTTGGCACCTGAGGCTATAATGATGCGTTAAGCTGTGAGCAATCAATGTTCAGGATGGCTTAACGGAAATCAGAGTGCCACTGTTCATGGGAGGTCCCAAAAGACCATGTTGAAACTATGGTTAAAAAAATCCACAAAATTGTAATTACATATTTATTGAAATGTTTCAACAGGAAGGACACTGAGAGACAAGGAGCTCATCTCTCGGTAGCGACCTGGGGGAAGGTACAATAAAGTGAGTCATTAAACATTCA
This sequence comes from Neoceratodus forsteri, assembly GCA_016271365.2. Taxonomy (NCBI): domain Eukaryota; kingdom Metazoa; phylum Chordata; order Ceratodontiformes; family Ceratodontidae; genus Neoceratodus; species Neoceratodus forsteri. The sequence goes on along the minus strand of CM057449.1, from coordinate 153,976,442 downwards.
AGTTACAAGATCAACATTAACATACAGTTTTAAGGCAGGTGTTACAAGCAGTGTTACACCAGTGTTGCGCATAATAGGTAGAAAGAGTGGACAATAATAAGTGCTGGGTTAATAAGTAAACAAGGGCTTGCATGAAAGAAAAGGGGAAAGGAGATGGAAGGGGAGGTGGGGAGGAAGAGTCATGTTCATGTTCATGTGTTCATGTTCATGCAATCATGAAAGGGGATCAATAAGTTGAAGGAGGGGAGCTTGTTCTAAAGAAAGGAGGGAGCTAGAACATGGAGGCATACCTCAGATTGGAAGTAGGAAATACAGAGGCAATCTGAGGGTGAGGTTCTTCACAGAGGTGGTGGAGGCCTGTAATAGGCTACCAGAGTAGGTGGTGGGATATAAAATGGTGGGGGATTCAAGAGGGCATGGGACTGACATTTGGGGTTGGGAGGGAGGGTGGCAAGTTCTGAGCCAGTAAAAGGAGGAGAGGAGGGGTTTATATAAAGGCAGACTAGATGGGCCAGTGTGGTCCTTTTCTGTCATCAAATTTCTGTGAATCTGTGACTGTTACATTCAAGTTACAAGATTAACATTAACATACAGTTGTAAGGCAGTTATTACAAATAGTGTTGCATATTATATGTAGAAAGAGTGGACAACAATAAGTGCCAGGTTAATATGTAAACAAGTGCTTACGTGAAAAAAAAAAGCAGGAAAAGGAGAGTAAAGGGTGAGGTGGGGGCGAGGGGGAAGAGTTGTGTCCCTGGAGACCCCTTCAGGATGCGAGGAACCCTGCAAGGGGACTGGGGGGACCAGAGAGAAGGGGATAGGCAGTTTCCCAGAGAGATCCCTTCAGGATGTGGAGAACCCCGCAAGAGGGCTATGGACTTGACAGAAAGGGGGATAAGGCTGTAGGGATTTAAAGAGGGAAGAGAAAGAGAAGGAGGAGGTGTGACTTAAATGCTAGGAGGGGGAATAGGACCTAACCCAAGAGAGGACTCTTCAGGATGTGGAATATCCTGTCAGGGGGTTGGAGAAGGTCTGTAGATAGGGTTTAAGAGAGTGATCGGAGAGGGAGAGAGTGAGAACTGAACCCTTGAGGGGGAGAGAATTTGCACCTTTGGAGTGGATGTGGCCTAATTAATAGTCCATTAGGATGCATGGACCCATGGTGAGCATTCAGGGCCCCTTACATTCTGTGACAGATCAAGAGAGGCCAGTAAGGGGGAATAATTTTGGGGCAGGGGAGGAGAGCTAGAAATTTGGGGTGTGTCAGTGCACAGGGTAAAATGAAGGTGACAGTAGAGAGGGGTAGAGTTTATCCAGGGCATAGAGGAGGGAATTAGGGAAGGACAAGGCAGGAGCAGCAATTATTGAGGGCAGAGCTGATGGAGCAGCCGGAGGATGAGTGCCAGATATGAAGGTGTAGGGAATTCCAAATTTTTGGGAGGCAGTGAGAGTAACTGGATTGGCTGATTAGGGTGGATCTGCAGGGGACTACCAAGGTGCAAGAGTCGGTTGATCTAAGGAAATGGGAGGATGGGGGGGGTTGTTATAAAGGAAGAGATGAGGTAGGAAGGGAGCTCACCCAACCAGTGCTTGGAGTTGAATTTAGCACAGTGAGAGAGTTGCCTATTTGTAAGAGGCGAGAAGGATAGGGCACAATAAAGATCGCAGTGGTGGGTGTGTGTGTGGGGGGGGCATCCAAGACAAAGCAGCAGAAGGAATTGAAGAGGGTGTCCAATCTGGCCAGGGAGGACTTAGGGGCAACACCAAAGACTACATCACAGTAGTCAAAAATGGGCAGTATCATTTTCTGAATAAGTTCATGCCTAGCCATAGGAGGGGTGCAACGATGGTTCCTGAACAGGGCACCAAACTTGGGGTGCTTTTTCTGGATAGTGTCAATATGTCCAGAGAAGTGTAGGTGTTGGTCCAACCAAACACCTAGGCACCAAGGAGGATGTGTCTCAAGTAAATTCCCATCAAGGGTATGGAAAGTGGGTAGGAGGAAAGCCTAGAAAGTCTCTACCTAGTGCCAAAGGTCATGGAAACAATCTCCTGGAGTTGAGGAAAAGCTGATGGTTAGCAAATCAGAGCTGAACCTTGTTGAAGTCTTGCTGTAGGCTGGTTGTAACCTCAGCAGGACAGGAGCCAGATGCATACAGGACTGTATCATCGGCATACATATGTATAGTGGAGGAGGGGGAGCAAACAGAGGGAAGCTCATTTAAGAACATGGAGAATAGGATGGGCCCTAATACAGAGCCCTGGGGATGCCAGTGCTAATCAGGAGGGGAGGGGAAGTGGTATCCAAGTTCTTAACTGACTGGGTTCTGCCAATAAGGTAGGCCATGAACCAGTTTGTGGTGGAGGGAGATAGGCCAGTTGCTGGGAGTGAGTCGAGGAGAAGGGAGTGAGAGACAGTGTCAAGGCCTTGGCCAGGTGGACAAAAATGGCAGAGGTAATTTGGCCATTGTCCATCCCAGTTAGGATGGAGTCTGTGAACCATAGGAGAGAGATGGTGGTTGAGTAGTTTTTCCTGAAACCAGACTGGAAAGGGGTGAAAAAAGAGGTGTCAGATAGAAAAGAGGTGAGTAGGGAGAGGACAATGTGTTCTTGAAGCTTGGCAAGGGTAGGGAGGAGAGAAATGGAGCAATAGTTGCCAGGCGATGAGGAGTCACCCCCTTTGGATAGAGGGAGGACCACTGCATGTTTCCATGAAGAGGGGACCAAGGCAGTGAAGATTTAGATATTTAGGATTATGAGAGGGGTAGGAATGGGCGGAAGCGGAAAGGGAGAGGAGTTTTAGGTCGAGGCCAGAGGAGGCACCTTTAGAGGGGTTCATGATGAGGAGGGAACTTAGGGCATCATTTGGGGTTACAGTAGTGAAAGAGAAATGGATGTGGGAGGGTGGTAGAGGGGGCACACCAGTAGAGGGTGGGGAGGGTGACGGGTAGGAGGGGAGGGATTTCAGTAGCTCAGTGGCACATTAGGTATAGTAGGAGTTAAATTCCGCAGCTATGGCTGATGGATTGGAGACTACTGAGCTATTTACTTTAAGTACCAGGGGTAGGAGAGATGAATGGGTAAATAGGGCATGGACCAGCTTCCAGAACTTTGAAGGAGAATTTATGTTGGTGATGAAGGCAGATTTTAAATATTTGGACTTGGCTAACGTTGTCACCCTGGTGCAAGCATTTCAGAGCATGCATTAGTTCACAATCACTAGGATGCTGGGTAGCTTTATGATGCTTCCAGGCTCAATCTTTAGCCCTGAGGTGGGCCAGAAGTTCAGGGCTTATCCAAGGTAAGTGGTTACCTCTGACTCTGGTTTGTTTGAGTGGGGAAAAGGTGTTCCAGTTTACAAGAAAGATTTCTTTGAAGTAGGCAAGGGCCTTATCAACCGAGGGGGAAGGAGGTTGGGGGACCAGTCAGAAGTGGCAAGGTTACTCAGAAGAGGTTCAAGGTAAAGAGACTTGAAAGAGCGTAGTTGTATGGTTTTGTGTGGTGATTTAGTTCTGTGGACTTTCCTAACTATGAATATTGGGTTATGGTCACAGAGCATCAGGGAGGATGCCAGAGGTGATTACGCGGTGGTGGTGGGAGGTAAGGGCCCAGTCGAGTAGAGTGTTGTTGTGTCTTGTGGTTTGGCGGATGGGTTCAGAGATCAATTGGGAGATGTTTAGGGCTCCAATTTTGTTTTTAGTTCTGGTAGTTTTAGGTGACAACCAATTTATATTGAAGTCACCTAGGATGAATAATTCCCCAGAGCAAGCAAGGGAAGTGATGGAGGTTAGGAGGTCTAGAGAGACTGAAGGATGGACATTTGGGAGGCAGTAAATGCCGGCTATGAAGATTGGGAGAGTGAAGTGGAGGGTCACATGGATAGAAAGGGCTACAGGGCATCATGGGTCTCAGGATTTGAGGATGCATAGATGATGGATCATTGGATAGAGGCTAGGACATAAATGGCCACATCACCACCCCCTGCCAGCACGATCTTGCCTTAGCAGTGAGTTGCCAGGAATGGAGACCGAGTGGTCAGGGATAGTGCTCTTTAGGCATGTTTCTGAGATGAATAGAATGTCTGATTTTAGAGTGTACACCATGGTCTGAATCTGGTCTATTTTTTGCAACAAGCTGCAGGTGTTTAAATGTAGGATCTTTAAGCCCTTTGGAATGGCTGAGAGAAGAGGGCTGGGGGAGGTAGTAGAGGAGGAAGCACCAGAGGAGCTAGGGCATAAGGGGCCTGGGTTAGGATAGATATCCTGGTGAAGAGCAAGAGGAGAGGAGAGTGAGTATGAGAAAGTGGTACTTAGGGGAGTTTGAAGGGCTGGCAAGGGGTTGGGAGATTTAGGAGAAGGGGAGAGGTGAGGAGGAAGAAGAAGGTGGAGAACTACAGAAAGTGACACCATTACTAAAGCCACATAAGGAATAGTGGTAGAGGAGACCATATTTCAAATGGGGGAGGGAGTGATAGCATGGTGTGGGTAGGGGATTGGAGATAGTAACTGATGGGGTTGGGAGGGTTATTAGGAATAGATGAGTAGTGAGCAAGTCGAGGTGGTAAAGAGAGAGATATGACCAGAACAAGGGGGAGAGAGGAGAGTAGAGGATGCATTGTTCATAAAGGCAGAGAAATTGGTAAACAATTCATTTAGGAACAAGAGGAATTTGTAAGTAGGGTGCGCGGGGGCTGGTCAGATAGAGGGGATAGCTGTAGTTTAGAAAGGTATCTATATGGGGCCGTGGACTGACCGCCGGAGTAATGGCTGCTTAATCTCCTCAGTTCTCTCCTAATAGGACAACTTCCATGCTCTGGCGCCTTAATCCGTGGACATTGGGACCTCCGGTCCTTCTAAATGCCTGGGTAGTCTATCCTCTACCAACAGGTGACATTAGGTAGTGGATTCCGACACAATTTACATCAGTCGTAGCACCGGGTATCCATGAGCTTCTCCAGTGCCATAGGCCACATAGGCCCGTAACTGCCTACCCCATCGGGATTAGTCATGCCAGTGGCCGTCGGACTGCTCCACGGGGCACTTACTCGCTTGTTTGCTTGGGCCACTTCCAGATACTGCACAGTTGCATTCAAAATATGTCCAACCACAGCCTGCCGTCTGTACAGTCTCGGGGTGCCCAGCCACCAGCACAGCCACCAGCCGCACTGGCCTCTGTGGGGGACTCCTTACAATATATTACTAGTATGCTAGAGACCCTGCTGGTGAGAGTCAATGACATTAGCCTCTCTCTCTCTCTACTACTGCGGCAGATGTAAGATAGCTCCAAGACAAAATGAAAATATCAGAACTAAGGTTGGACACTTATGAGGAACAACAGTGCAAACTGCTATACAGACTCCAAATGCAGGAGGAACGACTGGGTACTCTGTGGAACCAGGTGGAGGACCAAGAAAATGGAGCCTGGTGCAATAACTTATGCATTGTAAGTTTACCTGAGGGGGTGGAAGGCCAGTCCATGGAGCACTTCCTAAATGAAACCTCCCAGTGCTTCCCAGGGACAGGTGGAGAGGCCCCATAGATGTTGAGAGGGTCCATCGCGTGGCTGGTGAAAGGGACAAGCACACTCAGACTCCAAGGCCCATCATTGCTTACTCCTCCATTACACCAAGTGCCAAGGTAACCACTAGGGGGAACGGTTTGGTGAGCAAGCAATTCCCGGAGGACTCCTTTCCAGCTGGACTTGCAGCAGCTTATAATGGTCCTCATGTCTCAGTTGCCCCAATTGACCGCTCACCTCCTCTGTTGATGGCCATATTTGACTCCATCCCTACTACCCCGGCCCTCTGGCTCCAATCCTAGACACCGGCAAAGGGCACGGAGCGGCACCTCCATGCCCCTGAGTTGCAAATGAATGCTCCACCAGCAAAAATCTCCAGGGAAGACTACACTCAGCCAACTTCGTCGTCCACCCAGAACGTCAGGATTCACCGGATATGGATACCGATAGTGCTGTTGACTGGGCAGGCTATCCGGATGCCTCTTTGGTGGAAGTAGCAGATGCGGCAACCCCCTGTGAGACCTGGACTTCTCTCCTATTCTGCTGTGGTGTTCTCAGGCCCCCAGAATATCTCTACTGACCCCCCAGCCATAGCCGGGCAGGCCGAAGGTCCCAGCGGTTGAGAAATGGACTATGTCCTGCTACTCTCTGAACTGTTTAGTGCCATAGTTTGACTGATTCTGTTGCACTGGAGATTGTTCTGGCTCATCCACCCAGTAGGGGTGGCTTGCCTTGCCAAGATCTGCCATGTGCACGTTGGGTTTGTGTTGCAGTATTTGTTGTTGGGGAGTTTTGTTCCCCTGTTATTTTTGGTGCGTTGACACTGACAGGGTTCTGTAGTTGGGGCCGGCCAGTTGGTCGACCTTGTTTGCCCCTGCCAGGCACCTCCAGGTTTGGGGTTTATCTTTCCAGTAAGGCTCATATGTGCTGGCCAATTCCCCCTGTTCAAGGCTACGGCATTGTAGCAACGTTGATATGAGTGGTTAGAGGAATAACCCTTTACTCCTCTTCCCCTTTCCTCCCCTGGGACCCCCCCTCCTCCTCCTCTCCCATTCCCCTCCCATGTTTCCTTTCCCTTCTTGCCTCCTGATGATGTCCAGGTGCCCGACCATGGGTCAGCTGTCAACTAAGGGAAGCTGTTCTATACTGGGTTCTGTGTGCATCCCCCTGATTTGGGTTCTTAAGGCCTGCACAGCTGAGAGTGGTGGTCTGCCATCATTTTCTTTTGCAACTGGCCTAGACTCCACTAGTGTAGTGACGCTTATTTACACCCTTTTTGGGGTTTTATTTTTTTGATTATTCTTTTTATCGCCCCTACGTGTGCCCGAGCTGCCTCTCCTTTAGGCTTCCAAGGTCCACAGACATTCCCTACTATCCCCCCTTCTACCACCTTACCACACAATTACAGCAATCCACGGAGTAGCCCCAGAGTAACCCTTCACTGGGTGGGTCCCCACTCCTCCGAGGGGGGAGGCACCGGTGGGGAGGAGGCACCAGCACACTATTTTCTTTGCAGTCCCGGGAGCTGCTGACGCAATCTGTGGCTTCTCGGGGAGTCTTCGGGGATGTCTGGGGCCTGCAGCTGTCATCCGGCTAGACTTCCAGTGTGGATTTTCCAATTTTCTTGGTTCCCCCAGTGCACTGCTTCTGTAGTGCCCCCGGTCTCCACTGGGGCTGCTACATGAGCGAGGCAATCCCTAACCCTCCCCAGGATAGGAGAGTAGTCCGTCAGATACTTAATCCTTTCCTCCCCCTGCTGACCCCTGACGACCTAAGTCTGTTCCTGAACCTGGGTCACCGACGTGGAAAGAGGTTAGGCCCCAGTGCCTCAACCCTCTATGCCACCGGGCCGGCTTTCTTTTTGAGGTTTAATACTTTAGCTGATATTGGTGTGTTACTGTTTTTATTTTTTAATCTGTTGTGGCAAGTGCTCATATTTTTTCTCTGTGTTCTCTTTCCTTTTAGCCTGTTTCCTACAGCAGTGTGTACCTGCAGCCTGTACATATTCAACTGTGTCCCCTACAGCTTTGTGCCAAAGGTTCATCAGTGGTGCTACCAGAGGGGGGAGCCCTCTACTCCTACCTCCGGTACTCCTCTTATCCCTTCTCCATCTGGTGGTCTGAGTAAGTATCTTTTATTCAATTTCTCAAGGATATGGCCCCCCCTTCATATCCCCTTTATAACGGCACCAATCTGGTCTCCTGGAATGTAAAGGGCCTTAATCACCCTATTAAACACACAAATGTGCTCCAGTACCTTCAATCCCTTCACACGGACATTGCTGTACTCCAGGTGATGCATCTCCTGGGTCGAGTGGTGCCCTAGCTGAAGAAATCCTGGGTGAGAGAGGTACACAGCAGTTCTGCCCTGAATAAATCCAAAGGGGGTGGCAATCTTGGTGAGACATTCATCGCCATGGAAGGTTGATGATACTCAAAGGGATTCACATGGGAGATGGGTGGTGGTTAAGCTATCATCCTCAGCTGGGCATCTTATCGTGTCCAACTTATATGCCCCTAACGAAGATCATGTTGATTTTTTCCCAGCCATCAGCCAAGCCATATCTTCTCTGACCCCAGAGGGCCCTAACACTCCTATCTTGGTGGGGGGTAACTTCAATATGGTTCCTGACCCCTTTTTTTGGATAAATCAAACCACCTCCCTCAAACACACCCCAAAGCTAAGGCAGCATTGCAGGAGTTTCAAGATGAGTGGGGTCTAACAGATATATGGTGGAGAGATCACCTGATGGGTAGGGACAATACCTTCTATTCCCATGTTCATGCCACCCACAGCTGCATTGATTTCTGGATGGCAAATATAGCTGCAGGCCAGGGTCTTTCTGAGAACAAAATTGGGAGCATTATAATATCTGACCACGCTCCGGTTCTCACCACCTACACTGCTATAGGGCAGTGATCTCAAAGCACTCAGTGGAGATGTAGTCCCCTACTTCTCAAAGACCCTGAGTTCCGCCGATGATCTCACAGGCAGCCCAGGATTATTTCTCCTCTAACTCACCTGGGGAGGTATCTGTGGGTACAGTTTGGGAGGCCTTCAAAGTCGTCCCGTGGGCCACATCATAGACTTCTCTGCTGCTAAAAACAGGGCCCGCAGAGTGACCTTAGCTTCACTGCAAGTGGACCATGCAGGCTTGGAATGGAAATTCCACCATTACAGTCCCTGGGTAGAGATACCTCTTTTTCACTGGATTGTTGGCCTGAAATCTCAAATTAACACCATCTAAAATCAAAAGGCTGAGTGCCTTCTTCTCAGGGTGAAGCATAACTACTGGGATGGGGGTGAGAAAAGTGGCAGGCTCCTGGCCTTTAGACTGCACAAGCAACAGGTCTCCTCACGTGTCCATGCCCTTCAAGACGCCTCTGGGAAAGTGGTTTATGACCCATGGGACATCAACACAACAATGAGGTCCTTTTATGCTTCCCTGTATCAGTCACACTCCTCCTTATGCCCTTCTCAGTTGCAGCAAGGTCTAGCCCAGTTCTGCCAAGAGTCGGCAGCACCAATGTTGACTTCAGCCCAAGCAAACCGTCTGGATGCCCCACTTGAAGGCATAGAGGTGAGGCAAGTTTTATTCCGCATGGCACCAGGGATAGCCCGGTCCCGGACAGAATGACAGTGGAAGTTTTCCGTGCTTTAGGATCCGAAATAACAGGTCCCTTGCTTTGGGCTCTGCAAGAAGCCTATAAAGCCCAATCCCTCCCGCCTACTATGAGAGATGCACTGATTACTCTTCTCCCTTAAAAGTCTAATGACCCCCTGAATTGTGTGAACTTTCGCCCCATCTCTCTACTGTCGGTCAATACTAAGATACTAGCCAAAATCTTGGCCACCCAGTTGCTTGACGTGTTGCCCTCTATTGTTCACCCCGTACAGGCATGCTTCATGAAAAACAAATCGGGCGTGGACAACACCAGGCTGCTGCTCAATCTCAAATGGGTAGCATCTCGGGCATCCACTCCTATGGCTGCCCTTGCAGTCGATTCCACTAAGGCATTTGATTCAATTGAGTGGACCTATTTGCACAAAGTACTGCAGAGATATGGCTTTGGCCCTTATCTTTGTCAGTGGGTGCATACTCTATACAGCTCTCCAACTGCACGATCCTCACCAATACTACTATCTCTCCCCTTTCTCATTGCAGAGAGGAACCGCAGGATGTTCTCTTCCCTTCTCTTGCTGATAGCCCTAGACCCTCTTGTTCTGGCCTTTCTTGCCTCCCTGACTGTTTTGGGGATTGAAGTCCATGGCACCTCCCACCTGGTGGCGGCCTATGCTGATGACTTGCTGCTTACCCTCTCCCACCCCCATCATTCAATACCAGCAGTCCTGGCTACTCTTATGGACTTTGCTACCCTCTCGGGGCTGAGTGCTAATCAGAAAAAGACCATTCTGGCCCCATGAACTCCACTTGTCTCAGAGACTGCCTTAGTGGTACTGAGCTTGCTTCGGCAGAGAAGGGGTTTACCTACTTAGGTATCTATATTCCCAACTGATGGTCAGAGCTGGAGTCCTCCAATTTCTCTCCCTTGCTGGCTCAACTCTCCTTGGAGGTGGTTCAGTGGCGTAGGCATCAGTTGTCCCTACCCAGCAGAGTAGCGGTGGTGAGGATGTTGCTTCTCCCTAAGGTCATGTATCTCCTCAATAACCTGATGATCTCCCTCTCCCCTAAGCTATTTAAATCCCTAGACTGCCTCATGTTCAGTTACATATGGGACGGCAAACCTCCAAGATGGAGTAGGCAGAAGCTTCGGGCGCACTGGTCTCATGGGGGATTGGGAGTCCCTTGGCTCAAGGGTTACCACTTGGCATGCATGATGACTGCTGCTTCCAGCTGGTTTGTGCTGGGGGCACATCATGAGCTTCCATGGGTACAGGTAGAAACTGGTATGCTCGGGGGCAGCTCTCCCAAGGTGTTGCTCCACCCAGAGACCAAAAGTTCCCGCACTCTCTCTCCCATCATGCTGGAGACTTGCAAAGCATAGAGAACTCTCATGTCCCTATCTAATACACCACAGGTTGCCTGGGCCCCTCCTTTCTGGTATGTGTCTCTGTGGTGTAACCCCCTCATATCGGTAAGGGGTCTGTCCCTCAGATGGCCTACCTGGGAGTCGAAGGGCATACTTAAGGTTCAAGATATATGCGTGTCAGACTCAGATGTCCTGCTCTCCTATGAACAACTGCAAGCTAAATTTCTGCTCCCCTCTGTGGACTTTTGGAGATATCTCCAGCTGCACAGTGCTCTCAAAGAGCTTTCCGGGCATTATGCAACTGGCTGTAAATGGAGGTGGCTGGGGGGGCTCCACAAATCCCCCACCATGCATGGCCTTATTGGCCAATTTGATAGGACCTGTAGAGAAGCTCAGCTGGATCCTGCGGCCCAGAGCAGGCTCAAATGGGCAGAGGCATTTAATTGTAATATCCCCGAAACTACCTGGTCCCAATATTTGCGGGATGGACATAAGCAATATAGAGATATGAAGAGTCGGTTTATCCAGTTCAAAATTCTCCTACATTGGTATCGCACCCCAGCAGTTCTGTGTAAACATGGTCTTTTGGACCAGTCTAATTGTTGGTGTTGCCATCAATCAAAAGCGAATCTCCTGCATGTCCTATAGACCTGCCACTTGCTGCTGCAGCCCTTCTGGTTGACTGTAGCTTCTGACTGCTCTGAGGTCGTGGGCTCTGGGGTATGCTTGGCAGACCCAAAGCTCCTTTTGGGAGACATACTTTGCTGGGGGCCTCTCCCTGCTCCTGCTCAGGAGTGGGTTATGCTGGCCATTATGGAGGCCAAGCACCTTCTTCTCATGTATTGGCATCAACCGGTTCTGCCACTTCAGGCAGATTGGTGAAGAGGATGTGGCTGGTCAAGAGCAATGCCAGTGCCACAATCTCAGTGGAGAAGCTCGCTCAAGGCTCGAGCTGTAAAGGAAGCAAGGAAAGGCTGTAAGCACACATAAAGATTACAGTACAAAGGCTAGCTGAATCAGTTGTGAGGGCCAGGCTACTGAAGTCCTCCCTCCAGCACAGCACAGCATAGCAGATTTCTGCTCGGGGAAAAGATTGGAGGCGCCCTCCTCCATAAGTGAATGGTCGCAAGGGCCAGACTACTGAAGCTCTCCCTCCAGCACAGCACAGCATAGCAGATTTCTGCTTCGGGGAACAGATTAGAGGTGCCCCATGGGTGGACGGTCAGGTGGGCCAGACTGCTGAAGCCCTCCCTCCAGCACAGAACAGCGTGGCAGATTTCTGCTTTGGGGAACAGATCGGAGGTGCCCCCCATGGGGCGGATGGTCACGAGGGCCAGACTACTGAAGCCCTCCCTCCAGAACAGCACAGCATAGCAGATTTCTGTTTCAGGGAACAGATCGGAGGATCCCCCCCCACGCGCGGATGGTCGCGAGGGCCAAACTACTGAAGCCCTCCCTCCAGCACAGCACAGCATAGCAGATTTCTGCTTCGGAGAACAGATCGGAGGCGCCCCCCCCACGGGTGGACAGTTGCAAGGGCCAGACTACTGAAGCCCTCCCTCCAGCACAGCATAGCAGATTTCTGCTTTGGGGAACAGATCAGAGATGCCCCCGCATGGACGGAAGGTCGTGGGGCCAGATTACTAAAGCCCTCCCTCCAGCACAACACAGCATAGCAGTACGGATCTCAGGCAGTTGGACGCCATGCAGCTTTGGGCTTCATCTGCTGTTTCTCCGTAAAGCAGATTTGGCACCATTTGCATTTGGAAAATCGGACTCTGCACTCTCTTGCAAAGACAAACTTGGACTCCTGCTTTATTTTGTGTCGGGTAGAAGTGGAGATAGTCTCCCACTTAACAATCCTGTGAGTTTGAGGGCAATTTACCTGCAACCTAAGTTTACTTTAAATTAATTATTTGAATGTATGGTGATAACACTGAGTGCCTAAGGATTGTATGGGTTGTTGTTTAACTGGCACCATTTTCCCTACTACAATCCGGTTCAAACCTAGTGTGCCTTAAGAGTGCTAAAAGACAGGGAAGCTGATTAAATGAGACCAGCAATTCTTATAAAGCAGGACTGTTTAACTTAATTATTAGCTACCTTTCTGCTGACCTGCAAGCTGAGTAAATTACAGGCAGATTTGTTTAACTTGATTATTAGCAACCTTCTGCTGAACTGCAGCCGAGTACTTAAAGGCAGAATTGTTTTTAACTTAATTTCAGCAAACTGCAGGCCAAGTACTTAAAGGCAGAATTATTTTAACTTAATTTCAGCAACTAAATTTCAGCCTCAGTTGCTCGAATCTGTAACGAGCTGTAACTCTCCCCTTTCCATACACCCCCTTCCCTTAGAGGTAGCAAAAGGCCCTTACCTGCTTAAAACTATTGTTTCTCCCCTCCTCAGATTTCTGCTTTGGGGAACAGATCAGAGGCGCCCCCCCCCCCACGGGCGGATGGTCATGAGGGCCAGACTACTGAAGCCCTCCCTCCAGTACAGCACAGCATAGCAGGTACGGATCTCAGGTGGTTGGACGCCACGCTGCTTTGGGTACCATCTGCTGGTTCTCTGTAAAGCAGAGGAGCCCTGCCAACACTGCTCGTCAGCTCCCCACCACCACCCTTGGTCAGCTCTCCCTTATATATGACTTAGACTGAGTGCTAGGCTGAATGCTGAACCAATCAGCCCACTTCTCCACTAGCAGCTTATAGCCAACAGCCACTTGAGGCAGCACTATACTCCTTCTCCAATTAGTATCTCCACCTATCCTTGGCATTCCTTTTTTCTTATTTATCTCTCCTACCAACTCTGTTACTGTGCCACCAGAGACTATTTCCTCTGCTTCTCAACATTGTACTGCTTCTCCAACTAGTCTGTATACCTATCCTGGTATACCTCTTGTTCACCATACTGCTTTTCCAACTAGTGGCTCCACCTATCCTTGTATACCTTTCTCTCTTTCTTCTCTTTCATCTCCCCTAACAACTTTATTACTGTGCCACCAGAGGGAACTTCCTCTGCCTCTCGAATCCCTGGCATGTCTCTCTGCCCTCACATCGCTATTCCCTGCACTAGAATGTTCACATTAATCTTCACCTCAGTCCTCCTCCTCTACCAAGGATTGCCCAGTCCTTCGCCCGTGGCTCAACCTGCTGATGCCACCCCTATGCAACTTCGGCTCCCCCCTACTCTCCCATTCACAATAGCTCACCTGTCCTTCCCCCTACACATCTCCCAGCTGTCACCTTTCACCACGACCCGCCATGTCAAACTACGTTCCTCTCCTTCCCTACTCTCACCTCCCTGGCGATCCCTTGTTCTGTCAGCAAATCTGTTAAGAAGAATCATGCCAATACCAGCAAGCAGCAAGTGCTTACCCTCCTCAGAATATTTGCTCTATTGCTTCTGATTTCAGGCAATGTACACCCCAACCTGGGTCCCTTCTTGTGCAACCCTAGTACCTCACATCACGGACTAAGAATGACTGCTATGAACATCTGCAGCTTGCCCAAGAAGTTGGTGCCCCTATAGTGCTGGATGCTGCATAGAGATGCAGAGAATTATTAATCCGCCCGCGAAGTGGGCACTTCACGTCCGTGGAGCACAATGTGAAGTGGACCCTGCAAAGTGCTCACTTCACGTTAATATTATTACCACTTCGCATTGCCATTATGCCTTAATGTGAAGTAAGGCGAGTGAGAAGAAAATAGGCACATCACATGGCTCGGTATTGTAAGCCACATGCTTTAGCCAGGCAGGAAGGAAGTGAGTCACAGAAGCAGTTTCACTTTCTCCTTTGCATTTGTAGAGGGAGAAAGCATTTGTGATAGGAGAGAAGTTACTGCTTGCCTTTCGTTGCTTTTCAGTGCCAGAACAAAACAAACAGCTTTTTTAAAAGCTATTTTATTTAGTTTTTGTATTGTATTTGTGTTTTTTTTGTTAGTGAATTTTTTTGTATAAGTTTTGTTTTGTTTGTGTGTGTGACTGATTCTGTGTGTGTGTGTGTGTGTCCACTGTCTGTGTGTATGCGTCGGCCGTGGACTTCGGGAAGAAATAGGTCATATAGGAGAAGAGGCGGTCGATGGCCCATGGGCGGCGGAAGGAGAGGAGGTGCGGACCTGTGGGGGCAGGGCGGTCATGTGATGTTGGACCGATCCGAATCCTGGCCAGTGTTGCTTCCCATTGAAGCAACAGGAGCAGCACCAGCGCTACTGGTGGCTGCTGCATGTGCACCTTCTCCATCACTACCACCACCAATAGCAGCAGCTGTTGGGGCTCCAGCAGCACCCCCTCCACCACCTCCACAGCCACAGGAGGTGGCCCCGGAAATTGTAGGTGGTGGTGGGACTTGTGCCCAACGTGTGAGAACTGTGTCTGGTCCCCCCCGCAGCTCCCCAGTGTGGGAGTTTTTTAATTGTGTGAGGGAGACAGCACAGTGGTGGAGTGCCGTGTGTGTAGTGTGCTGGTGCGCCATTGCCCCCGTGGGACACATTTGGGGACCAGTGGCCAGCCACTCACATGCTGAATCACCACAGGACAGAGTTGCAGGCTGCCACAGAAGGGGCAGGTGTCCACCTGCTGGCCCTTCCGTGGCAGTGGCTGAGGTGCTGCTGGGGTGGAGATGTGCCTCATAGTCACTGCCGCAGTAGGAGGAGGAGGGCTACTACAGCAGCTGCTCCACCACCACCACCACCACTGCCACCACAGCCACCAGCACCACCCTGTCCACCACCAGCCCCACTACCAGGATTCCCCACTACAGTGGACCCTGCCACAGTCCCTGCAACCCAGTCTGACATTGGCCTGGTGTGGGCAGTGCTTGAGGAAAATAATGAGTGGTTCAGTGCTTTGGAGCAGCATGTGAACAGAGTGAAAGCACAGCAGCAGCAAATAATATCAATGCTGCACTGCTGCTGGACCACCATGGCATCCACGGCCATAGTAAGATGGGGATTGTTTTCTCCCCCACCCCACCCCTGACCCCACCCACTACTGTGTTGTACTTTTTGTGTTTTTTGTTTGTTATTGTTTAATCATACACATTTTCCCTTCCAGGGAAATCTTTCTTGCACCACATAGTGCAATACATTTTTGTGAAAACCACCTGTAATTTCATTACAGTGTGTCACGTGATGGAGGAATTCCCATTCTGAAAATCTGCCCACATTCTGCCTCCCTTCTCAGCAACGTTAGGACATGATGGCAGGGAGAGCACGTGTGCATGCTCCTTACAGTGAATATCCGATTGTCCAGCAGGTTTCCAAATGTTTCTTTATGTTCTAATGGTCAGTTTGTGGTGAAATGTGTGGCCACGTTTCCAGTAAGAAGAGCTTTGTTGGTGGAAACATCCACATTTACACAAAGTGTAACCATATAACCAAAGCCCCTAGAATTCTGCGGCATGAGATTTTATGAGAACTTGCAATCTACTGCAGAACTTCGCGTTGCAGCAGAATTCACTCTTCTTGGTGATTTTTATTAATATTTCTGTTACCCATAGAATCTGGTTCCGTCCCCTCTTTTTAGATCCAAACCCCCCTGCATTTTCTCGAGTCTGGTTGTTAATGATGGTCATGGTCATCTAATGAAATGACTTCGGCATGTTGCATGTGAGCCCCAGCCCGGAGGGTGCCTGATGTTGAAGAACTTGTATGGATAAGGCCACTTTGTCAGAACAACAAAGCATCTGCAAGTTTCCTAAAAAAAGAAATGAATGACTTCTTACAACTTAATTGTTATGTGTCCCTCCCTGGTTCTCAGATCTCAATCCCTAAAGTCAAGTTACATTTCAAAGCCACATCTTGTCAACTAACACAACCTGTGTGCAATATTTGCTGCAGTATTTAAAAAACAATGAAATGGATGAAATAAAATCTTCATACTTACCAGAAAATGGATTCCACATGGATATTACATCGCTTCCTCTCTGTACAGTACAGCTACAGTACCATTCCCAATGAGTTTTAGCGATGGAACCTTTTTTTGTTACCCTGCAAAAGAAACAAAAGAAGTGCACTGTATGTGTTTTACCATTGTGGCTCTGAAAAGCTACAGAAAACAAAACATACAACTAAAGGAAGTGAAGCAGCTTAACAAACATGAGTATACATACTCACTTTATAGTTTACATATTAAGAAGCTTTCTGACTCTGGCTGATGGATGTGGTGGTCCAGACAGACTCATGGTGGCAGTGGTGGCAGTGGATAACATCAGTCCCGGTGGTGGTGGTCCGGGGGACAGACAGACTCATGGTGGCAGACTTGGATAACATCAGTCCCGGTGGTGGTGGTCCGAGGGGCAGACAGACTCATGGTGGCAGACATGGATAACATCAGTCCCGGTGGTGGTGGTCCAGGGAGGCAGACAGACTCATGGTGGCAGACTGGATAACATCAGTCCCAGTGGTGGTGGTCAGGGGCGACAGACTACATGGTGGCAGACTTGGATAACATCAGTCCCGGTGGTGGTGGTCTGGGGGCAGACAGACACATCGTAGCAGACTTGGATAACATCAGTCCGGTGGTGGTGGTCCGGGGGCAGACAGACTCATGGTGGCAGACTTGGATAACATCAGTCCGGTGGTTGGTGGTCCAGGGGCAGACAGACTCATGGTGGCAGACTTGGATATCATCAGTCCGGTGATTGTGTTCAGGGGCAGACAGACTCATGGTGGCAGACTTGGATAACATCAGTCCCAGTGGTGGTGGTCTGGGGGCAGACAGACTCATGGTGGCAGACTTGGATAACATCAGTCCCGTGGTGGTGGTCTGGGGGCACACCGCCTTTTAAAAACTTCAGTTAAAACCTGCCAACATTAACCACATCATCATCCTCATAAAGAAAACTGCCCTCACAGTCATCTATGTCTGAAGTCTGACCACTGGGAAATTCTTTCTCCATTGTGTCATCATCTACATCAGTAGTGGGCCATTTCAGGCAGCCACTGCCAGTGTCACCAGGATGCTCCATTTCCACATCAGCAAGACCACCATGACTAGGTCAGAATATGAATACCGAGGTTGCAGTCTGTGCTGGTATGTGCCTCTCATTCATTTTAGTGAACGTTAGCAAGCTAACATTTGCAGAAGACAGGTTTGTCTGATGATCCCTGACTACTGCACCTGCTGAGCTGAATACCCTCTCAACACTTATACTGGAGGGTGGGCATGTAAGATACTTCAGTGCCACTGCAGTCAGCTCTGACCATTCACTGACCTTTCCACTCCAGTACAAAAGAGGATCTTCAGTTATTGTCAGATGCCTGTTTTCAGACAAATATGACTCAACCATTCTCTGTGCCGCACTAAGTCCAATTGTTGATGCATCATCCTGTTTTCCCGAATCACTTATTTCACAAATACCCACTTGGGACAAAGCTTCCCAAAGTGGATTGACGCCAGCCACTTTGGATGACAGACCACCCAGAACCACAGTCCCCTTCCCCTTGCAGGATATGCTTGATGGTCCTCCAGGTACACCTTCAGCCATATTACGCTGCTGAGGTTTGCTGACCTTGGCACGTCTGTGCCCCATGAACCAAGAGCACCAGTTGTCCACTGATATTTTTCACCTGTTCAGGCCCTCTCTCCGGTACTGATGCAATTCCACATTTGTATCATGGGTCCAGCATTGTTGCTATGGCAAAGTTATCACTACGCTGAATGCTCACAATGTGACGATTCTGGTCGATTACTGTCAGCATGTGTTGCAGCAACATACTGCTACCACCGTCTCTGGCAACATCAAGGCTATGCTGTACATTCACCAATGTCTGCCTCAGCACTTGCAGTAGTGGAATTGATTGGCTAATGGAGGCAGACTCACCACTCTCTGCCTGTGTGGCATGTTCAAACGGCCGCAAAATTGTTATTACAGAGTCCATGAGGCACCATTGTTCAGTCATCATAGACATGGAGGCCCTGGAACTGTCACGGCTAATGTGCATAACAAGATATTCTGAGATGGCTTTGTATTGTTCATACAACCTCTATGTCATGTATAACGTGGAATTCCATCTGGTGACAGCTTCCAGCTTCAAGCGGTGCTGAGGCAGGCTGTTTTGTATCTGCAACTGCCGCAGTTGATCACAGGCCTTTCCAGATCTTGAAAAGTGAGAGCAGATACATCGTGCAACGGTCAGCATTTCCTTTATATCAGGGTGCTGCAGAAACTCCTGAGCCAAAAGATTTAAACAGTGGGCTATGCATGGAACATGAAAAAAAACACCATTCGTGATGCATTTCACCACATTTGACCCATTGTCACTTGCTATGAACCCAGCTGTCAGGGACAAAGGGTTTAGCGATCTATCAATTTCAGTCAGTACCACATCCAACATGTTCTCAGCAGTGTGTGAACAGGTCACACTGCGCATAGCAATCATTGCATGCTGTCGAATTCCAGGAAGATTGCTACTGCAACAATCCACCTTACTGCACTGATTATTCACACTACCAACATCACAAACAGCCCCCGGCACCTGCGCCCAGTGTGCAGTTATACACAGATATGAATCCCCTGCTGTTTTGCCACTTGTCTACATATCCATACTTAAATGGATGAATGGAGAGGAGGAATGTTGAAGGGCATGTCTTACTGAGTCGGACATGGTGCGGAACAACTCAGGGACAGCACAGTAGAAAAGTATGTCCTGGATGGGACTTTCTATTTTGGACAGGCATGTGCAGCAAACCGCCAGAACCCAGAATTCTCCACAAAGGACAAGGGCAAAAGATCAATTGCCAGCATTTCCACTACAGCAGCATTGAGTTCACATGACACTGTATGATTCAGGGGGTACTTCAGCTTATCTGAAAAATACTCTGTAACGTGGGCTGACTTAAAACGTTTTACACGTGGTGTGTTGATCACAAATGGTTGTGCTCTGTGATGAATGAGCATTGGCAGGGCATGGAGTGTGGACATTTGATGAAGACGGTTGCACAGATGATGATGACAAACCCAGAAATGATCTTATTTTGCCAGATTTGCCAACTTGGGTTGATGTACCACTTGCACTAGACATACTGCATTCACCACCACCACCACAAAAACTGCTACTCTCACCAACACTGGACAACATTTCAAAGTCATTATGGTCCTCCACCTCATCATGCCTGTAGTAATCCTCTGCTCTTATTACCGCACTACTGCACACGTTTAATTTCCTACTGGGCTTAACAGTTATGGAAGGGGATAACATGCTGGCTATGGTTGCCAGTCACACGGGTGAATGCTCCACTGTGGTATTAGCTGCCAGCTTGTGCTGGGTCCACAGTGCCAAGTGCCTATTCTTAAGATGCGTATGTCCTCCTGTGCCCAGATGGCTCCCCTTTTTACCTCGACTCACACGCACATGGCAAACCTGGCAGATTGCAACTGAATCATCATTTGCATCTTGAACAAAAAAATCCCAAACAAGGGAGTGTGATGCTTTGCTTTTGACATGTCCATGATGATGTGACTTATTTAAGTCTCTTATTTTAAGCACTGAGGTGGGGGGGCACGTGATGTTTCGGGCACTGGACACCTGGACTGCAACTGACCACCACGACTACCTATCATATTGATTACTGGGTCATCATCATCATCAACTAGAACCAGTAGATCACAAGTTTTTACAGGGGGGATTCCTGAAAACAGACTTAGACACAGCCACTTTTAATTTATTTTTCTCTGGTTCCCAACTGGAGTCAATTACTTCCCACAGGACTTCTTGTAATGATTTGATTTTTGCCAAAATGTGCTGTTTATCCAGATAATTTAGTAATTTGCACACCATCTGCCTAGGTTGGGCACCCAGTGGAGGGGGGTGACGGAGAGATCTGTGAGCTCTCTCTACCACATAGCTTGCTCCATTAGGGGATGGGCCAGCAATTTTCTCGAATAATTTTTGTATGAACTGAATCGGAGATGTGCCCTCTTCTCTCTCTGGGATCCCGATAATAACAATATTACTTCTTCTGCTCCTCCCCTTCAAGTCTTTGAGTTTTTCTTCCATTTTTAACTCTTCTGCTTGGAGACACGATCTAGTTGAATTTATCCATCTTCACTTCCATGGATTTGATACGAGCTTCATTGTCTCAACTCGAATATAGAGAATCCAAGATGCTTTAAAGCTGCATACTTCTGTTGAAATTTCCTCAATAGCACTTTGTAACAGCATAATTATTTCAAGGAACGCTCCTCTGTTAAGCGGTGGATCCCAGGAGTTATTTTATTAGGCCCTTGCCTAGGTAAGCTAGAGGCCTGCTCCTTCTCGGGAAGGCAGCAGAGTATGTTTCGGGAGCTGTTTCTTAACATATACCTCCATTGTTAAGGGTCAAAGCTGCCAGCACAGGTCCTTGAGTCAATTAGAATAACTTTACAGAACTCTATAGTTAGTGGTATTACAAAGCGTGAAGTTTTAAACTGGGTAGAGAGCAGAGCTGCTCAAGATTGTTGCTTTCCTCTATGCTGCCATCATGTGACCCCTCAACTGGAGTCAATTACATCATTATCATATTCATCATCATCACACACATCCACATCTTCTGCTTGGATGCTAGCATGTGGACTGCATGTTGCAACAATAGCAACATCATCATCATCATCACATTCATCATCAGCATCTACACCACCATCTCCTGATATTTTTCACCACACTGTGAATCACTGTATGGAAAATGCATGACGTTAAGTGCCACGGTGGACAGAATATCACATTGTATGCTATCATTGACATGATCATCAGAATTCTCAGGTTCAGTTACTGGGATGTTACTGGGAAGTATGACATCATCTACGCTGCCACTCACTTGCACTGCTTCACACTCAATATTTTTGGAAACGATACACTGGTTGGAATTAGAACTTCAGGCAACATTACTAATATTACCTCCACCACCACTAACACCAGTAACACTAACACCACCGACTGGGAAAACATAATCTCCTCCAACTATGAGTGAAGCCACTATTTGGGCTGTAAAAAACATTGCAGGACAAATACCTTTCCTCACATCAGCAATGCACTTCTGCGTCTGCTTACTACTACCATGCCCACAGACCATCTTAGTGCCAACATTGCCATGGCGAGAAACAGCTTTGCTTGCACATCTCTTTGCAGGCATTTTGGGGAATCAACCACAAATATTATAACCAAATTCAGATTTTGATATGTTCACTCTCTGATTGGAGGGACGCTGGCTGGATGTGAAGCCAAATAAACAACTGTGGCTTCAGCAACAGATAAGAGACCACTCTGAGACTGTCACAGAATTAAAACAACTTCAGTAACCAGTGGTGCTAATGAGGTCACAAAAACAATCCAATCTGGTAAAAAATACCTTTTGAACGTGGGGTGAGGGAGCACTGAATACAGACAGTGCTGATTTTACAGCACTACAAGCAGCAAAACTAAGAACAGATGCCATGATCGCGTACAAAATCAGACAGCTGCAGTGGATAGCAGGTTCACACTGCTGCGCTTGCAATTACACTAGTCTGTGGCACAATCAAAAGTGTATTATTTGATGCACGCAACACTGCACACACACTCACACACAGAACAGTTTGTGTACAATGCTGAATGAGGAATGCACAACTAATGCAAAAGTTCAGTTCTATGCCACGTTACGTACTGTAAATTTCTAATG
Source organism: Neoceratodus forsteri (assembly GCA_016271365.2). Taxonomy (NCBI): domain Eukaryota; kingdom Metazoa; phylum Chordata; order Ceratodontiformes; family Ceratodontidae; genus Neoceratodus; species Neoceratodus forsteri. The sequence continues at coordinate 153,954,297 of CM057449.1, read as the reverse complement.
TAAACAACCTGAACTTATGAACTGCTGCACCACATCCACACAACAAATAGCAAGAAAATTTCTACTATTACTGACAATATTACTATGTGTACATTAACGCAGTCAGTTATATAACAAAAATATAACCAAAAAACAAAGAAATCACTTTCTCCAACTTAAATCTACCTACACCACAGATACACCCCCCCAAAGCACACTTTCACTGTCTTTCACCACACACACTCAATGTTGTAAATTAACATTCAAAATCCACACAAAAGCAAAACTGCTCAATGATATGAACACAGGAGGGTTTCCTACAATCAATGAACTAAAGTTGGATCCCCCCCAAAAAAGCAAAAATGCTTTTTGAACAGCTTTACAAGATTCCTATCACAGACAGCTAACGTCTCCTACTCCTTCCACTCATACTACCCCAAACTGAGGCTGTGCAGATCAATATAGAGCCCATGTGACCTGAAATCCCATGAATCAATGCAAATTTACCTTTGAGCTCAGAAACAAGGCGAAGTGCAGGCAATGCACTCACTTTACAGAATAACTGTCTCCTACTCTCCCTACTCATACTACCCCAAACTGAGGCTGTGCAGATCAATATAGAGCCCATGTGACTGAAATCCTTGAATCAATGCAAAATTTACCTTTGGAGCTCAGAATCGCCTTAAAATTGACGGAATAGGCCTGGGAGGTGGAGTAATGCAAAGTCATTGTTCCTAACGGACTTCGCGTTCTTCATTATAATCATGATACTCTGCTTCGCGTTGGCAGCACTCTGCGGATCCGCCTTTGCTCCGTGAATCGCTTCGCGGAGCGGATTGAGCCCACTTGGCCCACCACTAATGCTGCATCAACAGCCAGAGGTGCTAGCCCTCATGGAAACCTGGCTGTCAAAGAAGACTCCTGACACCTTTGTCACACTCCAGGCTTCACCCTTTTAGAGCCAACAGAACTGGCAAACGATGGGGGTGTGTGTATTTTACATCCGTGACTCCTGTTATGTCATGACCCACCGCCTCCCTGCCTGGATCCAGGGCAAGCCCTAACAATAAAAGTCACACCAGCCCTCAGAGCTCCTATCACCATTACCATGGCTTACATCCCACCAAGAAACCAAGTCGCAGCCTTTCAATCCATGGCCAACTATATCTCCAGCTTCCCTCCCAAAACTGAACACATTATACTAGGGTATTTTAATGTGAACTAGCTGTCGAGCTTGGTCTCTCCCATGAAAGACACCCTCTCTGCCCTAGACCTGGACCAGTTAGTTAATCAGCCAACCAGGGTGAATCCCAGAACTGGAACTAGCACCCTGATCGACCTACTACTCACCAAACAAAATTTCTAGCCTAGTTGTCCTTCCATATTCATTAAGTGATCACTCCCTTATCGTCTTCACCAGGTCATTTCAGCGGTAAATACCTCTACCAAACAATTTTACCCAATGCCACTTCCAACCAAGAAGCCCTACTAAACTAAGGAGACACCTAGCCCAATGTGATTGGTCCCCTACCAGCCACTCCCCTTCCATAAATGGAGCCCTGGATTACTGCACCTGCACGTTCAACACTGCGTGTGATAGATTTTCCCCCATCACTAAGGTCCAATCTAAAAAACATAATGCCCCCTGGGTCTCTGCAGCCCTACTTCAGCAACTAAAGAACCGTGACAACCTCTGGCACAAAGCAGTTGCATCAGGGTGCCAGCAGACAGGCTCGCCTACAAGGTGGCCAGCAATAGGTGCACCTGGGCCATAAGGATGGCCAAATCAGACTATATAGAACTACCCTCGCCTCCTCCTGGGGGAATGCAAGGTTGTTCTGGGACAACCTTAAAGAACTGAACAGAAAAGCCAGGATGCCACCACCCTACCAGCTAACTGTCAACAATGATTATACTTTGGACCCACTTACCATCGCCAATTGCCTAAACACTGCATTCTCTGATCTGATTGCAATCCTTCCAAACAACTCTCTGAACCCTATGCCCACATCCCTGAGTCAAACAAAGCTTATCCCTCTTTCCACCTCAGGGTTATTACTAGGAGGAAACAAGGCCATACCTTGCAAACACTCTCGGGGTTCAAACTACTGCAAGACTCCTTTGATATGAAAATCCTTAACTGGTGCTAGACTCAGTACTCTCACCACTGACTGATCCTTAACCTCTCCCTATGTCTACAACCAGTTTCCAACCGACTGGAAGACGGCCACTATCACACCAATTCTGAAGAATGGTGACCCCTCACCCAATAATTACAGCCCATCTCCATTCTTCCACCCCTCTTAAAAGCCCTGGAGAAAATCATTGCCACTCAACTCAAAGACTACCTGCTTGCACACAACATACTTTGTAGAGAACAACATGGCTTCAGAACAGGGCATAACAACAACTGCCCTCACAGAGTTCTCTAACTCGCCGCACAAAGCCCTGGATAAGAAACACCTAGCAGGAGCAGTATTTATAGACCTGTCAAAAGCTTTCGATACTGTCTCACACTCCCTGCTCCTAAATACTCTTCACCTCACTGGGCTGTCCCCTGGACCCATCACATGGTTTGCAAGTTACCTGTCAGATAGGTCCCAATGTGTGAAGATAAACAACACTCTCTCTGCTTCCCTGCTTGTCCACTCTGGGGTTCCCCAGGGTTCCATCCTCGGTCCATTATTATTCAGCATCTTCCTGAACACCCTGCCAAAAGCCTGTCCAAGTAAACGCCTGCTTTATACAGATGATGCGAGTAGTGTTGCTGCCCACCCAGATCCCATAATCCTACAGTCCTCCTTACATTGCCTTCAGCCATGTGAAAAACTGGTTCACTGACTACAGACTGGTGGTCAATGTAAAAAGACTAAGTCAATGGTCTTTTCCCACTGGCAAAGCATGAACATTGATGCCCAACTAAAATCTTTTCCAAAGCCCTCCTCCCACTGGAACAGGTCCATACCTATAAATATTTGGGCCTTACATTTGATCCCAGCCTCACATTCTACCCACACATTAATAACCTCTCCTCAGCCATAACTATTGGCACAGAGACTGCTTGCTGCCAGAGGCCCTCAACCTTGCAGTCACCTCCTCTGTTCTGTCTCTAGTGGACTACGAGCTAACCATCTACGCTGCCGCTGACCACATGGCTCTAAATAAAATCCACTTAGCCATCAAGAAAGCATGCAGACTCCCTCGCTGGGGTTGACAGGCGTACCCACAGCTGCACCCTGTATGCCCTAACAATATCCTCACTCTAGGCGAAGAGTCCACTACAAACAAGTCTCTCACCAAATAATTCAACTAGGCCTAACCCCACTTGGGTTTCTGCCTCCCTTTGCTCTGCTCATGCAGCTCACACCTGCTCAGCTAACAATCTGATATGGGCTATCCCCAGGGTTATGACCTCACTAGCCCAAGGTCATTTTACTACAGATGATTACCTCTATCTCCAGACTGGGCCCATTCAAAATAGCCCTCAAGACCACATACTCTCCACCCACCACTGCCAGTGCACAGTCCAGTATGGCTGGGACTCAGCACCACCAACACCTGGCTACCGGGCTCTGGCCAGGCCTGCCTGGTCCTGTCTCAATAGTAGAGCTGGGATGCAGGTGAAAGCAAGTGTGCATAGACCATCAGTATCACCTATACCTGTCCCATCCAGGACATACTTTTCTACCCTTGCTGTCCCAGAGTTGTTTCTGTACAGTGTCCGACTCAGTAGACACATGCCATACATTCCTCCTCCTTTCATCCATTTAAGTATGGATATGTGGACAACATTTCAAAATCATTATGCTCCTCCACCTCATCATGCCTGTGGTAATCCTCTGCTCTTATTACCTCTCCTGCACACGTTTAATTTCTTACTGGACTTAACACTCATGGAAAGGGATAACATATAGATATAGGTTGCTGAAGAGGATGAAGCCCCACTGTGGTATAAGCTGCCATCTTGTGCTGGGTCCATAGTGCCATGTGCCTATTCTTAAGATGCACTTATGCACCGACCGGTGGCGCTAAGGGTTGGCGCTGGAGCGCCACCTCGCGCTGCACCAGCGACCTGGGTTCGAGCCAGCTCGAGCCGGGGTTGGCAGGGCGGCGAGGGATTGAGCACTGATGGGTCAGCTTCTCCCCATGGGGGAGCTGGGGATTGCCTGGTGTGCCAGTGGCTCGGGTGGAGACTGGAGGCACTGCAGCTTGCTCAGCAGCACGTAATCCATGCCCTGATGCAGGCAGGGGTTGCTGTGTATGCCTTGTGTCGAGGATGTGCACATGCATGGGAGGGGAGGATCTCCAGAACAAGAAAAAGCCAGTCTGAGGGGTGGCGTGGCACCTGCCCTCATGCCCAAGGCTGAGTCCATCCTGCCTGGCCTTCAGGTTCCTCCATCCGGGTCCCCTCCCATGTCAGGTCTGTCTAAAAAGTGCGCCCAAGAGGAGGTGGCCCCACCCGGAGGGTTAAGCCCGTGGAGTGCCGATCTTGTACAGAGGAGGAGAGAAAGGCACAGGTAGGTGGACTTCAGGCAGCCTGAGAGGCTCTCCAGACCGTGACTGTAGGGAAAAGAGATTGAAAAAAAAGATGCATATGCTGTCCTCCTGTGCCCAGATGGCTCCCCTTTAACCTCGACTCACAAGCACATTGCAAACCTGGCAGATTGCAACTGACTCATCATTTACATACTAACATACTAACATACTAACATACTAAAATGCCAGCAGAATAGGCCTAATGGTCTTTCGTGTCTGCTTGTTTGGTCAGCCCCCACCCTGGGTGCTGACCTTGCTATCCCTCGCCTTCTCTGGCTTCTCCTTCCAGTTCCGGATATTCTTGCTGCATTGGATTTGCTTCCTGAACCCTTCCCTGTACCTGTCCCACCCCTCTTGAACCCCTCCACTGTCTCTGCCTCCACCAGCCCCCTAGTGGTGCATTCCATGGCTACCACCCTCTCAGTGAAATAGCACCTCCTCCTTTCTCCCTGAATCTTCTCCCTCAGCTTCCACCCATGCCTCTAGTGGCCCTTCCTCCTTCCTTGAAGCACCCTGACTGTTCCTCCCTATTTACCCTCTTCATGTGCCTGAGGACCTCTATCATGTCCCCCAGTCCTTCTCTCTTCCAAAGTGTACATATTTAGCTCGAGCCTCTCCTCATAGGTCCTGTCCCCAAGCCCAAATCATTTTGGTTGCCCTCCTCTGGACCCTCTCCAGGAGGTTAATGTCCCTCTTCAGTGTGGCCTCCAAAACTGCCTTGAGTACTCCAGGTGCGGCCTCACCAGCAGTTATACAGAGGGGTATCACTTCCCTCCTTCTGGAGGTGATCCCTAGCGATGCATCCCAGCATCCTGTTGGCCTTGGCTGCTGCCCTCCTACAAGTCTCAGAGTTGTTCGTCTTGACATCCACCACCACCCAGGTCCCTCTAGTCATTGAGACTTGTAGTATTTCCCCAAGAGGGTGCACCTTGGCCTGGGTTTCAGCTGGGTGGAGTACCTTGCATTTCCTGCATTAAACCTCAACTTCCACTTTCTAGACCATCTTTCAGAACCTCAGATCCCCAGGGCCACCTCCCTCCTCCCATCCACCACTGCCCCCAGTTTCAGTCATCTGCAAAGAGACTCATCTCATCCTGATTCCTGTCCTTATATCAGATCGTGGCGTTGAACAGAAGGCCCAAGGACTGATCCCTGTGGGACCCCACTGATGACCCTCCTTGGGAAGAGATTATCCTACTACTGAACCTCAGGTCCGGTTCCTGGAGCCAATTCCTTATCCATCGGATCATCTGTTTCCCACCCCCATTTCTCCTAGTTTATCCAACAGGCCCACGTGAGGAACAGGTCAAATGCCTTGCTGAAGTCCAGAAGAGAGGACATCCACTGGTCTACCCAGGTCCAAAGCACTTGTCACCAGTCATAGAACTCCACCAGGTTTGTCTGACACGATTTCCCGGGATGAATCCATGCTGTCTATCCTCAGGCACCCTGGCTTATCCAGGGCCCCTAGCCTCTCATGACAATGCCCTCCATCACCTTGCCCACCACTGATGTCAGGCTGACGGGCCTGTGGTTCCTGCCAGCTCGCCAGTCCCCCTTGTGGATAGGCACTACATGCACCTTCCAGTCTTGGGGCACCCACCCTGTCCTCAGAGAGATGGTAGCTCTCCCAGGGTTTCATGGGACATCTGCACAAGTTCCTTCAGCACTCTAGGATGTAATTTATCCAGGCCCCGTGCTTTCTCCGTCTTAAAGGGAGCTGAGGGCTTCCCTCACTCTCTCTGCGAGTTTCCACTTCCAGTACCTCTTCTCCTGCTTGCCCTCCCCACCTGCCAGTGATGCCCCCCTCTCCCCAGACCTGCCGATTGGTAGGGCCCCCTCTCATTATCTCTGTCTCCTCCCATGTGATGCAGCATCCCCATTTCCCTGGGAGAAACTGAGGGTGAAGTACTCATTTAGTACCTCAGCCTGCTCCTCTGGGTCTTGTGCCCATCTCTCCCTGATTTAATCCTGCTAATCTGCCCCTTAACCTTAAGTCTTTCCCCAATGTATCTAAAGCACCCTTTCCCTCCTGCCTACTGGCCAGGTTCTGCTCCTTCACTTGCCTTGGCAGCCCTCACCTCTAGTGGCCCTTCAGCCAACAGCTCATACTCCCCGATCCCTATCTATCCTTTGGAGTGACTTGAATTTTATAGGCTGCTTTCTTTCCCGCACCCACCTGACCTCCCTGGTCCACCAACAGGGTTTTGGGCCCTACCCGCATGTCTTACTCTCTGCACAGGTGCTGGTAGCATCCTGCACCCTCTCCTGATGATTTCCACCTACTATTAGCGTCCATGTCTGACCCAATCCATCCAAATGCTCATAGGATCCTTCCATTTCCTTAAAATCCACCCCTGAAGTCAGTTACTTCCGTCTTTGTGCAGCCTTCTACCCCTCCAAGGTCCAGGCAGAACCAGACATGGCATGGTCACCCTCGCCACGGGTCCCTTACCTCCAGGCCCTCAATCTGGTCACCGTCTGCCAGGACCACATCCAGTACCTGTGCTCTCCCTGGTCGGTTCCCTCACCTGCTGAGTTAGGAGCGCTCTTGAAAGACATCCAACAACCTCTGTTCCTGGTCACAGAGGATGTCATAGTCTCCAGTCTGTTCCTGGCATGTTTAAGTCCCTAACACCCACCACCTTTCTCTGCCCAGTCTGCAGTGTCTCCTAACATCTGCCACCAGACTGTCCTCCAGCTCCTCCGCCAGGACAGGGGTCTATACACCCTCCCTATTTTTACTCTCTTGCCCCCCTTGTTATCAAGGTGACCCAAATCGCCTCCACGGTTCCCTCCGCCTCCTCAACTCCCCTATGCCAATGCAGTTTTTACTATCATTGCTACCCCTCCTCCCTTCCTCCCCCTGTCCTTCCTGAACATAGTGTACAACCTCCAGGTTCAGGTCCCAGTCATATCTTGCAGTGGCCCAAGTCTCAGTGACCGCTGCCACATCCCACTCCCTCAGTTAACATCGCCTGGAGCTCAGGCATTTTATTGCCAAGCTCCTGGCATTTTAGCAGAACTACCTTCCACCCTTTCCTATAGTTTCATTTCCCTGCTCGTGTTCCCTGGGGATTCTGTTTCTCCTGGTCTGCACTTTGCCAGTTGGTCTTTTCCTGCATCCTCCTGGTCCCCAGAAGTGGAGACAGAGTCCCTCCTTTATCGGCATCCCTTGACTGCCTTTCTCCCCATCCACCCCCTTCACAGAGTTTAAACCCCACTTTTCCCCAATGAACTCCTCCATTTTCAACTTAAAGTTCCCTCCCCTCCAAATTGAGATGTAGTCTCATCTCTAGCATACAGCTCCTTATCCTCCCAGGTCTCCCCCAATCCCCCCATCAACCCATACCCTCTGGTCTCCACCACTCCCTGAGCCACTGGTTTACATCTTGAACAAAAAAATCCCAAACAAGGGATTGTGATGCTCTGCTTTTAACATGTCCATGATTCTGCTTATTTAACTCTGCTTTTTAAGCATTGAAGTGGGGGGGAGCTACATGATGTTTTTTTGGACACTGCACACCTGGACTGCAACTGACCACCACGACTACCTACCATTATTACTGGGTCATCATCATCAACTGAAACTGGTAAATCACAAGTTTTTACAAGGGGGGGGATTACTGCAAACAGACTCAGACACAGCCACCTTGAATTTCTTTTTCTCTGGTTCCCAACTGGGGTCAATTATGTCATCATCATATTCATCAACATCACATACATCCACATCTTCTGCTTGGATGCTGGCATGTGGACTGCATGTTGCAACCACAGCAACATCATCATCATCATCATCATCATCATCATCACATTCATCATCATCATCTACACCACCATCACCTGATATTTTTTCACCACACTGTGAATCACTGCATGGAAAATGTGTGACATGAACCGCGGTGGACGAAATATCACATTGTATGCTGTCGTTGACATGATTATCAGAATCCTCAGGTTCAGCTACTGGGATGTTACTGGGAAGTATGACATCATCTACACTGCCACTCAGTTGCACTGCTTCACACTCCACTATATCTTTGGATACGGTACACTGGCCAGAATTCGAACTTCAGGCAGCAGTACTCATACTAACACCATCAGCAACTGCACTAACACCACTGGCTGGGAAAACATCATCTCCTCTAACTATGAGTGAAGCTACTGGTTCGGCTGTAAAAACATTGCAGGAGAAATACCTTTCCTCACATCAGCAATGCATTTCTGCATTTGCGTACTACCACGCCCACAGACTATCTTACTGGCAGCAGCGCTATGGAGAGAACCAGCTTTGCTTGCACATCTCTTTGCGGGCATTTTGGGTGATCAACAACAATATAATAAACAAATTTAGATTTTGGTAAGTTCACTCGCTGATTGGGGGGACGCTGGATGTGAAGCCAAAAAAAAACAACTGTGGCTTCAACAACAGATAGAGATGGTCTCGCAAATTCACAAGTGAAAACACCTTCAGTAACCAGTGGTACTGAGGTCACAACAATACAATCTGGTAAAAAATTCCTTTTGCTGCGCCATGGCACTTGAGGTGTACATAAGACTTGATTGTGCGAAGCCATGGGGTGAGGGAGGGAAGGGAGGGGTGGACATGATAGGTAACTGATCTGCTTCTCCTGTGTATGTTTGTTTTGTAACCTTGTCATGCCATATTTTGAAAACTTGAATAAAGTTTGAAATTTAAAAAAAATCCTTTTGCTAGTGGGGGTGGGGGGGAGCACTCACTGCAGATTTTTACGGCAGTACAAGCAACAAAACAAAGAACAAATACCACGATCGCAGTACTAAATCAGGCAGCTGCAGTGGACAGCAGGTTCACACTGCTGCGCCTGCAATTAACTGTGGCACAATAAAAGGTGTATTATTTGATGTCACGCAACACCGCATACACACTCAGACACACACACACACAGAACAGTTTGTCTACAATGGTGAACGAGTAATGTGTAGCAAATTGAAAAGTTCAGTAATATGCCACGTATTGTAAAAAACCTGAAATTGTGAACTGCTGCACCAGATCCACACAACACAGAATCAGTAAGAAAATTTTCAACAATTACTGACAACATTACTGTGTCTACATTAACACAGTCAGTTATATTTAAAAATATAACCGAAAAATAAAGAAATCCCTATTTCTCCAACAAATCTACCTGCACCACAGATACGCCCCTCCCAAGAAGCACACTTCACAGTACACAGACTGACTGTTCTAAAGTAACATTCAAAATCCACACACAAACAAAAACGCTTGATGATATGAGCACAGGAGGGATTTCTACAATCAATGAACTAAAGTTTGAGCAAAAAAAAAAATTACCCAAAAAGGCTTTTTTAACAGATTTTAGATGGTTTCAATCACAGACAGCTCTCAGAGCACACTGTCTCCTACAGCTTCCTACACACACTACCCTGAACTGAGGCTGTGCAGATCAATATAGAGCCCATTTGACCTGAAATCCCATGAATCACTGCAAAATTCACCTTTGGAGCTTAAAAATAAGACAAAGTGAGGTGAAGTCATTGCTTTCAATGCACTTCACCTTAAAATTTGGTGGAGTAGTGGTCTGGGAAGGCGAAGTAATGCGAAGTCATTGTTTGCAATGGACTTCGTGTTACTCATTATAATGCAAAGTACTCTGCTTCGCATTGTGGAGCACTCTGCATATCTGCCTTTGCTCCCGTGAATCACTTTGTGGAGTGGATTGAACCCACTTTGCCCACCACTAGTGGTGTTAGGAGCATGTGCTGCCCAGTTTATACGCACATTTGTAACTTTACTGATTTTTCATGTTGTCACTCCAGATGTTCAACATTACCATTTTTTCACACCACCTCACAAATAGTACAGCTGTAATTTTTCTAATCCTGCCAAAATGTATTTCCACACCTGTGGTGCTTTGTAGGCATAATAGTGTTAATCTGTGCGTAAAGCCTCAATTCTTAAATCATATCATTGCCAAATATACTTATAATGCATTATGTCCTCCTAAGTGCATGGAGGTCAATCATGGTAGGGGAGGTCATCTTAAAGGGAATCAGCCCACATATTTGGGACGTGCACATTAGCTGTTTAAACATACTATCACTTATCAGTTGTCTGTGTATGTTTTTTTCTGTCATGGAGAGCCCTGGTGTTTCCTAATCTCAAGATCAGAGGTCATCTAAAGTATGAGTGTTCACATCAGTATGATTCCAAGTGTCCTTTCTTATTTCTATTGCTTTCAACTGGGTGAATATCAACAAGTAGGACCAGGGCGTGAGGAGGGATGATAGGGAAAGTGGTGGCGGAAGGAGAGTGAAGAGGGGAGAAGGGGATGGGGCAGGCATTGTAAGCTAATCAGTTACCAACAGGCACTCCAATTCTCTTCCTCATTCAATCCAAATCTATTGCTGGTGGTATTCAGAGTATAGATCCAGTAAATCTCCATGTTCTGAGGCCTTTGTCCAGTTGCCACCCTGTCCGGCTGTTGCCCATATTCAAGTACCTCAAAGCTTGCTGGATGATGGGTTGTGGCCTGCTTTGCAAAATGTATTGCCACTGGGTAGGTTTCATTTCTAGTTCTGATAATGCTTTTGTGTTCTGCTATCCTTTGTTTAAGAGGTCTAGTTGTCATACCAATGTAATATTTTGAACAAGGACATGTGAGCATGTAGACAACATGGTCAGTGTTGCATCTAATGTGACTTTTGATCTGGTATTTCTGGTTTCCATTAGGCTTGTTAAACTCTGTTCTTTTTGAGATATTGTTGCAGTGACAACACCTGCCGCAGGGCACCATTCCTGGTGTTAAAAGTCCTAATGACAGTTGTCCTGTCATAATTTCTGCACTTCTATGTCCAGAATGTACTAATCTGTCCCTACAGTATTCACACTTTAGTTGCTATTATTGGCTTATTGATGACATCTGTTACCCCTGTGGGTCTCAGGGTGTCCCAGTGTTTGTGCAATATTTTCTTGATAGGTTTAGTGAACCCAGAGTATATTGAGGGTAGTACCATGCTGTTCCTTGCATCTTCACTCTATTCATTACTGACACCTTGTTTCTGTGGTGAGGCCATTCTTGCACAGCTTCATTGACTTTTCTCCCACCATAGCCCCTGTTCTTGAATCTTATGGACGTATCAATATAGCCCTGTTGTCTCTGTGTATCTTCACTATAATTATGTTTAACATGCAGCATCTGGGAGTATGGTATACTCCTTATCATATGGGAGGTGGTAACTGCTAGCATGAAGGAGGGTGTTAATTTCTTTTCACCCTTATACACAAGAAGGTCTAAGAATGGAATTTGGATATCATTAGCCATGAAGGTAAATTGAAATTGTCCCTACTGAGTTGGGATGCCTGTAGAACTCCTCCAGGTCCTCCATTGTCCCATCCCAAACAAAAATCAAATAATCTATGTATCTTTTATAAATAATTATGCGATTGTAAAAGGTTGTACATAGGGTTAGTGATAAATTGATTTTCAAAATGTTCCATATATAAATTTTCATAAGTTGGTGCCATGGTACTACCCATGGCAGTTCCTACCTAGTCTGTAGTAGATACTAACATACTAAAATGCCAGCAGAATAGGCCTAACAGTCTATCAAGTCTGCTCAATTTTCAGCACCTGCACTGAGGGCCGATTTTGGTGTCCCCCCTCCCTCCCCTTATGTTATACTGTTCCCAGTACCAGATGTTCCACCAGTATTGGGCCTGGTCAGACTTACCCTCCTCCTGTAAAAACATCAGCTGGATTTGAACCCCTGACCACAAAGATATAAGACACAGACTTATCATGATGCACCACAGTAGATCCCTTTAAACCTAAAATAGTTCTCATAACCCGACCTTCTTCGCTTTCCTGGATCTCCTGAAATTATCATTGGCAAGGCCCAGGAACTGGACAACCCAATATCAGAAAAGAAATAGCACTGCCATCCAGAGCCTGAACAAAACTAATCCCTAGGGAGATGGCTTTCCTGTTGATTTTTATCAACAGGTCAAGGCATAGTATCCCCTTCTACAGAGAAGCTTTCTGTCAAGCTCTGCAAACCAACTCCTCCGCACAACCATGAAAGAAGCCATCATCACTATTCTCCCAAAAAGGTAAAGATACCTCCTTCCTGTTAGTTATCACCCCATCTCCCTTATGAATGCGGACACCAAAATCCTAGCTAAAATACTAACAACCAGACTGGGAAAGTGCTTCCGACACTAATACATCCCTCCCAAGTAGGATTCCTTAAAGGCAGATAAAGCTCTGACCACCTTAGGACCTTCCTCACCCTCAAACACATCGCTAATCAATGTTCAACACCAGCAACTGCCCTCACAATAGACTTTGAAAAGGCCTTCAGCTCCGTAGAGGTGGGTACCTTTCTGATGTCCTTAAAGATAGAGGGCAGGCCCTACTACACTAACTGTGTGAAACCTCTACTCAAATCCCATGGCCAGAGTACTCACAGATAATGAACTGTCCCAACCCTTCCCACTTACACTTGGCACCAGGCAGGGTGCCCATTATCTCCACTCCTATTTGTCCTGGCCATAGAGCCACTCACTGCTGCACTCAGATCCAACACAGATATCCAGGGCATCAGGGTGGGCAAGGAGGAATTCAAGTCACTGCCATACAGAGATGATCTACTGGTTATCTTGAGGATGCTCCCAACTCTGTCTCTCCACTATGCCAGTTGCTGGACCATTTTACCAGTATGTCCAGGCTCAAAGTAAAACATAGCAAGTCTGAAATAATGGCTTTAACTCAGAAGAGCCAACTTGACCTCTCTCAAACACTAACTGAAGTGGGCAGATACAGGTATCACATACCTAGGGATGCGCATACCCAGGCTCAACCAGGATATATGCAAGGCCAATTTCAACCCCTTTTATCCTCTCTACAACAGATCTCCAAAGATGGCATCAACTACATCTCTCACTTACTGGCAAACAGCAGCCAAAAGATGATGATGGCCCCAAAGGTATTTTACCTATTAGCCCACATCCCGATCCACATCCCTGACAGCTGGTTCCAAAAACTAAATATACTAATGGGCCAATTCATATGGGAGGGAGACCCTCAAAATTAGCAGAACCAGACTAGAAACACTGGAAGGAAGGGGGTGGGGACTGCCAACTTTGCTCACTACCACATAGCATTCACACAAGTGCAGACACTGAATTGGAGCCACAAAGGGAAACATCTACCCCCAATGGGTAGCGCTGAAGGTACCCTAACTGCGCACAAACCCCATGGCATTTACTCTATAGCAAACCCAAGAAGGCGGGTTTCATGGTTCCAACCATTGCTCTATCCATAAAATAGTGGAGGAGAACCCAAGCTCCTGCATATAAAAGGAATGCCACCCCAATGGGCCCTCCTATAGGATAATACCATTTTCACCATAGGCCATAAGACTCTCAGATGGGAGGGATGGAGGAAAGTGGGGATTGAAACCATACAGGACCTATGTGTCCCTAACCAACTGGTGTTAAACACTTTCAGGCATTGCAGGTGAAATATAGCCTGCCCAGAGGATTTCTGGAAGTATCTGCAAATCTGGTCAGCCATTAGACCCTGTTTGCGACAAGGGTTGGGACAGACCCACAAGCACATGACATCCTGGCTCAACAAAGCCAAGGGAGGGCAGGTGCCATATATAAACAGCTCAGAGACATAGATCCAGTGGTCACTGAGCAGTGTAGGAAAGCCTTGGAATTAGAGCTCAGATCACCCATCACAGACCAGGCCTGGCGGACTTGCTGGGCTTCGATACATACATCCAACAGGGACACAAAGGCACAGCTAATACAGTTAAAGATTCTGCATAGATGGTATAGAACACTGGAGTCTCTCCAAAGAGGATTGATCCCTGTTGGATCATGTTGGAGATGTGGAAGATACAGGTTCCTATCCCACATCCTTTGGGATTGTCCTAGGATCAGGCCCTTATGAGATCAGATCTCACAATTCTGTAAGTAGATATTCCCTCATCAGTGACCATAGATGCCACATTTGCACTTTTAGGAATATCCCGACCGACACTCCGGACACCAATGCCTGTTACAATGGGGAATTGCTGCCACAATAGCAACAAAACGACTGCTCCTCAGAAATTGGAAAACCCCAAACATCCCAACCTTCACTGAATGGCTAAATGAGAGTAGCCATACCACCAGAATGGAAAGAATGTCACATCGCCATTGATAGTTTGCCCTAATTCACCAGGATATGATCAGCCTTTTTGCGCATACAGGGCAAACATGGATGACATTAATCTAATTCCAATGCAGGGTCTTTATGATCCAGGGTGTCAGGGTTATATCTCACTAAACCACCGGCCATCTACTGTTACCTGCTATACCCCAACTTACTACTGACTGGCTAGCTCTAGAAAAGCGAAGAACAAATGCCTGAACATATGCCTGCGACTACCGATAAATGTATATTGCAACAATGTATAAACTATTTCTTGCATCCAGTGCTATGTATGTATGGTCATGTGTTTATTTGTTTGTCCATATGTTGTAAAAAATGTGAAAATACCAATAAAGAATTTAACGTAAAAAAATAAAATAGTTCTCATAAAGAACTAGTCTGGCTAGTTCTATAAGGGTGCAGTTGAGTGGAGTCTGTACATTCCTGAGTTTTAACAGGTGCCATGGTTCATAGCAATACAATTATGCATGCATCATATATTTGATGCATGCATCCTTTAATGTGGTGCATGCGTTATTCTGGGGTAGCACATTGTGCTGATTCCAGATGCACGTTAGATCACTATTTCGGTAAGCTAACATGTTGGAATTAGAACACAAGACTCCCGAAGGGCTGCTTAAGTCCTTCCCATATTATCTAACCAATACCTCACTATATACTTTTTTGAGGCTATTGAGATTAGAGAGAATTTATTCTGTTACATGTGGAGTTCAAGTTAAGCATGGGCTTAGGAATAGCTGACGCCCCTTTAACTAGGACATAATGTGCAACTTGAGCCTATGGTATGAGAGACTGTTACGCTAATTATTTCCTACAGGGAATTGGAAAACCCCTATTTCCTGTTCCTCAGTGAGTTCTGAGTTGTACCTCATGCTGAACAGTTGCTCCTCCTTATGTGTCTGACTGAAACTAATTTTGTTTATTATTTTTTGCGTCCAACTCAGTTCGTTCAGTACTAGAAGGCGATTATTGCAGAAGAACCAGATGGGCAAGGCAGACTACAAGGAAGTTAAGGGTCCCGTGGCAGACCAGCACCAAAACACCACACATGATGGAGAATGTAGCCCTTCTTCTGCCCAGACCCCCCATCGCACTTGTCTGCATCGTTGGATACCCCAGTGTCATCACCCAAGTGTGCCTCAACTGTTTGCATGCTGAATAAAGTACAGCCTTGGCAGCAGAGAGGAAGAATAAACTTGAACTGTAAAAGTAAACCTGAACCGCATCCAGCTCAATCTACCCTCCTGCCATCTGCCTCAGAAATCTAAATGTATATGAATGTGGGACATTGCTGCTCTAGCCTTCCCAGCTGCAGTACAGAAGTTAATTTTTTTAAATATCTCCAACTCCATGGAGCTTCAAGACTGCAATCCCCCAGCTCCTACCTTGTGGCAGGGCCTGTTCAACACCAGCTCCTATCCAGCCTTTCAGTGGGAACTCATTGTTTGGAAAAAGGTGGCAAACAAAATTTTAAATCATCCCCCTGTTGCTGTCTCTGGACTGCAGCTCAACAAAGAACAACAACCATGCCCATTAATCCTTCTTGGTGCTGCACATCTGCAGTGCTGCACCACCCTGCCATTGTGTTCCCACCACAAATTTCAGTACCAGAGACCTCCCATTTCATTATATGACCTGGAAAAGCCACTGCAACAAGGGACTGCTCCAACTTTTAAAACAAACCCAGCCACACAGCTTAGAGTTGCCACCAACAGCAACTATGGCTCTCCCCCCAAAGCAAACTTACAGGCCTCCAGCCTTCCACACAAATGCAGCCCCACTACTTCAGTTCTTCTCCCTCAGCCACACAGCATAACACTGGAGTGCCACTCAGAAATCCAGACCACAGCTCTTACCTTGCCCAAAAAGCTGCACTGGAGCCTAGCACAGCCGTCCAACTGCTCCACATGCTCAGAGCCACTTCACAAGCCTTTCACCACTGCGCCTCACTGTCCCAAAGAACTGCAGCTCCCTTGTGCATATCGCAGCCAGAGTCACATCGCAATCTAGCTGCACAGCCACTCCTACAACAACGGCACTGCTCCTTGACCAGCTACTGTACTTACAAGCGGCACCAGACTAGCAGCTCTGCTCCTCCCAATCTATCTCTGCAGCCACATGGAACGTCTCCTTCCCTCACAACTGCCCAATCAGTCACGCTTCAAAATGTGAGCCATTCAATCAATAAAATAAAAGGAGGCACAATAAACAAACCCGGGGGCAGAGCATACAACAAATGACAAGTGGTAGAGAAAAGAGGGAGGTGCAGACAGTACATAATTAAAAAAAAAACAAATACAGCCTGAAGGAGCACAGGTGGAACAATAAATAAAATCTGGGCACAGAAAACAAGTGCAGCAGAAACTTCAATCAGGGCACAGAATAAATTCAAGGGCAGCATAGAAAATAATTGGAGCCACAGACTCTAAACCTCGGACAACTGCAAGTGATAACAGCTCAGTATACAAAATGAGGACAAGGCAAAATAAAATAAACAAAGGAAAGCACACTAAGCCAAAACAAAGCACTGCAAATAAATACAATAATTTCCCTAGCGTTTGACACTTACCACAAGGAAAGCCGCCAATATTCTGTGAGTGTGGGTTGTGAAGAAGGCCTACAGCCTGGCAAATGCCATATTGTTCTTGCCCTGCAGCCTCATGGAAAGCAGCCCATCATGTGGCAGTAATGACAATAACAATTCCAGTGACCCTTAACTCCTGGCGGTGGCCATCTTGCTACAGTCAGCACTGCAACCTTAGATGTCCAATCCAGCAGCCATCTTGTGAAGGGCATCAAATGACCTCCTTCTATAGGAATCCATGGCAAATCTATTGAATTAAAGGGACAGTACAACAAATAGTAGATTTGCAACAAAACTTTATTTAAATAACAGACAACACAGAACTGAGTGGGAATTGTTGATTAAGACATTATTTGATGGAAATTGCTTACAAATAATTGTACTTTTGTCTACAAAAATATTTTCTTCATGGCACTCCATCAACTCCACGATGTCTCAGTATCCTGCATCAAGGCAGCTCCTTCTCATCCTTACAACCTTTGTTCACTGCAGAAGGCTTGTCTCTGACCATGGTGTCCAAGGAAGTCACCACTTTGAGCACTGGAGCATCAGGACAGCTATCTTCACCCACCTCAAGTGTGTGGGGCCTCAAATAGAAACCATCCTGCAAGACATCTAGCCATCAATTTCAGGAGCACCACTATACAAGCCATCCAGGATGACCTCGCCTACATAAAAACAATCTCATCCCAGTCAATGGTCCATACCAGCCTGCAACCAATACCTTTCTCAGCACTGCCTCACAAAGACGTTGTTGACTGGCTCAAGCAAGTCCAAGCATGGATTTCCTTACATTGTTGGACTGATCCTTTGCGTATTTCCAATGCCTTGCACTTGTTCCTGAGAGGGTCTGCCATTATCTGGTTCAATGTACTTCCAGAAAAAGTCAAAGGGGACACTGCCGCCTGTATGCAACTTTCAAGACCATTTTCCCAAGCACATCCACCCTGGTTATTGAACAGCAAGTGTGAGAATGCACCATATGACCCTCTGAGTCTCTGGAAGCATTCATAGCGGACGTTGAATCATGCTGTAAATGTTTGCAAAATCAGAAAAAGAGCCAATCACAACTTTTGTATGAGGACTCCTTGCTCAACTCACCTGTATGTAATCCAACAAAACCAACAACCTGGATGGACACAATCCAAGCTGCTCGACTCCACAAGAGTCCATATGAATGTCCCAGGCTACCACTGTGCAATCGCCCAGTCATTGCAGCTAGCCACCCTCACAACTAGGTCCAGCAACAGCAATCAATGATAGAGACACTCACCAATACTGGCAACAACTTACACCTCAGTGCTCCTACTTCCCCTGAAATGTCTGTCAATGTTCCTCAACCACTTTGACACTGACCTGAGCCACCCCCACCTTCATGAGAAACCAATGACCTGCCAGTGGTGTGGATTCAGGGACACACTGCTGCTGTCTGCTGAAAGCTACAGAATCAAAACAGAAATCAAAGGAACCAGAGACATCTACTGCAGCACAGTCAGCAAGATAACCACAACTACACCCAGGATCAAGAGAAACAGCTACTGACTGCCCCTCTGACTCTCGCAATGCAAACAATCTGCACCTTTGGTACTAACTCAGGCAAACCCTGCCTCCACAGCCAAAGGTTCCTGTCATCAAGTCACCCTCCTAGTGAACTATGTCCTGTAACCATTGAAAATTTGTCCACCCATGCCTTGGTCAACTCTGGAGCAGAAATCTCAGTTGTCCACATAGAGTATTGTGTATGATCGCTCATACACAACAAGGGTATTTTTCACTCGAGAGGTTTCCATGGTAACTGGAGACCTCGAGAGGTCTCATTACCATGAAAACCTCGAGAGTTGAAAAATGCCCTTGTTGTGTGTGAGCGATCATACACAGTCTTTTATAGTGTATGGTCGCGCATACAAAAACTGCACTTACTTTTTTCCACATTTGTGTGCAGTTTTCGCTTCTTCTGGCCTGTTTCACTGCCGCGGCTGTTCTTGGCGCATCGCCAGTCACCCAGTCACACATGCGCATCCAGCTTCCATGCATGTGCACCACCTTCTAGGTGTTATGCTGCACTAGCTACAGCTAGTGCAGTACAACAGCTACCATGATGTAGCTAGTGCACCATAATAACACTGTTGTGGAGCATGATTTCCATGCTCAACAACGTTCTACCATACACTATAGCAGTATTCTAAACAACCCAGCATCTCTCCAGCTGATCTCAAGTAGATTATCTCAACAAGTACCGCTACAGTACCTATCACAGGCATGGTCCATCTCAAACTCCTCTTTGGCTCACAGCAAGCTACTGTTAAGTTTTAACTAGTGCCTGACCCACAACCAACAGTGACTCTTTGCCTGGACTTTCTCAAAATTCACAAAGCCATCCTAGACTGTGCTTCAAACTGTCACTAGACCCTCTGTGGCAACTCACAGCTATTGACTCAGTCACTGTGCCTCCTAAATCAGAGATGGTTTTAATTGCCAAGATTCAAGGTGAACCACTTCCACAAAGTGTTGCTGGCATCGTCATGGGATCCCCCACTATGCACTCCTCAGGTATCCTTCTAGGGAACACCTTGTCTGCTGTGCATGGTAGCTCAGTATTCCAAAAATGCTGCAACTTCACAGATGAACCAGTGCTCATCTCAAAGGGTGCCAACATTGGAAAGTCTGTATACTTGTCTTCCAGGGACCAGCTTCACCTCCAGCAAGAGCCTCAACCTGGCTCCACCAACTCTCATCCTGTAAGTACCATCACAACCACTCCAGTCTCCAAAGAGCTAATTACCCTCTTCAAAACTTCCAACCTGTCCAACAGAGAAACAGCAACTTTTAGAATTCTTGGAGAACTACTCAAAAGTCTTTGTTGATTCAGATAACAAACTCAGGTGCTGTGATATCCTGTAACACACTATCAAGGTGTAGCCCAACCAGCAGTCAGTCCATCAGTGACCCTACAAAGTAGGACAGAAACAGAAACAGATCCTGGAGGACATCATCAAGGACATGCTTGACCAGACATTATCGAACAATCTACATGTCCTTGGGGTGCACCTTGATTGCTGGTGGTAAAAACAAAGGGTATCATTTCATGATGGATTGCAGAAAGCTCAATGCCTACATGGTGCAGGGAGATCATCCTCTTCCTACAACTGAAGACACCTTAGAGAGCCTTGGTATGGCCAGCCCAGCATACTTCACCACTCTAGACCGTCAGAGTGGATTCTACCAAGTTACTATTGATCCAGTTTCATGCTCATACACAGCCTTGTGCTGCCACTTGGACTTTTCAATTCAAACGCCTGCCTATGGGACTTTGGAACAGTCCAGCCACATTTCATCATGTCATGGAAGCCATATTATGTGGTCTGTCTTGGAAATCTTGCCTAGTCTACCTGGACGGTGTTATCATTTTAAGCAGAACTTTCCCAGAGGGTTCTATATCATAAAGGCAACCGCCGAAAGGCAATCTCCATTACAGCGATGGTACATCATCAAAAATCAGTTTCGGTGATGTACCCCTCGGCACACAGCAAATGGGTGCCAGGGACTTGGATTCACCCACTGCACCTCCCTACTAAAGGATTCTCAACTCCAGAGGGGTGCATGTCAGGGGGGTGCAAAACCATACAAAAAAAATGGGGTCAGGCGCAACAAAACGTACCTGCTCCCGGACCCGAACCCAGCACCCTCAGAACCCCAGCCCTGAACCCACCCACCATGCCACGGGCCAGCTCGGCAGCTCACTGCAGCACCACCCCTCACAAATCCTTCCTCCCCTCCTGCTCCTCGCTAAGCATGCTCACTCCCCCCCACACATGTATAGATGTAGCGACATTCTGTCACTATATGCATGAACCCCCCCATCCAGTCGCCTCCTGGTAGGTAGCCCCATTGACATGCACCATGATTGAGTCGACATTTTGTAGGCACCCAATCGCAGTCACCTATGTCATGGGATAACTTCCCAGGGCACCTCCAACATCTCAAAGAGGTGTTCAAATGTTTCAGACATGCCAATCTCAAACTTTCCCCAGAGAAGTGTTGTTTTGCACAGAATCAAATTCATTCCCTAGGACATGTGTTTAGTTCTTAAGGCATCTCTCCAGATCCAGATAAGCTCTCAGCAGTAAAGACTATCCAGAACCTAACAACCTCAAAGACCTTAGAGCTTTCCTGGGCTTGTCTGGCTAATACAGAAAATTCATTTGAAACTATGCCAAGATTGCAGCTCCACTGTATGCACTCACCAAAAAGGGATGTGACTATGTTTGGATTTCTGAATATAAGGTGTCCTTTGAAATCTTGAATGCAAACCTAGTATCTTCTCTAGTATTGGCCTCTTCCAGGTTTGACCAACCCTTCAAACTCTACTCAGATGCTAGTTCCTTTGCAGTCGGTGCTATGCTGTGTCAAATCCAAGATGGAAGAGAGACGAGTTGTTTCTATGCTAGACTCTCTTTCCTCAGCTAAATAAAATTATGGCATCACAGAAAAGAATGTCTAGCCGTGGTATTTGCTGTAAAGAAATTTGACTGTTACCTGTGCTACTCCTCCTTCACAGCTATCATAGATCACGCTGCTCTCAGATGGTTGTTCAAAATGAAGGAGCCAGTAGGCAAGTTCGCCTGATGGATTGCCATATTGCAATGCTACAACTTTGAAATTCAATACCGACCAGGTTGAGTTTTGAAATTCAATACCGACCAGGTTGAGTTTATTCTAATGCCGATGCTGTCAGTGGGAGCCGGTATCCCTCCGCATCATCCTCACAGATGAAGAAGCCTGCCTACAAGCTCTTCCTTTCCACTCCACAGATGTGCTTCCTATGGACACTCCTACAGCACCTCAAGTTGCTTTGCTGCTACCAACTGCTTCTATATGGAGAAGAGCACCAATCCTTACTTACTGCAAGTAGCTGAAGAACTTCTTACCTCATCTACCACTGATAGCTCCTTGGCTATGATTAAAATGAAACAGAACTGATCCTCAATTCACAGACAAAATCACATACTTAGAGAATGGAATATTACCACAACAAAGGCAACACCACCAGGATGTACTATTCTTTGCATCTCAATACTTTCTTAATGATGGTATGCTTTTCCACATTTGGACCACAGAAGGCTAGGGCCATTGCATGGACAGAACTCATCTACAGTTAGTTGTGCCAGCCTCTCTAGTTATTGAAGTTCTTCAATCCACTCATGCCTCTCCACTTTCCAGAGGTCACATGGGAATCCACAGAACTCTTAAAAAGACAAGGCTCCATTCACTTCTTCTGGCCTCACATGAGTAAGGACATTGTCCTATTTGTCAAATCCTGCCAGCCCTGCTCCCAAAGAAAGCCTCCTGCCAAACCGACAAAGGCACACATCATTCTAATGCCTGTAGCCACTGAACCATTCCAGAGTCAGCATGGAAATTCTTGGCCCCTTGCCTGCATGTTCTGACTCTGGCAACAAATGCATTCTTGTATTTGTGGACTACCTTACAAAGTATTTGGAACTAATCCCCCTTAAAGACATTAAATCAACCACAATGGCAAGAGCCTTCCTCTACACAATCATTTGTCATCACACTACACCAGGGTACCTGCATTCAGACAGAGGTACTAACTACCTTTCAACTACTGTGCGAGAAACTCACAAAATTTCGACATCAAGAAGACTACGTTAACCAGTTATCATCCACAATGCAATGGACAAAGTGAGAGAATGATGTCTACCATTCTTAATACACTATCCAAATACCTGGATGAGACTCATGACACTTGGGATTGTTTTGTTCCCTTCATTCAGTTTGCTTACAACACCAGCCCTTGTGTCAACAGTACAGAGTACACACCATTTTTTCTAGTCCACGGACATCACCCAGTGACTCCTCTGGACAGGGCTCTCTCATTGCTAGAGGTTCCAAAGTCAGCTTCATCGTTCATCATTCCAAAGTTGGAACTGCTTGAACTTGCCAGATGTGTTGCAATTGACACACTGGGCCAGAGAAAATCTGCAGTGCAGAAAATGTTAGCAGCCAAGTCTCATGAACCTTTATTTTCTGTTGGGGACACTGTATACTTGTACCGACCTATCCTAATTTTGGGCGTCACCAAAAAACTGCTTCACCCTTGGACTGGTCCCATTTACATTGTGGAAAAGCTTCCTCCAGTTCACGTTCGCTTGTGCTGCAAGTCCGATGAAAAGCTGGTACACAATAAAATCCATATCAACAGACTGAAACATGGGTACCTGAATGATACCCTCTCTGATGATCCCAGTCCCCCTAACAATGAAGCTGCACTTGAACCTGCTATACTTTCAGAAGCTGAAATTCCTGCAGACAATTTGTGACCAGTTCCTCCATAACCCCATGGTCCTGACACTCTTCAGCCAGATCCTGTTTTGCCTGCTCAGCCAGATGGACAACCTGAAACATCTCAATCTTTTGCTGCTTCTTCTTCTCAGGACTCTCCCGTATACCAGATCAAGAAGATATTGCACAAAAAGTATGTCAGCGGATTTCTGGACTTATCATGTAAAATGGTGTGGTTATGACAGCACACAGAACTCTTGGGTCCCCATTTCTTATCTGACCCCCGTCCTGTCAGGAACTGGTCCAATCCAAACTCAAGTCAATTCCCACTGACCGCAGAAGTCACAAAAAAGTGTGAACTTTAATTCTGAACTCAGTGGTCATTTCTTGAACTCAGTGTGGTCATTCATTTATTGTCTCCCTTATAGAACTGTGTGGTTATTATCCTTGCATTATTATAGTCCTTTAACTGTTGCTTGCAATGTGTTAAACATTATTGTTTGAAATAACGTTTTTCTCCTCTGGGTCTTAGACATGTTTTTTGGGTTGCAATATGAACATATACTTAATTGCATTTTGATACCTTCTGTTGCATCCCTTCCCTTTCTTACCTTTCCCTTCCCCCACACTTTAGCACTTGTGGCATGACCAAGCTTCAAGTTGCTAAGGTGTCACCCTTCCCTGGCACTGCACTGACTGGTCACCAGTGTTGTCCAGATTCTTTCCTCCCCTTCCGTGGAGTATTGTGTTTTGAATTCAATCAAAGATTTCTCAAAAATGCTGATCAATGTTATTTTTAATGTTTTAAATGTTTTGCTAATTCTTCCTGTTGTTTAATGCCATGCTCATGCTTTTGTTAGAGTGGTACTCACATTTTCTGTCCCGCTGGTGATGCGGAGTACAAGTTAAGCATGGGGCTTAGGAATAGCCGCCCTTTAACTAGGACATAATGTGCAACTTGAGCCTATGGTATGAGAAACTGTTATGCTAACTATTTCCTGCAGTGGCTTGGCAAATCCCTATTTCCTTATACTCAGTCAGTTCTGAGTTGTACCTCATGCTGAACAGTTGCTCCTGCTTATCTGTCTGAATAAAACTAATTTTGTTTATTATTTTGTCGTCCGACTCAGTTTGTTTGGTACCTGAAGGTGATTATTGCAGAAGAACCAGATGGGCAATGCAGACTCAAAGGAAGGTAAGGGTCTCGTGGCAGACCATAGAAACATAGAAGCTGATGGCAGATAAGGACCACAAGGCCCATCCAGTCTACCCATTTATTTTTCTACCTTATAAATGTGCCATCGGTCTTGGCTCTGTCAATGGCCTATCTATTCATACTCATCTGTATTGCTCCCTTATGCCTATCCTATGCCTGTCTGAAGCCCTGCACTGTATTCATATCCACCACTTCCTGAGGTAGGCCGTTCCATGCATCCACCACCCTTTCTGTGAAAAAGAACTTCCTCACATTACCCCTTAATTGGCCTCCCTCTAATCTCATGCTGTGTCCTCTTGTCCTGCTATTTTTCTTATATTGAAACATGTTAGACTCTTTCATCTTGTTAATGCCTTTAAGGTGTTTGAATGTTTTGATCATATCACCTCGCTCCCTTCTTTTCTCTAGGGTATACACATTGAGCTCTGTTAATCTGTCCTCATATGTTTTCTGATGCAGTCCCTGCACCATTTTGGTTGCCCTTCTCTGGACTGCCTCAATTTGGTTAATTTCTGTGTGAAGGTGTGGCCTCCAGTACTGCATGCAGTACTCCAGATGGGGCCTAACCAGTGTCTTGTAAACAGGGATTATTACGTCCCTCTTCTGTCTTGTGATACCCTACTAATACACCTAACATCCCCCTAGCCTTACCTACTGTTTTAGTGGTCTTCTTGGATGATTCCAGGTCATCGGTGATGATGGCCTCAAGTCTCTTTCTTCCCTTGTGACTGCCAGCAACTCCCCTCCCAGCCTACAGGTGGCTTCTGGGTTTCTCTTTCCTATGTGCATGATCTTGCACTTCTTTGCATTAAACCTCAGTTGCCACTCTTCTGACCATTTTGCTAATTTATCCAGATCTCTTCTCATTCTGCCCACCCCATCCGGATAATCTACTCTGTTGCAGATCTCGGTGTCATCTGCAAACAGACAAACCTACCCTTCAGTTCATCTGCAATGTCACTGATGAAGATATTGAAGAGGACTGGCCCCAGGACTGATCCTGAGGTACTCCACTTATGACTTGCATCTGTTCTGACTGTATGCCATTTACCACTACTCTTTGTTTTCTGCCTGTCAACTAGTTTGCCACCCAGTTGATCAACTTCTGACCCACCCCGAGCCTACCCAGCTTATTAATCAATCTTCTATGTGGAACAGTATCGAAAGCTTTGCTGAAGTCAAGGTAGGCAACATTAACTGCTCCCCCTTGGTCCACCATTCTGGTTACCCAGTCAAAGAAATCTATGAGATTAGTTTGACAGGACCTTCCTTTTGTAAACCCATGCTGTCTTGGATCCTGTGCTCCTATGGATTCCAGGTGTTGCACTATCCTTTCCTTAAGGAGTACCTCCATAATCTTACCCACTAGTGGGGTAAGACTGACTGGTCTGTAGTTCCCTGCCTCCTCCTTGCTACCACTCTTGTGAAGCGGGATCACATGAGCCCTTCTCCAGTCTCCTGGGACCTTGCCTGTGCTCAGAGACTCACTAAACAGTTCTGATAATGGCTCTGCTAGTTCCACTCTTAGCTCCTTTAGCACCCTGGGATGTATGCCATCAGGTCCCATTGCCTTGTCCACCCTGAGCTTATCGAGCTCTTGTAGGACCCTTTCTTTTGTGAAGGGACTAGTGCTCACCTCCCTCCCCACTGTGCCCATGGTGCTGAGCTGTGGGCCCTGCCCTACCTTCTGTTCAGTAAATACTGAGCAGAAGTATCTATTTAGGATCTCCTTTGATCTTAGCAATACCCCCTCTGGACTTTCTCCTTTCACTAATGTATCTATAGAAAGTCTTGTCCCCTTCTTTTACTGTTTGTGGTAGTGTTTCCTCAGTTTTGGGCCTTTGCCTGCCTTACTGCCTTCCCTGCTTCTCTTAGGGAAGTTTGGTATGCCTCCCTATCTTCATCCGGCAGTGTTCTCTTATATTTCCTGAAGGCCAGCCTTTTGGCTCTGACCTTTTCTGCTACTGTTTTTGAGAACCAAAGTGGTTTCCTTCTTCTTTTGCACTTGCTTTTCTCTCTAACACAATGGGATGTTGCTTCAAGTATTGCATCCATAATGCTTGCCCACTTTGCCTGTACTCCCTCACCTGTATTTCTTTTTGCCAGGGCTAGCTTAACTCTGTTGGCCATCTTATCAAAATCAGCTCCTCTGAAGTCCCATATTTTTGCCTTGGAATGGGATGATTTAGTTGTAGTGGCCAAATTGAACCATACCATGTGATGGTCACTGGCCCCAGCTGACCTTCTACCTGGAGTTCTGTGATCCTTTCCCGTTAGTCAGTACTAGATCTAGAAAAGCCCTGTCTCTGTGGGTTGTTGTACCAGTTGTTTGGGCCCTTCTCCTGCAGTGAATCCACCATGTGTCTAGTTCTGGCAGATGTTCCTGCTGGTATTGACCAATCTGTGTCTGGCATGTTGAAGTCTCCCATTATCAGAATCCCCTTTAGCTGTTATATTTTGTATATCTTCTAACAGTAATGTGTCTATGTCCTCTCCCCAGTCTGGGGCCTGTAGACAACCCCAGTTCTTATGGCTGTCCCATTTCCTGTTTCCAGGATAACCCACAGTTCTTCTGGCTCCTTATGTGACCAGCACCAAAGCATACACACATATAAATTCACTTAGTGAATATTACCACATCTCTAAGAATACATAAACTACTAAATGCCTTTACAAATTTGCAATATTGTACATTTCCAAAAGGTGGACATTTAAAAAAGAATGACTTTCAGAAATTGTCGCAGAATGCACAATAGAGAGCTGTGAGAATCACATAGATACAATATATTCTACGTTTATTAAATTACAAAAATATTCTTCTTCAGACATGGGGCAACAGAAGTCTGAGGTCCATGTAGTTGTCCCCCACTACTCAGTGGAAGTTACATCAATTGTCCCCCTGGATAAAAGCATCCAACCCTTGTTTGAATGTTGTCAGGTTTGATGTATTTACCAAATGCCCAAGGAGCTGATTCCATATGGCTATTGGTATAAATGCCTTTTTCTTAAGTTTTTTTTTGAAAATGAGTCCATAAGTTGACACTTACGGCCTCTGAGATCATATTTGATGTCCTTGTATATCAGAACCAGATCTAAACTTAGAACTGGGTCCTCTAAAAGTGAATAGGAGTAACATATCTCCCCTTGATCTCCTTAGGCCTTGGTCCCAAAGTCCCAATTGTCTTAAGCAATTTTCATATTGTAAGTCCTTACAGCCAGGGAGAAGTTTAGTGAACCTCCTCTGTACTTTTTCAATCACATCCATATACTTTTTGAGATATGGACGCCATGCTTGGGAACAGTAGTCCATGTGTGGCCTTATAAAGAACCTATAGAGGGGTAATAATACTGAGCTTGATCTAGAAAGACCTTCATATGCAGCTTAAAAGATGGCCTGATTTAGATACTACTTGTTTACAATGTGCTCTGGGCTTGAGGTCATTGCTTATAATGACACCCATATCTTTCTCAGAGGTCACAGACCTAATTGTGTTCCTGTTTACTTGATATAATTGTCTACTATTATTTCTTCCAAAGTGTATGATGACACATTTGACAGTGTTTAGCTTCATTTTGTTTGTGCTTACCCATCTTTCTATATTTTCTAGATCCCTAAGTATCTCAATCCTTTGTTCTTCATTGGCTACTATTCCCCCCAGCTTGGTGTTGTCTGCAAACTTTACCAGTTTGTTATTACTTGTAATGTTAAGATCACTTATGAATATATTAAACAATAGTGGTCACAGAACAGAGCCCTGTGGCACCCCACTAGTCACAGCACCCCCTCTGGGAAACTACCCCATTAATTCTTACAGCCTGCTTCCTATTCACTAACCAGCTCTGGATCCATCTAAGCAAATATTTACTCCCAAGTCAAGTAGTTTTCTTACCAAGATGTTATGAGGGATGGCATCAAATGCTTTCCTGAAATCCAGGAACAGCACATCTACCCCCATGCCCTGGTCTATACTGAGGCTTACAAACTCATAAAAGCTGGTCAGATTAGTGCTACAAGACCTGTTATTGGAAAAGCCACATTGTGATCTGTCGGATAAATCTCAACTCCATAAGCCATTGATCAATTCATCCCTAATTGTGCTTTCAATTGTCTTACCCACTATGGATGTTAGGCTAATGAGCCTATAGTTGTCAGGATTATCCTTATTCCTTCTTATGGATTGGTATTACTAGGGCTTGTGACAATCAGCAGGTACACAGGCATTTAACAGAGATGTTTTTCCAATATCTGCTGTTCAGGGCACAAGTACTGAAGCCAGTCCTTTCAAATGTTTGGAGTGAAGGCCATCGGTCAAGCTAATTTATCTACATTGAAGCCCTATAATTTATTGAGAACCTTATCAGTTGTAATTAACTCACTGAAGGTGGCACTGAAGGTCAGGGACCCAGGGAGCTTTTCAAGTTGTTCAAGGATTATATACATAACAAAAGTTGTTAAATTATGTGGCTATCCTAAAGTGAATTATATGTGATGTGATGCTATCAATTACAAGGGGACCAACTGATCTATTGTTCTCTTTCTTTCATTGATATAGGAATAAAACACCTTGTGATTATACTTGGTGTTGGCCAACCTGAACTCTGTCATTGCTCTTGACTCCTTATGCATACTTAAGTTGTTTTAGCAACATTTTGCAATTTCCATTGTTAGTGGAGCAGAACTCCTTTTTGCTATATGTAGTCCTTTTCTTAGCAATAAGCCTTCTTATCCTATTATTGAACCACAGGGGTTTCTTCCCCCTACTGTTATAAACCTGATATGAAGGGAAGTATATAGCCTCTAATGATGAAACTATGCTGATCATTTTTCCCCAGGCCTCATCTGCATTCAAATGATCAACTATTGATTACCAGTCCAATTCCTGTACTTTTTCCCCTCATCGCTTGGAAATTGGCTTTGGCATAATGTTTGCATATTGCGTTCCCTTTGGTGATACATTTTGATCTATTAATTTAAAAACTGGCAACATTGTTATCACCGTTACTTAGTGGAGGGACAGTCTCAACATTTGTTATAGCATGATTGACATTAGTCAATAGCACATCTAGTACATTCCCTCCCCAAGTTGGTACGGTTATGAGCTGTTGAAAATCAAAAGCTGTTGCATCATTAAGACTTCACATTCCAGTGAACCCCTGGTCTCATCACTACTCCAGTCTATCTGGGGGAGATTTAGATCACCCATAACTAGCACATCGTTGTCACTGGTTATCTCTTCAATATGGACCATAAGTCTTATAGTATCTTGTGCTGGGCAGTCTGGAGGCCTATAAAACACAGCTGTCGTGAGGTTGCTTTCATTAAGTCCAGTTATATCCACCAAATGCACTTCTGTGACTTCTCATAATTCAGGGGATGTGTTACCAGTTACACACTCAATGCTATCTTTAACATAGATTGCTATTCCCCCTCCTGTATGCCCCTCTCTGTCCTTATTGAATAACTGGTATCCAGGTAAGGCTTTTTCCAATCACAGTCCTGATTCCACCATGTCTCTGTGACACCTATGATGTCCATATTCATTTTGGTAATGAGACAGTGGAGTTCCGCTAATTCCCTGGATTAGGCTTCTTGCATTGAGATACAGAGCTCTAACAGGTCTCTTAGGCATATTTCTGGTGCCTGTGGAATTTTATTACTAATTGGGCTGTCATTGTGAACTTTCACCCCAGCCTAACTAGTTTAAATATTTTATAATTTCATTTTTATGTTTGATGCACGCATGTGCAAGAAACATAGTGCCATCATCCGAGTTTTTGTAGGTGTGGCACCCTGTCTTCCAATTCAGTCAGTGTGTTTGCAGGTGTGGCCACAGTTCACCAATGAATGCTGCAGCTGTCTATGACAGCAGTTGAAAATGCAGTGCCTTACAGTTGAAAGGGAGAGCTCTGCTTCAGTGAGCAGTGATAAGATAGTGCTGATTAGCATATTGCGTGCTAATGCGCTCCACCCCCCACACACACACACTGTATGGCTGACGGGGGTTCCCAATCTCCCATCAGCTGTGCCGAGCTCCCCCCCACAGAGTTCCAGGTGCCACGCTGGGAGCCCAGTGTGGAAATGGTCTGTAAGGCCGATGGGGGTGCTCAATCCATGTTGGCTCCACTGTTCTCCCCCAACAGACTACCGGGTGCCACGCTGGGAGCCCACCCAAGCGTGGCAACAGTCTGTATGACCGATGGAGGTGCCCAATCCCCCATTGGCTCCACTGCCCCTCCAAACAGCCTTCCAGCTGCCATGCTGGGAGCCCACACCAGCGTGGCACAAGTCCCGCGTCGTCTATGAAAAAAATAACCTGCAAGAAAAAACGTTCCCTCGCTGACTGTCCTGACCCCCTGCCCCCACCTGCACCCACCCTCTGTGCACCCTGCCTCCCCACACCCCCACCTCACCCCATACTTACCTCCGGAGTCCGGCGCGATGATCTTCTGTGAACCGGGAACACATCTGCACACTTCAAAGCTGACCGCGAAATGAGGAAATGCCGGTAAGCTGTATAATGGAAAAACAGGGTTTTTCCAACTTTGATGCATATCTCAGACATTTTGGGGAATTTTTTTAGCAAATTTTCAACATGTGGTTTTTGGGACCCCACCTCATGAATTCTGGCACTGTCATTTTGTTAATTGGCCCCAAAAGGTGATCTCACGGTCGCTACATGGAACCACCTTTCAGGACTGATTTATGAAACAACAGTGTCACAGTTCATGAGGTAGGTCCCCAAAAACCCTATGTTGAAAATTTGGTGAAAAAATTCCTCGAAATGACTGTTTTACAAGCATACGTTGCGCTGTTCCTATGCACGCTCATAAGTTCACGAATTTTCAATATTTTCACTCCAGTTTTCAACATTGCCATTATACCACACCTCCTTAAGAGCAATATAGCTGTCATTTTTCACATCTTGCCCAAAATGTGTTTCCGTGCATGTAGCTCACAATGGCGCAGTCAGTGTGCGAAATCAATGTTCGGGACAGATTAAGAAAATCACAGTGACAATGTTCATGAGCAGAGGTGTTAAAATGGCTATGTTAAAATTTGGTGAAAAAGTCCATAAAATGACTGTGTTCTGACGACCATTGCTTGTTTTCATGCACTCGTAAGTTCATGCATTTTTATTTTCAGTCCAGATTTTCCCACTGGCATTTTTCCACACTTTCTTATGAACAATACGGCTGTCATTTTCACACCATGGCCAAAATGTGTTTTTGCACTTCCAGCGCAGAAATGCGTGGTCGCTGTGGGAAATCATTGTTTGGGACAGATTAAGAAAATCACAGTGACACTGTTCATGAGTGGAGGTTCCAAAATGCCTGTGTTGACAATCTGCTGTAAAAAATCCCCAGACTAATTGCATTATGGGTGTGATTTGTGCAGTTTCTACGCACGCTCTTGACTTCACCAGTTTTTTTTTTATATTTTCACTGCAGATTTTCAACATTGCCATTTTTTGCACCTCCCCATGAACAGTGCAGCTGTCATTTTTCACATCCTGTTCGAAATGTGTTTTTGCACCTATGGCACCAAATAGCGTAGTCACTGTGCAAAATCAGCTTTCAGCTAATGAACTCATATTGCCACTGTTCATAAGGTGGGGGTCACAAAAAACCCATGTTGAAAATTTGGAGTGAAAATGCCAACGAATGCCTGAGGTGTTAGGGTTTCCAACCATAACACTCTACCCTGTAGAGATTGACAGGCATCAGGGGTGTTACTTGGGATTCTCGCCTGTAATGCAGATACCATTCCACACCTGCAGCCAGTGAGAGGCATCAAGGTGTGCCTTGGACTCTTTGGCCCCAAAGTTCACCCCATTCTCCTATACAGCACCCATCTCATCATATTTCCTGATGGAATGGGGTGAGCATAAGGGCCAAAGACCCCAAGGCACACCGTAACACTTGTCAGTGTCTGCAGGGTAGGGTGTGGTGAAATGGTGTGGCCGTTATGCCTGATGACCCAAAGGCACACCCCAATGCCTGTAAGTCTCTGCAGGGTGGTGGTGGGGTTGGCTTCAGTTCAATACTTCACTGCCATTTCTATTATGCAGCTCTCTAACTCCTACACTACCAATGCCAATGCCAGCAAGCAAACATTCGGCATTGACAAATGCTTGTTTATTTGTAAGCTCAATAGCTTACTCCCCCTAAAACTTAGATGCAGGCCATACTTACAGTACAGCTCTGGCTTGTTTATAAAATGGTCCCAGTGTTTGATAAAATTAAACTTTTTCTCACTACTCTATCTCCTTAACCAGTGATTAGCTTGTGAGATCCTTCTTCGTTTGTAAAGGAATGGCCTGGGGACTGGTAGGATTTACAAGAATACAATCTCATACCTCTTACTTATTAACTTATCTGCTAACTTGATGACATCATGTTCAAACTCCGCTGCATTTTCTTCCACAAATCATTAGTGCCTACATGAATCACTGTTAATAGCAAACACATTTTGTTAGTTTTATAGTGGTAAAGAATGTACTGGTCAGAATCCTGAAGTAGGTACACCTGCCTTGGTCTAGTTTAAGACTTTTGTGTGCTGGAAGCCAGATTTTCTCCTAGTTTACTGCACTTCGCTTCTTTAGTCTGAATTGTTATTTCCCCATTTTATTGTTGGAGGTCATATCAATATTGTGTGCATATCATTAGTTAGTCTTATCAGCACAGCATGTCTATAAATGTTGCGACAGATCTTTACAATATTAATTAGATTCATGAGCACAGCATGTCTATAAATGCTGTGACAGACAGATTTTACATTGTAACTTTAAATATGTAGTATGAGCATATTAGTATATGCACAGAACTTATTAAAAGCATAATTAGTAAGCCTTAGAGGTTTAAATACAGCACACATTATTAGCACATCTTACTTTGCATCACCAAAGGGGTTAATACACTGTTAGAAATTAAAGAAAAACAGTTTTAATTACAAGACCTTGAAAAGGCTCTGGTGAAAAGATTGTTATGAGAACTCAGTTGTATGTTTATATCATGTTGACTCTATCATAGAGTTTAGCTGACCAAGCTATTGTGTTTGGACAGAATGGAGGTGCCATGGCTTTCTGGGAATAGATTTTTCAATACCAGGATGAGATGGTACCACGTAGACTAGTATGAGGTCATTTTGACCCAAGTAAAAACATATACCTTATTTGTAAAATACATGAAGTAAATGAAACTTATGGAGCAGCCTAATGGCTAAATTTTATATAGGAGGCTAACTTTTATCAATTGTTGGTCGCGCAGTTGATGCAAGCAATGGCATCTCGACCTTTCCTCTGCGTTGATCCTGTTGAAGTGTGTATAAACTATGTATCCCTATCAACAGTTAGTTAAAGGTAAAGGGATATTTTATCATGCAAATTAAAAATTTCTTTTGCATTCTGTGCTCTGATGGTTTACTAATGTGATGGTTCAGGGAACTGAACATGTCACATTAGATATCTGTGTTTTTGTATTCTGACCCTGTATAAGAAAATTGGATTTTGTTATATTGTATACTCTTGCAAGAATATTAGAGCTGATTCTACAATCACACCTATGCATGTTGCAAGTTGTGACATCAGAGGGAGCAGTTGTACCAGAGACCCTGCACCTGATTATCTACTGGGCAGGGTCCCTTGACTTGCACCAACCAGAATGGTACGCCTAAACGGAGGGCAAACCTGAACATGTTGCCCAAACCAGTGACAGAGCACAGAAGAAGGTGCAAGTGCCCCAGCCCCATTCAACAGCAGTAAGCAAATTAACACCCCTGCAGGTTACGCCCCTCCATCCCACTCGCCAGCATTAATGAATGGAATGCCCCACCGCCTACGGTTCCTCCCCATCCCACTCGCCAGCATTAATGAATGGAATTGCCCCACCGCTACACGGTTCCTCCTCATCCGCCCCCAGCATTAATGAATGGAATGCCCCACCGCCACGGTTCCTCCCCATCCCACTCGCCAGCATTAATGAATGGAATTGCCCCACCTGCCACGGTTCCTCCCCATCCCGCCCCCAGCATTAATGAATGGAAATGCCCACCGCTCTGGTTCCTTCCCATCCCACTCCCCAGCATTAATGAATGGAAATGCCCCCAGCGCTCTGGTTCCTCCCCATCCCGCTCCCCAGCATTAATGAATGGAAATGCCCCACCGCGCTACGGTTCCTCCCCATCCCACTCCCCAGCATTAATGAATGGAAATGTCCCACAGCGCTACGGTTCCTCCCCATCCCACTCGCCAGCATTAATGAATGGAAATGCCCCACCGCGCTACGGTTCCTCCCCATCCCGCTCCCCAGTTTTAAGCGATGTACATGGCCCACAGGGCTATTGGCACAACTCCATCCCAAATCCATATCCCAGTCCCCACATCCCACCGGAGTAGCATGGTGGTTCTATAAATAAATAAATAAATTAACATATCCCATAGTCCCTGTGAGCCCTGGTAGTCTAGTGGCTCCCAAACCGGCAGTGTCAGACTACCCCATTACCCCAACCCATACCCAGCCAGTGACTGGCACAGCCCACCTTTCACCACCGCTGCTAGCCGCCGACTGAGTTCTGTATGAGTACGCACCTCTGTACATAGTACACTATCAGTGAATGGCAGCTGCTGTCATTCACTGAACATGTACTATTTACAATAGTATGCACTCAAGCAGAGCTCAGTCATCAGTTGGCTGCAATGGTGAGAGGTGGGCTGTGCCAGTCACCGGCTTGGTATGGGTTGGGGATGGATGGTCTGGCACCACTGGATGGGGTGGGTGAGGGCCACTAGACTACCAGGGCTCACAGGGACAATGGGATTTTATTTAATTTATTTATAGAACCACCATAGTACTCCTGTGGGGTGCAGGATGCAAGGATCAGGATGTGGATCGGGATGGGGTGCTGATAGACCTGCATGGTAGGTACATCACTTAAAACTGGGGAGCAGGATGGGGGGCCATAGCCCTATGGGTCATTTCATTTCATTAATGCCAGGAAGTGTGATGGGGGTACCATAGCCATGTGGGGCATTTCATTTCATTAATGCCGGGGAGCAGGAGGGGGAAACATAGCCCTGCAGAACATGTTGTGGCTAACATTGGGGATCAGGGAATGACGGGCTACATGTACTGAGGGATGGGCTGGCAGCACACTGGCGCAACCCCAGGTGGACGTAAAGTATACTTACACTAGCTAGTAGCTGGTGTAAATGTACTTTGATGAATGTCCTCTGGGAGTTATTGTAGAATCCCAGATTAGGGGATCTGGTAGGCGTCTTTACAGAATATGGTGCAACTGTTGCCGTAAACCCCCTTGCACCTTGTCACAGGTTGTTTTTTTGGTGCAAATAGTGGTGTAAGTCCACTTTGGTGCAAGCAGCCTGCGACATGTCACAGGCCGCTTTACAGAATCAGGCTTATCACAACTCATGGTGCAAAGTGCTACTTGCACCATTCTCGTTGGCACAAGTCACTTTGTGACGTGTAACGTTTTGTGAATCGGCCCGATTACTGGTAACTATATCGATATTTCTAATATAATAATCACAAATCCAACATTTATGTCTTAAAAGAGGAGCTTTTATCAATTTTTCAAATGTAATTATATTTTATGGACAAAATGGCCCCCATATTTAGAGTCAACCATGCACACTGCACAGACAGTGGCACTGTATGGCGAGTAGCATACAGCAGGCCCTGTGCAATATTCAGACAGGTAGCGTTCTCTGACTGAAGCATGCTGTCTGAGTATGGGGCTAGTGGGTGCAGTGCATAGTGACTATACACTACACCGACACAGCCCACAGCTGAATGTGGCCCACAGGGGAGTCCACTGGAGATAGCGCTGCCCAAATGTAATAGCTTCAGTGTTCCTGTGTGCCATATTCAGCACTATCATGTTGATGTGCCCATTGGTCATGCGCAGCACCAAGGGACCATTAACATGCCCTTTATGTGCCCAATAGCATGCCGAGGAGCAGCCATCCTGTGTTGGTCCAGCATGGCTCCATGTTGCCTAGTACTCCCACACACCCTACTTGCCCATGCCATTAAATTACCACATATTCACTGGTGTCTAATAGTCCCCCCACCCCCAATCACCAATGACATTAGAGTACCACATATTCCCTAGTGGCTAGAGGCCCCCAGTCCTGAACAGTTGTCTATTCAACTCCAATGTTGCCTGGTCTGGGTCCACAACCCTACACTGTCCTCATCCTCAGCACCACTCTGTACCAGCAAAACCCTCCACTCACCTCCTTGAATGGACACCATCTGACTGTCAGTGAGTAAACACAAGTATACTGTTGTGACTGCTCACTGACAATCACATGACAGCCAGCAGAGTAGGCGAGCAGAGGGCTTTGACAATCACTATCACTAGTACAGACCAGTGTCCAGGGTGAGGGATGCGTGTGGAGTGTCTGGTCCAAAGTGGGAGCATCAGGAGGGGTGATGGACAACTGCTTTAATTGGAGAACCACTTGTCACCAGGGAATGTGTGGAACTGTAATGGAAGGATGATCAGGAGGTGCAAGACCCTTAGACACCACGGAATATGTGGTATTTTCATGGCATAGGTGATCAGGGAGGTGGTGCAACCAGTGCACCACAACAGGAACAGGGTTTGGCAGTGTTAATTTCAAAAAGCTGAGCTGACAAAGTATTTATTTTGATTTGTATTTTTATTGTTGTACAGTAAGCAAATTAGAGCAAAGTGCTATACATAAGGTGGATAAAGTCCTAAACTTATTTTCTTCTGTACAATAGCATATCCCAAGGACACCTACAAATACAACATACGAACATACAAAATGCCAGCAGAAACAGGCCTCACAGTCTATCGAGTCTGTTCGATTGTGCAGCTAGCCCTCAACTTGAAGCTGCCCATCCTCCCTTCCCTCTTCAACCCTCCCCCACACTCTGTCCCACCCTCTCTTAAATCCTCCTACCGTTCTACACGATACCACCTCTTCGGGAAGAGTGTTTCAGTTATCTACCACCCTTTCCATGAGAAAGCTTCTCCTGATTTCTCTCCTGAATATGCCCCCCTCCAGTCTCAGCTGATACCCTCTCGTGTTCCTCCCCCTTCTGATCTGAAGAATCCCTTCTGTATTAATCCTGTTAATACCCTTTAGGTACTTAAAGGTTTCGATCATATCCCCCATCCCTCCTCTCTTCCAGGGAATACATTTTCTGCTCTCCCAGCCTCTCCTTGTAGGATTTTCCCTCAAGTTCTTGTATCATCTTCATTGCCCTATGCTGCACTCCCTCCAGAAATCTGATGTTCTTCTTCTGGAATGAACAACAGTACTGCACGCAATAATCCAGATGCAGCCTGACCAGTGATCTGTACAAGGGTAGGATCACTTCTCTGTGCTTTGAGGAGAGTCCTCTCGCTATGCACCCCAGCATCTTGTTTGCCTTTGCAGCCGCCTTCCTGCACTGAGCTGAGTGGTTCATACTCCCCATTACTAGTACCCCAGACCCTTTTCCTCCACTGTGCTTACCAACTGTACCCCTCCCAACTGATATTTCCTCCCCTGGTTCCTTGTTCCGAAGTGCAGTACCTTGCACTTCTTGGCATTGAACCCTAACTGCCATGTCTCTGACCATTCCTGTAGTTTTGTCAGGTCTTTCTGCAGCCCCCTCCACCCCTTCATGTCATCTACCACTGCACTGATCTTAGTATCATCTGTGAACATACTGAGCCTACTCTGGATCCCATTTGAGATGTTGGCTATGAATATCCTGAGCAGCACCAGTCCCAGTACTGAATCCTGGGGTACCCCATTCATAACATTCCTTGGGGATGAGAGTTTCCCCACCACCATCACCCTTTGCTGCCTTCCCCACATGCAGTTGATGATCCAGTTGACCATTTTTGTCCCTGCTCCAATGTATTCCAGTTTTTCCCCATATGGCACCGAGTCAAAGGCCTTGCTGAAGTCTAAATATGGGACATTCACTGCATGGCCCTTGTCCAGTTTCCTGGTAACCCAGTCGTAGCACTCAACTATGTTTGTCTGGCAGGATCTTCCTGATACAAAACCGTGCTGATGGCCATCTTGGAGCCCATTGTCTTCTAGAAAGGTCACGGTCTCTCTTTTAGGACTGACTCCATGAGTTTTCCCATGACTGAAGTGGATTGAAGTGAGACTCACTGGTCTGTAGTTGCCTAGATCATCCTTCAGGCCACTTTTATGAATGTGCTCACATGGGCCATCTTCCAGTCCTGTGGCATGCATCTTATATCCAGTGATGTACTGAACAGGTCTGCCAGTTGTCCAGCCAGGATCTCCGCTACCTCACTAAGTACCCGGGTAATGTCATCCAGCCCCAGCACCTTGTCCACCCTCAGTGCCCTTATTCCATCCAGCACCCTGTCCTCCAGAATTCTGATATCAGTCGCCCCCACCACCCCTCTGCCCACTCCACTCTTCCCATGGAGTATCTGCCCTCCTCTTTCCTTCATGAACACAGAGCAGAAGTACTCATTCAGTGCCTCTGCCTGGTCCTCGCCCTTCTCCACCCAACCCCCATCTTTCTTAATCCTCACAATCTGGTCTTTGTTTCTTCTTCTCTCACCAATGTATCCGAAGAAGTCCTTTTCCCCATCCTTGATTCCCTGTGCCAGTCTCAGCTGTCTGGAAGCCTTGGCTGCTCTGACTAGCCTGGTAACCTCCCTGGACTTCGTGTACTTGTCCTTGTCCCCTTGCCCTCCTGATTTCCTAAGTCTCCAGAATGCTTTTCTCTTGGCCTTCACCCCTTCCATTACCTCCTGAGTCAGCCAGCTCAGCTTCTTTGCTCTCCCCTTCTTGCTCCATCTCCTGGTGCAGGTCTCAGTAGCCTCTGCCAGCCCTTTCTTAATGATATTCCAATTTTGGCTGGCACTCATGCATGTCTGAATTCCCACCAGATGCTCAACCAAAATTTCCCCCATCTTTTTAAAGTCCGTGCCCTTAAGATCGAAGGGTGCTTGTAATTTCATATTTGTGAACAGCAAAAAAAAATTCCACACAGGCAAATGTGATGCAGCAACCTGTCCCAAAGTACCCCAGCACTTTGAAGGAGAACTCTCTTCTTCAGGGTGTGTGGCTTAAAGTGTGGATCTAATGGTGTCTATATTTACCATCCCTATGACATCACAAGGTGGGGACCTAACTGTAATACATCACTGGAATCCTATTCTAAATAAAAGTATAAATAATAGCAGTAATGTTATAGTTAATTGATCCATATAATGCCTCCTTGCAACATGCCGCAATGTATTGGCATTAAATATTGCTGTGATAGTGGCTGTTCAGTGCTGCTGAAACTGTTGAATA
The DNA here is from genome assembly GCA_016271365.2 of Neoceratodus forsteri. NCBI lineage: Eukaryota > Metazoa > Chordata > Ceratodontiformes > Ceratodontidae > Neoceratodus > Neoceratodus forsteri. Next base: position 153,914,127 of record CM057449.1, on the reverse strand, counting down.
TATTGCTGTGCCCTTTATGCATGAGGTATCTACCATTTGCATTGATGCAGTGGTATATTCTGTACAGTCATGCTGTTGGGTTTGTGTGGTGCACTGTGGGTGTCTGAATATGACCCCACCTCAACTGCAGAGGTTATTCACGATTAACACTGCACTAACTCATTTAGTGCCACACTAACTGTTTGAAAGTTTCAACAATTCTTTGATATGAAGTTGGTAGTCATCTTAATCCTGTACTTTACTAAAGAACAAAATTATCACATTAAGGTACTGCAGTACAGCATTTCCCTCTTATGACAATACTATTCAAAGCACTACATTTACTGAAGTGCTGCCTTATTGTGCTGACTAAGCACAGTAAGGTGACCCTTCAGCAAATACGGCACCTTGAATGATACTGCCATAAGGGAGCAGTGATTTTATTAAAGCCCATGGCAGACGGCCTGGTACATTTGAAACAATGACTGACAGAAGCAATTATGTAGCTGCTTTCCCTCACCCAGATTAAACAAAATTTTCAATTGTTTAATAATGTAAAAGGTTTTGTGCCAGTCAGTTCAGCAATCTATCCTAAATTTTTCATTCCCTTTTCAAGCCATGATTCAGTGTGTAGTATTGACAAATCTATTTCATAATAAAGACTTCATTAGACTAGTCTGTGATCATAATTATTGGGGTTAATATATATAATTTTTGCATTATTTTTATTTCATTTTATTTTATTAAAAAATGGCAACTGGCTAAGCTCCCAGGGCATCAAACTTCCATTTTTAAGGAGAAACTGGGACAGAAAACAAAATACTAAACAAAACAGAATTTACAATAAGTACATAACAAACAGTAAAAGCTCAGCAAAACATTTACATTGTGAATTTTCTGTACAGTATTTTTTCAATCTCATGTTTTACACTGGCTATGATCTTGATAAATGAAGGGAGGCAGGCAAAGAATACTAATCTTTCACAGCTGATATAAGTAGGAACATTGTCCCTGATATGCAAAAGGTTAGTATGCCGTTATGCCGTTAGTGTAACGCTAACTTGGATTAGCACTAAAGTCGGGTAGGCCATATTCAAAGACCCTCAGATCGCCACCCAACAGAGACGCACAATCACTGAAAAGATAACCCCTGCTAGATGCAAATGAGGGCTCCCTCATGCATAACAGTGCAGCTGTATATTCAGAGGTTTTAGAGGGCACTAAGCAGCAACCAGGGTAGTGCTGTTTGCCACAACAGAGAACCTGGCCTTAACTGTGTCCTAAACTGCCTCCCCTGAATGACCAGCCCAAGTATTGCAGGCTGCATTCCTTAGTGGCTAGAAGTGCCCCCCACCCCTGAAGACCCATATAGTCAAACACAATCCCTGTACATTATCTCTGCCTGGCACCTAGTGGACCATCTCCCCTGAATCACCTGTGAAATCCATTACAACCCCTGTGCATATTCCTTCCTGGTCCCTAGTGGACCCCAACTCTGATCACCCACATAGTCCAGTTATTCCCCCTGCCCTGATTTTCCCATTGTAGACATACCTGAAATCCCTGGTGATCTACTGGCCCCCATCGATTTGTCAACATCTCACCCAGCCCACCCGTTGAGGAGCCATTGCCCCGCACCCCCTCACCCTCATCACCAGTCTTACCGCCAACAACGGAGACTGTCACAGCCTCACCTCCCCTAGACTGGCTGTTTTCATTTTTAAACTGAAAGTGATTGTTCAGAAAGTGACCATAATGATTAACAATAGGACATGACAGTGCACTATTGATTACAAAGAAGGTAATTTACCTAAAAAATACAAACAACAGAGAAACTCAAATCTGATTTACCTGTCCTGACCTGTAGAGAGGGCCAGTGTACTGCATAATTTTATAAAGTCTGCAATGATGTGCAAAATAACCTCGGGCACTACTACCTAATAGTCTATTTGCACTATAGCATCAAAGGTATCAATGTGACACTGCTGATAGAATTTTCTATTAACAAGCATGATTTTATTTATTTATTTATTTGTTCATTTGGAATTACAATCCTTGAGTCAAAGACTCCTTTACAAAAGCTCCACGTCAATTACAGAGACAATATATATAACAGACAATCAAATACAAATGGGTGAGACAGGTACAGTTCATATACATAGCGAGCATACTGTATTACATTATATACAACATAAAGATCAATGGATCATAGCATTAGAGGCATTGCTAGGTACAGAATTCGGTGCAGATAGAAATTTGGGGAGGATGTCAGGACATTGGGCCAGGCCACGGTGAGAGCCAAGATCAGGGATTGTAAGGTGGCTCAGGGGGACTAGGGAATGGGGTAGTGGGGATAGTAGATAAAGAGAAACAGGAGGTCAGAGGGTCTGAGGCAGGACATAGTCCATTGTCAAAAAGGCTGGTGAGAGAGACAGGAGGAGGGAAGGAGGAGAGGGCTAGACGTGTCCAGATTTCAGCCAGAGGGAATAAGGCTGGAGGGTCATGGGTAGAGGAGTTAGGGACAGTTACAGAAGCATAAGGATTGAAGGTGGGAGTGGAGAAGGAATTTAAAGTGGCCAAGCTTAGGTTCCTCTGCAATATGTGGGGAGAGAGAGTTAAGCCAAGCCGGGGCACGATAGAGAAAGGAGCATTGGCCCAGTAAGGTTTTGTGCCTTGGCACCTGATGAGATGATTTGAGGGAGCTCCTGGTGAGCCTTGCACGTGGGGTTGGTTGCAGGAGAGTGCAGAAGCAAGGGGCCAGCCAGTTTGTTTGTTTATAGAGGGAACAGGTGTGGGTGGCACTGGGGCAGCCCAGAGAGAGGCGGCAGGCTTTGTTGAGTAATATTTTGACCCCTTTTAGGGCAGTATTTTCCACCGCCCCATAGATAACAATACCATAGTCAATCACTGATAGTACCGAGGAGGAGATGGCAAGTTGGAGGGCTTCTTGGGGAAGGCATTGTCGATGACAGTAGAGGAGCCCTATATGGGAGTTTAGATTTGAACAGAGTTGATGTATGTGGTCATGGAAGGTAAGGGCAATGTCTAGTGTTATGTCTAGGTATTTAAACGAGTGGACCTGTTCAAGGGACAGAGCAGTGGAAGTGTTGATTTTTAGTGGGGTGTGCTTAAGTTTGTTCTGGTGGTAGGCAAAAAGCGTAGTCTTTGATTTCTTTTGGTTAAGCACAAGTTTGTGTTTGGAGAACAGGACTCTGCCTCCATAAAGGAGGTTTGGAGGGAGAGTTCAAATTGGGAGTGGTTAGGGTGAGATGCATAGAGGACAGTGTCCATCAGCATAGCAGGATCTTTCCAGTGCAGGCTTTGGGGAGAGAATTTAGGAAGAGGCTGAAAAGAAGGGGACCTAATATGGAGCCTTGTGGTACTCCAGAGTGGACAGGGAGTGGGTTAGAGGTGGTGGAGTTGATTTTTACCTTTTGGTGCCAGTTGGACAAGTAGCTAGTGAATCAACTCAGGTGGCCCTGGGCGAGGTCAAGTTGAGACAGGTTGGAGAGGAGAAGAGGGTGATTAACAGTGTCAAAGGCCTTTGACAGGTCCAGGAAGACTGCACCAGCCAGCTTGCCCTTACCAGAGCAGAGTGAATGAAACTAGTGAAATCGAAGAGGGCTGTAGTTGCACTATGCCCTTGCCTGAAACCGTGTTGTTCAGGAGTCAGGAGTTGGTATTTGGATGATTAAATAATGTGTTGCCACTGGTAAATATTTGCTCTAACACACCTGTGCTATTGACCTGTAGTAATAATAATTTATTTAAGAAGAATATTTTTGCACATGCAGAAAACCACAATGGAAATAAAGTAAAAATAGTAAGCGTTCTCTTACATTTTGCAGTATTCAGGAGCAGGCTCCGCTGTAAAGCTGATTTCAGATGCCACTGTGCTATAATGAAGTTGTGCCATTTGTCCAAGATTAATGTCTCCATCTCTGCTGAATCCTTTCCTCACCAGAGTCTGCAGTTTACAGCCTGCAAGTGTAGTTTTAGCAGTGGAAGCAGAACAGAGTAAATGAAACAAAACTCCAGCTCCAAACAACAGGATTTTTACTGCTTGATTAAATCTGCTGGTTAGTACTGTAGCTGTAGGGAAAGACAACTACTGTGAGTAAGGCTCTTATGCATTGCAGTATTGTAATATATTGGTGCCAAAATTTTCCATAGGGAATCAGTGACATCAAAAACTCATAATACACATTTTCTGATATCAGAAAGTCATGATACTTTATTCAGTTTAATTTTATTTGTTCAGCAAAATTATGTGATTATAAAGATAAAAAGTATGTTAAAAACAATGATTGGCACACCTATATCCAGAATATACACCATATTCAACAGTAAAAACATATTTATATTTTATAATTTATTGATCTTTAATAGCCAGACACTCTATCATTAAAACCTTCTGATTTTGAGCTCATGAGTCTGATTATCAGTTTTTCTAATAAATCAAAAGAAGAGGAGAAGAGGAGGGAGAAAGAAGAGGAGGGGAGGTACCTAAACCAATCAATAGAAGCACTCTGGATAGGGGGGTCAATACCAGCCTATTCACAGAAGAAAGGGTCCTGAAAGAACTCCTAAAACTGAAAGTGGACAAGGTAATAGGGCCTGGTGGGATTCACCCCGGAATTCTAAAAGAATGGAGGGGAGAACTAGAGACACCACTGACTTCCCTTTTTAACAAGCCATGGGAGGATGGTGTGGTACCTGAGGACTGGAGGAGGGTGGATGTGATTCATCTTCACAAAAGTGGGAGCAAGGCAGTGGCAGGAAACTACAGACTTCTTAGCTTGACCTCTGTGGTAGGGAAAATGATGGAATCACTTCTGAAAGAAAGAACTGTTGAGTACCTACAGGCCGGCGAAGCACAGGACCCAAGGCGACATGGATTCACAGTGTGAAGGTCATGTCAGATGATTCTCATTGATTTCTTTGACTGGGTGACCAAAAGCAGTAGACCAGGGAGGGGCTGTGGATGTGGCCTACCTAGACCTTAGCAAGGGATTTGACACAGTCCCACACAAAACATTAATAAACAAGTTAGCTAGCCTGGGAGTGGGTCCCTTGGTGATAGCCTGGGTAAAGCATTGGCTGAACAACAGGACACAGATGGTAATAGTAAACAAAGTCCACTCTGAAGAAAGAGGGTTACTAGTGGGTACGCAAAGTTCAGTACTGGGACGTCCTCTTTAATGTCTTTATAAGTGACATTGCAGAGGACTGGAAGAAAAAGTATGCCTCTTTGCAGGCGACACAAAGATCTACAACAGGGTTGATATACAAGGTGGGGTGGAAAGGATGAGAAAGAACTTGGCAAAGTTGGAGGAATGGTCAAAAGTATGGCAGTTTAGATTCAATGCAAAGAAGTGCAAAGTAATGCACCTGGGAAATAAAAATCCAGGGGAAGAGTACATAATGGGGAGCAGGTACTAACAACAACAAAAATGGAAAGGGACCTGGGGTTAGTTCTATCAGATGACCTAACGGTGGGCAAGCAATGTGAGAAGGCAGTAAGGAGGGCTGGTGGGATACTGGGATGTATAGGGAGAGGCATCACCAGTAGAAAACAGGAGGTTGTTATCCCTCTGTACAGACAGTTGGTGAGACCCCCATCTGAAGAGCTGTGTGCAGTTCTGGCAACCCCATCTCCGCAAGGACATAGACATAGAAACATTGAATTTGATGAAAGATAAGGACTGCTTGGCCCACCCAGTCAGCCCATTTCCCTACCTAATGGATAAGCTGCAGATCCTAGTTAACTAACAGCCTACTTTTTCCTACCCTACCCCCTAGAATTGCCTTATGTCTGTCCCATGCATTCTTGAATTCCCCACTGTTTTTGACTCCACAACCTCCTCAGGAAGGCATGGAATGGCAAGGTGGAGGCAGTCAGAGGAGCAACTAAAATGGTGCAGGGTCTGCACCAGATGTCATGTGAAGGCGACTAAGGGAGCTTAATATGTATACCCTCAAGGAAAGGAGGAGAGGGGCATGACGAAACTTTCAAGTATCTCAAGGGAATCAACAAAGTCCAAGAGGGTAGCATATTTCAGAAAAGAGATGTGCAAGAACAAGGGGCACAATTCAAGGATAGAGGGACAGCTCATGGGCAGATGGGAAGTCTTTTTCATGGAGAGAGTGGTGGACACATGGAATGGCCTTCCTGAGTAGGTCATGGGGTCACAAACAGTGGGAAATTCAAGAATGCATGGGACAGACATAAGGCAATTCTAGTGGGGGTAGGAGGAAGTTAACTAGGATCTAAAGAGTATGTAATAGGTAAAGAAATATTTTTTATTATTTATTTATTTATTTAGTAGTTCGGAAAGACCTTTGGGTGCAAGCTCTTTTACAAAGCTCCACATCAGAGCAGAACATTTTACAATATGGTTTTACAGTTTGAGTACTACACATTGGCATAATGATAGCCCTCAGTGGTCAGCAGACAAAGTCCACCCTACAAGCTCCCTTCTGAAGTAGGGGACAGCACCAGAACACTGCAGAAGGTAAGACATCCTCCTTCAGACAGATGTTTTGGTGGGTGTTAGCTATGTGTCAACTGCCCCATTCTCCCTCAAGACTCACCCTCCTTGTATTGTCTCCTTCCTATGACATCACTTCCTGACACTCATTTTTGTAAGTCCCCATTTTCCCATTTGCAGGATATACCTGTTGGCCACCAGAGGGCTTAGTCCTCCTGCCTACCCACAACCTCTCTCTCTGTCTCTCTGAGCCAGAGCCCTTCTTTCCAGCCCTTCCACTTCACTGCCCACTTCTAATCCCAACATAGCCACTACCCTTAGCTGTACACCCCCTTTCATAGCCCGTTTCTCCCACTTAGTTACCACCTCCACTGCCACTTCCACACTATCCCCACCTCCTCCTCCCCCCTGCTAACCACCCACTCCACTTGTGGCCACTAGGAGTCGCTATTTCACACCCTATTTCCAGCCCTGGCCCTGCCAGCCCAGTCACCGTGCATGGCTGGATCTCTACACAACCACAGCCCAAAGACACCCCTCCTCCTGGAGTCTCAAACCTGGTACCCTACATACCAAAGTCCGCAACACTACCACTACACCAAAGTGGCAGTCACCCTCACTGAAGCACTACCCTGACCCTTATTCTTCTATCATGATACAACTCTATCAGGCAATATGCTCTATCTCCCACCGCCATTGCACATTACCATTTCGGCCCTCTTGGTGCTTGCCTCCCTCCAAGTGGACCACACTGGTAGCACATCAAGGACAGCACCTGTTAACCACTGAAGCACAAACCCACCCACACCCTTGCCACAGATCCTAGGCCCCAGCACCCACCCCCATTCGCCCTCCATACCCCCACCCCCAGGCCATTCCTGGACCCACCTCCTCACCACCTTTCCAGCCCTCCACCCCTACCCATTCCCTTCACCCTAACTGCTCTGCCCCAATCACAGCACTGGGCTAGGGTCGCCAACCACTACCCCGCTAGTAAGATTTCTCACACTATTGTTATTACTCTCAGAAATGTTCATCCAAACCGGGTCCCTCCTCCTCCCTACTTTTAGGTCATCACTCACAGGACTCCGCATTGCCACCCTGAACATATGCAGCCTGCCAAAAAATCTGCAGCACTCCAATGTTGGGCCACCCTTCACCAACCAGACATCATTGCACTAGTTGAGACCTGGCTCTCAAATTCTACCCCTGACTCAGTTGTCGCTCTCCCCGGTTTCACCCTATTCCGGGAAGACCAGGTGGGAAAATGTGGAGGTGGCTGTGTGATCTACATCAGGGATAACATTATTGGCCACATGCCCCCACCCCCAGGCTCTTAAACTGTGCCCAAGCACTCACCTTAAAAATCACCCCGGACCTCAGGACCCACTATACCTCGCAGTATCCTACTGTATATTCCCCTGAGAACCAAAAACTGGCGTCACATCCCTCACCCATTATCTCTCTACCCACCCTCACAAAGCTGAACAGATACTGGTTGAGGACCTAAATATCAACTGGCTCAGTTCCTCGGCTGCACCAACAAAGGACTCCTTCTCTGCCCTCAACATGGCCCAATTAGTCACCAAACCCACTAGATTTCATCCCACCACTGGTACCAGCACCCTCCTGGATGTCATTATCGCCAACCACCTCCACAAAATCCAGGATATAAAAGTTCTACCCGACTCCCTAAGCGACCACTCGCCCATCTTATCCTATTGACCTCCTCCACCCCTAAACCCTCAGCCCAGACCACCTTCAGTAGGCGTTTCTGCCCAGGGGGTTAAAAAAACTCAAACAACTTCTCACACAAATGGACTGGCCCCCCATTAAAACAGCCCTCAGCATTGACATTGCACTCGACCCGTTCACACAGGCTTTCACTAAAACCTGTGATCTCTATGTCCCTCTCACCAAACTCCACCAAATGACAAAATGCACAATGGATCACCCCCAATCCAAAAACTGAGAAAGGGACAATCTCTGGTACAAAGCCTTGGAGTCTGGCAGGAAGGCTGATGGACAATCCTATAATGCTGCTAATAGTTGCACGGGCCATCCACAAGGCCAAGCGGACTACTATCAATCCACTCTCACGCCACATGGGGATCTACCGGACCTTCCAGAGTAATATCAAAGAACTCAACAGTAAATCACAATCCCACATCCCTCCCAGCTCTCCACAGATGGCACCACTTCCACTGACCTCTACCATAGCAAACTGTCTAAACACTACCTTCACAGATCTCAGCACTGTTCTCCCAGTTGCTTCTTTGACTCTGTACCCAAATCCCAATCCCCTGTCCTACAGTGCCTCCATTTCCTCCTGCATAAAATATTGATCCGTGAAGCCCGTCCATACCTACAAAATGCACTAAATAGCAACAACCCTAGCATAGATCCCCTAGATGCTAAGCTCCTTCTGCTAGTCCTTGATGAGGTCCTAGCCCCTCTCATGGACCTGCTCAACAGATCCCTTTATCTGGGGCAATTCCGCCATGTCTGGAAGACTGCGTTGTTACTCCACATTCATAAAAGTGGTGACAAAACCTCCCCCTGTAACTATCGAACGATCTCCATTCTCCCCCATCCAAAGCTTTAAAGAAAGTGGTTGCCACACAGCTCACAGAATACCTAACCAAGCATGACATCTTATGTCCAGAGCAGCATGGTTTCCACTTGAGCCACAGCACTGCCACAGCCCTCCTCGAATTCACCAACTTTCTACACTCCTTCTTAGACTCTGGTAACATTGCGGGCTGTGTACATTGACCATTCAAGGCCTTGACACGGTCTGCCATCCTCTGCTTCTAGACTCTCTTTACCAACTCGGGTTCTCCTTGGGCCCCTGGCTTGGTGTGCCAGTTGTCTCTCTGCCCAGACCCAATGTGTCAAAATAAATGGGACCCTATCTGACATGCTACCTGTCTGCTCCGATGTGCCCCAGGGCTCCATCCTGGGTCCACTACTCTTCACCCTCTACTTAAACACCTTGCCATTGGCATGCTCCAGAAATATCCTACTGTATGCGGATGATGCAGTGCTCTATGCCTCACACCACAAACCTGCCCCCCCCAAGACTCCCTCCAAAACACCTTCACCAGGCTGAAACATGGTTCAAGGACGTAGACTGGTCATTAACCTAAAAAGATGAAATCCATGTTTTCTCACACCACCAAAACAAAGCAAAAATACCACTCCTCATCATCCCCAGTACCCAGTACCCTTGAACTGGTATCCACCTACAAGTACCTGGGGCTTACCTCGACACTGCCCTTACCTTCCACGACCACATAAACACACTAGCAGCTGCTGTAAACACTCAGATTGGGCTCCTTTACCGGCACAAGGAATGCCTCCCTCCTGATGTCCTAAGGCTTGCTATTACCTCCTCCATACTGTCCCTAGTGGATTATGGGCTCCCTGTTTATGGGACAGCAGATAACATCGCTCTTCAGAAAATTCAAATCTCCCTCAAGAAGGTCTGCAGGCTCCTAACTGGTGCCCCAAGTCTCACCCACACCTGCTCCCTCTATTCCACTGCCAATATTCTCAATTTTGATGAAAGACTCCACCACCAGACCTGCCTTCTGATCAAGAAAATTCTGCCTGTCTCTCTCCCTCCTCAGGTCACACCTCCTCTAAACTGCCACACCCTCTATCACCACCGCCACTGGTAAGCCATCCTGACGGTACCTAGGTAAAAACATCCCTTGCCCAGATATCTTTCCACTACAGGCCCCCTGACTGGCATAATATGCTCCCAGCCACCATCACCAGTACCCTTAAGATTGCCCCTTCAAAGTGGCTCTAACCATCTCCTCAATACCTACTCCTGTAACTGCAACTAGCCTGCGCTCTCACGCCCTCTTGAGCCCAAACCCTGACAAGGTCCACTATGGACTGCCACCACCTACAACAATGATTAGTCCATCACTGGCTCATGTGTAAGATGTAATAAAATGTAGCATAGCTCTCTCATGGCAACAATGCTTCTTTTCTGTGCTTATGTAAATATCTGCAACCAAACTTGTATATAATCTGTATATACAGTAATATCTGTAAACAAAGTCTGTAATCTACGCGCAGTTGCTATTCTTGTGTACCTGTTACTCTCGCTGTGTCTATTGTCCTCCATGTGACAAGGTACCTTCGTAAACGAGCCCTTGGCTCAAAGGTTGTTAAACCAATACTTCAAATAAATAAAAAATTAAAAATAAATACCCTAAATAAATAACACAAGTCATGTAAAGGCAGTGCCACAAAATTTGCAATGATTTGATACTGTGTCAGTGAAAAAAAGGGGGGCATTGAAGTAGAAGGAGATGGGAAGTAGGAGTTTGAAAATGTATCAGAGAGAAAAAGGGTGGTAGGGAAGCAAAGGAGAGGAGGGAAGCAGCCTCAAGGGGTCTTGTCAAGACTGAGTTGGATTACGTTGATGGTTTGTGTGGGCAGGGGCGGGCAGGGCAGTCCTGTAGAGTGAAAATGTGAATTGAGGAGGATAAGGCCAGGCTTGGTCAGGGAGGGTTTACCTGAAGTGCAGGGTAGGAACTTTTGGGTATGTGGAGACCAAGTCTTGGACTGAGGGTGGCAGGATGATGTCCAACGTGGCCTGCCGAGTGCTAACATGAGGGCAGGCAAGCAGGGCGGTGGGGTGGTGGCTTTAGAGGCAGGTACATTTTGAAGTTGTTTTTAGATGTTGTTTGAGACCAGTTTTGAATTCAGTCAGGCTGTTGGAAGCCAGGAGGTGCACAGGTAATTCATTCATCCAAAGGGATGCCCAATAGGAGAAGGCACATTACCCTAGTGATGTGTGGCAGAAGGGGATGGACATTACCCCTCGCATCTGGCACCTGGTGATATGTGAGAATGGAGGACATTTTACTGTCCCATGGTATCTTATGTTTTAAAAACACTAATTTATTTCAAACTGGTAGTAGGCCAACAGTTTGTTGTTTTGGTAGGGGGGGTGTGTAAGAACAAATTGCAAGCAATGACCTTTTCATTATTAGATATTTATTTACATGCTGTCTAGGTTTTACTTTGTTTCAAACCATTTTTGATTAGCCTGATCTTGAATTTGCAAGCTGATTTTTTTCCAAGACAGAAATTCAATGGTTCCATTCTTGGTACAATAGATGACTATCCAAAACCTAATTTGCTAAAAATATCAATGAAATCAGACAGCAATGGTGAGGGGTTGTGTTACTAAATATTTACTAGTGTATAATATATGGGTCAATGAATAGTTTAGCATTCTAAAGTGTTACCAGTGGCAGTTGACCTAGTTCTGCCCATACTAAAATATTTTGCATTGAATTTGATACCTGCAATATCACTTTATAGGTCTGAAGACTTTTACTGGGGAATCAAATTTACCCATGCCCCACAATTCAGCACCATACAATATGTAGGCCCATTTTTGGGGATTCAGAACTTGGAGTATACCAAGAATACCATATCCCATGTTGATAAATAAACCTATCTAATACAACAACAAGCTCTCTTTTTCTGAAGCATATTTACATGTCGCATCCATGCTAAATTTTCAGCAAGGCAAATTCCATAATAGATGATTTCAACTTCATTAACTAATCCGATTTTAGAAACTAAGAACATTTCTTATTATGTTTTCTTCCACCATTATTTGTGATTTTACTGTATTAATACACAAAGTAAGAATCATACATTTATTTTCAAAGGAGGAAAGCTTACACTGAAGACCTAGTCCTGAAGTAAATAAGAGAACTAGGTCATCAGTGTAGGCGAGACAGCAAAGTTTTGGTTGGGAATTTTTAGGTTATGTAAACCTTTTTCATTCATTGAATCCAGCATTGAGTTAATGTAAATATTAAAAAGAGTTGGTGCTAACAAACAACTTTGCTTTTCTCCATTTGTAGTAAAGCTTTCTGTGAGATCCCCTGCTAAAGAATGACGTACCTTCACCCACGTTCCTTGGTGTAAGGCTGTGATAACCGAAAGGAGATTGGAGGAAAATATGATCACCTCCATCTTCTGCCACAATAGGTTGCTATTAATCATAACACATGTGGGAGACAGAACAATAAAGGGTATATATGCTTTTCCCTTTTTTAAACGATAGATTCATTTAGCTGTCTAAGGTAGATCTTTACTCCCTGAAGCCAAATTAAGCCTCTGACAGGATTTTATATTGCTCCATCCATAACTGGAATCTGTTAAGTATAATTTTAGAAAAAAGATGTTTTGAGAATTATCTATAATGGATATCAGAAGATACACCAGTTGATCTTTTGTGATCCTTTATTTTAAATAGTGGAAATATTATTGTGCATTTCACAAATAAATACTCTTTGTGATAATACATTTCCATTATATAGGTACTGTATATTAAAAAGGGCCCTAAGAAGGATTAAGTCAATAAATGTCTGCTGGAATACACAGAAACATAGAAACATAGATTTTGTCAGCAGAAAAGGCCCTTTAGGCCCATCTAGGCATCCTGACCTGGAGTTGTGTGATGTTTTTCGATTATTAATAGTATACGAAACTTTTTCTAATGAATGCAACTGTAAGCCCACAACTTCTCCTTTATATAAATGATGTGAATGTGCCTGTTGATGATGTCCTATAGGGAAGGTCTGTTGAAGAAGGAATTACATTCTGTAGAATGTGTTAAGGTTAAAATATTTTGTTCCAAATTCACTGTGTCATCACTACTTGAAGTCAAAAGGCTTTAGAGTCATTCACAAGTGCTGCAGCCTGAATTCCATGTTTTTCCTAAGGGACTAAATATGTTTTTTGGTTTTCCTCTTGTAAACCTTTTTAGAAGTGTTTCTCTGTTTATTAAGTTCTCTTACGTTCACTAGTTTTTTCTTGTCTTGTTTTCTTCACATGTTTGTTTAATGGGCTTTTCACAAGTTCACAAAGTTAACAAAAGGGTAAGGAGGAAAAAGGCTATATGCCCATGTTTGCTCCTGACTATGGGCAGTATGCCAAAGCATCACCTTTCGCAAGAAACCTATCCAAACTATGTTTAAAACTATCTTTATTCTGCTCCATAATAGATCTCTTATTAAACTGTGTATCCTTTTTCACTTTTGGCATTATCTCCTTATATACTGTATCTTAGTCCTCAAAATATCATAAATCTTATGTACTGAATCACACATAGAAGGCACTTCCTTCGTCATACTTTAAATACCTGGGGCCAGATTCACAAGGGTTGCCTGCAAGCTGTAACAATAGCAGCTTGTGACAATGGCCCCTGCTTCCTGGACTCTATGCCAGATGCAGAAGCTAACAGGGTCCAGGAGCCCGTGTCCTGTGGCTTGCGGCATCTGTGCAAGGTAGGGCACAGCCCGCATGTATGCCGCGAGCCGCAGAATGAGGTGGGTGGCAGATGAGCCCACAGAACAGATCTGTGGTGCCCCATGCCCAACCCTGATCCCAGTCAGGTTTGGACCCCAGCCCCAATCCCCCTTAATATGAATAGTCCCCCCTCTGTCCACTCCTGTAACTCCCTGGTAGTCTAGTGGCCCCTCCCCCACCTGACAGTGCAAGCCCCCAGTACCCCTCCGGTGACTGGCACAGCCCTCAGCTCACCACCATGGCCAGCCGCTGACTGAGCTGTACCAGGAGTGCATATTGTACACATATGCACTCTGTGAATGACAGCAGCTGTCATCCACCGAGCATGTAAATGTACAATATGCAGTATCTGTACAGCCCAGTCAGTGGCTGGCCATGGTGGTAAGTGGAGAGGCTGTGCCAGTCGCCAGAGGGGTATTGGGGGAGTGGGGGCTTGCACTGTCGGGTGGGGCGAGGGGCCACTGAGACTACCAGGAGTTACAGGAGTGAACAGAGGGGGACTATTCATATTAAGGGGATTGGGATGGGGTCCACACTGACTAGGATCAGGTATTGGGGGAGTGGGGGGCCACTGGATCACCAGGGTTGTATGGGACACATGTGGTGCCTAGTGTGTGTGGTACCTGTGGGGCTGGGATGTGGGTGTGGGGTGTGGGAAGTGGGCATTGGGGCTGGGGAGGGGGGTGTTCAGGCAGCCCAGAGAGCTGCACACCTGGCAGTATCGGGATGGGGGTGGGCGATAGCCCACACTGGGCAGTGTGCTGGCTATTGTGGTGACTGTGAGCATGGGTGGGAAGTGCTGTACATTAGAGTACGGGCTGGGGGAGCATGGGGCCCCACAGTTGTGTAGCACTGGCTGCACATTGGCAACCTGCAATGGATGGCAAAGGCCACTTATGCCACGTCATAGTGGGTGCAAGTGTTCTTTGACACATGTCCACTGAGGGGTTCTTTCTGAATCCCGATTTGGGACTTCAGCCACCCTTCCTGAATAGGTACAATTGCTGCCATAAACCCCTTACACCATGTCGCAAGAGGGTTTATGGCACATTAGTGCAGCTGGGTGCATGCAGCCTGCAGCATGTCGCAGGCTGCCTTTGTGAGTCCCAACATGACACAAATCAGGATGCAAGTGCTACTTGCACCATATTTTTGGATGCAAGTTACCTTGCATCCTGAGTTGCCTTTTGTGAATCCGGCCCCTTGTTTTTTGTAATAAGAAAACTGATTCTTGTTCACTGGAAAAATATACCTAAGATAATTTATAACACCCCATTGTATTATTTTTCCATTTCTTATTTCTAATTCATTTATAGGAGTTTTGTTATTGCTAAACTGATCTACTGTAAGTCAAAATATAGTCATGATACCATCATTCTGACATCAGATCAGTTGTATTTTATAAAATGAGAAAGGAGAATGTCAGTACTTGATTGGGCAAGAAGGATCACATAACCGTGCTCTAATTTAATCCAATTCATAGTCATTTTGATCTTCAGCCTGACTACATATTAAAACATCATTAAAGTTCTAAAAAAATCAAACACACTGGCAGATATTTTCCTCACTGCTGCACTACTTCAATGTATTGGCCTCTTAATTACCCCCACCCAATAAGAACATAATTCCACAACAGTGACAGCATGTACCAGACGATAGAAGGCAATGTTTCTAATGTTAAAAGCATTTCAGTGGGAGTGCTGCAAGGCTCTATTGTCGCCCTCCTCCTCTTTAGTCTAGTCATAAACAGACTCCCAGCCCTAGAGGCCTGTCTGACATCTAAGAGCACTCTTATATGCTGACATTGATGTTATCTACACCAGTAGTACACAGCAGGCAAAAAACAAGACCTTGCTGTTCTCAGGGCTCCAATTGAAAAAGATCCATCCCTAGATATTTTAAATGATAAAGGAGATAAATTGGAACAGGCTGAATCTTTCAAATATTTAGGCGTTACCCTAGGTAACATGTCATCATTCTCTTCATACATGGATAACATTGTTAACCTTGCAAAAAGAAAGCTAGGTGAACTCTTCAGGAATCACCTGAACCTCACTACTGAATCAAGGTGTCTCGTAGTGTCCTGCATGGTCCTACCAATTCTGGACTACAGCTTCCCTGTCTATGCAGCAGCTAGTGACTCCGTACTTAGAGTTATGGCAATACTTAATAACGCTTGTAGCTTTGCACTCGGGGCTGACATGCTTGCACATAAATATTCTCTTTATACTCGGATTACCTGGCTCCCCCTACATGAAAGGCTAAGATATTAGACCTATTTGTAAGTCAAAAAGGCCCTGTTGGGCAACCCCCATTACTAATTCATAACTTCTACTACCCCATTAACAATCAATACACTACCAGACGTATGTCTAGGAATGCCCTATGAGATACCTTTCTGTAAAACTAGCCTTGGCAAGCACCCGTTTGCAGTAAGGGCATCTAAATGGATCAAGGACTTAACCTGAAACCCTTGTAAGACTCCATAAAATTGCTTAATTCAAGAATGCTCTGAGAACAGAACTCACAGAAAGTACCAAATGCACCTGGTATATCTAATTAGAATCCTTTGGCTCGTTTCTCCCCCTAGTTCTTATAGACTGTGTGCACACAGGTATAAAGAGCTTCCAGTGCTCACTGCTGATTATGCTCCCCTGGATCTCCTGTTTTCTAGTTACTGCAGTTTTCATATAAAATAGTCTGTTGACAATATTCTACATGAGCTGCTGGTTTCTGCTCTGACTACTCTCCATGAGAGCTGCTGTTACTGTTTTACTAACTGTACTGAACACTCAAGATTATTGTTTTATGAATCATCTTCTTAACTCGGATGTGGAACCTTTACAAATGAGCAGTTGTGCTAAAAGATGTAATCTGAATTATGAAATAAAAAAAAACATGTTTAATTGAAGTGACTTGGTACTGAACAGACACTACAAATGTGACACTCACACTTCCTACCCACATAGTCCCAGTGCCCATAATAACAAATAATTTTTTTTTCACAAGAATAGAAAAGCACTGTTACTAATAATAAATAATGGACCCTATGCTCTAAAGGGTGGGTAATATGTGCCTGAAGTGCTTGCCCAGGCGTGTACCTACACAGCCCTGGACAGGTGCTTGGTAAGTGGTATGCAATACCTGCAACACCTGCAGGGCTCCTGTCCACAACCACCCCCCATGGTGCACATGGTCACTAGGGCAGTTAGGGTGGAGCTGCAGCCCCCGGCAGGCATCCAATCAGATGCCCATACTGGGTCCCTAAGTGATCCCTTGCATCCTGCAGAGGCACAGGATGTAGGAGGAGAGCCATGTATAGTGGTTTAGCTGCACACCGATGGGCAGGCACCCTGCGCCACTGCCCCAGCCCTCCCCTGCAGCATACTGGGCTGAGGCAGCACATAGATCCAATTTGTGGTGCCCCCACTGGCAGCCAGACAAAATGGGGGCGTGCACCAGGTTACGCCTGGTCTCGGTAGGTGTGCCCGGCACCTCCTGATCCTGGCACTATGTGGCTTTGTGGATGCAATAGTGCAGACATGCCCTGACATGTCCCTACATCGACGTCCCCAAGGGGCTTTTTGAGGCAGGCACAAGTGCCTTTGCACTGTACTTTGTGCCTCTGGTGATCGCCACTGGGGGCCGGTCTGTGGGACCCCGCTGAGCAAGCAATCACCCACGAGGTTGCCTATGCACCTCAGATCCATGGCACATAGGCAATGCATTTGTTTATGCATAGGGCCCATTGTTCATACTCATGTAGTAAGGGTAGAAGTAGACTATATGACTCATCTGGATTACCCTCCTACTTCTCAGTGGTAGAGTTTAATCTTGTTTTGTGACATGTACAATATCGATCAAAGTAAGATTTGAACCATTCTTTATTTACACAATTAAGCACTTCTGTAAACACCATAGTCACCACACTGCTGGACCCCCCTGTTGAACAGTCAGTGAGACTGGACATGTAAGGGAGTTGGCCAGCCTTCTGCTTCCATGCATTGTCCTCTGGTGCTTTCTGAGTATTTTACTCATTTCTGTGTATTTGCACTTTGCATCCAATAAAATGCTTTCCAACTCTGCAGCCCTGTGTGTGCATGCACTGTTTTGATGGTGGAGTAAAGTTTGGATATATTCCACACAAGCAGGCAGGAGAACAATTGATACATAGATACATAGATACATAGACAGTGTCAGATAAGGGCCTATGGCCCACCCAGTCTGCCCATTTGAGCTTGTAAGTTCAGTTTGTTTTCCTAGAAGTCTGTTGCCTTACCCTGACCTCCAGAATTCCTTTATGTCTATCCCATGCATTCTTAAATCCGTGATTGTTTCAGCCCCACCACTTCCTCTGGCAGGGTGTTCCACTTGTCCACCACCTGTTCTGTGAAGAAATTCTTTCTCATGTTTCCTCTGAATCGTCCTCCTCCAACTTCATCCCATGCCCTCTAGTCCTGGAACATCTTTTTCACTTAAAAATAGTGTTTTCCTGCACCCTGTTCCTCCCTGTAAGATACTTCTATGTCTCTATCATATCCCCTCTCTCCCTCCTCTCCTCCAGGAGTACATGTTCAGTTCCTTCAACCTGTCTTCATAGGACTTGTGATGCAATCCATGCACCATCTTTGTTGCCTCCTCTGAACCTTCTCTACCCTGTCTATGTCCTTACATAGGTATGGTCTCCAGAACTGTACACTGTACTCCAGGTGGGGCCTCACTAGTGTCTTGTATAGCGGAATTATGACCTCCTTTTCCTGCTGGTGATGCCCTGCCTATACATCCCAGCATCCCTATTTGCTTTACCTGCTGCCTTGTCACACTGTTTCCCTACCTTAGGGTCATCAGAGATGACAACCCCAAGATCCCTTTCCTGCTTGGTGCATATATCCTCACCCCCAACTGATATATTGTGCCAGGGTTTTTGCCCCATATGCATTATCTTGCACTTCTTTGCATTGAATTTCAACTGCCAAACCCTGACCATTCTTCAAGTTTCTGCAGGTCCCTTCTCATTCTGTCCACACCCTCTGGTGTGTCTACTCTATTACAGAGCTTTGTGTCATCAGCGAACAGTGAAATTCTGCCTTCTAGGTCCTGCGCAATGTCACTGATGAAGATGTTGAATAGGACGGTCCCAGCACTGATCCTGTGGTACCCCACTGGTCACACTTCCTCCTGTGGAGTGACAGCCATTTACCACCACCCTCTGTGTCCTGCCACCCAGCCAGTTACCTACCCACCACACTACTGTCCTGCCCACACACATATTCCTCAGTTTGTGTAATAGTCTTCTATGTGGCACAGTGTCAAAGGCCTTGCTGAAGTCCAGATAGACCATGTCCTGCCCTCCCTGATCCACCTCCCTAGTCACCCAGTCAAAAATTCAACAAGGTTGGTCTGACATGACCTCCCCTGGTGAAACCATGCTGCCTTGGGTCCTGTAGTCCATTGACAACCAGATGTTCCACCAATTTCTCCTTCAGTAGTGTTTCCATGATCTTCCCCACTACGAGGTGGAGGCTGACTGGTCTGTAGTTCCCTGCTTCCTCTTTGTTCCCACTTTTGTATAAGGGACTACATCTGCTGTCCTCCAGTCTTTGGGTACCTCCCTGTTTCCAGTGATCAGCTAAACAGGATAGCCAGAGGTTCAGCCACCACTTCTCTTAGTTCTTTAAGGACCTGGGGTGCACCCATCTGGCTCAATTGCTTTATCAACTCTTATTACTTCCAGTTCCTTCAGGACCCTTTCTGTGTAAAGGGACTTGTGTCCATTTCTGCCATTCTCACCCTTGTACTCCTTCAGACCCATTACCCTCCTCTTCCTCAGTAAAGACTGAGCAGAAATACCTGTTCAAAATGTCAGCTTTACTGTTGTCATCCTCCCCCTTCAGTCTCACTATCCCTCCCTTTGTCTTTCTTTTTTCACTTATGTACCTGTAAAAGGTTTTGTCCCCTCTACCCACTGATTTTGCAATGTGTTCTTCTGTTTGAGCTTTGGCTTCCCTTACTGACCTCCCTGCCTCCCTTTGTTTCTCCTGGTACTTCTACCTATCCCCTTCTGCCTGTGTATTTTTGTATTGCCTGAATGCAATCTTTTTGGCTTTCACTTTCTTTGCTACCTCTTTGGAAAACCATAATGGTCTCCTCTTCCTTTTCCTTTTGCTAACCTGCTTAATGCATAATTTTGCTGTTCTTCTTGTAATCCCCATTTAAATACTGCCCACTGTTCCTCAACCCCTGATTCCTGTCCCATTCTCCTAATGCCTCTTTCAAGTATCTCCCATTTTCCCAAAGTCTGCCCCCTAAAATCCAGGATACGTGTTTTGTGTGTTTGGTTCTGCTCTTTCTGTGATTTCAAACCACAATGACTGGTGGTCACTGTTTCCCAGGTGCTCCCCCACTGTTACCCCCATCACACTGTCCCTGTTTGTGAGCACAAGGTCAGTATTGCCTTCTGCGAGTTGGTTCCATGACCAGTTGCTTGAGAAGGCACCCTGAGGAGTCCAGGATAAATCTGCTCCTAGTTGATGCTGCTGCTGGGATGCTCCAGTCCACGTCTGGAATATTGAAGTCTCCAACCAGTACTACCTCACCCTTGTCTGCCATCCTTTGGATGGCTAGCATCAACTCCTATCTGTTTCTTCCTCCTGGGCTGGTGGTCTATAGACCACACCTGTGCGGATAGCTGTCCCCATTTCCTTTCCAGCTTAACCCACAGTATCTCTCCCCATTTTGTTCCTCCTGGATCTCTGTGGCCCTTATGTCATTTTTCACATACAGTGCCCTCCTCCTCCCTTCCTGCCTGCTCTGTCTCTTCTGAATATGTTGTAGCCAGGTATGGTCATCTCCCAGTCGTGGTTATCATTACACCAGGTTTCAGTGATGGCCACAATGTCCAGGTCTGATGTACCATGACAGCCTCCATATCTTCCATCTTGTTGCTAAGGCTCCTGGCATTTGCACATGGCTTTCCATGATTTGACCTCCTAGACTGTTTCACTGTTCTACTCAGCCCCTTCCTTGGTTGTCATTTATCCCTGGTTCTCCTTGCTGTCTGCCCTTCTGCAATTTTACCCTTTTCTGCTTATCCACCTCTTGGGCACTAATCTCCATCTTTTGCACACTGCTTTGCAGAGATAGCCACTCCTCTGGTTCACTGGTTCCACTGCTAGCTGTGGGGGTGAGCAAGTAGGTACCCTCCTTGCTGGTCTGTCACCCTTTGCTGGTTCTAAATGCTTGTCAATGTAGCATTTAAACTTATCATTGATGCTTGGATTCCCTCACGGATGGATGCAGGCCGTCAGGCTTGAACAAACCTCCATCCCTCCAGGTGGGTCCCCAGTCACCAATGAATCCAAACCCTTCCTCACAGCACCAGTTCTTCAACCATGAGTTAAAGTTCCTGGTGCATGCACTCTATGCTCTCCCTTGCCTCTCACAGGTAGTACTTCTGAGAGTGACAGAGTAGCTACTTGTGAGACCCCTCCCCAGTTTCCTAAACTCTTCCTGAACTTCCTTTGGCTCCCATTACCAGGTCATTAGTACCTAGGTGGATAATGACATCCAGCTCACCCTCCCATCTTGTCTTCCCAGTGATCTCCAGGATCTTCCTTCCATCCCTCCATGCCATGGCACCTGGTGAGCACCTCACCTCCCTGTCCTCCCTCCTGTGTTCCTAACTGGATCCCTCTTATGATGGAGTCCCCACCAGGATTCACTTCCTCCTCCTCTGGGGTCCACTGCTTTCCCCTGAGGTCACCTCCTTGGCTAACCTCCACATCCTTTCCTTCCACTTCTCTGGGTACCTCTATTTGGTTGTCCTCATTTGTCAGTGTGGCATATGAGTTCTTGAGTGGAATAGGATCTGGGATGTGCCTCTGCCTAACTGCTCTAACCCTCCCTGAGCCCACTGTCATCCAAGTGCTCCTCGTTCTCGGCATCCTTTGAGGCAGTGGCATTGGACTGGGTGGTCCCTGGATAGGGGTGATGGTACTCCTGACCCAGTTTACTTGCTCTGAGTCTGGCTACCTCATCCGCGGTCCAGAGAAATGCATGCAGATAGGGCAGCACCTCAGTGTCCAGAAGGTCTGCTTGAATATGGTTGCCCACAGCCACTGCATTGCACCACTCCCACATTATACTGCAATTCCGCTACTTGTCTGCTACTGAAGCTCTCCTAGTTCTCTTTTATTAATTTGCTGTACTAAAATCCTGCCACTGATCCTCAGATAATTTTTTTTTTTATAAAAAGAAACCAATAAATAAACAAATGAGTCAAAACACTTGTCGTGCTGAGGTGGGCTTCTTCCCCTTATGCCCTCTACTTCACACCCTTACTATACCCTGTGTTTAGCTCCTGTCAATCCAGATTTAACAGGGCATATAATTAAGAGTTGGGGAAGGGAGGAGGGGAAATTGCAGCAATTAATGACAGCACAGAATTACACCACCACTATGTTTTAAATTTTCAACAGCCCAAAAACAATTATAAGTAAAGACAACAATGAAAGTATAGTGTCACAAAAAGCCCACAATCTAAGTTTAAAAGAAAAAAAGCAATTACCAGTTACTCTAAAGCACTGAATTGAATATGTTTCCTTCCTTCCCCTCCTGGTTTCTTCTGAGAAATTAAAACTCTGCTTGCTACTTTAACTCTGACTAAGCCCCACTTCCAGTTATCACGTAGCTGAGGTCAGAAGCCAGACAATTAACACCCTTCACCCAACTACAGGGCAGTCAGACAAGCCAAGATAAAATTTGCAGCAATTAAAGAGCAATTGAGCCAGAGTTTGCATGTCCCTTCCTTTTAAGACATTTCTGTCTGTCTGTTTGCCTGTCATCGTCTTTCTCTTGTGTCACAATTGTTGTTTTCTGTTTCTCTGTTGCAGTACACTCCAGATGTCTCCTTCTCTTCTTACCTTCCCTCTCTCTCTCTGTCTTTTGCAGAAACAAAAGAATAGCCAGGTGGCACATTCTAGTCCCTATCATACACTTATTTTTAAAATAGAAACAGCATCAGTGTGTCTGTGAGGTGGAGGAGATATTCACAATGATGTAAGCCTAAACACCACACCTAGCGGGAGACAATAATTTCTTTATCCATAATGTAAATATATGTTGGAAGCCTAAAAATGTTTTACAAATAATTTGTGTGGCACCATACACTATAAAAAATATAGGATGGTTAACGCAATCAGAACCATGTGTTCTGCCACCTCGGGGTCTGATTCCCAAGGACCTCTCGAGCTTCGCTCTCGAGGTCACAAGGAATCAGACCCCTCTGTGGCAGAACACACTGGTTCTGCATGGTTACCCATCCTATATTCTCTATGTCATTCAATCTTGACATTCTGATGTTATCAGAAAACACTCAGTCTTCACTCTCATGGTTTATGTCACCTAAATCCCTTAATGGGATTACATTCATTTTATTGATGTTGTCCTGACTATTATGCTATTGATATACAAAGCTATATCAGTAGGACAAATGATAAGATATAATTCTTAAAAAGTTGTGAATTAAAGGATATGCAGAAGGTTACTGTCTTAATTTTGCATAGAAGTTATTCCTGAATAAAAAGTTTTGTGCCTTTTGATTAACGCACCATTTTTAAAGTTGTTCTCTCTCTTGGAGTACTTCAGCATATTGAACGAGAAATATCTTTGTTTTGGTCCTAACATTAAGAACATCTCCGCATCCTTTAGAATTTGCATTATATGTAGCTTCTCAAATAATTCTCAATCAGCTGAATTCCTACAGTGTGGCACTGTCAATGTTTTCAACAGTAGTTGAACATTTATACCTTGTTACCCATTGCTTCAAGGCAAATTCTGATATTTTTTCCCAGAATAATTTATGTGTTGCAGCTGAATGACCCTAATCATCCATACATACTGAATTACAATATTT
This sequence comes from Neoceratodus forsteri, assembly GCA_016271365.2. Lineage (NCBI taxonomy): Eukaryota > Metazoa > Chordata > Ceratodontiformes > Ceratodontidae > Neoceratodus > Neoceratodus forsteri. The sequence goes on along the minus strand of CM057449.1, from coordinate 153,890,391 downwards.
CTCTTTAATCAAAGGTTACCATAATAATATCTTGTTAGCCAATCAGATTGCAAACTGCCCGTGACTGCATAAATGCTGTTTTTCAGTGATGTGACAATTTGTACTCTGGAATAAAAAATACTATGCAGGGGTGTTTTTCTTCTCCTGAAAATTTTAGCCCTTGTGTTTTTAAAACTTAGAACCATTAAATGATCATGTAATATTTTTAAAACTAAAAGAATGAGGAAAGCAATTTGTGAGTCCAGTGTCCCAATGGGAAATTAATAAAGAGGAGAATTTTGGAAGGTGCCTGCTCAGATGCATTTTTTTAAAAGTTTTATTTATTCTTTTGATAGTAGTAATAGTTTATTGATCGTTCTTAAGACCATTACAATTTTCAAACAATGTACAATTTAACAACATCACTGAGTCAGTTGCAATAAGTTACAAACATAGTATTAAAATTCATAGTATAAAAAGAAACACAAAATAAATTTAAAATAGCAGCAGGATATTCAATTGTAGTTTAACAATAGTTTAAATGGCAGGTGATAGAATCATCCTAGATTCAAAGATTAAAAAGCAGTTATTTCATACGTGCATCCACTGATACCTCAACTGTAACTGCATAGATTGCAGAAAAGATAGTAAAACATATCTTGCCACAACAGCATCCATAGATAAATTAGGAGATTTAAACAGACCTGTAAGCTTTAGTATGAAACCTGCTTGCTGCATCAACATAGCCTGCAAATGAGTATATAATAATTTCATTATTTGTTGTGAGAAATATATTTAGCAACACAGCCTGGTCATCAGTTTGTATTGTATCACAGATTGGCCTTAGCCACTTTTCCTTAAACTTGATGTACAGTACCATGGGAATACAATAAACACATTATCTCAGGATATTGGGAGGAACAAGAACAATATCTATCTTGAATATTAGTACTCTTTTGGTATCTAGCAGAAAGTATATTGCTAGGGAACAGTTCTAACCTGTGCTTAGTGTAAAGTGCCCTAAGTTTATAATCCATAAGTATATCAAGATAAGGTCAATAGTGGTGGGAGATCTCATTTGCTCTTAACCATGAAGAAACATGAAGAGTAGATACAAGGGGCTGGATATTCAAACTGCGCCAGGCAGGGGCGCAAGCCCAGGCGCAGCGCAACTGGGCTGTGCCAGGGCACGGACCAGATGATATTCAACGGTGTTGTGCCATGGCACAGCACCATTGAATATGGCACTGATGGCTCATGCACTGTGCATGGCGCGGTGGCACTGTGCCAAGCGCCAAGTGGCAGAGCGGGCAGGGATGCTCTTGGGGCAAGTGCAGTTGCGCTAGGTGCATCAACCGCTATATTCAGCACTGGGCATGCAAATGAGTCCATTATGCATGCAAGGTGCAAAATAGAGACCATTGCATGTCATTATGGCCCCATTTACATCAGTACACCTATCCCGGTGATTTGTACCTGGCGCCCTGCCAGGCTGCAGCCATCGGGGACCAACACCCCGTGGTCCCATAGCTGTTTCCCTGCTCCCATACTCCTGATTGCAGGCAGAGGTCCTGTAATAAGTAAAACAAAAGTAGTTGCTGTGCTCAACAGCCAGGCAGGGTGCTGGTTAAAGGCTCCCGCCTTATGAGTAAACACATAACTATAGTAAACCAGCACTCCAGAGCAGGAGTTTACCTTAACAAACTCCAGTGAAGGAAGTCCATGCATCTGATGAAGCCCTTATGTGGCGAAGCACCAGGGCAGTTTGCTTTTGAGATGGACTTGTACCTGCTTGTACCTGCTCTTCTAAAATAATGGAGAATTTATCTCAAAAATAAACATACAATTTTAATTTGCAACAAATTGTGTTGCATGGACTTCCTTCACTGGAGTTTGTTAAGGTAAACTCCTGGCTCTGGAGTGCTGCTTTACTATAGATAAGAGGTCCTGTAATAACCCTGGTGGTCCAGTGGATACGCCCCCATCACCCAATCATGGGCATTTGTAAATATAAACCCTGGTGGTCCAGGGGAATGCCCTCCAGTGCCCAATCACTGGCATGGGTTATAACACACCCTGGTGGGTCAGTGGAAGGTCCCCATCTCCCGATCATGGGCATATGTGAAAGTAACATCCCTGGTGGTCAATGGATCCTCCCCCATCGCCTGATCACAGGCCAGACATACGAAAAGAAGCCCTGGTGGTCAGTGGACCCCACCGCCCACTGAGGTTCCCTGCCACCCAGCACCCCCAGTCAGTGATGGGCAGCAGCACCACCGCATGCTCCTCCTGCTATCCGCCGACTGACTGGCGTACAATACGGTCAGTACACCAATTGGTCCACCACATGGACCAATGGGCATAGATTATACTGTACTATTAATAGTGCCTGATATGTGAATGAATGTGTTCATTCACATATTGGGCCTGTGTAGTACAGTATGGACAACTGGGCATACAGACTGCACTGTACACTGTCAGTCGACGGGCAGCCGGGAGGCATGCGGGGGGTGCTGTCACCCGCCACTGACGGAGGGGTGCTGGGTGGTGGGGACTTCAGTGGGCAGGTGGGGAAGGGGTCCACTGGACCACCAGGTCTTCTTTGCTATGTCCACTCAAGCATCAGGCGATGGGGGGATTCCACTGGACTATCAGGGATGTTAATTTCACATATGCCCATGATCAGGTGATGGGGGACCTTCCACTGGACCACCAGGGTGTGTTACAACCTATGCCCATGATCAGGCACTGAGGGCATCCCTGACCACCAGGGTTTATTTTACATATGTCTGTGATCAGGCGATGGGGGTATCCACCGGACCACCAGGGTCTTTTATGCACCATATGCCCATGATCGGGCGATGGGGGTGGTATCCACTGGACCACCAGGGATTTACAGGTACAGTCACCCACAATCAGGCAATGGGATGGGAGGGCACAATGCTCCCAGGGCAGGGGGCTTGGGGTCAGTGTTCAGGGTGGGCGGGTGGCCACCCACGGCTGGCGGCTGGTGTATTGTGCCATACAATATGGTGGCTCACCTGTGGGTGGCCTGGACTTGTTTCTGGTTTTACCAGGCACATCTTTGCACCCCTGAGTGGTGCAAGGTCGGTGTGTGCCAGCATATGTGCCACACATCCCAGGCTAAATATCAGGATGTGCCACATATGCATGGACACGCCCTCGCACTTGCACCGCATACATTACTAATGCGCCTCAATGCCCTTTGAATATCGCATCAAGATACAGGGTTGCGATGAGGCATCCCTATTGCTGCAAGCAACTCCATTTGAATATCCAGGCCTCGGAATAAATCTTGATTTTAAATTGAGCAATAATTCTATTTGTGGCATAATTCTTATATTTAAGATACATTTTTATACCTCTGGATTGATAGATTTTTTAATTCTCTTATTCAGCAACTTGAAGAATTTTGAAAACTACATGCAAGTCAATCTAATTGTAAGTGACCCAAATTGAGCCATGAGTATGTTCCCATTAATGCTAAATGAGCCACTCTCTTTTGATCACACTGAAAGAGCTTAATCCAGTAATTCATTTTTCTTGCAGGCAAGGAAGCCTGTAGACAAGGTAACTCAGATTCTGCCCTAATAATAACTGAAGGAATTGAATTTCCAAGACCCATACTGGATCTCAGAAGCATATTTAAAGGAATTTCCAGAGAATTACTATTTTGTGTAGTCCACATTTCACTATTAAATGCAGCCTGAGCAATATACTTAGCTTTAATAGCAGTCAATAATGGTCTGATTGAATTGCCGCATACTGTCTATTGAAAGAATTTAAAGAAGCTGCAGTTTGTTTGATCCTGATCTTTAAATCATTAAAGTGTCTAGACCATTTGCCATTCCAAGAAAGGATTATACCCAAATAAGTGTATTGATTTACAGTTTTTAACTTCTTTAAACCAACCATCCATGATTTTGTAATACGATTTGAGCCAAAAACTAAAACCTGGCTTTTGCCTTCATTAATTTTTAAGTTATAACTATTGGCATAATTATCCAATATATCAAGCTTTTGCTGTAAGCCAGACTGCATGAGTGAAAACAGAACCAGATCATCAGCATACGCTAGAACTGCAATATGCTTGTTGAAAACTTTGCAGAGTCAGTTTGTGAGTTTTGAAGATGTACTAGTAAACTATCAATGTATAAACAAAGCAAGACAGGAACAAGTATGCAACCCTGTCTGACACCAGTGTTTGTTATAAAATTAGATGAACGTTGACCATTTCTACCTAGTCTCACTTGGGCCCATGTGTGAGTATATAATTCTCTGATTATGGCAATTAATTAATGGGAGAAACCTTTACTTTTAGAAAAATCCATAACTGAGCTCTGTCTACTCTGTCAAAGGCTGAACTGAAGTCAATAAAGGCTGCGTATAGTTTTGTTTCCCAAGATGTATGTATTTTCCATAAAGATGTGAAATAATGACACAGTTGTCGACTGTATTGAATCCTGGTCATAAACCAGCCTGTAATTCAGATAGGCCATCAAAGGACTTTAGCTGTTCCATGAGTCTCTTGAGTACTAATTTTGCAAAAAATTTACCCAAGTTATCTAAAAGTGATGTGGGGCAGTACATAGAAGGGTCTGGCGTATCACTCATTTTTTAAATAGAAATAATTAGTGACCCTTTCCAGGATTTGGGGAACTCCAATCTAACACAGCACTCATTAAAAAAAGTAACCAGAATAGTAGTCCAATGAGAGACTTCAGCAAGGAAAACTTCAGCTGGAATAAGGTCTGGGCCAGAAGCTTTGATATGTTTGAATGTAGCAATGGTTAGATACACTTCAGATCTATTCTTTTGGTAACTGGGTAAGGCCCACTAGGCACAACTGCTTGTTTTCAGGGGTGACCCAGGAGCACAGGGAAGGTTAATTGACTTGCTCAGAGTCACACAATATGCAAATGGAAGTTGTGGGAATCAAACTTCAGACTGCTGGATGTACCAAGCTCATTTACAGCTTGTTACTCTAATGTCTAGGCTGTATTGCCAGCCACAGTATTTTGCAATGATATATATACAGATAAATAGACATACAGATACATATACAGATAAATAGACACACACACTTACACACACATATTTATATGTACAGTATATATATATATGGATATGTACAGTATATGGATATAATATATATTACAGGACCTCCTTGTGAATGAGCTTGCTCGATGGAGTTTTCCTGCAATAAACTTGAACTTGAACATCCACAACTCTCTCTGTGAAAAAATACTTCCTCATATTACCTCTGAGTCGTCCCCCCTCAATCTTCAAATTGTGCCCCCTTGTTCTTGCACACCTCTTTTTATGAAAGATGCTACCCTCTTGGACTTTGTTGATTCCCTAGAGGTACTTGAAAGTTTCTATCATGTCTCCCCTCTCCCTCCTTTCCTCGAGGCTATACATATTACGCTCCTTAAGTCTCTTTTCATATGTCTTCTGGTGCAGACCCTGCACCATTTTAGTTGCCCTCCTCTGGACTGCCTACATCCTGTCTATGTCTTTGTGGAGATTGGCTCTCCAGAACTACATGCAGTACTCCAGATGGGGTCTCACCAGCTGTCTGTACAGAAGGATAACAACTTCTTATTTTCTACTGGCAATGCCTCTCCCTATGCATCACAGTATCCCCCAGCCTCCTTACTGACCTCTCATATTGCTTGCCTACCATTAGGTCATCTGATATGACTACCCCCCGGTCCCTTTCCATTTTTGTTGTTGTTAGTATCTCACCCCCCATTGTGTACTCTTCCCCTGGTTTTTATTTCCCAGGTGCATTACTTTGCACTTCTTAGCATTGAATCTAAGCTGCCATACATTTGCCCATGCCTTCAGCCTTGCCAAGTCCCTTCTCATTCTTTCCACCCCACCTTGTATATCAACTCTGTTGCAGATCTTTGTGTTGTCTGCAGAGACATACTTTTCCTTCCAATCCCTCTTCAATGTCACTTATAAAGACATTCCTGACATTTTGTGTTTTAACCCTAAATGATGCATTAACACAGCTTTGTGCATAGAATATATATATATATATATATATGGGGATATGACATGGCCTGACTGAAGATATCATACTTATCTTCACGAGAGGCCAGTGATATCATGATATCTCATGGTGGCGAGAAAGGCCGCAGGTAGTACTCTTGATCACTGGCCGCAAGTGAAGATAAATATGATATCTTCAGTCGGGCCATGTCATATTCGGTTTATACAATGTATGCTTTGCCCTGCCCTCCAACACAACCTTACTACATGCCCCTCTCAATGCAATGGATGACATAAAGGTGATGGCCCTAGTAATACAACCCCTTACAGAAACGCTGCCAAAACAGCAGATGTAATTTATTGCTTAAGAAATATTTGGTGGATTCTGCTATTTATGGTTAGTTTTAAGAAGCATTATCTGGTTTATCATGCCATGCCCCCACACACACACACACAGGGCTCCAATGCTTCCCCAACATAATAGATTATATAGGGTTTTAAATATCTGGTTGATCCTGTCAGTTTAAAGTTAGTAAAATATCTGGTTGATCCTGCTATTATTTTGGGAAAAAGTGACATTTACATGGTTATCTGGTTGATCCTGCCACTCTGAGTAGTTTCACTTTCCCTAGAATTGTAGTGTGACCAAGCGCTGGCAACAGACGCTCGCGCTTCATTTTACTGTTTAAAAGCCGCCGGCTCGGTCACTGCTGCACTCTGTGTGCAGTTTGAAGCTTTTTTACAATGAACTACAGAAAAATTACAGGAAATTCTAACTTACTGAACTCGGGACACATTCTAAAAAACATTTACCAATGTACAAATCGTCACTGTCTATAGCGCTCGGTCACGCTACAATTCTAGGGAAAGTGAAACTACTCAGAGTGGCAGGATCAACCAGATAAGTTTCGATATGACGTATAGGAACGTGGAGATAAAATATGACGTATAGGAACATGAAGATAACAATGTTATCTTCACGGCCCATGTGAGATATCATGTTTTATACTCTCATTTATCTGACAACATACGTTGTATAAATATATACACACACACACACAGATATATACACACACACTCATATATATATATATATATATATATATATATATATATATTTATACAATGAGGTGAGAGATGAATGGGATAACGTGTTATGTTCACTGCTGTGGAATAACCACTGTGATGACATCACCACTGTGAAAATATTTATGGATATACACATAGTGCCTACATCACTACCAAATATTCTCACAGTGATGATGTCACCAGTAACCATTCAGCCTACGAAGAGAATTCAACTGCAGGTGTAGGGTATGGTTTCCAATCTTATTCCTGTGGCTTAGATCCATAAGCAGTAAAAAGTATGTGTCTCACTTCATTTTTGAGATACAGGTGCAAAAAGAGCAATGGGCACCACAATGTTATCCTATGGGAAAATCTCAACTTCATGATGGTATATCAATGGAACCGCTTAAGTTTCCAAAGCCTAAATAGCATAATTCTTATCTCTAGGGAATCCCCTTAATACCCTGAAAACTGCAAGTCAAAAGACCAAACTATTAATTTACAATGCAGTGGAAAAGTTTTGAAAAGTTTAAAAATTCCTAGGTCATGAGGTAGCAAAATCCCTGACCGTTAGATCAATCCGGTTCATAAGCTGTCAAAATCGCCATCCGCGAAAAATCAATGACCATCAAATTTTGGTCATCTGGTCCCTAACTGACAGTCAAGGATTTTGCTACCTCACGAAAGAGGATTGGGTGGTGGAATAGGATTTTGACAGCTTGCGGACTGTGATTTTGTCAGCTTACAAAAGAGGATTTAAAAAAAAATTCCCTTTCTTGAGCTGACAAAATCCCAGTCTGCCAGCCAATCCTCTTTCGTGAGGCAGAAAACTCCTTAACTGTCAGTCAATCCTTGTCCGTGAGAAGGGCCATCTGGTCCCAAAGTGATGGTCAAGGATTTTGCTACCTCGCAAAAGAGGATCAGGTGGTGGACTAGGATTTTGACAGCTCGTGGTCTGCGATTTTGTCAACTTACAAAAGAGGATTCAAAAAAACAAATCCCCTTTCATGAGCTGACAAAGTCGCAGTCCGTCAGCTGATCCTCTTTCGTGAGGAGGCAAAATCCTTGACCATTAATCCTTGTCTGCGAGAAGGGCCAACTGGTCCCTAAGTGACGGTCAAGGATTTTGCTTCCTCGCAAAAGAGGATCAGCTCATGGACTGGGATTTGCGGACTGTGATTTTGTCAGCTCACAAAAGAGGATTTAAAAGAAAAATCCCCTTTCATGAGCTGACAAAATCTCAGTCCGCCAGCCAATCCTCTTTCGCGAGGCAGCAAACTCCTTAGCTCATGAAAGAGGACCAGAAGCGAGTCACAAATAAATAATTTTTAAATTTGAAACTGCTGTTTTTTGGACAAAATGAAGCAAACCAAAGGTATGGGTTTGTAGACGGTGTCACTGTGAACAAAACCATGCCTTATTACAACAAGACATCATCCGTGGAGAAAGCTACAACATTTTGTTTGGGGGAAAAATGAAAACAAGATGGCAGCTCACGGACAAGGAATTTTTCTGACAGATGAGGATTTTTTTAAATCCTGGTTCGCGAGCTGACAAAATCCTTGACCGTGAGCCCAATCCTCTGTCACAAAACATACATATACATCTTGGAGTGAACTGAGCTTGCTCAGAACTCACAAATTAAAAATTAAATAACTGTGGAACGGATTAATATTTTTTAACCAAACTAATATTGGATTATTCTTTGACCCAAACTCTTTCTATGTTCCAAATTTCAGACCAAACCATCAACCAGTGTGGTCACAGCACCAGGGTGCATATACACACACACACACAGTGTGTATGTATATATATATATATATATATATATATATATATATATATATATATATATATATATATATATATATATATATATATATATATATATATATATATATATATATATATATATTAAATGGTTGTGAACTTTGCCCCATTGAAAAGGTCATCATTAATTTCCCTGTATACCTGTGACCAATCTATCAATTAAAGCCATATACCTGCACTAATCAATCAAATACAGGGTGGTACCCTTGGAAGTATACCCATCTCAGGGGCTAATTAGGGCAATTAAGCTACTCACCATTGGGCTCATGATCTTATAGCCCTGATTAGCCCCCTGAATGGGTATATATCCTTGTATACCACCCTTACCCATTATTTATATAGAGATCGATAGATAGACAGACAGATAGACAGACAGCTATTCTTTGCAAAAAACTTTGCTAATGCACCAGTTAGGGTAACTTAACACCACAAAAGTAGGGAAATGAGGTGTTAGGGTTTTGAACCCTAACACCCCCCACCCCCAGCAGCAAAGCTAGTGTTCTGGTGTTTGATTTTTTAATGATAGCATTTTTATGCATTTTGCTTGTTTTTGTTTATTTTGAGGTGGAAAAAATACAAGATGCAGTCTCATGGCACAAAACATTATTCCTGCTGTGAGAAGCAAGTGGAGAGAAACCAGAAAAGGGTCCTATGACACAGAATTTTTGGTGTCATATCAGAACGCTATCCCAAAAACCCTACTGAGCATGCTCAGAAAAGAAAAACACAAAAGTGTAAAGCCTTATGACTCTGGAACCATTTAATATTTGTTCACTAAACCTTTCAAAGACACTACTGTACCTTAGGACATCGTGCCTGTGAACAAAAAAGCAAGCACTCAGACACTAAAAAATTCAGGGATTGAGTCATTTTAATAAGTAAACTCTGTAGTACTTACAAAGTTTTAAGGTGCAATAATTATATTCACAGTGCTATATTCAAGCTCCCACATCACACCTGTGCCTGGAAAGTTTTGGGAAAAATTCCATTCCATGTAGGCTATCAGTGAGAGCAAAAAAAATCCCTTGTTAAGTATAGGAAAAAAATTACACATCTACAGAAAAATGACGTATAGTATGTGGATCTCAAAAACCACATAAGCTGCCATCACAAAACTTTCCACATATTGTACTGTAGCTTGCAATTCAACTAAACTACTCCTATCTTTGGATGATGCTGTTATCACCTTGACAAATGGTAACCTAGCTCAACTCCAGCTTAATCTCCAAACTGATTTCTCAACAATCCAAAACTGGTTCCCTGCCAATCTCCTTGTCCTGAATACCAAAAAAAAATCTATGCTCTTCTCCACGAGAAGTAAATTCCCTGCTCCCCCTTCACTAGACATTACCACCACCTTGGGAGCCCCCATTGAGCAGGAGTTCCTTTAAATATCTGGGACTAGTTCTAGATTTGGGTTTGACTTAAGCAGCACATGTGAACACACTTATCAAGGCCATCAACTCCAGATTCAGCCTGCTCTACAGGCACAGGCATGCCTTCCTGCCAAAGTGAAGCAACTACTAGTTAGATGCCTATCCTCAGTCTAATTGATTATGGCCTTGTGGTCTATGGTTCCACCTGTGAAAGAGTGCTAACTGGGGTCCAAGGCTTTCTGAATAGAGCCTGATGATATGTACTTAACCTGGGGCAGGACTCCCATACATGCACACTATATAATAACCTAGGTTGGCTGAATTTTGACTTTCAGTTACAATATAGTACACTAATCACATGCAAAAAAGCCTTGCTGGGACTGTTATGTGCTGGGGTCCTGGCCATGCTAAGCCCAGTTGATACCAGTTACCCTACAAGAGGTGTCGAGCATAACTCCTTAGTGCTCCCTCTTAGGAAAACCTCTCTGGGACAGGCTTGTTTCTCCTTCATATTCCCTAATTGTGAAACTTTCTAACCCCTTCCCTTAAAGTTACTCACTTCCTAGTCAGCTTTAAAACACATCTCTTATCTTCACTCACTCCCCCTGACCCTTGTGCCTGCTATCATTGATCACATAACTCCCCCCCCACACACACACACATTCCTCCATAGGCCCCTCTGGCCTCTGAATCTTTCAAAACTAGGCTCTGTTTCTACACCACGTTCTATGCAGTTATAATAAGCATCAACATTACCCACACCTGACTTAGTGATTACTGCTTATCTAACTTAAAACAAATTATTCAATGTACCTATCTAATTCCCTTTTGTACTGTGAACATTGCTCCTTGCATTTGTAAATATGTTGTAACTCCCTTCTACTGTTTTCTCTGTTTCTTATGACTCTAGACCCGTTGAACACAGACTCAGAATAAAGGGTCTTGTGTGTAACAAACACACAAATAAATAAATACATTTACATCTTGCCTCCTAGGCAACAAATACAACATTTCAGCTGATTTCATCAAACAGTGCCAATGCTATTAAGGTGCAAAGTTAGAGGTTTGACGATACAGATGGCTAGATAGATAGATAGATAGACTGATTTATAGATAGATAGACAGGCAGAGATAGATAGATAGATAGATAGATAGATAGATAGATAGATAGATAGATAGATAGATAGATAGACAGACAGACAGACAGACAGACAGATAGAATGAATAGATAATGAGTAAGGTTGGTATATAAGGATGTATACACATTGAGGGGGCAAATTATGGCTATAGAGCCATGAGCCTGAAGGGCTGCAATAACCATCATAATGTATTATATTCAACAAACAATGGGTAAGGGTTGTATACTTGGATGTACACCCATCCTGGGGCATAATTATGGCAATAAAGCCATTCACCCTCCTGGCTTGTGGCCCTATAGCCCTAATTAGCCCCCTCGATTGATATACATCTTTGTATACCATCCTTATGTGTTCTGCCATAGATGAGTTCTGATTCCTCTGACCTCAAGAGCAAAGCTGGATAGGTCCATAGAATCAGAACTCCAAAGAACACATCAGTTAGCACAGAGTTGCTCACCCTGTATTTTTAAAGTATTATGTGAAATGTACACTTGACAGTTCTTTCACTTTCAGAGTGCAACTCACCTGTGCAGTTTTAGAGGTTTCAGAATGCTTTTGTACCACAGAAGGGTACAGTCACATGCCATAACATCAGAACTATGGTATAACAGCATAGGGATGGAATTCTATATGAACAATGCTCTACTGTACACTATAAAATACATAATTGGTAAGGGTGATATGCAGGATATATACCCATTGAGGGTAATTAGGGTTATAAGACCAGGATCCCAAAGGACGAGTAGCTTTATTGCCCTAATTAGCCCTCAAGATGGATATACTTCAGAGTGAACCAGCCTTACCCATTGTTTGTTGAATAAAATACTTAAGAATGGTCATTATAAGATCTTGTGCAGCAAGGAGGGAATGGTGTGTAGTGAGTGCAGCAAAGAGTTTGGGGGATTTCTATGTTTGGGAGGGTTTTGTATCAATATTTTTTTTCCGGTTCTTTTGCACCCTGTAAATTGGTTTGGCTAGCTTCCTGATGCTGTGTTAATTGAGTTAGTGGTGTCTCACAGAGTTTAATTGAGTGCAAGTGTATAGTTTTTATTAGTGCAGGTACGTACTTGTAATTATTGATTAGTTTTGGTAAACATCTTCAATTAGTGCAGGTATATAGCTGTAATTGATTGAGTAGTGTAGGTGTATATAGCTTTAATTAATGGATTAGTCACAGGTTTACAGGGACTTCTTCAATGTGGAAAAGTTCACATCCATGTATGATATAGATATAGATATAGATATAGATATAGATATAGATATAGATATAGATATAGATCTTATAGTGGTGCCGTAGCACTACTATATTTAGGCTTGAGCAGGGGTTCTATGTTAAACCCCAAACCTTGCAAGTTAATAACTTTAAAAATATTAAATGGATTTACACAAACTTTGCTCATATGGTCTTGGGGGCATGTTCTTTTGGACGTCCCAAGTTTTGTCCTGGTCAGATTTGCAGACTCCAAGATTCAGATAGCAAAAAAATAAAAAAATAAAAGGATTTTGTGCAGCATTTTTGTCATCACCTAGCATCCAGATGATTTAGAATTATTCTCTAAAAGTTTTGTAGTACACAGGGCTTGGCCCAGAGTGGTGCCTTTCAGTAGTTTGGTGGAAAAATATTAATCTATTCCAAAGTTATAAGGATTTAAAATTTCAGTTCTGAGCATTCTCAGTATGGTCTTTTGCATAGCTTTTTGGAATGAAAAAATAATTTGGTTCATATGAAAAAAGATTCTCTTTCCTATGGGGCTAGTCTTTTTTCATGAGCAAAAAAATTATTTTTCGTATCGCTGCCATCTTGTTTCTTTTTTTTTTCAAATTCATAACTCATAAAAATGGTAACATAAAAAGACACAAAGACATGTATCTTGCTAAGCAGGACCCTATTAGGTGGATTCTGCAGTTACTTTTTGGAAACAAATACTCAGAAATTTGTTTTTTGCACATGTTAAATCTTTTTTTTTTGTGACTCGATCTTCTTTTTTCATATGGTCATACAAAAAAGAATCAGCCATATGAAGCAAGAATGGCTCCATACAAAAAATAATTTGGACTTAGATTTTTTTTCTCTGATTTTTTTTTCATATGACACATTCTTTTTCATGAGTATGACACATCTCTCAAAAGAATCCTTCATACAAAAACAGAATCAGAAAAATGAAGTCCAAATTTTATGATACATTATTTTTTCATGAGAGAACACAATCTCATGAAAAAAGATGCCTTCATATGAAAAAGAATTTGGACTTAGTGTTTTTTGTTATTGTTATTCTTTTTTCAGATGAAGAATTCTTTGCAAAACACTTCAGTAATGCACCAGTTAAGGTAACTTAGCAACACAAAAGTAGGGAAATGTGACATTAGGGTTTCAAATCCTAACTCCCTTCCCCCCACAAGCAGCAAAAGAAAAAAAAAGGTTTCGGGTTTCCAGAGTCTTGGCAAATCAGTAGTGGGTTCTTCCTCAGAGCTGTCAACCTTAGTATTCACCCCCCTTATCCCCTGTCCATAGCCTCCAGTTCAAAGCACAAGGTACAGGTCCAAGCCAGTGCCTCATGGAAATACAGTATTCAAAAGTAGAGAAGTATGTCTCACTACATTGCCAACATAATTTGTTGTAGCTTTCTTCATATATGGCCCCCAACATCACATTTAATGTTGTTTTTTTAAGGGAATGGGGTGCTTATTAGGGTTGACTACACCAAGGAAGATCCCACCACTGATTCGTCAAGACTCTGGAGACCCCAAACCCTAATGTTGTTTTCCTTTTGCTGCTTTGGGGGTGAAGGTGGAGAGTTAGGGTTGAAAACATTCCCCTACTTTTGTTTCATTAAGTTACCCTTACTGGAGCCAGCCCCGGTGGCACTGAGGGTTGAGGAGCTGGATACCACACCTCATGCCATGCCAGCGACCCAGGTTCTGGAACAAGCTCGGGTCATTGGGGGTCAGTGGGGATGGGAAGGATTGAGTGTCCTATGGACTGCTCTCCTTCCCTGGGGAGGGGGGAATCCACTAGCTGCTGCACTGATGTCCTCTAGTGGAGACTGAAGGCGTCACAGTGCATGGCTGCAAAATGCTGGGGAATGGCTGTGACAGATGTCTTTAGGGGGTGCATGGGTGCATGCACCTGCGGAGCTGGACGTCATTGCACGTCCAAGCTTTGGGGGAGAAAAAGGAAATACCCTGCCCTCGAGGATAGGCAATGGCACCACCTCCCACCAGCCACTCTCCATCAGGCCAGACTACCTCCTGTCCTGGTCTGAGCCCAGCCCAGCCCGAATTGTAGATAGAGCACCCTGGACGGATAGGGCGGCCCTTCCTCCGGGGACTCAGAGCCGGGAGGATAGTCAGGCTGGTGCCAGGACATAGGGAGAGTTTCAGGCTAGGAGGTAGAGTTGGGGGTAAAGGTAGATGCCTGAGAGAGTTCCCTGTAGAGGCAGTGAATAAATAGAACGTAAAAAAAAAAGTTACCCTTACTGGTGCATTAATGAAGTTTTTTTGCAAAGAATATTCTATGACTGGGTGACTAGTGCCTTGGACCTGGGTAGACCAGTGGACGTCCTCTTTCTAGACTTCAGCAAGGCATTTGACTCTGTTCCTCGTGTGGTCCTGTTGGATAAGCTGGGAGAAATGGGGGTGGGGAACCAGATGATCAGATGGATAGGCAATTGGCTCCAGGACTGGACCCAGAGGGTCGTAGTTGGCGGGATAGTCTCATCCCCAAGGAGGGGTCTTACTGGGGTCCCACAGGATCAGTCTTGGGCCCTTCTGTTCAACGCCTATGTCTCTGACATAAGGACAGGAATCAGGAGTGAGATGAGTCTCTTTCGGATGACTCAAACTGGGGGCGGTGGTGGATGGGGAGGAGGGAGGTGGCCCTACAGGGGACCTGGAGGCTCTGGAAAGATGGTCTAGAAAGTGGAAGCTGAGGTTCAATGCAGGGAAATGCAAGGTACTCCACCTGGGGCAAGAAACCGGGCCAAGTGTACACCCTGGGGGAATGCTACAAGTCTCGATGGCTGAGAGGGACCTGGGGGTGGTGGTGGATGTCAAGATGAACAACTCTGAGACTTGTAGGAGGGCAGCAGCCAAGGCCAACAGGATGCTGGGATGCATCGCTAGGGGATCACCTCCAGAAGGAGGGAAGTGATACTCCTCCTGTATAACTGCTTGGTGAGGCCGCCTTGAGTACTGCGTGCAGTTTTGGAGGCCACACTTAAAGAGGGACATTAACCTCCTGGAGAGGGTCCAGAGGAGGGCAACCAAAATGATTTGGGGCTTGGGGGACAGGACCTATGAGGAGAGGCTTGAAGAGCTAAATATGTACACATTGGAAGAGAGAAGGGACCGGGGGGACATGATAGAGGTCTTCAGGTACATGAAGAGGGTAAATAGGGGAGGAACAGTCAGGGTGCTTTGAAGGAAGGAGGAGGGGGCCACTACAGGGCATGGGTGGAAGCTGGAGGGGGGAAGATTCAGGGGAGAAAGGAGGAGGTGCTACTTCACTGAGAGGGTGGTGGAGCCATGGAATGCACTGCCTAGGGGGCTGGTGAAGGCAGAGACAGTGGAGGGGTTCAAGAGGGGGTGGGACAGGTACAGGGGAAGGGTTCTGGAAGCAAAATCCAATGCAGCAAGAATATCAAGAACTGGGAAGGGAGAAGCCAGAGAAGGCGGGGGACAGAGGTCTGCACCCAGGGTGAGGGCTGACCAAGCGAGCGAACACGAAAGACCGTTAGGCCTATTCTGCTGGCAGTTTAGTATGTTAGTATATTTCATAGATATATACATATATATATATATATATATATATAAATGTGTGTATATTTATGGCAAAAAACTTAATTTAATGCATCAGTTAGGGTTGAAGCAACAAATGTCAGGAAATGAGACATTAGAGTTGAGCACCTAACCCCATGCCTCTTTCACAGACTGACAGATGCTGGGGTGTGCCTTAGGGTCGTGGCCCAACTTGGGACAACACAGTACATTAACTGCTCCAACATCAGGGTACCTGATTCCCATGTCAGAATCATGTCTCCCATCACCCTCAAAACTCATAGCATGCTGGGAGCCCACCCCGAGTATTACCCCAAATATTTTTAAAAAACACTTGCCGATTGGGCAACATGCCCCACCCCAGTACTGCAAAACCTGGTGGCTTTCTTTCAGAGTTGCTGATGGGAGGCCCAATCTCCTATAGACAGCATGTCCCCCCAAAAAATCATGTGGCACATTGGGATAGTGTGCCAGTTATTTTACTAAGTTGCTGACAGGGACCCCAACCCTTTGTCGGCATGTCCCCACCAAACTCATGTAGCACCGCGGGAGACCACCCAGTGTGCCCCAAACTTTTTTGTACCTGTAATGTAACAAAAGTTCATTGCAGTGTTTTTCCCTATAAAAAGAAAATGGTCCATCCTTGGCTCCCCAGTCCCCTTCCCATCCCCCCCCTGAGCACCCACCTCCTCGCAACCCCTTACCCATACTTACCCTCTTAAGGTCAGGAACAGTGATCTTCTCAGGACCAACGACACATCTGCACTCTGCAAAGCTGAACTGAAAAATGAAGAATTGAAGGTAAGCCATATGATGGGAGTCATGGGGGAGGGGGTTTCAACTTAGGTTGATATCTCAGCCATGTTTTGCAATTTTTTCCCTACATTTTCAACATGGAGTTCTTGGGACCCCACCTTGTGAACACCAGCACTGTTATTTCATTTCTCTGTCCTGGAAGGTGATTTTGTGAGTGCGCTGTGTGAAATCACCTTTCAGGCTTGAATCATGAAATGACAGTGCCACTGTTCATGGTGGGAGTCTAACTCATATGTGAAATTTGGTGAAAAAATATCAAGAAATACTGCATTGCGGCGTGTGTTGCAATTTCTATGCACGCTCATAACTATGCCAATTTTTTACATTTTCATTTCATGTTTTCAACATTGTCATTTTTTCACTACTCCTAATGAACAGTACAGCTGTCATTTTGCACAACCTGCCCAGAATGCGTTTTCACACCTGTGGCACAGAATGGCGTGGTCACTGTGTGAAATAAACTTTCTAGATGGATTAATAAAATCACAGTGCCAGTGTTCATGAGGGGAGATCCCCCCCAAAAAAAAACACATTGAAAAGTTTATGAAAAAAAAATGAAAAAAGGACAATGTTACGAGCGTGCATTGTGCGGTTTCAACGCATGCTCATAAATTAACAATTTTTTTATATTTTCACTCCAGATTTTCAACATAGACTTTTTGTTACACCTCCTTATGAACAGTACAGCTGTCATTTTACACATCCTGCCCAGAATTTGTTTTCACACCTGTGGCGCAGAATGGCATAGTCACTGTGCAAAATCAACTTTCTGGATGGATTAACAAAATCACAGTGTTAGTGTTCATGAGGAAGTCCATAAAAACCAATGTGAAAATTTTGTGAAAAAATCCAAAAAGATCACGTTACCAGTTTCAATGCGCTTTTAAATTCGCAAATTTGTAATATTTTCCTCCAGATTTTCAACATTGATATTTTGTCACACCAACTCATGAACAGTACAACTGTCATTTTTTACAGCATGCCTGAATTTCAGTGTTGCAAGAGTGCAGGGCCCTCCCGCAATGATATACCTCTTACTATTTACATTAAACTCTCTTAAAATGAAGGGAAATTCATTGCAAAATATGGTCCATCATTGTCTGCCCAGTCCCCTCCCCATCCCCTTCTCTGAGCACCAACCTCCCTGCACCCCCCCTTATCCATTCTTACTCTCCGAAGGTCGGGAACAGTGATCTTCTCAGGACCAGAGACATGTCTGCACTCTGCAAAGCTGAACTGCAAAATGAAGAATTGAAGGTAAGCCGTATAATGGGAGTCATGGGAGGAGAGGGTTTCCACTTAGGTTGATATCTCAACCATTTTCTTGAATTTGTGCCTCAAATTTTCAACATGGAGTTCTTGGGACCTCACCTCATGAACACTAGCACTGTCATTTCATTTCTCAATCCCGGAAGATGATTTTGCGATTGCTGTGTGGAATCACTTTTCGGGACCAAGTCATGAAATGACCATTCTGACCCCTGTTCTGCTACAATACCCTCCCCCTTCAGAAGTCCCACACCCCCAAAATACAAACTTACTAAAGCAGCCTTTCTGTGGTATGCCCTCCTCCTCCTCCTCCTCCTATCAGGAATCATTCATCCTAATCCTGGGCATACTCTCCCATGCTCCCCAGCTAGCAACAGTATGCACGGGCTCCGGCTCACTGCAATTAACATATGTAGCCTACATAAAAAGTTCACTTTACTCCAAGGGTGGCTAGCCCAGCATTCCCCAGATGTACTGGCCCTATCCAAGACATGGTTCTCCCCTGACACCCCAGACTCAGCCGTGAGCCTACCTGGCTACTGCCTTTTCCATGCTGACAGATTGGGTGGACAAGGTGGTGGCTGCTCCTCCACATAGGAACACCCTCAAATCATTGGCAGTTCACCTCCCCGAGCATGGTGCCCAAACACTCACAGCCAAGATTCTTCTTGGTGACCATGGCAAAACAATATATGTCATGGATGTCTACATCCCGCCATGAAATCGGAGACTTGCCTTTCCCTCAGTCATGTCATGTATCTCTCAGCTCCCCTCCAACAGTGAAGTTATCACCATGGGGGACTTTAATGTCAATTGGCAGTCCCCATCCTCCATTCCCTATAAGGACTTGGCTGCTGTGCTCAACCTCGCTCAGGTTATACAATCTTCTACCAGGCCAAATGGCAAATTGGGCACCTCCTTGTTGCTGGACCTTATCCTCACCCATCACCCCAACAACATAACTAATATCTCAGTACACCCTAACACCATTGCACCATTGCCCAGTAATCTGTATGGTCCAATAAAACTCCACTGCTCCCCATGGTCTCCTTCTATAGATGCCTAAAAAGGGTATGCTTCACTAATTCAAAACCTCGTAACTAACTCTGACTGGTCCCCATGTATAGCACCCAATCAATTGATACCACCTCTCCCACATTATAAATACCTTCAACGATGCTTGTGACATCTTTGCCCCTTTCTCAAAGCAAATCACTAAAACCATAACACCCCTGAATATCCAACAGTTGTTTGACCAAAAGAAACACCGTGATAATCTCTGGCTTAAGGCCTTAGACTCACAACTCCCACTGGACAAATGACGATATTGTGAGGCCAGAAACAAATGTACCTGTGCCATACACCATGCCAAGGCAACCCATTATCAACTGGCACTCTTCTCCACCTGGGGCTCAGGAAGACATTTCTGGAAAAACATAAAGGAACTTTACAGGAAATCTACCCCTCCCCCGCCTTCCCAGCTCTCAGTTAATGGTAACCTAACACAGGACTCCCAGTGCATTGCAGACACCCTGAACATAACCTTCTCAGATATCAGTGGTGTCCTACCCCCAACTTCTTCACCCTACTAGACCCCACCCCCAGTTGCAGACCACCTTCCAACATCCCACACTTTTGCCTCCAAATCATCTTGTTGCAAGAGGCTAGGAGATACCTCTCCAAAGCCCTTGCCAAGTCCCACATTAGCAGTGACTCCATTGACCTGAAGCTCCTCCAGCTAGCCCTCAGGAAGGTCATACACCCCTCACCAAACTTTAAACCTGTCCATCAGCTTAGGGCAATTTCCTGCTCTCTGGAAATGAGCTATCATCGCCCCTATTTTCAAGGTGGCAACTGCCTGTCCCCAATAACTATCGTTCCATCTCCTTCTACCTCCCTCTCAAGGCCCTTGAAAAATAGTGGCTGATCAGCTGATGGACCATCTGTTTAATATAATTTACTGTACCCCAAACAGCATGGTTTCCACCAGGGCCACAGCACCACCACTGCCATCCTAGAATACTCCTCCTACATCCACGGTGCCCTCAAATGTGGTCACCTAGTGGGGTCTGTGTCATCGACCTCACAAAGGCATTCAATATCATTAATCATGCTATGCTTCTGGCCTCCCTGCCCTCCTGGGACTCTCAGATGAAACAATAACTTGGTTCAAATGTTACCTCTCTGACAGATCCCAGCAGGTGAAAATTAACTCCACTCAGTCAACCAGCCTCCAGGTCCATTCAGGAGTACCCTGAGGCTCCATTTAGGCCCCTCATCTTCAGCATCTTCCTAAACTCCCTCCCCAGCTCATGCCATAGAAAATTCTGCTCCATGCAGATGATACAATAATATTCTGGAGCCACCCCAGCCCTGATTCTCTCCAGAGTGCCCTGCAGGGGCTTTTTACTGAAGCTGAGACATGGTTCTGTTCCCACAGCTAAGTTCTAAACTATAAGAAAACAAAATCAATGATCTTTGCCCACCGACAGAGTCCTCATCATGACTTCCAGCTTACCATCACCAACTCACTAGGATCCCCACTTGAGCTGGTTGATTCGTTCAGATATCTAGGTGTCACCCTTAACACATCTCGTACCTGCCATGCACATATCCAACAACTGTCCTCCACTATTAACTCCAGACTTGGACTTTTGTAACACCATAAACACTGCCTTCCCCCAATGGCTATCTGTCTGGCCATTACCCCTTCAGTCCTCTCTATGGTAGATTATGGCATTGTCATCAATGGTACTGCTAACTCCACGGCACTGCAACATATCAAAGTAACCCTAAACAAAGTGTGCAGACTGGTCACTGGTTGTGACAGATGGACACACTCCTGTGATCTCTACAAGTCTGCTGAATGGTTTCCATTTGATGCCCATCTTAGGTACCACACCTGCCTCCTGGCCAAGAAAATTCACCTTGGTCAAGCCCCACCTGGTGTGCATAGCTTCATCCAACCCGCCCCATTGGTCAGAACCTCCCATAGCTCTACTGAGACCTCCCTACTCGTCCCCCACTGTCAAACTTCCCTTGGATGAAGAACCTTTTTCTACAGAGCCCTCCATTGGCTCAACAGCCCCCCCATATCCCTGGAGCCCAATATCAGTCCCTTCAAGACCAGTCTCAAAGCCCATCTGCTAGAATCTTCAGCCTGTGACTGTCCCTAACCCTCTCTTCCTCCTACTCCCCTTTCTTGGCAGGGCTCTGTAGTATAAATCTACCTCATAAATGTTATGATATATATAGAAAACAAAATGTGTATTTATGCACTACCTAAATATTATGCATATTATGGATGACGCTGGGTCTTTCTCTCCCAAAGACTACTGTTTTAATATCCCCCATTTGTGTGTTTATTTTGTGCATTGTCTTTCATCCATGATCACTGTACTTATAATATTGTAAAATGTTTTGTATGTGTAACTTCCATTACTTGTTTTCCCTCTAGTTTCTATTACCTGAACACTGTACTGCTTACTACTATATATATGTCCTTACTGTGGATTGATGTGGAGCCTTTGTAAAGGAGTCTATGACTCGAAGGTTTGTAATTCCAAATGATATTTTATATATATATATATATATATATATATATATATATATAATATTATACTGGCCCAGTAGGACCAGTATAGTTCGGGTTGCACAGCAACTTCTATGTGAAACCCCAACTTTTGCACTTTAATAAGTTTGCAACTGTTTGTCCAATTTGCAATAAATTTGCATGTGTGGTGTGGAACCATAGAACTCTGGATCTGGAAAGTTTTGTTCCAGTCAGATTTTCAGTTGTGGAGCTGTGGAGAGTGAAAAAGTGTGAAAAATCCTCAACTTTTGCAAATTCTTTGCTTATCTCGACAGCCCAGATGGTTTGTCCATCTGCTCTGGAATTTTCAGGGTGTATGGAGACTGGGTCGAGGAAGTGCCTTTTGAAGATTTGGTGAAAACATATTAATTTGTTCAAAAGTTATTAAACATTTCATGCCCCATTATAGCCTATGGAAAAATATATATGTACCTACAAGCTTTCAGAAAGCACCATTATGTTTTGAACTTTGGGTTTTAGTTTTGTGCAACTGCCATTTTGTTTTCAGTTAGTGAGGCAGAAAAAAATGATGTAGTTCAAAAATACTTTCCTTAGTAAACACCAAAATTTGGGTTTACCTAATCAGAACCCTAGGACCACTACCCTGGCATCAGTTTTCCTTAATGATGCCTGGAAATATGTTCTAAATTTTCCTCCATTTTACTGGTGGATCTTTCATGGTGGATCCAGGGCTTTCACACACAATTTCCACGAAAGTCCAAGGAAATTTCACAAAAGTCTGCAGATCTTATGCACAACTACCCCATAAGTTAACTATGGCACTTTCCAAAGTGGTGGAACTTTCTGCAAGTATCATGGGATATACAGCCTCCAAAAGTAATTTGTTTACTACTTCATAGCAAACAAACGGTTAGGGCTTTGGGGCTGAAATTTGCAGGGTGAACCTTGTCCCACAGACGTGTCTTTTGTTTGTTTGGTGAAAAATGTACAACAGTTCCATAGTTACAACATTGTGAAGTTGCAAAATTTCCCATACAATAACATTGCAGCACCCGCAGTGCCTTTCAGTATCTGTATCTTGAAAATAGTTTGAGATATGGATTTTTCGCTCTGCTGGCTAGTCCACCTTTGGGTGGACTAAGCAGGTGTGGAGGTTTCCAAGTCATGATTACAAGTGCAATGGAATTTTTTCCATAGTTGCTATGGTTACTGACATACTGACAAATTACTGTTACAAGGGTTCCTTTTCATGTCCGTAGGCATGCGGTATGTTTCCATTCTCACGTGTAAGTGAGAGTGCAGGGCCAGAGGGCCTGTGCTCCCACATATGCATACCATTATTCAAAAACTGGGTCAAGGAAGTGCCTTTTGAAGATTTGGTGAAAACATATTAATTTGTTCAAAAGTTATTAAACATTTCCATGCCCCATTATAGCCTATGGAAAAAATATATGTGTACCACGAAAGCTTTCACGAAAGCACCATTATGTTTTGAACTTTGGGTTTTTAGTTTTGGGCAACTGCCATTTTGTTTTCAGTTAGTGAGGCAGAAAAAAAATGATGTAGTTCAAAAAATAATTTCACTTGGTAAACACCAAAATTTGGGTTTACCTAATCAGGGCCCTAGGACCACTACCCTGGCATCAGTTTTCCTTAATGATGCCTGGAAATATGTTTTTAAATTTTCCTCCATTTTACTGGTGGATCTTTCATGGTGGATCCAGGCGCTTTCACACACATTTCCACGAAAGTCCAAGGAAATTTCACAAAAGTCTGCAGATCTTGCGCACAACTACCCCATGTTAACCATGGCACTTTCGCGAAAAGTGGTAGAACTTTCGTGCAAGTACCGTGGATATACAGCCCTCCAAAAGTAATTTGTTTACCACTTCAGAGCAAACAAACGGTTAGGGCTTTGGGGCTGAAATTTGCAGGGTGGCAAGCCCTTGTCCCACAGATGTGTCTTTTGTTTGTTTGGTGAAAAAATGTACAACAGTTCCGTAGTTACAACATTGTGAAGTTGAAAAATTTCCCATACAATAACATTGCAGCACCCACAGTGCCTTTCAGTGTCTGTTTCTTGAAAATAGTTTGAGATATGGATTTTTCGCTCTGCGCAGCTTAGTCCACCTTTGGGTGGACTAAGCAGGTGTGGAGGTTTCCAAGTCATGATTACAAGTGCAATGGAATTTTTTTCCATAGTTGCTATGGTTACTGACATACTGACAAATTACTGTTACAAGGGTTCCTTTTCATGTCTGTAGGCAGGTGGTATGTTCCATTCTGATGTGTAAGTGAGTGCAGGGCCCAGAGGCCTGTGCTCCCACATATGCATACCATTATTCAAAATGGGATTGGGGCATGCTATTATGCAGCGCAGGAAGCACAGGACCCTCAGAGGGCCTGCGCTCCCACCTATGCATATTATTTATGCTAAACTGGGAGCACTACACTCATGGGTGGGTGTGATCACAGGGCCCAGAGGTCCCACGCTCCCATCTACGGATACCATTTTGCAAACCTAAGGACATACTTATGGGTTGGTGGGAGCACAGGGCCATAAGGGACCCCACACTTCCACCTATGGATTCCATTTTGCAAACCTGAGTAGACAGTTATGGATGGGTGGGAACGCAGGGCCCGGAGGGCCCACACTCTCACTTATGCATTCTAAATAAATAACATTTCACTTTCTCAAAAAGAAGGGAAATTTATTGCAACAACTCTGTTCATGCATCAGTTAGGGTTAATTTCCACACCAAAAAAAGCGTGGAAATTTGATGTTAGGGTTTCCAACCCTTCTACCCCACCCTCCACACACCAACAGGGTGTGTGTTGGGGTCAGTGGGCCTAACTCTCACCCCATTCTCCTATACGGTACCAGCTCAGCTTGTTTACAGATGGAATGGGGTGAGAGTTAGGGCTGATAACCCCAACATACACCTCAGCACCTGTTGGTGTGTGGAGGGTGGAGTGATGGATCATGGAGTAGTAGGGTTGGAAACCCTAACATTGAATTTCCACACTTTTGTTGATGTGTAAATCAACCCTAACCGATGCATTAACAAAGTTTTTGCAATATATATATATATATATATGTATATATTTTATAGTGGCGCAATAGCACTGCTATATTTAGGGTTGAGTAGGCAGTTTAATGTTAAACCCCAAATTTTGCACTTTTATAACGTTGCAGCCTTTCAACAGATTTGCATGAAATTTGGTGTGCAGCGCATAGTGACAAAAGTGTGTTTTCACTTTTTCTCACATGTTTCCAACTTTTTATCATTACCTCACCACCCACACCATTTGGGATTTTGGCTGAAAGTTTCAGTATAGATACAGCCTGCCAAGGAACACACCAGCATTGGTTGGGTGAAAAATATTAATATGTTCCAAAGTTATTCAATTGTGAATTTTCATGATCTGAGCATGCTCAATTCATTCTTTGGGATAGCTGCACAGCTTCAAACAAGAATTTCAGATCACAAACGAGGATTCTGACAGCTCATGAATGGGGATCCCCATTCATGAGAATAAATCCTGTTCATGAGCCACCATCTTGTTTTTACTTTTAACCCCAAACAAACTGTTGTAACTAGCCCCACAGGTGTATCCTCATTAAACAAAGGGATGGGTTTTGTTCAGGGCAAGGGTCTCTAAAAATTCATGTCATCGTTTAACTTCAATTAATGTAATCCCAGCCATTTTTTTACTACAGGAAATCCCCGTTCGTCACTCACTTCCGATCCCCTTTTGTGATCTGTCACAATCTCCTTTCATGAGATAAGGATCAGAGGGCCCTATCTTACAAATGAGGATCAGCTTACAAATGGGATTTTGACACCTTACAAATGGGGATTGAGGTGTCAAAATCCCCATTCATGAAATAGAAGACGGATGGTCAGATCTGGCCATCTGGTTGTGCATGAACCGATGGTCAGATAGGAACATCTGGTCCCCATCCCACCCAGGAATGGGGATCATCTGACTTCCAGGGATTCCCTGGAAAAAATGGCTGGCACAACATCTGGGTGCCCAATCCCCGTGGTTGTGCATCTTGGCTCCCAACCACCACCTCCAATATGGCACACTGGGAGCCCACCCAGTGTGCCAAATATAGTTATTTAAATTTTTAGGGTTCTGAAACCAGGATGCCCAATTCTGGTGTCAGATGATTTCTGTCCCCAGCCCTCAAAGCCAACTGCTGACATCAAGGTGTCCAATCCTCATGTTGGCTTGTATCCCCCCCATTACTGTGGCACACTGGAAGCCTACCCCAGTGTGCCTACAATTTTTTTTCAACCTGTGAAAAAAGGAAACCATCCTGAAGTGTTTTTTTTATTTTATTTCTGAAAAAAGAAAACCATTCATCGTCGTCTCCTCAGTCCTCCTCCCCATTCCCACCCTCCCACTGAGCACCCAATTCCCCTTACCCCCCTTACCACATACTTACCGCCAGAGGTCAGCACTGCCATCTTTTTCTGGACCAGATCACGCCTGCAGTCTTCAAAGATGAACTGCGAACTGAGGAATCCGGTAAGTGCTGTATAATGGGAATCAATGGGAGGGCTTCAACTTAGGTTGATATCTCAGCCATTTTTTGCAGTTTTGGCCCCAAATTTTCAACATGGTGTTCTTGGGACCCCACGTCATGAACATTGCCACTGTCATTTCATTTCTCAGTCCCTAAAGGTGATTTTGCAGTTGCAGGAATCACCTTTTGGGACTGAGTAATGAAACGAGAATACAACTGTTCACGAGGTGGATCCCAAAAGCCTATGTTGAAAATTTGGGGTCAAAATTACAAAATGGTCTCGCTTCAAGTGTGCATTGTGCAATTTATAACCACGCTTGTAACTTTGCCAATTTTTATATTTTCACTCTAAATTTTCAACATTGCCATTTTTTCTCATTCTCATGAACAGTACAGCTGTCATTTTTCACATCCTACCCAAAATGTGGTTTTGCCCTGAGGTGCAGAATTGTGCAATCACTGTGTGCAATCAACTTTTGGAATGGATTAATGAAATCAGAGTGCTACTGTTCATGAGGGTAGGTCCCAAAAAGCCCATGTTGACATTTTGGTGAAAAAATTCCAAAAAAAGGCTGCATTACCAGTGTGCATTGCACAGTTTCTTCATACACTCATAACTTCACCGTTTTTTTATATTTTCACTCCAAATTTTCAATATTGCCATTTTTTCACACCTTCACCTCAACAGTACAGCTGTCATTTTTCACATCCTGTCTGAAATGTGGTTTCACATCCGAGCTGCAGAATGTCACAATCACTGTGGGCAATCAACTTTTGGGATGGATTAATGAATTCAGATTGCCACTGTTCATGAGAGGAGGTCCGAAAAGCCCATGTTGAAAATTTGGTGAAAACATTCAATACCATATTACGAGAGTCCATTGCTCAGTTATCGTCGCTAGTAATTCTGCCAATTTTTATATTTTGACTCCAAATTTGCAGCATTGCCATTTTTTCACACCTCCTCATGAACAGTACAGCTGTCATTTTTCAAATAGTGCCCAAAAAGTGGTTTCGCACCTGAGGCGTATAATGGCGTTATCGCTGTGAGCAATCAATGTTCAGGATGGCTTAACGAAATCAGAGTGCCACTGTTCATGCGGGGAGGTCCCAAAAAGACCATGTTGAAACTATGGTTAAAAAAATCCACAAAATTGTAATTACATATTTATTGAAATGTTTCAACAGGAAGGCACACTGAGAGACAAGGAGCTCATCTCCCGGTGCGACCTGGGGGGAAGGGGTACAATAAGAGTGAGTCATTAAACATTCAAGTTACAAGATCAACATTAACATACAGTTTTAAGGCAGGTGTTACAAGCAGTGTTACACCAGTGTTGCGCATAATAGGTAGAAAGAGTGGACAATAATAAGTGCTGGGTTAATAAGTAAACAAGGGCTTGCATGAAAGAAAAGGGGGAAAGGAGATGGAAGGGGAGGTGGGGGAGGAAGAGTCATGTTCATGTTCATGTGTTCATGTTCATGCAATCATGAAAGGGGATCAATAAGTTGAAGGAGGGGAGCTTGTTCTAAAGAAAGGAGGGAGCTAGAACATGGAGGCATAACCTCAGATTGGAAGTAGGGAAATACAGAGGCAATCTGAGGGTGAGGTTCTTCACAGAGAGGGTGGTGGAGGCCTGTAATAGGCTACCAGAGTAGGTGGTGGGATATAAAATGGTGGGGGATTCAAGAGGGCATGGGACTGACATTTGGGGTTGGGAGGAGGGTGGCAAGTTCTGAGCCAGTAAAGGAGGAGGGAAGGGGTTTATATAAAGGCAGACTAGATGGGCCAGTGTGGTCCTTTTCTGTCATCAAATTTCTGTGAATCTGTGACTGTTACATTCAAGTTACAAGATTAACATTAACATACAGTTGTAAGGCAGGTATTACAAATAGTGTTGCATATTATATGTAGAAAGAGTGGACAATAATAAGTGCCAGGTTAATATGTAAACAAGTGCTTACGTGAAAAAGCAGAAAAGGAGAGTAAAGGGTGAGGTGGGGCGAGGGGAAGAGTTGTGTCCCTGGAGACCCCTTCAGGATGCGAGGAACCCTGCAAGGGACTGGGGGACCAGAGAAGGGATAGGCAGTTTCCCAGAGAGATCCCTTCAGGATGTGGAGAACCCCAGAGAGGGCTATGGACTTGACAGAAAGGGGATAAGGCTGTGGGATTTAAAGAGGAAGAGAAAGAAGGAGGAGGTGTGACTTAAATGCTAGGAGGGGAATAGGACCTAGCAAGAGGACTCTTCAGGATGTGGAATATCCTGTCAGGGGTTGGAGAAGGTCTGTAGATAGGGTTTAAGAGAGTGATCGGAGGAGAGTGAGAACTGAACCCTTGAGGGGAGAGAATTTGCACCTTTGGAGTGGATGTGGCCTAATTAATAGTCCATTAGGATGCATGGACCCATGGTGAGCATTCAGGCCCTTACATTCTGTGACAGATCAAGAGAGGCCAGTAAGGGGGAATAATTTTGGGGCAGGGAGAGCTAGAAATTTGGGGTGTGTCAGCACAGGGTAAAATGAAGGTGACAGTAGGGGTAGAGTTTATCCAGGGCATAGAGGAGGGAATTAGGGAAGGACAAGGCAGGAGCAGCAATTATTGAGGGCAGAGCTGATGGAGCAGCCGGAGGATGAGTGCCAGATATGAAGGTGGGGAATTCCAAATTTTGGGAGGCAGTGAGAGTAACTGGATTGGCTGATTAGGGTGGATCTGCAGGGACTACCAAGGTGCAAAGTCGGTTGATCTAAGGAAATGGGAGGATGGGGGGTTGTTATAAAGGAAGAGATGAGGTAGGAAGGAGCTCACCCAACCAGTGCTTGGAGTTGAATTTAGCACAGTGAAGAGTTGCCTATTTGTAAGAGACGAAGGATAGGGCACAATAAAGATCGCGAGTGGTGGGTGTGTGTGTGGGGGCATCCAAGACAAAGCAGCAGAAGGAATTGAAGAGGGTGTCCAATCTGGCCAGGGAGGACTTAGGGGCAACACCAAAGACTACATCACAGTAGTCAAAAATGGGCAGTATCATTTTCTGAATAAGTTCACGCCTAGCCATAGGAGGGGTGCAACGATGGTTCCTGAACAGGGCACCAAACTTGGGGTGCAGTTTTTTCTGGATAGTGTCAATATGTCCAGAGAAGTGTAGGTGTTGGTCCAACCAAACACCTAAGTACCCGAAGGAGGATGTGTCCTCAAGTAAATTCCCATCAAGGGTATGGAAAGTGGGTAGGGAGGAAAGCCTAGAAAGTCTCTACCTAGTGCCAAAGGTCATGGAAACAATCTCCATGGAGTTGAGGAAAAGCTGATGGTTAGCAAATCAGAGCTGAACCTTGTTGAAGTCTTGCTGTAGGCTGGTTGTAACCTCAGCAGGACAGGAGCCAGATGCATACAGGACTGTATCATCGGCATACATATGTATAGTGGAGGAGGGGGAGCAAACAGAGGGAAGCTCATTTAAGAACATGGAGAATAGGATGGGCCCTAATACAGAGCCCTGGGGATGCCAGTGCTAATCAGGAGGGGAAGGGAAGTGGTATCCAAGTTCTTAACTGACTGGGTTCTGCCAATAAGGTAGGCCATGAACCAGTTTGTGGTGGAGGGAGATAGGCCAGTTGCTGGGAGTGAGTCGAGGAGAAGGGAGTGAGAGACAGTGTCAAGGCCTTGGCCAGGTGGACAAAAATGGCAGAGGTAATTTGGCCATTGTCCATCCCAGTTAGGATGGAGTCTGTGAACCATAGGAGAGAGATGGTGGTTGTATAGTTTTCCTGAAACCAGACTGGAAAGGGTGAAAAAGAGGTGTCAGATAGAAAAGAGGTGAGTTGGGAGAGGACAATGTGTTCTTGAAGCTTGGCAAGGGTAGGGAGGAGAGAAATGGAGCAATAGTTGCCAGGCGATGAGGAGTCACCCCTTTGGATAGAGGGAGGACCACTGCATGTTTCCATGAAGAGGGACCAAGGCAGTGAAGATTTAGATATTTAGGATTATGGAGGGGGTAGGCAATGGGCGAAAGCGGAAAGGGAGAGGAGTTTTAGGTCGAGGCCGTCAGAGGAGGCACCTTTAGAGGGGTTCATGATGAGGAGGGAACTTAGGGCATCATTTGGGGTTACAGTAGTGAAAAGAAATGGATGTGGGAGGGTGGTAGAGGGCACACCAGTAGAGGTGGGGAGGGGTGACGGTAGGAGGGAGGGATTTCAGTAGCTCAGTGGCACATTAGGTATAGTAGGAGTTAAATTCCGCAGCTATGGCTGATGGATTGGACTACTGAGCTATTTACTTTAAGTACCAGGGGTAGGAGAGATGAATGGGTAAATAGGGCATGGACCAGCTTCCAGAACTTTGAAGGAGAATTTATGTTGGTGATGAAGGCAGATTTTAAATATTTGGACTTGCTAACGTTGTCACCCTGGTGCAAGCATTTCAGAGCATGCATTAGTTCACAATCACTAGGATGCTGGGTAGCTTTAGATGCTTCCAGGCTCAATCTTTAGCCCTGAGGTGGGCCAAGTTCAGGGCTTATCCAAGGTAAGTGGTTACCTCTGACTCTGGTTTGTTTGAGTGGGGAAAAGGTGTTCCAGTTTACAAGAAAGATTTCTTTGAAGTAGGCAAGGGCCTTATCAACCGAGGGGAAGGAGGTTGGGGGACCAGTCAGAAGTGGCAAGGTTACTCAGAAGAGGTTCAAGGTAAAGAGACTTGAAAGAGCGTAGTTGTATGGTTTTGTGTGGTGATTTAGTTCTGTGGACTTTCCTAACTATGAATATTGGGTTATGGTCACAGAGCATCAGGGAGGATGCCAGAGGTGATTGCGGTGGTGGTGGGAGGTAAGGGCCCAGTCGAGTAGAGTGTTGTTGTGTCTTGTGGTTTTGGCGGGTGGGTTCAGAGATCAATTGGGAGATGTTTAGGGCTCCAATTTTGTTTTTAGTTCTGGTAGTTTTAGGTGACAACCAATTTATATTGAAGTCACCTAGGATGAATAATTCCCCAGAGCAAGCAAGGGAAGTGATGGAGGTTAGGAGGTCTAGAGAGACTGAAGGATGGACATTTGGGAGGCAGTAAATGCCGGCTATGAAGATTGGGAGAGTGAAGTGGAGGGTCACATGGATAGAAAGGGCTACAGGGCATCATGGGTCTCAGGATTTGAGGATGCATAGATGATGGATCATTGGATAGAGGCTAGGACAAAATGGCCACATCACCACCTGCCAGCACGATCTTGCCTTAGCAGTGAGTTGCCAGGAATGGAGACCAGTGGTCAGGGATAGTGCTCTTTAGGCATGTTTCTGAGATGAATAGAATGTCTGATTTTAGAGTGTACACCATGGTCTGAATCTGGTCTATTTTTTGCAACAAGCTGCAGGTGTTTAAATGTAGGATCTTTAAGCCCTTTGGAATGGCTGAGAGAGAGGGCTGGGGAGGTAGTAGAGGAGGAAGCACCAGAGGAGCTAGGGGCATAAGGGCCTGGGTTAGATAGATATCCTGGTGAAGAGCAAGAGGAGAGGAGAGTGAGTAGAAAGTGGTACTTAGGGGAGTTTGAAGGGCTGGCAAGGGGTTGGGAGATTTAGGAGAAGGGGAGAGGTGAGGAGGAAGAAGAAGGTGGAGAACCACAGTGAAAGTGGACACCATTACTAAAGCCACATAAGGAATAGTGGTAGAGTGAGACCATATTTCAAATGGGGGAGGGAGTGATAGCATGGGTGTGGGTAGGAGATTGGAGATAGTAACTGATGGGGTTGGGAGGGTTATTAGGAATAGATGAGTAGTGAGCAAGTCGAGGTGGTAAAGAGAGGATATGACCAGAACAAGGGAGAGAGAGTAGAGGATGCATTGTTCATAAAGGCAGAAATTGGTAAACAATTCATTTAGGAACAAGGAATTTATAAGTAGGTGCGCGGGGGCTGGTCAGATGAGGGGATAGCTGTAGTTTAGAAAGGTATCTATATGGGGCCGTACCTGACCACCGGAGTAATGGCTGCTTAATCTCCTCAGTTCTCTCCTAATAGGACAACTTCCATGCTCTGGCGCCTTAATCCGTGGACATTGGGACCTCGGTCCTTCTAAATGCCTGGGTAGTCTATCCTCTACCAACAGGTGACATTAGGTAGTGGATTCCGACACAATTTACATCAGTCGTAGCACCGGGTATCCATGAGCTTCTCCAGTGCCATAGGCCACATAGGCCCGTAACTGCCTACCCCATCGGGATTAGTCATGCCAGTGGCCGTCGGACTGCTCCACGGGGCACTTACTCGCTTGTTTGCTTGGGCCACTTCCAGATACTGCACAGTTGCATTCAAAATATGTCCAACCACAGCCTGCCGTCTGTACAGTCTCGGGGTGCCCAGCCACCAGCACAGCCACCAGCCACACCGGCCTCTGTGGGGGACTCCTTACAATATATTACTAGTATGCTAGAGACCCTGCTGGTGAGAGTCAATGACATTAGCCTCTCTCTCTCTACTACTGAGGCAGATGTAAGATAGCTCCAAGACAAAATGAAAATATCAGAACTAAGGTTGGACACTTATGAGGAACAACAGTGCAAACTGCTATACAGACTCCAAATGCAGGAGGAACGACTGGGTACTCTGTGGAACCAGGTGGAGGACCAAGAAAATGGAGCCTGGTGCAATAACTTATGCATTGTAAGTTTACCTGAGGGGGTGGAAGGCCAGTCCATGGAGCACTTCCTAAATGAAAGCCTCCCAGTGCTTCCCAGGGACAGGTGGAGAGGCCCATAGATGTTGAGAGGGTCCATCGCGTGGCTGGTGAAAGGGACACACACTCAGACTCCAAGGCCCATCATTGCTTACTCCTCCATTACACCAAGTGCCAAGGTAACCACTAGGGGGAACGGTTTGGTGAGCAAGCAATTCCCGGAGGACTCCTTTCCAGCTGGACTTGCAGCAGCTTATAATGGTCCTCATGTCTCAGTTGCCCCAATTGACCGCTCACCTCCTCTGTTGATGGCCATATTTGACTCCATCCCTGCTACCCCGGCCCTCTGGCTCCAATCCTAGACACCGGCAAAGGGCACGGAGCGGCACCTCCATCCCCTGAGTTGCAAATGAATGCTCCACCAGCAAAATCTCCAGGAAGACTACACTCAGCCAACTCGTCACCCAGAGCGTCAGGATTCACGGATATGGATACCGATAGTGCTGTTGACTGGGCAGGCTATCCGGATGCCTCTTTGGTGGAAGTAGCAGATGCGGCAACCCCTGTGAGACCTGGACTTCTCTCTATTCTGCTGTGGTGTTCTCAGGCCCCAGAATATCTCTACTGACCCCCAGCCATAGCCGGGCAGGTCAAGGTCCCAGCGGTTGAGAAATGGACTATGTCCTGCTACTCTCTGAACTGTTTAGTGCCATAGTTTGACTGATTCTGTTGCACTGGAGATTGTTCTGGCTCATCCACCCAGTAGGGGTGGCTTGCCTTGCCAAGATCTGCCATGTGCACGTTGGGTTTGTGTTGCAGTATTTGTTGTTGGGAGTTTTGTTCCCCTGTTATTTTAGTGCGTTGACACTGACAGGGTTCTGTAGTTGGGGCCGGCCAGTTGGTGACCTTGTTTGCCTGCCAGGCACCTCAGGTTTGAGGTTTATCTTTCAGTAAGGCTCATATGTGCTGGCCAATTCCCCTGTTCAAGGCTACGGCATTGTAGCAGCGTTGATATGAGTGGTTAGAGGATTACCCTTCTCCCTCTTTCCCTTTCCTCCCCTGAGACCCCTCCCTCCTCCTCTCCCCCCCATTCCCCCTCCCCATGTTTCCTTTCCCTTCTTGCCTCCTGATGATGTCCAGGTGCCCGACCATGGGTCAGCTGTCAACTAAGGAAGCTGTTCTATACTGAGGTTCTGTGTGCATCCCCTGATTTGGGTTCTTAAGGCCTGCACAGCTGAGGTGGTGGTCTGCCATCATTTTCTTTTGCAACTGTAGACTCCACTAGTGTATGTGACGCTTATTTACACCCTTTTGGGGTTTTATTTTTTGATTATTCTTTTATCGCCCCTACGTGTGCCCGAGCTGCCTCTCCTTTAGGCTTCCAAGGTCCACAGACATTCCCTACTATCCCCCCTTCTACCACCTTACCACACAATTACAGCCATCCACGGAGTAGCCCCAGAGTAACCCTTCACTGGGTGGGTCCCCACTCCTCTGAGGGGGGAGGCACCGGTGGGGAGGAGGCACCAGCACACTATTTTCTTTGCAGTCCTGGGAGCCGCTGAGGCAATCTGTGGCTTCTCGGGGAGTCTTCGGGGATGTCTGAGGCCTGCAGCTGTCATCCGGCTAGACTTCCAGTGTGGATTTTCCAATTTTCTTGGTTCCCCCAGTGCACTGCTTCTGTAGTGCCCCCGGTCTCCACTGGGGCTGCTACATGAGCGAGGCAATCCCTAACCCTCCCCAGGATAGGAGAGTAGTCCGTCAGATACTTAATCCTTTCCTCCCCCTGCTGACCCCTGACGACCTAAGTCTGTTCCTGAACCAGGTCACCGGCGTGGAAAGAGGTTAGGCCCCAGTGCCTCAACCCTCTATGCCACCGGGCCAGCTTTCTTTTGAGGTTTAATACTTTAGCTGATATTGGTGTGTTACTGTTTTATTTTTAATCTGTTGTGGCAAGTGCTCATATTTTTCTCTGTGTTCTCTTTCCTTTTAGCCTGTTTCCTACAGCAGTGTGTACCTGCAGCCTGTACATATTCAACTGTCCCCTACAGCTTTGTGCCAAAGGTTCATCAGTGGTGCTACCAGAGGGGGGAGCCCTCTACTCCTACCTCCGGTACTCCTCTTATCCCTTCTCCATCTGGTGGTCTGAGTAAGTATCTTTTATTCAATTTCTCAAGGATATGGCCCCCCCTTCATATCCCCTTTATAACGGCACCAATCTGGTCTCCTGGAATGTAAAGGGCCTTAATCACCCTATTAAACACACAAATGTGCTCCAGTACCTTCAATCCCTTCACACAGACATTGCTGTACTCCAGGTGATGCATCTCCTGGGTCGAGTGGTGCCCTAGCTGAAGAAATCCTGGGTGAGAGAGGTACACAGCAGTTCTGCCCTGAATAAATCCAAAGGGGTGGCAATCTTGGTGAGACATTCATCGCCATGGAAGGTTGATGATACTCAAAGGGATTCACATGGGAGATGGGTGGTGGTTAAGCTATCATCCTCAGCTGGGCATCTTATCGTGTCCAACTTATATGCCCCTAACGAAGATCATGTTGATTTTTTCCCAGCCATCAGCCAAGCCATATCTTCTCTGACCCCAGAGGGCCCTAACACTCCTATCTTGGTGGGGGGTAACTTCAATATGGTTCCTGACCCCTTTTTGGATAAATCAAACCACCTCCCTCAAACACCCCCAAAGCTAAGGCAGCATTGCAGGAGTTTCAAGATGAGTGGGGTCTAACAGATATATGGTGGAGAGATCACCTGATGGGTAGGGACAATACCTTCTATTCCATGTTCATGCCACCCACAGCTGCATTGATTTCTGGATGGCAAATATAGCTGCAGGCCAGGGTCTTTCTGAGAACAAAATTGGGAGCATTATAATATCTGACCACGCTCGGTTCTCACCACCTACACTGCTATAGGGCAGTGATCTCAAAGCACTCAGTGGAGATGTAGTCCCCTACTTCTCAAAGACCCTGAGTTCCGCCGGATGATCTCACAGGCAGCCCAGGATTATTTCTCCTCTAACTCACCTGGGGAGGTATCTGTGGGTACAGTTTGGGAGGCCTTCAAAGTCGTCCTGCGTGGCCACATCATAGACTTCTCTGCTGCTAAAAACAGGACCCGCAGAGTGACCCTAGCTTCACTGCAAGTGGACCATGCAGGCTTGGAATGGAAATTCCACTCATTACAGTCCCTGGGTAGAGATACCTCTTTTTTTCACTGGATTGTTGGCCTGAAATCTCAAATTAACACCATCTAAAATCAAAAGGCTGAGTGCCTTCTTCTCAGGGTGAAGCATAACTACTGGGATGGGGGTGAGAAAAGTGGCAGGCTCCTGGCCTTTAGACTGCACAAGCAACAGGTCTCCTCACGTGTCCATGCCCTTCAAGACGCCTCGGGGAAAGTGGTTTATGACCCATGGGACATCAACACAACAATGAGGTCCTTTTGCTCCCTGTATCAGTCACTCCTCCTTATGCCCTTCTCCAGTTGCAGCAAGGTCTAGCCCAGTTCTGCCAAGAGGTGGCAGCACCAATGTTGACTTCAGCCCAAGCAAACCGTCTGGATGCCCACTTGAAGGCATAGAGGTGAGGCAAGTTTTATTCCGCATGGCACCAGGGATAGCCCGGTCCCGGACAGAATGACAGTGGAAGTTTTCCGTGCTTTAGGATCCGAAATAACAGGTCCCTTGCTTTGGGCTCTGCAAGAAGCCTATAAAGCCCAATCCCTCCCGCCTACTATGAGAGATGCACTGATTACTCTTCTCCCTTAAAAGTCTAATGACCCCCTGAATTGTGTGAACTTTCGCCCCATCTCTCTACTGTCGGTCAATACTAAGATACTAGCCAAAATCTTGGCCACCCGTTTACTTGACGTGTTGCCCTCTATTGTTCACCCGTACAGGCATGCTTCATGAAAAACAAATCGGCGTGGACAACACCAGGCTGCTGCTCAATCTCAAATGGGTAGCATCTCGATCCACTCCTATGGCGGCCCTTGCGGTCGATTCCACTAAGGCATTTGATTCAATTGAGTGGACCTATTTGCACAAAGTACTGCAGAGATATGGCTTTGGCCCTTATCTTTGTCAGTGGGTGCATACTCTATACAGCTCTCCGACTGCACGCATCCTCACCAATACTACTATCTCTCCCCCTTTCCCATTGCAGAGAGGAACCCGGCAGGGATGTTCTCTCTTCCCCTTCTCTTGCTGATAGCCCTAGACCCTCTTGTTCTGGCCTTTCTTGCCTCCCTGACTGTTTTGGGGATTGAAGTCCATGGCACCTCCCACCTGGTGGCGGCCTATGCTGATGACTTGCTGCTTAACCTCTCCCACCCCCATCATTCAATACCAGCAGTCCTGACTACTCTTATGGACTTTGCTACCCTCTCGGGGCTGAGTGCTAATCAGAAAAAGACCATTCTGGCCCCATGAACTCCACTTGTCTCAGAGACTGCCTTAGTGGTACTGAGCTTGCTTGGGCAGAGAAAGGGGTTTACCTACTTAGGTATCTATATTCCCAACTGATGGTCAGAGCTGGAGTCCTCCAATTTCTCTCCCTTGCTGGCTCAACTCTCCTTGGAGGTGGTTCAGTGGCGTGAGGCATCAGTTGTCCCTACCAGCAGAGTAGCGGTGGTGAGGATGTTGCTTCTCCCTAAGGTCATGTATCTCCTCAATAACCTGATGATCTCCCTCTCCCTAAGCTATTTAAATCCCTAGACTGCCTCATGTTCAGTTACATATGGGACGGCAAACCTCCAAGATGGAGTAGGCAGAAGCTTGAGGCGCACTGGTCTCATGGGGGATTGGGGTCCCTTGGCTCAAGGGTTACCACTTGGTATGCATGATGACTGCTGCTTCCAGCTGGTTTGTGCTGGGGCACATCATGAGCTTCCATGGGTACAGGTAGAAACTGGTATGCTGGGGCAGCTCTCCCAAGGTGTTGCTCCACCCAGAGACCAAAGTTCCAGCTCTCTCTCCCATCATGCTGGAGACTTGCAAAGCATAGAGAACTCTCATGTCCCTATCTAATACACACAGGTTGCCTGGGCCCTCCTTTCTGGTATGTGTCTCTGTGGTGTAACCCCTCATATCGGTAAGGGGTCTGTCCTCAGATGGCCTACCTGGGAGTCGAAGGGCATACTTAAGGTTCAAGATATATGCGTGTCAGACTCAGATGTCCTGCTCTCATGAACAACTGCAAGCTAAATTTCTGCTCCCTCTGTGGACTTTTGGAGATATCTCCAGCTGCACAGTGCTCTCAAAGAGCTTTCCGGCATTATGCAACTGGCTGTAAATGGAGGTGGCTGGGGGCTCACAAATCCCCACCATGCATGGCCTTATTGGCCAATTTGATAGGACCTGTAGAGAAGCTCAGCTGGATCCTGCGGCCCAGAGCAGGCTCAAATGGGCAGAGGCATTTAATTGTAATATCCCTGAAACTACCTGGTCCCAATATTTGCGGGATGGACATAAGCAATATAGAGATATGAAGAGTCGGTTTATCCAGTTCAAAATTCTCCTACATTGGTATCGCACCCCAGCGGTTCTGTGTAAACATGGTCTTTTGGACCAGTCTAATTGTTGGTGTTGCCATCAATCAAAAGCGAATCTCCTGCATGTCCTATGGACCTGCCACTTGCTGCTGCCCTTCTGGTTGACTGTAGCTTCTGACTGCTCTGAGGTCGTGGGCTCTGGGGTATGCTTGGCAGACCCAAAGCTCCTTTTGGGAGACATATCTTTGCTGGGGGCCCCTCCCTGCTCCTGCTCAGGAGTGGTTATGCTGGCCATTATGGAGGCCAAGCACCTTCTTCTCATGTATTGGCATCAACCGGTTCTGCCACTTCAGGCAGATTGGTGAAGAGGATGTGGCTGGTCAAGAGCAATGCCAGTGCCACAATCTCAGTGGAGAAGCTCGCTCAAGGCTCGAGCTGTAAAGGAAGCAAGGAAAGGCTGTAAGCACACATAAAGATTACAGTACAAAGGCTAGCTGAATCAGTCGTGAGGGCCAGACTACTGAAGTCCTCCCTCCAGCACAGCACAGCATAGCAGATTTCTGCTTCGGGGAAAAGATTGGAGGCGCCCTCCTCCATAAGTGAATGGTCGCAAGGGCAGACTACTGAAGCTCTCCCTCCAGCACAGCACAGCATAGCAGATTTCTGCTTCGGGGAACAGATTAGAGGTGCCCCATGGGTGGACGGTCAGGTGGGCCAGACTGCTGAAGCCCTCCCTCCAGCACAGAACAGCGTGGCAGATTTCTGCTTTGGGGAACAGATCGGAGGTGCCCCCCACGGGGCGGATGGTCACGAGGCCAGACTACTGAAGCCCTCCTCCAGAACAGCACAGCATAGCAGATTTCTGTTTCAGGGAACAGATCGGAGGATCCCACGCCGGATGGTCATGAGGGCCAAACCACTGAAAGCCCTCCTCCAGCACAGCACAGCATAGCAGATTTCGCTTCGGAGAACAGATCGAGGCGCCCCCACGGGTGGACAGTTGCAAGGGCCAGACTACTGAAGCCCTCCCTCCAGCACAGCATAGCAGATTTCTGCTTTGGGGAACAGATCAGAGATGCCCCCGCATGGACGGAAGGTCATGAGGGCCAGATTACTAAAGCCCTCCCTCCAGCACAACACAGCATAGCAAGTACGGATCTCAGGCAGTTGGGCCTCACGCTGCTTTGGCTTCATCTGCTGTTTCTCCGTAAAGCAGATTTGGCACCATTTGCATTTGAAAATCGGACTCTGCACTCTCTTGCAAAGACAAACTTGGACTCCTGCTTTATTTTGTGTCGGTGTAGAAGTGGAGATAGTCTCCCACTTAACAATCCTGTGAGTTTGAGGGCAATTTACCTGCAACCTAAGTTTACTTTAAATTAATTATTTGAATGTATGGTGATAACACTGAGTGCCTAAGGATTGTATGGGTTGTTGTTTAACTGGCACCATTTTTCCCCTACTACAATCCGGTTCAAACCTAGTGTGCCTTAAGAGTGCTAAAAGACAGGGAAGCTGATTAAATGAGACCAGCAATTCTTATAAAGCAGGACTGTTTAACTTAATTATTAGCTACCTTTCTGCTGACCTGCAAGCTGAGTAAATTACAGGCAGATTTGTTTAACTTGATTATTAGCAACCTTCTGCTGAACTGCAGCCGAGTACTTAAAGGCAGAATTGTTTTTAACTTAATTTCAGCAAACTGCAGGCCAAGTACTTAAAGGCAGAATTATTTTAACTTAATTTCAGCAACTAAATTTCAGCCTCAGTTGCTCCGAATCTGTAACGAGCTGTAACTCTCCCCTTTCCATACACCCCCTTCCCTTAGAGGTAGCAAAAGGCCCTTACCTGCTTAAAACTATTGTTTCTCCCCTCCTCAGATTTCTGCTTTGGGGAACAGATCAGAGCCCCCCCACGGGCGGATGGTCATGAGGGCCAGACTACTGAAGCCCTCCCTCCAGTACAGCACAGCATAGCAGGTACGGATCTCAGGTGGTTGGACGCCACGCTGCTTTGGGTACCATCTGCTGGTTCTCTGTAAAGCAGAGGAGCCCTGCCAACACTGCTCGTCAGCTCCCCACCACCACCCTTGGTCAGCTCTCCCTTATATATGACTTAGACTGAGTGCTAGGCTGAATGCTGAACCAATCAGCCCACTTCTCCACTAGCAGCTTATAGCCAACAGCCACTTGAGGCAGCACTATACTCCTTCTCCAATTAGTATCTCCACCTATCCTTGGCATTCCTTTTTTCTTATTTATCTCTCCTACCAACTCTGTTACTGTGCCACCAGAGACTATTTCCTCTGCTTCTCAACATTGTACTGCTTCTCCAACTAGTCTGTATACCTATCCTGGTATACCTCTTGTTCACCATACTGCTTTTCCAACTAGTGGCTCCACCTATCCTTGTATACCTTTCTCTCTTTCTTCTCTTTCATCTCCCCTAACAACTTTATTACTGTGCCACCAGAGGGAACTTCCTCTGCCTCTCGAATCCCTGGCATGTCTCTCTGCCCTCACATCGCTATTCCCTGCACTAGAATGTTCACATTAATCTTCACCTCAGTCCTCCTCCTCTACCAAGGATTGCCCAGTCCTTCGCCCGTGGCTCAACCTGCTGATGCCACCCCTATGCAACTTCGGCTCCCCCCTACTCTCCCATTCACAATAGCTCACCTGTCCTTCCCCCTACACATCTCCCAGCTGTCACCTTTCACCACGACCCGCCATGTCAAACTACGTTCCTCTCCTTCCCTACTCTCACCTCCCTGGCGATCCCTTGTTCTGTCAGCAAATCTGTTAAGAAGAATCATGCCAATACCAGCAAGCAGCAAGTGCTTACCCTCCTCAGAATATTTGCTCTATTGCTTCTGATTTCAGGCAATGTACACCCCAACCTGGGTCCCTTCTTGTGCAACCCTAGTACCTCACATCACGGACTAAGAATGACTGCTATGAACATCTGCAGCTTGCCCAAGAAGTTGGTGCCCCTACAGTGCTGGATGCTGCATAGAGATGCAGAGAATTATTAATCCGCTTGAAGTGGGCACTTCCGTCCTTGAGCACAATGTAAGTGGACCCTGCAAAGTACTCACTTCCACGTTAATATTATTACCACTTAGCATTGCCATTATGCCTTAATGTGAAGTAAGGCGAGTGAGAAGAAAATAGGCACATCACATGGCTCGGTATTGTAAGCCACATGCTTTAGCCAGGCAGGAAGGAAGTGAGTCACAGAAGCAGTTTCACTTTCTCCTTTGCATTTGTAGAGGAGAAAGCATTTGTGATAGGAGAGAAGTTACTGCTTGCCTTTCGTTGCTTTTCAGTGCCAGAACAAAACAAACAGCTTTTTAAAAGCTATTTTATTTAGTTTTTGTATTGTATTTGTGTTTTTTGTTAGTGAATTTTTTGTATAAGTTTTGTTTTGTTTGTGTGTGTGACTGATTCTTGTGTGTGTGTGTGTGTGTCCACTGTCTGTGTGTATGCGTCGGCCGTGGACTTCGGGAAGAAATAGGTCATATAGGAGAAGAGGCGGTCGATGGCCCATGGGCGGCGGAAGGAGAGGAGGTGCGGACCTGTGGGGGCAGGGCGGTCATGTGATGTTGGACCGATCCGAATCCTGGCCAGTGTTGCTTCCCATTGAAGCAACAGGAGCAGCACCAGCGCTACTGGTGGCTGCTGCATGTGCACCTTCTCCATCACTACCACCACCAATAGCAGCAGCTGTTGGGGCTCTAGCAGCACCCCCTCCACCACCTCCACAGCCACAGGAGGTGGCCCCGGAAATTGTAGGTGGTGGTGGGACTTGTGCCCAACGTGTGAGAACTGTGTCTGGTCCCACCCCCCCCGCAGCTCCCCAGTGTGGGAGTTTTTTAATTGTGTGAGGGAGACAGCACAGTGGTGGAGTGCCGTGTGTGTAGTGTGCTGGTGCGCCATTGCCCCGTGGGACACATTTGGGGACCAGTGGCCAGCCACTCACATGCTGAATCACCACAGGACAGGTTGCAGGCTGCCACAGAAGGGGCAGGTGTCCACCTGCTGGCCCTTCCGTGGCAGTGGCTGAGGTGCTGCTGGGGTGGAGATGTGCCTCATAGTCACTGCCGCAGTAGGAGGAGGAGGGCTACTACAGCAGCTGCTCCACCACCACCACCACCACTGCCACCACAGCCACCAGCACCACCCTGTCCACCACCAGCCCCACTACCAGGATTCCCCAGCTACAGTGGACCCTGCCACAGTCCCTGCAACCCAGTCTGACATTGGCCTGGTGTGGGCAGTGCTTGAGGAAAATAATGAGTGGTTCAGTGCTTTGGAGCAGCATGTGAACAGAGTGGAAGCACAGCAGCAGCAAATAATATCAATGCTGCACTGCTGCTGGACCACCATGGCATCCACGGCCATAGTAAGATGGGGATTGTTTTCTCCCCCACCCCACCCCTGACCCCACCCACTACTGTGTTGTACTTTTTGTGTTTTTTGTTTGTTATTGTTTAATCATACACATTTTCCCTTCCAGGGAAATCTTTCTTGCACCACATAGTGCAATACATTTTTGTGAAAACCACCTGTAATTTCATTACAGTGTGTCACGTGATGGAGGAATTCCCATTCTGAAAATCTGCCCACATTCTGCCTCCCTTCTCAGCAA
Organism: Neoceratodus forsteri; assembly: GCA_016271365.2. Classification (NCBI taxonomy): domain Eukaryota; kingdom Metazoa; phylum Chordata; order Ceratodontiformes; family Ceratodontidae; genus Neoceratodus; species Neoceratodus forsteri. Next base: position 153,847,219 of record CM057449.1, on the reverse strand, counting down.
CGTTAGGACATGATGGCAGGGAGAGCACGTGTGCATGCTCCTTACAGTGAATATCCGATTGTCCAGCAGGTTTCCAAATGTTTCTTTATGTTCTAATGGTCAGTTTGTGGTGAAATGTGTGGCCACGTTTCCAGTAAGAAGAGCTTTGTTAGTGGAAACATCCACATTTACACAAAGTGTAACCATATAACCAAAGCCCCTAGAATTCTGCGGCATGAGATTTTATGAGAACTTGCAATCTACTGCAGAACTTCGCGTTGCAGCAGAATTCACTCTTCTTGGTGATTTTTATTAATATTTCTGTTACCCATAGAATCTGGTTCCGTCCCCTCTTTTTAGATCCAAACCCCCTGCATTTTCTCGAGTCTGGTTGTTAATGATGGTCATGGTCATCTAATGAAATGACTTCGGCATGTTGCATGTGAGCCCCAGCCCGGAGGGTGCCTGATGTTGAAGAACTTGTATGGATAAGGCCACTTTGTCAGAACAACAAAGCATCTGCAAGTTTCCTAAAAAAAGAAATGAATGACTTCTTACAACTTAATTGTTAGGTGTCCCTCCCTGGTTCTCAGATCTCAATCCCTAAAGTCAAGTTACATTTCAAAGCCACATCTTGTCAACTAACACAACCTGTGTGCAATATTTGCTGCAGTATTTAAAAAACAATGAAATGGATGAAATAAAATCTTCATACTTACCAGAAAATGGATTCCACATGGATATTACATCGCTTCCTCTCTGTACAGTACAGCTACAGTACCATTCCCAATGAGTTTTAGCGATGGAACCTTTTTTTGTTACCCTGCAAAAGAAACAAAAGAAGTGCACTGTATGTGTTTTACCATTGTGGCTCTGAAAAGCTACAGAAAACAAAACATACAACTAAAGGAAGTGAAGCAGCTTAACAAACATGAGTATACATACTCACTTTATAGTTTACATATTAAGAAGCTTTCTGACTCTGGCTGATGGATGTGGTGGTCCAGACAGACTCATGGTGGCAGTGGTGGCAGTGGATAACATCAGTCCCGGTGGTGGTGGTCCGGGGGACAGACAGACTCATGGTGGCAGACTTGGATAACATCAGTCCCGGTGGTGGTGGTCCGAGGGGCAGACAGACTCATGGTGGCAGACATGGATAACATCAGTCCCGGTGGTGGTGGTCCAGGGAGGCAGACAGACTCATGGTGGCAGACTTGGATAACATCAGTCCCAGTGGTGGTGGTCAGGGGCGACAGACTACATGGTGGCAGACTTGGATAACATCAGTCCCGGTGGTGGTGGTCTGGGGGCAGACAGACACATCGTAGCAGACTTGGATAACATCAGTCCGGTGGTGGTGGTCCGGGGGCAGACAGACTCATGGTGGCAGACTTGGATAACATCAGTCCGGTGGTTGGTGGTCCAGGGGCAGACAGACTCATGGTGGCAGACTTGGATATCATCAGTCCGGTGATTGTGTTCAGGGGCAGACAGACTCATGGTGGCAGACTTGGATAACATCAGTCCCAGTGGTGGTGGTCTGGGGGCAGACAGACTCATGGTGGCAGACTTGGATAACATCAGTCCCGTGGTGGTGGTCTGGGGGCACACCGCCTTTTAAAACTTCAGTTAAAACCTGCCAACATTAACCACATCATCATCCTCATAAGAAAACTGCCCTCACAGTCATCTATGTCTGAAGTCTGACCACTGGGAAATTCTTTCTCCATTGTGTCATCATCTACATCAGTAGTGGGCCATTTCAGGCAGCCACTGCCAGTGTCACCAGGATGCTCCATTTCCACATCAGCAAGACCACCATGACTAGGTCAGAATATGAATACCGAGGTTGCAGTCTGTGCTGGTATGTGCCTCTCATTCATTTTAGTGAACGTTAGCAAGCTAACATTTGCAGAAGACAGGTTTGTCTGATGATCCCTGACTACTGCACCTGCTGAGCTGAATACCCTCTCAACACTTATACTGGAGGGTGGGCATGTAAGATACTTCAGTGCCACTGCAGTCAGCTCTGACCATTCACTGACCTTTCCACTCCAGTACAAAAGAGGATCTTCAGTTATTGTCAGATGCCTGTTTTCAGACAAATATGACTCAACCATTCTCTGTGCCGCACTAAGTCCAATTGTTGATGCATCATCCTGTTTTCCCGAATCACTTATTTCACAAATACCCACTTGGGACAAAGCTTCCCAAAGTGGATTGACGCCAGCCACTTTGGATGACAGACCACCCAGAACCACAGTCCCCTTCCCCTTGCAGGATATGCTTGATGGTCCTCCAGGTACACCTTCAGCCATATTACGCTGCTGAGGTTTGCTGACCTTGGCACGTCTGTGCCCCATGAACCAAGAGCACCAGTTGTCCACTGATATTTTTCACCTGTTCAGGCCCTCTCTCCGGTACTGATGCAATTCCACATTTGTATCATGGGTCCAGCATTGTTGCTATGGCAAAGTTATCACTACGCTGAATGCTCACAATGTGACGATTCTGGTCGATTACTGTCAGCATGTGTTGCAGCAACATACTGCTACCACCGTCTCTGGCAACATCAAGGCTATGCTGTACATTCACCAATGTCTGCCTCAGCACTTGCAGTAGTGGAATTGATTGGCTAATGGAGGCAGACTCACCACTCTCTGCCTGTGTGGCATGTTCAAACGGCCGCAAAATTGTTATTACAGAGTCCATGAGGCACCATTGTTCAGTCATCATAGACATGGAGGCCCCGGAACTGTCACGGCTAATGTGCATAACAAGATATTCTGAGATGGCTTTGTATTGTTCATACAACCTCTATGTCATGTATAACGTGGAATTCCATCTGGTGACAGCTTCCAGCTTCAAGCGGTGCTGAGGCAGGCTGTTTTGTATCTGCAACTGCCGCAGTTGATCACAGGCCTTTCCAGATCTTGAAAAGTGAGAGCAGATACATCGTGCAATGGTCAGCATTTCCTTTATATCAGGGTGCTGCAGAAACTCCTGAGCCAAAAGATTTAAACAGTGGGCTATGCATGGAACATGAAAAAAAACACCATTGTGATGCATTTCACCACATTTGACCCATTGTCACTTGCTATGAACCCAGCTGTCAGGGACAAAGGGTTTAGCGATCTATCAATTTCAGTCAGTACCACATCCAACATGTTCTCAGCAGTGTGTGAACAGGTCACACTGCGCATAGCAATCATTGCATGCTGTCGAATTCCAGGAAGATTGCTACTGCAACAATCCACCTTACTGCACTGATTATTCACACTACCAACATCACAAACAGCCCCCGGCACCTGCGCCCAGTGTGCAGTTATACACAGATATGAATCCCCTGCTGTTTTGCCACTTGTCTACATATCCATACTTAAATGGATGAATGGAGAGGAGGAATGTTGAAGGGCATGTCTTACTGAGTCGGACATGGTGTGCGGAACAACTCAGGGACAGCACAGTAGAAAAGTATGTCCTGGATGGGACTTTCTATTTTGGACAGGCATGTGCAGCAAACCACCGAACCCAGAATTCTCCACAAAGGACAAGGGCAAAAGATCAATTGCCAGCATTTCCACTACAGCAGCATTGAGTTCACATGACACTGTATGATTCAGGGGGGTACTTCAGCTTATGTGCAAAAATACTCTGTAACGTGGGCTGACTTAAACGTTTTACACGTGGTGTGTTGATCACAAATGGTTGTGCTCTGTGATGAATGGCATTGGCAGGGCATGGAGTGTGGACATTTGATGAAGACGGTTGCACAGATGATGATGACAAACCCAGAAATGATCTTATTTTGTCAGATTTGCCAACTTGGGTTGATGTACCACTTGCACTAGACATACTGCATTCACCACCACCACAAAAACTGCTACTCTCACCAACACTGGACAACATTTCAAAGTCATTATGGTCCTCCACCTCATCATGCCTGTAGTAATCCTCTGCTCTTATTACCGCACTACTGCACACGTTTAATTTCCTACTGGGCTTAACAGTTATGGAAGGGGATAACATGCTGGCTATGGTTGCCAGTCACACGGGTGAATGCTCCACTGTGGTATTAGCTGCCAGCTTGTGCTGGGTCCACAGTGCCAAGTGCCTATTCTTAAGATGCGTATGTCCTCCTGTGCCCAGATGGCTCCCCTTTTTACCTCGACTCACACGCACATGGCAAACCTGGCAGATTGCAACTGAATCATCATTTGCATCTTGAACAAAAAAATCCCAAACAAGGGAGTGTGATGCTTTGCTTTTGACATGTCCATGATGATGTGACTTATTTAAGTCTCTTATTTTAAGCACTGAGGTGGGGGGGCACGTGATGTTTCGGGCACTGGACACCTGGACTGCAACTGACCACCACGACTACCTATCATATTGATTACTGGGTCATCATCATCATCAACTAGAACCAGTAGATCACAAGTTTTTACAGGGGGGATTCCTGAAAACAGACTTAGACACAGCCACTTTTAATTTATTTTTCTCTGGTTCCCAACTGGAGTCAATTACTTCCCACAGGACTTCTTGTAATGATTTGACTTTTGCCAAAATGTGCTGTTTATCCAGATAATTTAGTAATTTGCACACCATCTGCCTAGGTTGGGCACCCAGTGGAGGGGGGTGACGGAGAGATCTGTGAGCTCTCTCTACCACATAGCTTGCTCCATTAGGGGATGGGCCAGCAATTTTCTCGAATAATTTTTGTACAAACTGAATCGGAGATGTGCCCTCTTCTCTCTCTGGGATCCCGATAATAACAATATTACTTCTTCTGCTCCTCCCCTTCAAGTCTTTGAGTTTTTCTTCCATTTTTAACTCTTCTGCTTGGAGACACGATCTAGTTGAATTTATCCATCTTCACTTCCATGGATTTGATACGAGCTTCATTGTCTCAACTCGAATATAGAGAATCCAAGATGCTTTAAAGCTGCATACTTCTGTTGAAATTTCCTCAATAGCACTTTGTAACAGCATAATTATTTCAAGGAACGCTCCTCTGTTAAGCGGTGGATCCCAGGAGTTATTTTATTAGGCCCTTGCCTAGGTAAGCTAGAGGCCTGCTCCTTCTCGGGAAGGCAGCAGAGTATGTTTCGGGAGCTGTTTCTTAACATATACCTCCATTGTTAAGGGTCAAAGCTGCCAGCACAGGTCCTTGAGTCAATTAGAATAACTTTACAGAACTCTATAGTTAGTGGTATTACAAAGCGTGAAGTTTTAAACTGGGTAGAGAGCAGAGCTGCTCAAGATTGTTGCTTTCCTCTATGCTGCCATCATGTGACCCCTCAACTGGAGTCAATTACATCATTATCATATTCATCATCATCACACACATCCACATCTTCTGCTTGGATGCTAGCATGTGGACTGCATGTTGCAACAATAGCAACATCATCATCATCATCACATTCATCATCAGCATCTACACCACCATCTCCTGATATTTTTCACCACACTGTGAATCACTGTATGGAAAATGCATGACGTTAAGTGCCACGGTGGACAGAATATCACATTGTATGCTATCATTGACATGATCATCAGAATTCTCAGGTTCAGTTACTGGGATGTTACTGGGAAGTATGACATCATCTACGCTGCCACTCACTTGCACTGCTTCACACTCAATATTTTTGGAAACGATACACTGGTTGGAATTAGAACTTCAGGCAACATTACTAATATTACCTCCACCACCACTAACACCAGTAACACTAACACCACCGACTGGGAAAACATAATCTCCTCCAACTATGAGTGAAGCCACTATTTGGGCTGTAAAAAACATTGCAGGACAAATACCTTTCCTCACATCAGCAATGCACTTCTGCGTCTGCTTACTACTACCATGCCCACAGACCATCTTAGTGCCAACATTGCCATGGCGAGAAACAGCTTTGCTTGCACATCTCTTTGCAGGCATTTTGGGGAATCAACCACAAATATTATAACCAAATTCAGATTTTGATATGTTCACTCTCTGATTGGAGGGACGCTGGCTGGATGTGAAGCCAAATAAACAACTGTGGCTTCAGCAACAGATAAGAGACCACTCTGAGACTGTCACAGAATTAAAACAACTTCAGTAACCAGTGGTGCTAATGAGGTCACAAAAACAATCCAATCTGGTAAAAAATACCTTTTGAACGTGGGGGTGAGGGAGCACTGAATACAGACAGTGCTGATTTTACAGCACTACAAGCAGCAAAACTAAGAACAGATGCCATGATCGCAGTACAAAATCAGACAGCTGCAGTGGATAGCAGGTTCACACTGCTGCGCTTGCAATTACACTAGTCTGTGGCACAATCAAAAGTGTATTATTTGATGCACGCAACACTGCACACACACTCACACACAGAACAGTTTGTGTACAATGCTGAATGAGGAATGCACAACTAATGCAAAAGTTCAGTTCTATGCCACGTTACGTACTGTAAATTTCTAATGTAAACAACCTGAACTTATGAACTGCTGCACCACATCCACACAACAAATAGCAAGAAAATTTCTACTATTACTGACAATATTACTATGTGTACATTAACGCAGTCAGTTATATAACAAAAATATAACCAAAAAACAAAGAAATCACTTTCTCCAACTTAAATCTACCTACACCACAGATACACCCCCCCAAAGCACACTTTCACTGTCTTTCACCACACACACTCAATGTTGTAAATTAACATTCAAAATCCACACAAAAGCAAAACTGCTCAATGATATGAACACAGGAGGGTTTCCTACAATCAATGAACTAAAGTTGGATCCCCCCCAAAAAAGCAAAAATGCTTTTTGAACAGCTTTTACAAGATTCCTATCACAGACAGCTAACGTCTCCTACTCCTTCCACTCATACTACCCCAAACTGAGGCTGTGCAGATCAATATAGAGCCCATGTGACCTGAAATCCCATGAATCAATGCAAAATTTACCTTTGGAGCTCAGAAACAAGGCGAAGTGCAGGCAATGCACTTCGCCTTAAGAGCACACTGTCTCCTACTCTTCCTACTCATACTACCCCAAACTGAGGCTGTGCAGATCAATATAGAGCCCATGTGACCTGAAATCCCATGAATCAATGCAAAATTTACCTTTGGAGCTCAGAATCGCCTTAAAATTGACAGAGTAGTGGCCTGGGGAGGTGGAGTAATGCAAAGTCATTGTTTCTAACGGACTTCGCGTTCTTCATTATAATGCGAAGTACTCTGCTTCGCGTTGTGGAGCACTCTGCGGATCCGCCTTTGCTCCGTGAATCGCTTCGCGGAGCGGATTGAGCCCACTTGGCCCACCACTAATGCTGCATCAACAGCCAGAGGTGCTAGCCCTCATGGAAACCTGGCTGTCAAAGAAGACTCCTGACACCTTTGTCACACTCCTAGGCTTCACCCTTTTTAGAGCCAACAGAACTGGCAAACGATGAGGGGTGTGTGTATTTTACATCCGTGACTCCTGTTATGTCATGACCCACCGCCTCCCTGCCTGGATCCAGGGCAAGCCCTAACAATAAAAGTCACACCAGCCCTCAGAGCTCCTATCACCATTACCATGGCTTACATCCCACCAAGAAACCAAGTCGCAGCCTTTCAATCCATGGCCAACTATATCTCCAGCTTCCCTCCCAAAACTGAACACATTATACTAGGGTATTTTAATGTGAACTAGCTGTCGAGCTTGGTCTCTCCCATGAAAGACACCCTCTCTGCCCTAGACCTGGACCAGTTAGTTAATCAGCCAACCAGGGTGAATCCCAGAACTGGAACTAGCACCCTGATCGACCTACTACTCACCAAACAAAATTTCTAGCCTAGTTGTCCTTCCATATTCATTAAGTGATCACTCCCTTATCGTCTTCACCAGGTCATTTCAGCGGTAAATACCTCTACCAAACAATTTTACCCAATGCCACTTCCAACCAAGAAGCCCTACTAAACTAAGGAGACACCTAGCCCAATGTGATTGGTCCCCTACCAGCCACTCCCCTTCCATAAATGGAGCCCTGGATTACTGCACCTGCACGATTCAACACTGCGTGTGATGGATTTTCCCCATCACTAAGGTCCAATCTAAAAAACATAATGCCCCCTGGGTCTCTGCAGCCCTACTTCAGCAACTAAAGAACCGTGACAACCTCTGGCACAAAGCAGTTGCATCAGGGGTGCCAGCAGACAGGCTCGCCTACAAGGTGGCCAGCAATAGGTGCACCTGGGCCATAAGGATGGCCAAATCAGACTGATATAGAACTACCCTCGCCTCCTCCTGGGGAATGCAAAGGTTGTTCTGGGACAACCTTAAAGAACTGAACAGAAAAGCCAGGATGCCACCACCCTACCAGCTAACTGTCAACAATGATTATACTTTGGACCCACTTACCATCGCCAATTGCCTAAACACTGCATTCTCTGATCTGATTGCAATCCTTCCAAACAACTCTCTGAACCCTATGCCCACATCCCTGAGTCAAACAAAGCTTATCCCTCTTTCCACCTCAGGGTTATTACTAGGAGGAAACAAGGCCATACCTTGCAAACACTCTCGGGGTTCAAACTACTGCAAGACTCCTTTGATATGAAAATCCTTAACTGGTGCTAGACTCAGTACTCTCACCACTGACTGATCCTTAACCTCTCCCTATGTCTACAACCAGTTTCCAACCGACTGGAAGACGGCCACTATCACACCAATTCTGAAGAATGGTGACCCCACCTCACCCAATAATTACCAGCCCATCTCCATTCTTCCACCCCTCTTAAAAGCCCTGGAGAAAATCATTGCCACTCAACTCAAAGACTACCTGCTTGCACACAACATACTTTGTAGAGAACAACATGGCTTCAGAACAGGGCATAGCACAACAACTGCCCTCACAGAGTTCTCTAACTCGCCGCACAAAGCCCTGGATAAGAAACACCTAGCAGGAGCAGTATTTATAGACCTGTCAAAAGCTTTCGATACTGTCTCACACTCCCTGCTCCTAAATACTCTTCACCTCACTGGGCTGTCCCCTGGACCCATCACATGGTTTGCAAGTTACCTGTCAGATAGGTCCCAATGTGTGAAGATAAACAACACTCTCTCTGCTTCCCTGCTTGTCCACTCTGGGGTTCCCCAGGGTTCCATCCTCGGTCCATTATTATTCAGCATCTTCCTGAACACCCTGCCAAAAGCCTGTCCAAGTAAACGCCTGCTTTATACAGATGATGCGAGTAGTGTTGCTGCCCACCCAGATCCCATAATCCTACAGTCCTCCTTACATTGCCTTCAGCCATGTGAAAAACTGGTTCACTGACTACAGACTGGTGGTCAATGTAAAAAGACTAAGTCAATGGTCTTTTCCCACTGGCAAAGCATGAACATTGATGCCCAACTAAAATCTTTTCCAAAGCCCTCCTCCCACTGAACAGGTCCATACCTATAAATATTTGGGCCTACATTTGATCCCAGCCTCACATTCTACCCACACATTAATAACCTCTCCTCATACATAACTATTGGCACAGAGACTGCTTGCTGCAGAGGCTCCTCAACCTTGCAGTCACCTCCTCTGTTCTGTCTCTAGTGGACTCAGAGCTAACCATCTCGCTGCGCTGACCACATGGCTCTAAATAAAATCCACTTAGCCATCAAGAAAGCATGCAGACTCCCTCGCTGGGGTTGACAGGCGTACCCACAGCTGCACCCTGTATGCCCTAACAATATCCTCACTCTAGGCGAAGAGTCCACTACAAACAAGTCTCTCACCAAATAATTCAACTAGGCCTAACCCCACTTGGGTTTCTGCCTCCCTTTGCTCTGCTCATGCAGCTCACACCTGCTCAGCTAACAATCTGATATGGGCTATCCCCAGGGTTATGACCTCACTAGCCCAAAGGTCATTTTACTACAGATGGCCATTACCTCTATCTCCAGACTGGGCCCATTCAAAATAGCCCTCAAAGACCACATACTCTCCACCCACCACTGCCAGTGCACAGTCCAGTATGGCTGTGACTCAGCACCACCAACACCTGGCTACCGGGCTCTGGCCAGGCCTGCCTGGTCCTGTCTCAATAGTAGAGCTGGGATGCAGGTGAAAGCAAGTGTGCATAGACCATCAGTATCACCTATACCTGTCCCATCCAGGACATACTTTTCTACCCTTGCTGTCCCAGAGTTGTTCTGTACTGTGTCCGACTCAGTAAGACATGCCCTTCAACATTCCTCCTCCTTTCATCCATTTAAGTATGGATATGTGGACAACATTTCAAAATCATTATGCTCCTCCACCTCATCATGCCTGTGGTAATCCTCTGCTCTTATTACCTCACTACTGCACACGTTTAATTTCTTACTGGACTTAACACTCATGGAAAGGGATAACATGATCGTTATGGTTGCTGATGAGGATGAACGCCCCACTGTGGTATAAGCTGCCATCTTGTGCTGGGTCCATAGTGCCATGTGCCTATTCTTAAGATGCATATGCACCGACCCGGTGACGCTAAGGGTTGGCGCTGGAGCGCCACCTCGCGCTGCACCAGCGACCTGGGTTCGAGCCAGCTCGAGCCGGGGTTGGCAGGGCGGCGAGGGATTGAGCACTGATGGGTCAGCTTCTCCCCATGGGGGAGCTGGGGATTGCCTGGTGTGCCAGTGGCTCGGGTGGAGACTGGAGGCACTGCAGCTTGCTCAGCAGCACGTAATCCATGCCCTGATGCAGGCAGGGGTTGCTGTGTATGCCTTGTGTCGAGGATGTGCACATGCATGGGAGGGGAGGATCTCCAGAACAAGAAAAAGCCAGTCTGAGGGGTGGCGTGGCACCTGCCCTCATGCCCAAGGCTGAGTCCATCCTGCCTGGCCTTCAGGTTCCTCCATCCGGGTCCCCTCCCATGTCAGGTCTGTCTAAAAAGTGCGCCCAAGAGGAGGTGGCCCCACCCGGAGGGTTAAGCCCGTGGAGTGCCGATCTTGTACAGAGGAGGAGAGAAAGGCACAGGTAGGTGGACTTCAGGCAGCCTGAGAGGCTCTCCAGACCGTGACTGTAGGGAAAAGAGATTGAAAAAAAAGATGCATATGCTGTCCTCCTGTGCCCAGATGGCTCCCCTTTTAACCTCGACTCACAAGCACATTGCAAACCTGGCAGATTGCAACTGACTCATCATTTACATACTAACATACTAACATACTAACATACTAAAATGCCAGCAGAATAGGCCTAATGGTCTTTCGTGTCTGCTTGTTTGGTCAGCCCCCACCCTGGGTGCTGACCTTGCTATCCCTCGCCTTCTCTGGCTTCTCCTTCCAGTTCCGGATATTCTTGCTGCATTGGATTTGCTTCCTGAACCCTTCCCTGTACCTGTCCCACCCCTCTTGAACCCCTCCACTGTCTCTGCCTCCACCAGCCCCCTAGTGGTGCATTCCATGGCTACCACCCTCTCAGTGAAATAGCACCTCCTCCTTTCTCCCTGAATCTTCTCCCTCAGCTTCCACCCATGCCTCTAGTGGCCCTTCCTCCTTCCTTGAAGCACCCTGACTGTTCCTCCCTATTTACCCTCTTCATGTGCCTGAGGACCTCTATCATGTCCCCCAGTCCTTCTCTCTTCCAAAGTGTACATATTTAGCTCGAGCCTCTCCTCATAGGTCCTGTCCCCAAGCCCAAATCATTTTGGTTGCCCTCCTCTGGACCCTCTCCAGGAGGTTAATGTCCCTCTTCAGTGTGGCCTCCAAAACTGCCTTGAGTACTCCAGGTGCGGCCTCACCAGCAGTTATACAGAGGGGTATCACTTCCCTCCTTCTGGAGGTGATCCCTAGCGATGCATCCCAGCATCCTGTTGGCCTTGGCTGCTGCCCTCCTACAAGTCTCAGAGTTGTTCGTCTTGACATCCACCACCACCCAGGTCCCTCTAGTCATTGAGACTTGTAGTATTTCCCCAAGAGGGTGCACCTTGGCCTGGGTTTCAGCTGGGTGGAGTACCTTGCATTTCCTGCATTAAACCTCAACTTCCACTTTCTAGACCATCTTTCAGAACCTCAGATCCCCAGGGCCACCTCCCTCCTCCCATCCACCACTGCCCCCAGTTTCAGTCATCTGCAAAGAGACTCATCTCATCCTGATTCCTGTCCTTATATCAGATCGTGGCGTTGAACAGAAGGCCCAAGGACTGATCCCTGTGGGACCCCACTGATGACCCTCCTTGGGAAGAGATTATCCTACTACTGAACCTCAGGTCCGGTTCCTGGAGCCAATTCCTTATCCATCGGATCATCTGTTTCCCACCCCCATTTCTCCTAGTTTATCCAACAGGCCCACGTGAGGAACAGGTCAAATGCCTTGCTGAAGTCCAGAAGAGAGGACATCCACTGGTCTACCCAGGTCCAAAGCACTTGTCACCAGTCATAGAACTCCACCAGGTTTGTCTGACACGATTTCCCGGGATGAATCCATGCTGTCTATCCTCAGGCACCCTGGCTTATCCAGGGCCCCTAGCCTCTCATGACAATGCCCTCCATCACCTTGCCCACCACTGATGTCAGGCTGACGGGCCTGTGGTTCCTGCCAGCTCGCCAGTCCCCCTTGTGGATAGGCACTACATGCACCTTCCAGTCTTGGGGCACCCACCCTGTCCTCAGAGAGATGGTAGCTCTCCCAGGGTTTCATGGGACATCTGCACAAGTTCCTTCAGCACTCTAGGATGTAATTTATCCAGGCCCCGTGCTTTCTCCGTCTTAAAGGGAGCTGAGGGCTTCCCTCACTCTCTCTGCGAGTTTCCACTTCCAGTACCTCTTCTCCTGCTTGCCCTCCCCACCTGCCAGTGATGCCCCCCTCTCCCCAGACCTGCCGATTGGTAGGGCCCCCTCTCATTATCTCTGTCTCCTCCCATGTGATGCAGCATCCCCATTTCCCTGGGAGAAACTGAGGGTGAAGTACTCATTTAGTACCTCAGCCTGCTCCTCTGGGTCTTGTGCCCATCTCTCCCTGATTTAATCCTGCTAATCTGCCCCTTAACCTTAAGTCTTTCCCCAATGTATCTAAAGCACCCTTTCCCTCCTGCCTACTGGCCAGGTTCTGCTCCTTCACTTGCCTTGGCAGCCCTCACCTCTAGTGGCCCTTCAGCCAACAGCTCATACTCCCCGATCCCTATCTATCCTTTGGAGTGACTTGAATTTTATAGGCTGCTTTCTTTCCCGCACCCACCTGACCTCCCTGGTCCACCAACAGGGTTTTGGGCCCTACCCGCATGTCTTACTCTCTGCACAGGTGCTGGTAGCATCCTGCACCCTCTCCTGATGATTTCCACCTACTATTAGCGTCCATGTCTGACCCAATCCATCCAAATGCTCATAGGATCCTTCCATTTCCTTAAAATCCACCCCTGAAGTCAGTTACTTCCGTCTTTGTGCAGCCTTCTACCCCTCCAAGGTCCAGGCAGAACCAGACATGGCATGGTCACCCTCGCCACGGGTCCCTTACCTCCAGGCCCTCAATCTGGTCACCGTCTGCCAGGACCACATCCAGTACCTGTGCTCTCCCTGGTCGGTTCCCTCACCTGCTGAGTTAGGAGCGCTCTTGAAAGACATCCAACAACCTCTGTTCCTGGTCACAGAGGATGTCATAGTCTCCAGTCTGTTCCTGGCATGTTTAAGTCCCTAACACCCACCACCTTTCTCTGCCCAGTCTGCAGTGTCTCCTAACATCTGCCACCAGACTGTCCTCCAGCTCCTCCGCCAGGACAGGGGTCTATACACCCTCCCTATTTTTACTCTCTTGCCCCCCTTGTTATCAAGGTGACCCAAATCGCCTCCACGGTTCCCTCCGCCTCCTCAACTCCCCTATGCCAATGCAGTTTTTACTATCATTGCTACCCCTCCTCCCTTCCTCCCCCTGTCCTTCCTGAACATAGTGTACAACCTCCAGGTTCAGGTCCCAGTCATATCTTGCAGTGGCCCAAGTCTCAGTGACCGCTGCCACATCCCACTCCCTCAGTTAACATCGCCTGGAGCTCAGGCATTTTATTGCCAAGCTCCTGGCATTTTAGCAGAACTACCTTCCACCCTTTCCTATAGTTTCATTTCCCTGCTCGTGTTCCCTGGGGATTCTGTTTCTCCTGGTCTGCACTTTGCCAGTTGGTCTTTTCCTGCATCCTCCTGGTCCCCAGAAGTGGAGACAGAGTCCCTCCTTTATCGGCATCCCTTGACTGCCTTTCTCCCCATCCACCCCCTTCACAGAGTTTAAACCCCACTTTTCCCCAATGAACTCCTCCATTTTCAACTTAAAGTTCCCTCCCCTCCAAATTGAGATGTAGTCTCATCTCTAGCATACAGCTCCTTATCCTCCCAGGTCTCCCCCAATCCCCCCATCAACCCATACCCTCTGGTCTCCACCACTCCCTGAGCCACTGGTTTACATCTTGAACAAAAATCCCAAACAAGGGATTGTGATGCTCTGCTTTTAACATGTCCATGATTCTGCTTATTTAACTCTGCTTTTTAAGCATTGAAGTGGGGGGAGCTACATGATGTTTTTTTGGACACTGCACACCTGGACTGCAACTGACCACCACGACTACCTACCATTATTACTGGGTCATCATCATCAACTGAAACTGGTAAATCACAAGTTTTTACAAGGGGGGGGATTACTGCAAACAGACTCAGACACAGCCACCTTGAATTTCTTTTTCTCTGGTTCCCAACTGGGGTCAATTATGTCATCATCATATTCATCAACATCACATACATCCACATCTTCTGCTTGGATGCTGGCATGTGGACTGCATGTTGCAACCACAGCAACATCATCATCATCATCATCATCATCATCATCATTCATCATCATCATCTACACCACCATCACCTGATATTTTTTCACCACACTGTGAATCACTGCATGGAAAATGTGTGACATGAACCGCGGTGGACGAAATATCACATTGTATGCTGTCGTTGACATGATTATCAGAATCCTCAGGTTCAGCTACTGGGATGTTACTGGGAAGTATGACATCATCTACACTGCCACTCAGTTGCACTGCTTCACACTCCACTATATCTTTGGATACGGTACACTGGCCAGAATTCGAACTTCAGGCAGCAGTACTCATACTAACACCATCAGCAACTGCACTAACACCACTGGCTGGGAAAACATCATCTCCTCCAACTATGAGTGAAGCTACTGGTTGGCTGTAAAAACATTGCAGGAGAAATACCTTTCCTCACATCAGCAATGCATTTCTGCATTTGCGTACTACCACGCCCACAGACTATCTTACTGGCAGCAGCGCTATGGAGAGAACCAGCTTTGCTTGCACATCTCTTTGCGGGCATTTTGGGTGATCAACAACAATATAATAAACAAATTTAGATTTTGGTAAGTTCACTCTCTGATTGGGGGGACGCTGGATGTGAAGCCAAAAAAAAACAACTGTGGCTTCAACAACAGATAGAGATGGTCTCGCAAATTCACAAGTGAAAACACCTTCAGTAACCAGTGGTACTGAGGTCACAACAATACAATCTGGTAAAAAATTCCTTTTGCTGCGCCATGGCACTTGAGGTGTACATAAGACTTGATTGTGCGAAGCCATGGGGTGAGGGAGGGAAGGGAGGGGTGGACATGATAGGTAACTGATCTGCTTCTCCTGTGTATGTTTGTTTTGTAACCTTGTCATGCCATATTTTGAAAACTTGAATAAAGTTTGAAATTTAAAAAAAAAATCCTTTTGCTAGTGGGGGTGGGGGGGAGCACTCACTGCAGATTTTTACGGCAGTACAAGCAACAAAACAAAGAACAAATACCACGATCGCAGTACTAAATCAGGCAGCTGCAGTGGACAGCAGGTTCACACTGCTGCGCCTGCAATTAACTGTGGCACAATAAAAGGTGTATTATTTGATGTCACGCAACACCGCATACACACTCAGACACACACACACACAGAACAGTTTGTCTACAATGGTGAACGAGTAATGTGTAGCAAATTGAAAAGTTCAGTAATATGCCACGTATTGTAAAAAACCTGAAATTATGAACTGCTGCACCAGATCCACACAACACAGAATCAGTAAGAAAATTTTCAACAATTACTGACAACATTACTGTGTCTACATTAACACAGTCAGTTATATTTAAAAATATAACCGAAAAATAAAGAAATCCCTATTTCTCCAACTTAAATCTACCTGCACCACAGATACGCCCCTCCCAAGAAGCACACTTCACAGTACACAGACTGACTGTTCTAAAGTAACATTCAAAATCCACACACAAACAAAAACGCTTGATGATATGAGCACAGGAGGGATTTCTACAATCAATGAACTAAAGTTTGAGCAAAAAAAAATTACTCAAAAAGGCTTTTTTAACAGATTTTAGATGGTTTCAATCACAGACAGCTCTCAGAGCACACTGTCTCCTACAGCTTCCTACACACACTACCCTGAACTGAGGCTGTGCAGATCAATATAGAGCCCATTTGACCTGAAATCCCATGAATCACTGCAAAATTCACCTTTGGAGCTTAAAAATAAGACAAAGTGAGGTGAAGTCATTGCTTTCAATGCACTTCACCTTAAAATTTGGTGGAGTAGTGGTCTGGGAAGGCGAAGTAATGCGAAGTCATTGTTTGCAATGGACTTCGTGTTACTCATTATAATGCAAAGTACTCTGCTTCGCATTGTGGAGCACTCTGCATATCTGCCTTTGCTCCGTGAATCACTTTGTGGAGTGGATTGAACCCACTTTGCCCACCACTAGTGGTGTTAGGAGCATGTGCTGCCCAGTTTATACGCACATTTGTAACTTTACTGATTTTTCATGTTGTCACTCCAGATGTTCAACATTACCATTTTTTCACACCACCTCACAAATAGTACAGCTGTAATTTTTTCTAATCCTGCCAAAAATGTATTTCCACACCTGTGGCGCAGTTGCACATAATTACATTTTGACAGGGATTTAAAGATTTTCTTTACTGGGTAGATGCGATGAGGTGATAAGTTTATGTTGGACATTTGGGGTGAAAATTATTTAAGATGGCACAGTTGTGACTATTTGTTGCAATTTTGCTATGCCTGCTTATAACTTAATGTGTGGAAGCGCAGGGGCCAGAGACCCCTGTTTTCCACAGCTGCATATATATATGCATTTATGGAGGGATAGGAGCCAGTCACATATGGATGCTGTTGTATATGGACACTGTTGTACTATCTGGATGGAGGGCAAAGAGTGCAGGGTCTTTCAGACCCTATGGTCCCACTGTAACATATGGATACTGTTATACTATCTCAATGGAGGGACAGCTCACACTCTGACATATGGGTACTGTTGTACTATCTGGATGGAGGAAGGGGAGCACAGGGTCCAAAGGACCCTGCACCACCACTGTAACATATGGATACTGTTGTACTATCTGGATGGAGGAATGGGAGCACAGGGTCCTAAGGACCATGCACTCCTCAGTAAAATAAAGATAGCATTGAAAAGTAAGGAAATAACTTGCAAACAACTTCATTAATGCATCAGTTAGGGTTACAGCAAGTAGTGAAATAACACATTAGGGTTGAGACCTAACCTCTCCACCCTAACACCCCACCCACCCTCCACAGACCAACAGGTCACAGGGTGTGCCCAGGGTCGCTCAAGCCTAACTCTCACCACATTCTCCTGTACTGTACCATGTCAGCTTTCTTTACATGGAAAGGTGAGAGGCCCAATGACCCCTTTTCCACCAGTCCTTTGCTGTGGTGACAGTAAAGGATTCTGTCTGTCGAAAAAGTTAGAGACTTAGATGTTTCACAAACTGTTTTCCACCAGGCCGTTTCCTTTATCACCAACCTTTTTGTCATGGTGAAAAGGAATTCATCCAACAAAAAGGATTAGGAACTTAGAATTATTTCAATCCTTTTCACCAGAGAATTCCTTTTAGTCAACCTTTTCATAATAGTGAAAAGGAATTTGTCTGGTGAAAAGGATTGAAAAACATCTAAGTCCTTAGTCCTTTTCACCAGACGAATTCCTTTTCCACCATGACAAAAAAGGATGTGAAAAAAAGAATTTAGTGATGGTGAAAAAGGGTTTTAATTACTGAAAAAAACATTCTCAGGATATATAACACAATAAAATTTACACAGTAGAGAGTATCAACCTCCAGTGAGCAAAAATACATGTTAGGATGTGTCAAGAAGATATCCCTGGGCAGAGTTATCCCACTTTGTTCTGTGAAAAAATGAAAAACAAGGTGGAGGCTTGTGAAAAATATTTTTCTGGCAAAAAAGAATTGGCCTCTCAAGAAAAAGGATCCTTTTTTACAGAGCAAAATCATTTTCTTTCCATTCCTCTATCCTGAAAAGTGAGATTTCCATTGAAAATATTGGGACCTTAAAAATTCAGTAACTTTGGAACACATTCATATTTTTGCACCAGATCAATGCAGGGCATGTCTGTGACCCAGGCTCTTTCTACCATAAAATTCTGCACCACAACTCAACATGGTCTGTGCACAGGGCGATGAGAAAAAAGAGGAAAAAGAGGCAAATTTTAAGAGTGAAAATGAAACTTAGCATGTCAAGAGATCTGGACAACACATACCACATTTGGTACAAATCCATTGAATGGTTGCAAAGTTATTAAACTGCAAAATTTGAGGTTTAAAGCAGCAATGCAATGAAAATGGGTTAACATTTGACCCCACTTTTTTTTCTTCCTAATCAATGCCAGATGTCTTCCAGTTTATTTTGGTAGTGAAATTTTCAGTTTCTATTATCATTTAATAACTTTAAGAAAGTTTTAAAATAATTATTTCTCAAGAAAAAAAAGATGGCCAACTCATTTTTGCATAGAAAAAAAATTGAAGACCTGAGGAGGGTAAGAATCCAGACAAAATTGCAAATGTACAGTACACACCATAGGAAGCATCCAAAAAACCCAGATCAATAGTTCTGCCAATATTTTTCATAACCATAGCAGAAGCTTTTCTTTCTGAAATAACTTTTTTCATTGTACTGCTGCTTTAACATTAAAGTGCCGCTCAACCCTAACTATAGTGGTGCTTCTGTGCCACTATAACAGAAAGCACATCCACCATCATGGTCCACCAGGTGTATGAGGTCTGCTGCCATGCCAGTGCACTGGGAGATGCCACTGCAGGTACCACCAAACTGCTCCTAGAGACCTACCAGGAGGCTGCATACTGAGGGCTCCTAGGAAAAGATAGGCAACACCAAAGATGTATGAGCACCACAACTTGTTCTGTGTCACTTTCAATGCTATACCAGTGGAATTGATACTAGGCCACCATACCACATTCCTGGAGTACCTTATTGCAATTCTGAAATGGATCCTTTTTAGTAAATGTGATACATTGTTGAAAAGATATTACTTTCAGCTGCCCCATTATGCTGGGATAATAGCCCATCTGAAAGTAACTCTCGTTCAGTCAGGATTCTGCTTTTTTTAACATCTATTTCATAATGGTTAACAACACCTCATAGTGGTGCTACATGAGATGTGTTACCATGTCAGTGTGTTTGCTGGGAAGAGAGAGGTCTGTAGGTATGGTACTGTGTTTGACCAGTGATGAATATACAGAGGTACTATGAGACTGCCAGAGTCATACTACAGAAAACACTGACTGGAGAAGGTTGATGTGACAGATATTACTCACATGAGTTCAGCCACCAATAGCAAAGTGACAATGTATCACTCCCACTGCCACAGCACTAAGTTGTGGGGTTGTATATATAACATGCATGGGAGTGATATAGAGTAGTGAGGCACAGGTAAGTGTGCAGGGAGGACAGGGGAAGAGTGTAACAAGGTGTAACAAGATGTGTAACAAGAGTAACAGAGATATGTGTAACAAGAGTGTTGGCAGCAGTATAGTGGGTGTATATGAATTCTGATGTGGTTCCAGTGTGTTGGGTTGCTGCCAGAAGTCCAGTCCCATGGTAGTGTGATGAGTAGAAGCACCTGCATGCAAGGTATTGTGTATGGGTGGGAGGGAACATTACAGTCAAGCCACATGATGTACATGTAGATGATGGGAGTGTTATGCAGTCACTGATCTGTTGCTGTAGAAGAACAGTTGCAAATTGAATGTGTGTTTTGTGGGTGATGGGATGTCTGCTGTGATACAACTGTGTTGGTGCACCACTCATATCAGAGACCTAATGTGAAACTAATAAAGCCAGAGGGTTAGATGAATGAATGCCATAAGATGTCATTGATGACAGAGGGCCACACCCCACACAATAGGTCTGTGTGCAATGTGCACATATGGTAATTTACTCAGGGGGCACACAGATGTTTGATGCTGCATGAATGTTTGTTTTTTGGCAAGGGCAGGAGTTTTGCAAGATTCTGCAGCTGCAGCTGACCATGGAATTAACTGTGGAATTTTGGGCACCCATGGAAGTCATGGCCACCCACAGAATTTATGACCTATCGCCAGAATTTGTGGCAGCAGAACACAAAAGTTACAGCTGACCACGGAACTCACCATGCATGCAGGTAATCTCACCGCCCTTCTCTATCACTTCTAGACTACTAGAGCACAACTCAACTTGTTTGGTGTCCATTCCATCGAATTAGAAACTTGGTTGTATCAGACCCATGGGAAGTAGCAAGGGGCCAAATAATTCAGCCTGAAATTTCCAGTAATTAAGAATGCAATGAACTTAACAACACAAATTTCAGTTCAGCTATAAATATAATTAACTTTCAGAGCAGCACTGTACTCCTTAGTTCTATACAGCATGAAAATAATATAATGAGGCAGTTTGGATAACTGTAACTGCAACAGTACAACAAGCATTACACCAAAGAAACAGACTTTACAGACGGCACCTAAAGACAAGAAAGACTAACTATGGTATGTAAGCTCACTTAAAATTAAAACACTATGTAAAACAACAAAAGATGCTTACTACCCTAACTGGCAGGGCTCTCAAATCATTAAAACATCTTGCCAGATAGAGAAAAAAAGTACATTTAGTGCTCCAGATGCAGGGGAGCTCACATATGCAGCCCTACCTTACCCTACTGGCCAGGATGAAAGTTAAGTTCCCCCACTATGGCAACCCACATAATAAAAGTGCCCCACTGTTCAGCATTATGAGAGTTACTAGTTTTAAAATATTAGTTTTAAACTAGTAATGAGCCCAGCAGAGTCTACATAATAACCACACAATAACCAGCTCAGAAAACCGAGGGGCTCAGGGTGCTGGATTAGTCTTCCATGCCTGTTGCTGGGCTTGCTACTGGGGCATTATTTTATGTCTTTCCTTTTCATAGCACTTTATTTAAAGAATTCGCTTCAGTATGTCATTGATCTGTGCACTGCACTAGCGTCCCGAGCCAGAGAGCCATATATGGCTTATAGCACATTACTCAAGCTTTTGGCCATATCAGTAAGCAGAATAGTAAATAAATAATTAAATACAATCATAAATGCAGAATTGCTCCACTTGTTGAAATGGGCAAATATTCAAACAATCATGTCCCCTCCTAGACATCCCTAAGTCATTCACTAAAATGTCCCACTTGCTGACTTCCTTATTGAAGTTAGTACGTTATTATGTTTAACTATTAATGTGCCCAGAGACCGCCTAGGATCTGAAATGAGCACCTACCAGGGGCTCAGAAGTACTGAATCAGCATTAAATACCTGTAGCCAGGCTTGCCAGGAGGGCACAGAACTTTTATTATTTCTTAACTTTCCGCACACTTATTAAAGATACAAACATCACATTCCCTCCTAGCAGCGACCAAAGTGGCTGTTGGAGACATCAGGCAGAAATTGATAAAAATAAATTAATGCTAACTAGCTGACATTTTCTTTTAAATAGTCATTTGTCTGCACTAGAGATTTGTCCCTACCAGTGAAGATTGCAGCAAGAATGAGACAATACTTTTCCCTCCAAATTGGAAGTCAAAGCCATTTAACCCTCTTGAAGTTGTCTTTAATTTTTCTAGAATCATATCGAAATGAAATAGAACCCCTAGATATACATATGAAGTAGCTGTTTCAATGAGATTGGAAAAAAAATTTCCAGTACCTAGTGGTTTTTATTTTCTCACTAAAAATGAAAACCTTAGTTTTATTGGAATTTACTGACAACTGTAATTCTTTGGATTTTTCATATAAAAGATTCATTTTCAACTGAAGACATTTCTTGGAGAGAGAAATTATCACTAAATCATCTGCATATGCTAAAATAGAACACTCTTGATTGTTAACTTTTGGTGAGTCTGAGATTAGTTTATTGATTTCATTTAAGAGATTATCTATATATAAAGAAAATAACGTTGGAGGAAGAACACATCCCTAGCGTACTCCTTTGTTCATAGAGAGAGGTGTTGTTAATGTTCCATAAATTCCAGTCCTAATGGAGGCCCAAGTATTAGAATATAAGTTGTATATCATGTAAACTAAATTCTTGTCAATCCCTCTGTCTAACATTAACTTCCAAAGTGTACTTCTTGAAATTGAATAAAATGCTGCTGTATAGTCTATAAAACAAGTATATAGTTTTTGTTTGCGTAAAATGATATATTTCTCAATCAAATGTCTCAAATTAAACACATTATCACAAGTACAGGAGTTTTTTCTAAAACTCATTTGGAAAGCTGATATCCCACCAGTCATATCTACTTCTTTAAGAAGTTTATCTGTAATACAACTTTAGAGAAGATTTTTAAATTTCTATTGAGTAAGCTGATTGGACGGTACATGATTAGGTCTGCTGTATTATCCTTTTTATGTACCAGAACTATATGTGCTCCACGCCAGGATTCCGGAAATCTTGATTCACTGATGCATTTGTTATAAAAAATAGTCAAACAATTACACCAGTCCATAGTGCAACAGAGATACACCTCTCCAGGGATACCATCCAGCCCAACAGCTTTTCTTGTTTTTAATTTATAAATAGCAAATAAAACTTCCTCAAAAATAAAGATGACTTGTATAATATCCCTCAGTTCCTGTATAGGGAATATAATAAGAGCGCCGTAGGATCCCAAAACATTCCTTCAAAATAATTCCTCCATTTGTCCTCAGTAATGTAAGTATCAATCTTATTTTTGTAATTATTTGTTCCCTTAGCAACAAGATTCAAGAATTTCTTGGAATCCTTAAAGATAATAGCACCATATATTGACTCCAATCGCTTCTTATAAAACAAACTTTTCTTCTCTTTTGTAAGTACTTCGTATGTTTTTTTATGTTGATTTAATTCCTTTAAGTTATCCTTTGTTGGTCTATTTTTGTAGGATCTTGTTAATTTTCTAATTACACTTTTAGATTTTTACATTCTAAATCAAACCATCCATCTAATCACTGTCTAACTTTCTTAATATAGATTTCATTCAAGTTTCCCAAAAGTTGTTCAAAGTTACATCTTTTAAGATATTCTCTCCTTTCCCTTAATACTGTATCAAAAAGTAGGTTATTAAAATGTTCGTTAAACTCAAGTTTCCAAATTATTCTTTTTTGGGCTCTAATTTCTGTAAATAGAATTAAAGTTAAGGGGATGTGATCCCTCTGCCCTGTTTTCTTACTCAGCAGTAATATGGGAAAATGGTCACTCTCTGCATGATTTTTTATCAATAATTCCTCCCATATTAGATCAACGCTGGACCAAAGTGTGAGATCTACCACTGTAATCACAGTAATCAATGTCCATTCTACCATTTAACGGATATATATTCAGTTCTTCCATAATTTCCACTAATTTTTTTTCTGAGTGATTCACTTTAAGATCTTTAGTCGTTCTTAAGGCCAATGTGCTTGGAATATTGTATTCATAAGAGACATTATTCGTCAAACCATCATATTTCCCAATATGGGCATTAAAATCCCCTACAATTAGTATTCCTATATTAAGAAAGATGGAACTGCAGTTATTTAAAAATTATTTTAGTTGAACCAAAAAATCTATAGAATAGAATTTGAAGTTTGCTGGTGGGTAATAACAATTAATAATAAAATATAGTTTTCTATTTCTACATAATTTGCAATACAATTATTCAGCTTTTTATACAACTAACCTTTTAAAAGAGCCAGCTTTAAAATAAGTAGCAATGCCACCACAGCATGCACCAGTCATATGTATCTTTTTTTCCCAGGGAAGGTACAGCTCAAAACCATTTATGTTTATATTTTCGTCCTTATCATGCCAAGAACAAGTAATATTTTGGGGGCAATTTAGGAGTAGCACTGGCAGTTTTCCTTCAATAAAGGTTTTAGGAGCACTTTGAAGGAAGATAAACTAGTGAGTTGGGTCAGCCTAAGACTGCTTTGGAGGGAGTTCCATAAGGTTGGCAGAGCATAACTACAATAAGTGATGAGGTGCCAAAGCGGGACCTGGTCCTAGGTGTGTCAAGCAAAACATATGTATATTTTCTAAGGGAGTAAGCACATGGTGTGAACTTGAGGAGTCTAGAAATGTGGGGGAAGGGAGTTTTTTGGTGATGGCTTTAAATGCCCAGATAGAAGCATTTTGCCACTTTCTGGTGGTAAGTGAGGTCCAGCCAAGTTGGGAGTAGAGGGAGCAATGGTGTGTTTTGAATAGAGAGTTTGTCACAAATTTTAAAGCCCTATAATACAGTACATCCAGCTTAGCTAAGGCAGTTTTGGGGCAGTGGTTATAAAGAAAGTCTGCATAGTCGATAAGTGCCAGGAATGTTGTTTGGACCAGTCTTAGGTTTGCTTCATAGGTGAGCAATCATTTGATGTGGAAAAATAGCCCCGACCTTTGTTTTAATTTTTTTTTGTGAGCTCTTCAATATGGGGAGGGAAGGATAATTTGGAATCAAGCTAGACACCTAAATATTAAAATTGATCTTCTTTTTCCAGTGTTTCACCCAGGATTGTTGTAATATGAATATTAGCATTGTGAGTGCTTATACCTGTTTTTTTAGAAAATGGGGCAAGGAGCATAACTTTAGACTTTTTGGCATTGAGTAACAGTTTAAGGTACAATAAGTTATGCTGTAAGAGGTTAAATTCCTGTTGTAAATCTAAACACACAGCCTCCATGGTAGGCCACGCCACATATAGCACAATATCATCCGCAAAGAGATGGATGCTGGCAGTGCTAATTTTGTGGTCTATGTTGTTTATGCATATGGCAAATAGTAATAGACCAAATATTGATCCTTGAGAGACACCTCTCAGCAGTGATTTGAGAGGAGAGAGATCACCTTGTATTTTAATCTGTTGCTGTCTAAAAATGAAGTAACAGGAAAACCATTTGCAGTATCATCTAGCCCAAGTCTTTGCAACATGGTCAGAAATAAATAATGAGTCATAGTATCAAAGGCCTTGCTAAGGTCTACAAAAAGTGCACCTATATGATTCTTATTGTCAAGGGCAACTTCCAGTCATTAGTGACCTTGGCTAGTGCAGAGACCTTACTGTGATTAGGCCAGAAGCCAGACTGCAATGGATATAGCAGGTTGTGGGATTCCAAGTAATCTCTCAATTGGATATTAATCAGTTTTTTGAGAAGTTTTGACAGAACAGTTAGTACCGAGATCAGTCTGTAATTATGTAGGTCACATGAGTCATCAGATTTGAATAGCGGGGTGATGTGGGCTATTTTACACAATGGTGGAAGTGCCCCTTCACCAAGGGACATATTGAAGAGGTGTGTGGTTGGTGGGGTATGACATCTTTTTAAAAAGGAGGGATCAAGTTGATTAGTCCCTGCACTTTTTTTGGTATCTAGGGAGAGTAGGAGGTCTTCAACCTATTGAAGTGTTACTGGACTAAAGCTAAAACTAAGCAAGCGGTATTGTTAGGAGTGCAATAAGGGTCAATGAGATTTTGCTGCTGGAGCAGTTTGCTTACGGGGAAAGTATCGAATGCTAGGCCAGCAATGGCAAAGTGATTATTGAGTGCTTCAAGTATTTCTTGTTTATTTGTGTATGTACTGTTCTTATGGTTTTTGGTTGGTAGGGTGGACAAAAGCTGTAACCTTCTATTTCATTCAGGATCTGCCAGAATTTGGCACTGTTATTTTAGAGGACTCAGTGAGTTTTGAAAATATTTTGCTTTCTCAGATCTTATACTGTAAGTTTAGTACAGCAGTTCCTTGCTGTTATAAAAAGCACCAATCAGTTTCTAGCTTAGTTTTCTTGTCTTTTCCAGAGGGTATCCCTATTGTGCAAAAGCAATTTTTAAGGTGTCGTTGAACTAGGGACAGGACTTCTTCCTTGATCGTATTTTACAGCCAGCGATGGTAATTAATCAATCACCTTCTGAATGAGGCTCTGGAATATATTATAGGCTTCAGAGACTGTGGAAGCTAGGTACAAATCCTGCCATCCTAGTCTGTTTAAGTCAGTAATGAAGGATGAACTATTACATTTGCAGTAGTTCCGTTTACAAATTAATCTCACGGTAGTGGTATGTTTGGGTTTGTGCCATACACAAACTATTGCCTTGTGGTCACTAATGTCATTCTGTTATACTCCTGCATGTGAGACTTTATGAGGCCTGTTAATGGGGATTACATCTGGTTGACCCTTGTTAATATTCATGAGATGGGTGGAACCAGGTCTGGGAGTCCCACTGTCCCAGTAATAGGGGTGTTTCTTAACATTCATGAAGGGGTTGGCTTGGCAGAGATAGCTGCAGCAAACAAGATCCTTAAAGGTACAGAACCAGCTTGGGTGGGAGAGGGGGAAGGGTCCTATGGCCTAAGTTGCCCACAAAGTCTACTGAAGGTGTTTTGAGCCCCACTTGATTCAAATTGTGCTGCAGCTTGCCTGGCACCCCCTTAGAGACTGCACCCTTTGCAAAAACCAAACTGTCTGTTTAAAAATCTGAACTGTGTGCTTCCGTATGGACTGTGTTGTTGAATGGTGCCTATGCATACCTGACGCCCAGCATCACCTTTGTTGCCCTGACCAACTTCTCCAAAACCTGACACCAATTGAGGAGGTCCCCGCCCATCCTCCATCTGCAGCAAAACTATCTCCAGCGACATCAACCTGACTCAAAGTTCCACCACAGTGCTCCAGCAATAGCCCTGTGATGGTAAGTGCAGAGAGCCACTAGTCAGGTATGCAGTAGTAAGTCAGCTTTGGAGCCACACTGGATCAAGCATGAGGGACCACAATTAACATTGTGCATGCCCTTTTTCTTATTTTGCCAGCCATCCATAAGAGTGCATGTACCCGTGTCACTCTGCAGAGGCCGTCCGAGGGTCACATTGCCAGCAGTCTTCTTGTGGGAGGTGGTCTGGGTGCTGGGGACCTGCCAGTGGTCATTGCTGTGGATCGTCCAGAGAACCATCTGCCAACAGGAAGTCTTCAGCTTCTTGCCTGGAGTCACAGGGGATCACCAAGTTCTTCATTGGCCAGCTGATGGTGTTTCTGTTTGTGTTCTTTTCATCCAGGGGATGCCCCATTATGGCCTATTTATAAAAGCACTTTTGGGGTTAATGCCCATCTGCTGGTCAGCCAACTCATCACAAAGCCCAAGCTTGGTTCATCTGCCATTTGTTATCTCAGCCAAGTGCACACAGGACTTGGACTAAAAGAAATAACCCTGTTCTCAGTTCTACTACTTGTTGGTCCCAGTCAGTTTGTTTTGTTGTTTGTTCCATTACCCTGCAGTGTTGTAGAAACAGTTATTTTGTATTCTTCTTGTCCCTTGTAAGTAAACCTTTTGCATCTTGGTCCCTGGGTAAGCTTCCTGCCTCTGCTTCCAGATTTGTCTGGCCTATACTGAGAATGCTACGGAGTCACAAACCCCATTCCATCAGGAACCTTCTGGCGCCTACACTTCAATTATCAGATTTTCAGTTAATTGACTTTCCTCTGTTCTCAATATAGATCTGAATATATCAGGAATGATAAACAATTGTCATTTTTATCATGCATTTTTGTTAAAGTAGCATTCTAGAAACATAGGCGTTAACAGCAGAAGCAGACCACCAGGTCCATCAAGTCTTCCCATTGTCTTTTAGCCTAGCCTTCTTACTGCCCTTGGGTTTGAGGGCTCCCTTATATCTGTACCAATGCATTCTTGAAACCTACCACTGTGCTTGTCCCCATCATCTCTGCAGACAGGCTGTTCCAGGCAGCCACCACTCTTTCTGTGAAGAAAAACTTCCTGGTGTTGGTGGAGAACTGCCCACCTTGCCATCTTGTATCATGTCCCCTGTTTCTGCTGCACTTTTTAAATTGGAAGAGATTGTCTAGCTGCACCTGGTTTATGCCTTTCATGTACTTGAATGTTTCGATCATGTCACCCCTCCCATCTCTGTTCCAGGGCATACATGTTCAGTTCTTTCAGTCTAGTCCCGTAGGACATCTTGTGCAGTCCCTGAATAATTTTTTTCCCCTTCTAAGCACCATCTCCACTAGGTCAATGTCCTTTTTGAGGTGGGGCCTCCAGAACTGGATGCTGTACTGCAGATGAGGCCTAACCAGTGATCTGTACAGTGACAGGATCACTTCCTTCTTCCTGCTTGTGATTCTGCTCCCAATGCATCCCAGCATACCGCTGGCCTTTAATGCTGCCTTCGCATTGTTTACCTACCTTCAAGTTGTCTGAGATAATGATTCCCAAATCACGCTCTTGGGTGGAGGCAGCTAGTCTTTCCCCTCCAAGGTAATATGCCTTATTTGGATTTCTTTTTCCTATGTGCATGACTTTGCACTTTTTGGCATTGAATCTCAACTGCCATGCTTCAGACCATTCTTCCAGTTTCTTGAAGTCAGCTTCCATCCTGTCCACTCCCTGCTGGGTGTCGACCCTGTTGCATATTTTGGTGTCTTCTGTGAACAGACACACATTTCCCTGTAGTCTGTTAGCTATATTTGATATGAAAATATTGAAGAGCAGGTGCCCCAGTACTGAACCCTGGGGCACACCACTGGTTACTCTACCTTCTGATGACAGTGCTCTGTTTACCTGCACTTTCTGGGATCTGCCCTGTAACCAGTTTTTAACCCTCTAAGTACTTCTGATCCAACTCCTGTGTGGTCTAGCTTATTTTTTTTCCAGCCTTCTCTGTGGAACCAAGTCGAAGGCCTTGCTAAAATCTAAGTAGAACACATCTGCCACCCCACCATCATCTATAACCTTTGTAACACAGTCAAAAAACTCAATCAGGTTTGTCTGGCATGACCTACCCACTGTGAAACCATGCTGCTTGGGGTCCTGATGGCCGCTAGCCTCCAAGAATGCCATGATCCTCTGTCTCAGTAGTGTCTACATTATCTTCCCCACTATGGACGTGAGGCATATGGGCCTGTAATTTCTAGAGTCCTCTCTGCTGCCCGATTTGTGGAGCAGGACCATGATTGCCCTTTTCCAATCTTCAGGTACCTCTCCACTCTTTAGGGATTCGGTGAATAGTTTAGTCAGTGGGCAGTCAACTCTAATCTCAGTTATTTTAAGATCCTGGGGTGCATTTCATTTGGCCCCATGGCCTTGTCAGCTAGCAGTTTATTTAGTGCCTCCAGAACTTCAGTTTCTGTGAAGGGGCTAGTATCAGCCCCCTGTCCAGGGGTGTTGCATTTTGCCATTTCTGGGCTGTCTCCTGGGTTCTTCTCAGTAAATACTGAGTAGAAGTACTTTTTCAGATTTTGCTTTTTCTAGGTCATCTTCTGTTGTTTTCCCTTTCTGAGTTGTAATCTTGACTATACCCGCTTTGCCTTCCTTCTTTCCTGGATGTATCTAAAGAAGGATTTGTATCCTCTCTTTGCCCTCTCTGCTATACTTGCTTCTGTCTGCCCTTTTGCCTGCCTAATTTTTTTGCTGGCATCTTTCATTTTCTCCTTGTACAACACCTAGTCTTCTTCCTTGTTTGTTCCCTGATATAGCTTTAAAACCTTCTATTTTTCTTTCACTGTTTTAGCCACCTCCTTTGAAAGCCATAAGGGTTTTCATTTTCTTTTCACTTTGGTAACCCTTCTGGTACAGTGGTCAGTGACTGTCTAGATTGCTTTCTTAAGTTTCCCCCACATGACATTGACCTCATCCACTTGTAGATCAATTAAGTCATTTCTTATAATGGTCCTCATTTGATTGAAATCCGCCTTTTTAACATCTAGTACTTTTATCTTTGAGTGGCACCTGTCCTCAGTTATGTTCACCTTGAAGCTAACGCACGATGGTCACTGTTACCCATATAGCATCCCACATCAGTTCCTTGACCCTCTCAGTGTTTGTGAGGACCAGGTCAAGTATGGCATCTCCTCTTGTTGGTGTTTCATCATTTGACTTAGTTCTGCTCCCTGTAGTGCCAATAAGAAATCCCTGCTTCTTCTTCTTCTTGCCATTAGTGTACTCCAGTTTATATCTGGAAGGTTGAAGTCCCCACCAGTATTACCTCTCCTCTTTGAGTCATTTTGTGTATCTCTTCTATCATGTCTTTGTCCCTTTCTGTCCTTATTTGGAGGTCTGTATATGACACCGATCCTGAAGGTTTTCCATTTTCTGTATCTATAGTAAGCCACAGTGACTTGGTGCCCCAGGATGACTCTGCACCTCTGTAGCTTTTATGTCTTCTCAAATGTAAATGGCTGCTCCTCCCCTTCTTTTCCCCGCCTATCCTTTCTGAACAGATTGTATTCGGGTATCGCCATGTCCCATCCATGGTTTTCCATGAACCACGTTTCTGTCACAGCAACACAGTTCAATCTTTTTACTACCATGATGGCTTCGAGTTCAGGTAGCTTAGTTGCAAGGCTTCTAGCATTTGCAACCATCACTCTCCAGGAATGTGCACCACCTTTGGTATGGTGCTGCACCCTCTTCTTGGATAGTGCCAACTTGCTGTTTGCACCAGAGTGATTTTTGAGATCGCCATCTTGTTGCAGAATGCTAATTGAGACCTCTGTAGTCAAGATGCCCAGGTTCTGAATTTCTCTTCCTGGGTGTGTATGTGCTCCCTTGGACTTATGGGGAGTGGTGACAAGCCCACCAACAGTGGTGGTGTGAGCTGTCACCATAGCCTTCCAATCACGGCCTCCCCCCTCTACTATAACCTTAGTACTATCTCCCTTTTCTGTGACTGCCCCTCCTGTACTTTACATGAGGTCCCTCCTTTTTTACCTATGGCCACTCCTTGCTCATGGCCATGCCTGTTTCCTTAGTCCAATGTTGGGAGTTCCTTTCCATTCGCCAATCCCCTTACCTTCGTATCTTTCTGCTGTGGCTCATTTAGATCTTCTTCTCTGTGCTGGAGATCTCCCAGTTTAAACCTCCAAGAAGACTCCCAACATCTGCCCTAGTGCTCTCGCCCTTCTCCGTGAGATGCAGACCATCATGCTTGAAGAGCTTCCTATGCCAGAAGATCCCCAGTCTCCAATGTAGTGCATCCATTGTTGCACACCAACCCTGGAGCCACCCGTTGAATTCCTCATCTCTGCTCCTGATCTTGTCCTCACTTCTGACCTTCCTCCAACTGGCAACACCGCCAAGAAGGCCAGGTGTGTTGTAGGTATAGGTAGGAAAATTTATTGTTAACAAGAAGTATTGCCATTATAAAATTATACATAAAAATACATACATCATACATAAATACACAATTCTCAATAAATACTTTACAATGACTTCATTAGGCACACTCTCAATATTGTGAAATCTGCACCCAGCAGAGTTTGTGAACCTTCAATAGAACTTCATATTGCACTTTTGTTCAACCTACACAATTTTCTTGTCTCAATATTATTTCTATATAATCAACTTTGTCTCTGTAAATGAATCTTTTCTACTCAATATATCTGCAGAATCTTGATACCTCTCTAAATGGAACTTGTTAGAAGTTTTTAATAAATAATTATATTGGTAAACCAATTCCATATCTAGATTTTAAGGATATCTCCTAGATAAAAATGTATTTGTTTTTTATGTAGAGGACACAGTAATAAAATATGTTTTGGGGAGTCTTCAGCTAGACCACAAGCACACACATTATTTTTTTTCCAATTATTTAACCTAGTGAGATACACTAAGCTGAAAGCTTGTTTACAGGTGCAACCTGGGAGCACAAGGAAGTTAAGTGACTTGCTCAGGGTCACACAGTATGCAAGTGGGGGCTGTGGGATTCAAACCCAGGTCTCTAGATTTGCAGCTCAGAGCCTTAAACCACTGCGCCATACTGCCTCCTTTAGTTAGACTTTGCCATGCCAAATTTTTGTTTCAGGGCATTGCTAACTACATAACCAAATCTAAATCTTGTGAAAGCCTTTCTATTATTTGCAGTACTTATTGTTCTTATAGTTCTTAAGTAATGATGAAGCCCGAATTGTCTCTTACTGTTTAATGCAAGCCATAAACTAAATTTGCTATTTTTAGCTAATTCCATTTCATTTTGTATATGAACATCTCTGATTCTAATCTGTATAATTTCATTAATCTCTTCAGTTAGGGCTCTTGAGCTTTCTGTTAGAGATTCCAATAACCCATAGGGCAAAATTCGTTTTTCCAATATTTGTGTGCTCTGGTAGACAAATCCTTCCCTTCTCTGTTCTAACATTTCTTCTATGCACATTCTTGGCAATCTATACTCCTGCATATTGTATGCTTTGGTCCAGTAAATCACTAGTCTTTGCTCTACATTACAATTTATTGGAAGCTGCCCTAATTCCAGTCTAGATAGGCAAGATGATGCCCCATTGGGGAGACCTAATATATCTTTATAAAATGTATTCATTATACTTTCTAGTCTTTCCAGATTCCTCATTTCCCAAACCTCTGCTCTGTACAGTATCTTTGAGTGTATTTTCACATTTAATACCTTTAATGGTCCTATTACTGACCTTCCCCCATATTTGTAGTTAAATCATTGTAGAGCTGGTAGAACTCCCCTTATGCTTTGTATTACTCCATTTATATGTTCCTTCCATTCTAAGTTATATGTGTAAGTAATGCCCAGATAATAGAAAGTTGATACATATTCTATCTTATGATCATTGTATTTCAAAGAACACATCTTGCCAGTTTTACTAAACTCTTGTCAAATATCATATATTTGGTTTTATTATAATTTATCTCTAATGAAAGTTTTCACATTCATATTGGAATTTGTTCAAGCTTCTCTTTTATCCCTAGATAGCTTGTTGAAACCAAATCAATGTCATCTGCATAGGCTAAGTAGGGACCCTGGCACTCAGCCTCGGCATGTGCAGCTCCTATACCCCAGCCCCCCGAGTGCCTTATTCAAAAAAATATTAAATAAAATTGGGGAGAGTACACATCCTTGTCTAAGACCAGCATTTGTTTGAAATTTGGGTGTACCATCTCCTTCAATGTTATATCTTAAATGGGCAGACTGGGTGGGCCATAGGTCCTTATCTGCCGACACTGTCTATGTATCTATGTATCTATGTATCTAATTGTTGTAAGGTTGTCTTCGTATAGTTTTTTTTAATCAGGTTTAATATCGATGTATCTAAGCCATAGTTATTGAGTACTTTCCACAACTTTTTTCTATTCACTCACAAATTCTGCCTTCAGGTTTACAAATACACAATAAAAATGAAGCATTGGTCCAAAGTTGAATGGTCTGGCATAAAGCCAGCTTGTGCTTCATTTAGTATCTTTACTTTCTCCAGCCAATCCATGATTCTGTTGAATATAATTTTTGTGAACAATTTTTGAGCATTATCTAGTAGACTGATTGGTCTGTAATTACTTGGATCTGATCAGTCCTTTCTTATATCTTGGGACAATAATATCTCCCTTCCAGGTTTGCAGTGTTATTCCTGTTTGTGTTAAAATATTAAATAAACATGTTAATACTGGGACCCATAGATTTGGGTCATCTTTTATGATCTCCATGAGGATTCCTTTGGGGCCTGGTGTTTTGTGTTTTTTTGCCAGTTGTAGTACTTTTACTACTTCTACTTTTGTAATATTTTGTATGTAAGGTATCCATTTGTTCTCTATTTTTTGCTGGTTAGATTCCTGATTATAAAATAGTGTCCTGAAGTACGTTTGCCAAGTCAGAGGATCTATGTAGCTTTCAAGCTTCTCAAAAGTGTCATCCCATCCTTTGGAGACCAATTGCCAACATTTTTTGCTATTATTCTCCCTTATTGACTTTTCAAGTTGATCCCACATCTTCAATCTATACCTCTTTCTTTTTTTCTCCACAAGTTTTTATAATCTCTCCTCTGTTTATTCAATTTTATTTTATTTTCCTTAGTTGGACTTTTATAGGTAAATCTAGCAATTCTATTGAGTTCTCTTTTCTGTTTTTTACAGTCTAGATCAAACCATTTGCTTCCTTTTTTTCTGTATTTATTGTAACTTTAAATAAAATTGAGGGTATAGTTCTCATTATTTCCGTAAATTTTGAAACATAATCTTCTTCTGTATTTTGTTGTCCTATGTTTAGAATGCCATCCCTCATTCCATAATTAGACAATAATTGTATTGATTTGTAATTCTTTATTGTTTCCCATGTAATCCCCTTTCTGACCCTAATGATCTTTACATTATTGTTTACTATGTTTTTTTGTGTAGGCCATAAGTCTACTTTTATTTCTAACAGATTATGTTCACTATCAGTTCTACTACCTATTCTAAAACTAGAAAATTTTATTAGATGTATTGATATCCAGCAGAGATCAATGGTTGAGACCCCCCCATTCCTATGTAAGTGTAAGCCCTTTCCTCATCTTCTCTTGATCACCAATTAATCAGAATCATATCTATTCTTTCCAGTTCTTCTACTAATTTTAATCCCCTTTCACATTTTCTTCCATCTTTACACATCCTTTCTAGGATCAGGCCAGGGGGATCTTGGGCTGCACATGCGTCCACTAGATTTTCACATAATTCAAGGCTGTGTCCCTTAGCATTAAAATTGCCCAACAATATTATTCCACAGTCTGGATCACATGTAAAACAGATTTCTATAATTTAACTAGTTTCTGTATATCTCATTTGTCTACATAATTAGAATTCTTTGGGGGGAGATAGGTATTTATAATGATGGTTTTTATTTCATTAATGACTAATAAAACTGGCAAGATGTGTTCTGAATCCAAAAACAATTCTGTATGCTCTGCTATGTCCATAATTTTACACCATGTGACTAGTCCCGCTGAGGGTCTACTGTATTCTTAAGCTTTTAGACCTTCTCTGGAATCCTTTAAATCCATTTAATTTTAATTCTTTTGTACTCCAAGTTTCTTGAAGGCAGATGCAATTGTATTGTTTTAAATAATCAATGAAAGTAGGATCAGCCAATTTATCTTTTATCCCTGCAATGTTCCATGATGTGATGCTATATTCATTGTTTTTCTCTTTACTCTTAAACTCTAATTTTTTATTTAGATTCTGTCAATCTTCTATATTCTGCAAAGTCTGGAATCTGTTTGCTGTTTTAATTAAATTAAACCAGTGTTCGTTGTTTTGTCCTTCATTTGTGTTTTCTGATTCCTCTGTCTCTCCCCTTAAATATATTTCATCCCTGTCCAGTATTTCAGACTTTGCCAGAATATGTTTATAATCATTTTTTTGTCCATATTGCTATTTGTCCATTACTTTCACATCTTTTACTTTCTTTACCCTTCTGATTAATATGTTATCCTAGTGAGATTCATAATATCTCAGAACCTTGAATCTAATGTTATAAGTTGTTTCTGAAATGAGTTTGTTCAAACCATACATTGAAATTAAATATTCTTTCCCTGTCAATTATTGATCTGTTCTAGTTCTATAGAACTCTGGGAAGAATGATTTTATAGCCACCACACTATCTATTTTGATACCAAGTTCTCTTATTTTTTCCTTTTGATTCTCAGTTGCTTTCAGTAAGTAATATTGATCCGAGAGTAAAAAGACTAACTCTGTATCTTTAAGTGGTCTAATTACACTAATTTTTGCAATTAGGTTTTTACTGCTTTTATTGAACTGGAGAACTGAGCCCATAAATTGCTTAAGGTTGTCATTTCATTTTATTTCAGTTTCTTCAGGCATTACTGGGACTTTAAACAGTGGAAGGACAAAATCAGTCTCCAGAGTTCTATTTAACAGATCTTTCAAATTGTTTTGCAATTCCTTTTCCTTTAGTAGCATCTCCTCATTCATATAAAGCTTCTTGCTAGAGTCTCTCCCTTTATTTTGTGGGCTTTCAGTATGTATTCTCTCTGCCTGTTCCATTTTATCTGCATTTGAATTTCTATTTTTCTTTTCCCTCTCTTTTTAGTACTGCTTATCTCTTTTTTGGGGCATCTTTTGATTACCCGTAACCCTACTTGTGTTCTTCCCTGTATTCCTTGATATTCATAGAAACATAGAAGTTGACAGCAGATAAGGACCACAAGGCCCATCCAGTCTGCCCATTTCTTTTTCTACCTTATAAATGTGGCATCGTCCTTTGCTGTCAGTGGTGTATCTATTCATACTCATCTGTATTGCTCCCTTATGCCTATCCCATGCCTGTTTGAAGCCCTGCACTATATTCATAGCCACCACTTCCTGAGGTAGGCCATTTCATGCATCCACCACCCTTTCTGTGAAAAAGAACTTCCTCACATTACCCCTTAATCGGACTCCCTCTAATCTCATGCTGTGTCCTCTTGTCCCTGCTATTTTTCTTATATTGAAACATGTTAGACTCTTTCACCTTGTTAATGCCCTTAAGGTGTTTGAATGTTTCGATCATATCACCTCTCTCCCTCCTTTGCTGTAGGGTATACATATTGAGCTCCGTTAATCTGTTCTCATATGTCTTCTGATGCAGTCCCTGCACCATTTTGGTTGCCCTTCTCTGGACTGCCTCAATTTGGTTAATGTCCTTGTGAAGGTGTGGCCTCCAGTACCTAGTACTCCAGATGGGGCCTAACCAGTGTCTTGTAAA
This sequence comes from Neoceratodus forsteri, assembly GCA_016271365.2. Lineage (NCBI taxonomy): Eukaryota > Metazoa > Chordata > Ceratodontiformes > Ceratodontidae > Neoceratodus > Neoceratodus forsteri. The sequence continues at coordinate 153,810,409 of CM057449.1, read as the reverse complement.
GAGGGATTATCACTCCCTCTTACGACTTGTGATACCCCTACTAATACACCTTAACATCACCCTAGCCTTACCTACTGCTTTAGGGTCTGATTGGATGATTTCAGGTCATCAGGATGATGGTGCCCAGTCTCTTTCTTCCTTTGTGGCTGCCAGCAACTCTCTCTCAGCCTATAGGTGGCTTCAGGGTTTCTCTTCCCTATATGCATGATCTTGCACTTCTTTGCATTAATCCCAGTTGCCACTCTTCCAACCATTTTGCTAGTTTATCCAGATCTCTTCTCATTCTGCCCACCCCATCTGGATCATCTACTCTGTTGCAGATCTTGGTGTCATCTGAAAACAGACAAGCCTTACCCTCTAGTCCATCTGCAATGTCACTGATGAAGATATTGAAGAGGACTGATCCCTGAGGTACCCCACTTGTGACTTGCATCTCTTCTGACTGCATACCATTTACCACCACTCTCTGTTTTCTGCCTGTCAACCAGTTTGCTACCCAGTTGACCAACTTCTGACCCACCCCGAGCCTACCCAGCTTGTTTATCAATCTTCTATGTGGAACAGTGTCAAAAGCTTTGCTGAAGTCAAGGTAGGCAACATCAACTGCTCCCCCTTGGTCCACCACTCTGGTTACCCAGTCAAAGAAATCTATGAAATTAGTTTGACAGGACATTCCCTTTCCATCTTGCACCACTGGGCTGTCTTCTAAGCTTGTTCTCATTTTGTATCTATTAACTAATTGTTCCTTTGTTCTCCTCTTTTCTTGTTTTGTATTTTCCATGCAAGTGTCTTGCAGGTTCTTTTTGCACTTTTTTATTTTCCTTTTTCCAATTTATTCCTAGTGTGGTTTCATTCTTTGCTAATTAATTTCTTATTTTGCAGCCTCTTCTGTTCCGATAACTTTATCTTTGTTCCCAGGGCCAGATTAACAGATGTTGGTGCCCTGGGCAGTTTTGAATTATGGGGCCCCTGTGACTTAACCAATAGGCCAGGGTTTGGGGTTCACCTAGGCCCAAAGCTGAATGATGTTTGATTTCTTAAAATGCATTTGGAGGCTTTCCAGCTACTCTGAATGCCATTCTTGGGATGGAAATAAAGTCTATTGTTTGTTTGGATGACTGGAGTGACATGTATATGGACCCATGCACAGCAGTGGCCATGCCCCCATGACACACACACACACACACACACACACACACACACACACACACACACACACACACAGTGTCAGCACCACCCTCCCAACACAAATACACACAGCGTTGTGGAAAGAATACATTAACATGTGACACCCATTTGAATTTTCTTTTATTATATAAAAACCTGCCAATAAAGAACAAGAACATATCAAACATACTGACTGGAGAGATAAGAGATTGTAGTTGATGACATCCACCACCAACTCAAATACTGGCCACAGATCTAGCTAGCCCTTTTTCTTTTGCACAGAATTTACATCACTCAATTTTTAACTACAGGATTATCAGTTTGTCAAAGACACACTCATTTGACACTGAAGGAGTCATAAGAGGTTGGTGGTCATTGGATTAAAATCAAAGTGAAGGTGGTACTCTTTTTGTCTCAGTTTGGTCCACTGATGTTCAGTTTTGTGTGCTGCATTATTTATTACTTATTTTGTCAGACTGCCCCATAACACTGATCAAACCATGACCGAACCCAAGCAATCATAGCTCACACAGTTTCCTCTTGCATAGACACGCATAATATTTAGTAGGCATGAGGGTAAGTACTGTGTGCATGCTGTCAGATAAATGGCCAGTGTGGAAGGATTTTAAATACATGCAGCTCTTCTTTCCATCACTCCAAGAACAAACAGAAATTCTGATCTTTGAAATGATATGCCACCAGTATTCCCAAACAATATTAAGTTAAATATGAGGAGGTTTATTCAACCGTTTCCTCTAGTGATTTGATTTGTGAAAGTCACTAGATTACACCAGTGCAGACCTGTAGCCAGCCCAGAAAAATAAAATACAGTATATGTGTGTGTGTAGTTTTGGGAGTGCTGTGGGCAATACTACTGTATATACACTTGAATATAGTGACTATATACACGTATATATATATATATATATATATATATATATATATATATATGCAGTAATGTTTACAGATAGTGGAATTGTCAAGTGCCCTCTCACATCATTTTTTTATTTTTAAATAAAACCATTCAGTAATCAGTTGTTCACCTCTCTGGCTCTGCTGTCATTTTTTTTACCTGCTAGTAAAGTCAAGAAGGCAAGCAAGGCACTGTGGTGGACGGTCTGTCATGGATTGGATCTGACTCCACTTTGCTGCTGGTGCTCATTCTCACCTCCTCTGACAGAGACAGTCACCGATAGTCTTAGAGTGACTGTGTAAAAATTAACAATTTTCAAAAATCTATCAGATTTGTCTGATGACCACTCCAACCTCGACCGGACCCTTGACTTTCTCATCAGAAACAAATAAAAAGACAGTCAATGAGTCTGGCAATGGCCCACCTGCGTTCTCTAGCTGCACATGCACTGGCAGCCTAACCTTGGTGGCTTTAAAGATTTTATTTTTTTTACAAGGTTTTTGATGACTGGACAGCCACTGGTGGTAGACCAGTAGTGGTCGACTGACTGACCCCATCCATCACTGCCTCATTGAACAGTGGGCTTAGCAGGCTCGAAAGTAAGTGATGCTGTGGTCTAGTCTCTTATCGACAATGCAAGATTCGGTGGGAAGGACTAAGTCTGGTGCATGGCAAGCGGCAGCAAGAGAGTGGACATTTTAAGCTTCACATCATCAGTCATGACATGAACACACAGAACTGAGGCTGAGAGGCCTTAATTGGCTGGCTACTGAAGGACACATGTTGTGGGGAAAAAAATGATAAAGCAGCAAAATGGAGTTATGGATGGCGACCAAGCTGTGGTGTGCAGTCCCCTCACCCTTGAGATCAATCAAAATACAGGGGTCAGGAAGAAGGAAAAGGGAAAAAAATTGGGGAAAAAAGAAACTACAGGGCCCTTAAACTTGGGGGCCCAGGTCAACTGCCCTTTTGCCCTAGGGTTAATCTGGCCATGGCTAGATCTAGGATAGCTCTGTCTCTTGTGAGTTGTTGTATCTGTTGTTTGAGGCCTCCCCTGCAGAGAATCCACTATGTGTCTAGTTCTGGCAGATGTTCCTGCTGGTATTGACCAATCTGTATCTGGCATGTTGAAGTCTCCCATTATCAGACCCTCAACTTTAGCTGTCATGTTTTGTATATCTTCTAACAGTGATGTGTCTATGTCCTCCCCTGGTCTAGAGGCCTTAGACAACCCCAGTTCATATGGCTGTCCCATTTCTTGTTTCCAGGGTGACTCACAGTTCTTCTGGCTCGTTATGTGTATTCTGAATTTCTGTAGCTTTGATATTTTCATTGACATAAAAGGCCACTCCACCCCCCGCCCTTTTTGCACCTCGGTCTCTTCTGAACAGTACATAACTGGGTACTGAAGCCTCCCAAGTGTGGTTATTGGTGAACCCTGTCTCGCTAATGGCTTCTATGTCCAGTTTAGCCTCTGTCATTATTGCCTGCAGGTCTGGGATCTTGCTTCCCAGACTGTGAGCATTTGTGTACATGATTATCCATTGGCCAGATTTTGGTGTGTTAGTTGTTGGGCTAGGTCCGGCATCTTCCCTGTGCATTGTATGGGGGAGCCAGACCTTTTTCCTTACTTGATGATGCAAATGAACTACAAATATGCTGAACTCCTGTTTGACCACTAGCTGAGGTGGGAGGGGTGTTCTTCCCATTCGACGTATCGGGTGCTGCATCCCTCTCCCCATTTGCTAGTTTAAATATTCTGCAAAGACGTCAAACTTCTGCCACAATGCACTGACTCCCTCCTTAGTCAGATGCAGTCCTTTGAATTTAAAGAACTTTCACTCCCAAAACTGTTGCCAGTTACCTATAAATTTATGTCCTCTTTCCTGGCACCAGCCCTTGAGCCACATGCTTAGCTCCTCTATCTTCCCTCTCTGACCTTCCATCCAATAGAGAAGACGTAATGAAGGGAGAAAGAAACAGTGACACCTACAGATCAGGAAGAAAACAGACATGGACATCCAGATCTGCCAGAGCTGTGCAGGGCTGGTAGTGAGGCAGAAACTCTGGAGATAGGGGTGCCCCTTCTGCGGGACAGTTCCAGAACTGTGGAGGGAGCTATGGCAGGCAAGAGAAGAGATCATGAGGCTGTAGAGGAGACTGGATTGTGGATGCCCGCCATCCCTTACCCCCCACCCCCCAAAGGCCCACAGGTCTTGAAGGATGGAGGGTCGTGGGAGGTGACAGTGGGGCACCTAAAGCTAAGATGGGGCACTGCAACCCACACGCTATCCACACACAAAATCATTTCACCCCCTTAGCCATGGGATAGAAACCAAGTGAGGAAAAAGGAAGAGTCAAGCTGGACAAACCTGATACAGGAAAGCAGGAAAGAGGTACTGTACAAGGAAGGAGAGGAATAATACACAGAGCAACAGGAGGATTCTGGCAGTGATATTAAATGTGCTATTTTCCATTCAGGTGGTATGCTGATGCACTGTGCTGCAACTTTGAACAGTCCTTTCTAGGTCTGAGAGAGAAGCTGCATGCCACAGAGCTGAGGAGTAGCTTCTGCTAGAAAGTCTCACTATAGACTTCATTTCTATTTACTACAAGTATGCCACTGGCTTTTATATTACAGCAAGTCTTTCCAGAAAAAACTGTATCTTTTTTGGTCTGCCCTTGTGCTCCCTGGTTTGTTTGTAACTTGCAGGAAGAATATCGTATTGGTGAAGGCTGGATTACAAGGAGCAACGGGGCCCATCGGGAAGGCCCAAGCCAGGGTATCTAACAGCGTCACTAAACAGTATCAAGCAGCAGGTTAAGGATGTTGAGGAGAGTTGAGAGCACCCGGCAAACCTGATTTCAGAACGAATAGAGCAGAGTAGAGTGGAACAGCGGATGAAGACAGAAGCTGCTTAAGAATAAAATAAAAAGAGAGAGCAAGAACAAAAGCCTTTTTATTTTTATATTTTAGATATTGTAAAGCTTTGCAAAGTGTTTTCTCTGCATTATTTCTTTTTTGCTCTGCTATTTGTCATAGAAATCTATGCATAGGTTTCAGAGGGTTAGAGAGAGGCTCCAGTTAATATTAAATTAAGGTACAGGGTCTAAAGGTGTCAGTAGATTTAAAATATTTTACTCTTTTCTAATTATAGTGTTTATTTGTTTTTCGTATTTAGAATTTAATTTTTAAAATATTGGCAATAACTTTCTGTGAGTGGTCCTTTTTACACACGTGTGCACTGCTTCAAAAGTGCATGCATGGCATTCTGCAGGCTAGACCACCATCTTCACTGGGAGTGCAGCAACAGCAGCAAGTATCTTCAGCGTGACTCTTGCTTTTACAAAAGAATAATAAGGAGATGCATAGCGCTGATAGACCAAGATAAGTTAGAGGACAACTCCCAGTGTATTAAACTGCAGAACCACGGATTTCTAAAACATTTTTAGGATTAAAGAATGCTTCTGCTCTCATAAGTAAATGTTTACTTGACTTTAAGCTGAATCTTTTTAAATGGTCCTCAGGAAAATTTTTCTCAAAATTGACAGCAAATCATTCGAGTAGTTGAAATTTTCTGGAGCTATTTTGAATTGATATATTTTAGAACTCAGAGCTACACTGAATATTTTAATATAATATCCCCTGGATCAGTTCTGGTTTGATATATTCTAGAATTTAAAGCTGCAGAAAACATTTAATAAAAGCATTTTTCTAAGAAGGTGCAGAGTAGGTGCAGAGTACTTTAAAGTTAACAAGCTGCTAAATATGTTGTTAAAATACAGAAACTATTGTTACTTTGTTTAGCCTAATCTTAACCTAATTTTTATGTAAGGTAATTAGGAAAAGATTAATTATCCCTTACTATTATTTTTATACTCTGTTTAGGGCCTATTCTGGGCTGCTAAAGAAGGACAAAGACAGAGGGCACAGTGAGCGAAATGAAGGCTCTGGAAGCAATGTTTCAATTTTTGCTACGTGTGTTATCATACCTGTTACTATACCTGTATATACTTTGGAAAGGTGGAAAAAGGAAAAGACCACTCTCCATGTGCAGGACATTTTAACAGCAGACTGCTGGTTTATAAAAATATATCCAGACCTAAATGTGGAATAACATAAAACTGTACTTGAACTGATAAATCAGAATTCAAATAAGGACATCAAGAACATCAAGGAATTTGGGGTGGAAATCAAACCCAATTTGGAAGGGGAGTTATTGACAACTACCTCTATCAAGGAAAGGGAATTTGGCACATCAAATAAAATTAAAATGAAACAAACATCAATAAGGGAATTATGGAAAAAGAAGGAACAAATACTGCCAGTAGAGATTTCATTAGAAATAAATGCAAACAGTAGATCACAAAGGGACCAAGGTAGCCTACAGGCATCTTACACACAAAACCAAGCCCTTTTAGAAATGGTAAATAAGGAGGTGAGCAGAATGGTAGAGAGTATTAAAGAAACAATTCAAACAAATAACAGCATTGGACAAAAAAAAATCAGAGAATTTAACAAATTAAAGTTGGAATTGTTAGACAATTGCAGCTCCCCTATATGCCAATTAAACCATGAGACCACCCCACGGAATCTCAAGGAGCCAGTGCAGGAGTCAACTGATGTCTCTTAATAATCAGATGATACCACTTGTTTCATGAGTTCAATAGAATTTGACCCCCCCCTTTAGATATAATTACTAAAGGGTACACAGATGCATTAAGGGATCCTTTTTTAGCAAATGTATTGATTTACAAACAAATGATACAAAACTCTAAGAGTCTCTCCTTTTAAAGAGAATCTGTATAGAAAATAAGAAAAAGATTGATTGGATATTGTGGTAAACTCAGGTACTGGAGGAGAGGGGGTTTCCATGAGTAAGATAGTCAGGGTACAGCTGCAGCTGATTTGGCTGATTAGCTGAACCTGCACAGACAGGAGAGCTTTAAAAACAGGAAGGAAAAGACAGCAGGCAGTTGCTGCACTGGTAGAGGGCTGACAAGCTGCTTGGATGTGTTCCAGAACAGGAGTCACTTAAGCAACCCTCAGGAGATAGGTCTCCTGAATTAGGCCAAAAAGAAAAAAGTTATTTCCATTGTGAGTTTTCCGTTTTGCTGTTTGTGTTCTTTCAGAAGGTCTAGCCTTCTGGAAAAGGGGGGTTTCTAGTTAGGGTCGGGGATTGTTTAGTCAACGCTCCCACCCAGAGCTAGGCCTCTTTATTTCTGTTTTTGTTTCATTTTCCCTGGTGGGGCTTAAGAAGGAAAAGGACAGAAGCCCAAAGTTCTGTGTCACCAACCATATTAAGAAAATAAAAATATACCTGGTTGTTTGATGTTAACAAACTGGTCTTCCTGAGACTCCTTAACCACCACAAAGCTGATCCTGAATCCCGTGGTGAGGTTGCACCTTGTCACACATGGTGTTAGAAGTGGGATCAGGTCTGCGTAGAATTTGACTGGAATCCGAACCACCCCAGAGTAAAGGAGACCAGGCATGGAGGACGTGGTGAAAGCCTTGGTCCAGGCTACGGCAGCCCAGCAAGAAGCTACCTGGGCTTAACAAGAGACGAACCAGTTGCTGCTCACAGAGATGGCCCAGGACCATGCTGTGCTCCAGGAAATGGTAAAGTGTCTCATCGAGATCACGCCAGGAGAAGGTCACCCGGGAGGGCCTACCCCAGAGGGTTACCAGACTATACGGGCTTCCCACTGTCTGCAGAAAATGACGATGGCTGATGACATTGAAGCATATTTGCTCACTTTTGAAAGGATGGCTACTCATGAATCATGGCCTCAGGAACAGTGGGCCAGCATTTTAGCTCCGTTTTTGTGCAGCGAGGCCCAGAAGGCGCATTATGATCTGGATGAGGGAGTCGCCACTGACTATCCAAGGCTGAAGGAGGAGATCTTGGCCCATGCTGGCGTGACTCCAGCCCTTTGAACCCAGAGGTACCACAGCTGGAGATTCCGGGAGTCGGCGAAGCCAAGGTCGCAGATGTATGACCTCCTCCACTTGGCCAAGAAGTAGTTGTGACCCAAGCTCCATAGCGCTGCTAAAATTGTGGAGCTCTTGGTAATGGACCGGTTCTTAAGAGGACTACCACCCAGCCTACGGCAGTGGGTTGACAGGCCGACCCACTTCCTGTGATGAACTGGTTGCCTTGGTGAAGCGGCATTATGCCATGAAGGAACCTTTCCCAGACGTTGGGGTCGGCTACCCACGGGACTTGGGGTGGACTACAAACCAGAGATACCGACCCCCCGAGAGGTTGGACCAGACAGGGCCAGGGAGAAGGACTACTGAAGAGTGGTCTGAGGCCACGAAGGGACTTTCAGGTTTGAAAATAGAGGGGGGCCTGACCTCACCTAGAAGCCCAAAGGGTCCAGGGTCACCCCAAGAATGCTACCACTGTTATGGGTCTGGGGAGCGGGGACATGTAACTGCCAACTGCCCGAATGGGGTCGAACCAATGCAGTGCAACTGGGGTGGGTCCCCACAAAGTGATTGCCATTTGATTAATGTGGTAGGGGTGGTCGCCACTTCACACCGATTTACCTGGGTGGTTAAGGTAAATGGACAGGCCGTTATGGCCCTTGTCGACTCGGGGAGTGAGGTCACCCTTATAGTTCACAGTTTGGTGCCACCCTCCCAAATTAATTTCCAGAAATGTACCAGGATCACCTGTGTCCATGGCACAGTGTTTTATTACCCCACGGTGCTAGTTGCTGTGGAAGCACAGGGGAGGAGAGGCAGGTCACGGAAGGGGGTCCTCCCTCAATTGGCACATCCTGTCCTGGTGGGTCGAGATTTCCCGGGGTTTGAGACATTACTCCATGAGGGGGAAACCCAGCAGGCCAGGGCCCCAGTAACCGAGGCTATGGTTCTAGGAATCTCCGAGGGGTCAGAGGAGTCATCTGATTATTTCCCTTACGGGCACTGGGACCCTGCATTGTATGGGGAGGCAGGAAAGTCCCATAAATCATGAAAGGAATGCAGGGACTGTAAAAAGTTAGGGACCAAGATACTGGCTGCCAATGGCAGGTCCGTGCTAGTGGGAGGTAGAACCCCACTCCCAGAGGGACAACAGGGTGAGCAGTCTGGTGCCTAAGGGGACAGTTGTAGGGAGGAAGAGGAGGACCCAGAAGTGGAGACACAGTTGAATCCCCCTGAATTGAGTACCTTCGGGATAGCCTCCAGGAACTTTTGTCGGGACCAAATAGATGAGCCTCTCTTTCAGAATGTCGAGTCAGAGGTTGTGGAGATTAATGGGGTGCCAGTAGAAGGCAAAGCCAAGGGACCTGGACCATATTTCACATTAAATAATGACCTCCTATACCGAGTGATACCGGATGAAGAACATGATGTGGAACAGTTGCTGGTCCCCGGCAGCACAGGAAGGCGGTACTGGATTTGGTACATGCTCACCTTCTCAGAGGACACCTCGAGGTCAAAAAAATGCTGTTCTGCATACTCCAAAGATTCTACTGGCCTGGAATTTATGCCGAGGTAAGGAGGTACTGTGCTTCATGCCCAGAATGCCAGTTGGTATCCCCGCAGCCGAAGTTAAGAGACCCATTGGTGCCCTTGCCAATCATCGATGAACCCTTCGTGAGGATTGCGATGGACCTGGTAGGCCCTCTAGACAGGTCAGCCTGGGGCCACCAACACATCCTGGTCATCGTAGACTACGCTTCAAGATATCTAGTTGCGATCCCGCTCTGTAACACGGCCTCGAAGTCGATTGCCCGAAAGCTTATTCAAGTCTTCGCGCGAGTCAGATTCCCAAAGGAGATACTGACGGACCAGGATACGCCCTTTGTCTCAGGTTTAATGAAGGAGCTTTGCAGACTCCTCCAGATCCAAGCCCTGAGGACCTCAGTGTACCACTACCAGACAGATGGTCTGGTCAAACGATTTAATCAGACTTTGAAGGGGATTTTGCGGAAAGTCGTGAGCCGAGACAGAAATGACTGGGACTTACTCCTTCCCTACCTAATGCTTGCTATCCGAGAGGTCCCACAGGCATCCACCAGATTCTCCCCCTTTGAGTTGTTATATGCCCGCCGGCCCAGGGGTATCCTCGATATACTAAAGGAGGACTGGGAAGAGCAACCACCACAAGGAGCCAGTGTTATTGGGTATATCTCCCAAATGCAAGAAAGGTTGGCCCGGGTCACTCCTATTGTCCGGGAACACTTAGAAAAGGCCCAAGAGACCCAACGGACTTATTATGACCGTCAGGTGAGGATCCAGAAGTTCCAGCTGGGGGATCGGGTGATGGTCCTGGTTCCCACAGTAGAAAGCAAACTGCTCGCCAGGTGGCAGGGTCCATATGAGGTCGTGGAAGCTGTTGGTGATGTGAACTATAAAGTAAGCCAACCCAATCACAGGAAGTAGTTCCAAATATACCATATTAACCTCCTGAAGGCATGGCAAGACCGGGAGGCCTGCTGTGTCTCGTTGGCCGTAACCCTGGCAGAAGGTAAAACAGAGGGGCAAGTCCATATCTCACCCAAGCTGTCTTCTACACAGTACAAAGAAGCAGTGTAAATGGTTCATTGAAATGGGATGTGTTCTCTGAACGACCTGGTCGGACGGTTGCAGCCTACCAGGACATTGTGACAGCTCCGGGCGTAAGGATAAAGGAAAGACCCTACCGTATCCCAGAGGCCAAAAGGAAAGAAATCCGAGCTGAAATTGAGAGGATGTTGAAGCTCGACGTCATAGAAGAGTCCCATAGTGAATGGTCAAGCCCCATCGTCCTCGTGCCAAAACCGGATAATACTTGGAGGTTCTGTAATGATTTCAGAAAACTAAACGAGGTATCACAGTTTGATGCATACCCCCTACCTAGGGTCGACGAACTGATCGATCAGTTGGGGAAGGCCAGATACCTCTCCACCTTGGACCTTACGAAGGGATACTGGCAGATCCCACTCACAAGAGCAGCCCAGAAAAAGACCGCCTTCATCGCCCCGGGGGGTTAATACTACTACAAAGTCCTCCCGTTCGGTCTGCATGGAGCACCTACGACCTTTCAGTGCATGATGGACCGACTGCTGCGCCCACACTCTCACTATGCTACCGCCTATATCGATGATGTGGTCATCCATAGTACGGACTGGGAAACTCACCTTTGGATATGTTACGAGAAGCCGAGTTGACAGCGAACCCTGCCAAATGTAAGATCAGCTTGTCAGAGGCAAAATACTTGGGCTATGTGATTGGTCGGGGATTGGTGAAACCCCAGGTGAAGAAGGTAGAAACAATTCAAAACTGGCCCCAACCAAACAAGAAGAAGCAAGTGAGGGCTTTCCGAGGGTTAGTCGGTTACTACCGGAGGTTCATCCCTCACTTTGCCACTCGGGCTGCTCCATTAACAGACTTAACCAGGGTGAAAGCACCAGACATTGTGAGGTGGTCGGAAGCAGTGGATGAGGCTTTCACCAACCTCAAGATGGCCCTCTGTTCTGATCTGGTACTGGTCTCCCCAGATTTCGATAAAGAATTCATTCTGCGAACAGATGCCTCGGGTGTTGGATTGGGGGCAGTACTCTCCCAGGTGGTAGCAGGTGAAGAGCACCCCATTCTGTACCTAAGTAGGAAGTTTTTAACCCGGGAACAGCGGTATGCCGTAGTAGAAAAGGAGTGCCTCACAGTGAAGTGGGCTAAGGAAACCCTCAGATATTACTTACTAGGTCGCAAGTTCACTCTGATGATGGACCATGCTCCACTCAAGTGGATGCAGACAAACAGGGAAAAAAATGCCAGAGTGACGAGATGGTTCCTTGCACTACAGCCGTGCCACTTTGTGGTCCACCACAGAGCCCAGACACTGAACAGAAATGCGGATGGACTTTCCCGAAGACCCTACCTCTCGGCACAGGCTGCCCAACCCTATAGTGTTGAGCTCGGGAGGGGGATGAGTGTAAACTCAGGTACTGGAGGGGAGGGGGTTTCCCTGAGTAAGATAGTCAGGGTACAGCTGCAGCTGATTTGGCTGATTAGCTGCAGCTGCACAGACAGGAGAGCTTTAAAAATAGGAAGGAAAAGCCAGCAGGCAGTTGTTGCAGGGGTAGAGGGCTGACAAGCTGCTTGGATGTGTTCCAGAACAGGAGTCCCTTAAGCAATCCTCAGGATATTGGTCTCCTGAATTAGGCCAAAAAGAAAAAAGTTGTTTCCATTGTGAGTTTTCCGTTTTACTGTTTGTGTTCTTCCAGAAGGTCTAGCCTTCTGGAAAAGGGGGGTTTCTAGTTAGGGTCGGAGATTGTTTAGTCAACACTGCCACCCGAGACTAGGGCTCTTTATTTCTGTTTTTGTTTCATTTTCCCCGGTGGGGCTTAAAAAGGAAAAGGACAGAAGCCCAAAGTTCTGTGTCACCAACCATATTAGGAAAATAAAAATATACCTTGTTAGTTTGATGTTAACAAACTGGTCTTCCTGAGACTCCTTAACCATCGCAAAGCTGATCCTGAATACCGTGGCGAGGTTGCGCCTTGTCACAATATGTGAGCACAGAATAAACTAACAAATAATGACAATCAATCAATAATTGAAAAGGATCACAAGCACCACTTAACATCAACATCAATTAAAGATGATGGAGATAATTATGTTTCAGATATATTGCCAGACAAACCATGCATACAAGAAAAGATAGTTGAGCTTTTTAGCTCATCAGACTCCAGAATAACTCTGCATGGAAATAACTATGAACAAGAATCTGAATTAGTTATGCTGCCTAGTGGATATGACTCGAATAACAGTTCAGTCAAGGAATTAAGATCAGGGAACCCAGAATTATGGAAGAAGGGAAAGGAACAAGAAAAATAAGCAAAAAGGTGCACACAAGATACAGATAGATAGGAACAAACTGACTAACAGGGAAAGGATCACAGATCTCTAGGTAGATCACCTGGGGGTCAGAGACCATCACATGGTATGGTTCAGTTTGGCCACTAGAATGAAATCATCCCATTCCAAGGCAAAAATATGGGACTTCAGAGGAGCTGACTTTGATAAGATGGCCAACAGAGTTAAGCTAGCCCTGGCAAAAAGAAATACAGGTGAGGGGGGTACAGGCGAAGTGGGCAGACATTAAGTATGCAATACTTGAAGCAACATCCCATTGTGTTAGAGAGAAAAGGAAGTGCAAAAGAAGAAGGAAACCACTTTGGCTCTCAAAAACAGTAGCAGAAAAGGTCAGAGCCAGAAGGCTGGCCTTCAGAAAATATAAGGGAATGCAGCAGGATAAAGATAGGGAAGCATACCAAACTTTCCTAAGGGAAGCAGGGGAAGGCAGTAAGGCAGGCAAAGGCCCAACCCGAGGAAACACTAGCAAGAACAGCAAAAGAAGGTGACAAGACTTTCTGTAGTGAAAGGAGAAAGTCCAGAGGGGGTATTGCTAAGATCAAAGGGGATAAGGGTGTGCGTAAGGAGGAGGACCATGTAAAAGCATCTATCCTAAACAGATGCTTCTGCTCAGTATTTACTGAAGAGAAGGTAGGCCAGGACTCACAGCTCAGCACCATGGACACGGGGGGGAGGGAGAGGGAGGTGTGCACTAGTCCCTTCACAAAAGAAAGGGTCCTACAAGAGCACAATAAGCTCAGAGTGGACTCGGCAATGGGACCTGATGGCATACATCCCAGGGTACTAAAGGAGCTAAGGGTGGAACTAGCAAAGCCATTATCAGAACTGTTTAGTGAGTCTCTGAGCACAGGAGAGGTCCCAGAAGACTGGAGAAGGTCTCTTGTGATCCCGCTCCACAAGAGTGGTAGCAGGGGAAGAGGCAGGAAACTACAGATCAGTCAGTCGTACCTCAGTAGTGGGCAAGATTATGGAGGCACTCCTTAAGGAAAGGATAGTGTAGCACCTGGAATCCATGGGAGCACAGGATCCAAGACAGCATGGGTTTACAATAGGCAGGTCCTGTCAAACTAACCTCATAGATTTCTTTGACTGGCTAACCAGAGTGGTGGACCAAGGGCGAGTAGTTGATGTCGCCTACCTTGACTTCAGCAAAGCTTTCGATATTGTTCCACATAAAAGATTGATTAATAAGCTGGGTAAGCTCGGGGTAGGTCAGAAGTTGGTCAATTGGGTGGCAAACTGGTTGATGGGCAGAAAACAGAGAGTGGTGGTAAATGGTATACAGTCAGAAGAGATGCAAGTCACTCAGGGATCAGTCCTGGGGCCAGTCCTCTTCAATATATTCATCAGTGACATTGCAGATGGACTGGAAGGTAAGGTTTGTCTGTTTGCAGATGACACAAAGATCTGCAACAGAGTAGAGTAGAGTAGATGATCCAGATTGGGTGGGAAGAATGAGAAGAGATCTGGATAAACTAGCAAAATAGTCAGAAGAGTGGCAACTGGGGTTTAATGCAAAGAAGTGCACGATCATGCACATAGGGAAGAGAAACCCTGAAGCCACCTATAGGCTGGGAGGGGAGTTGCTGACAGTCACAAGGGAAGAAAGAGACTTGGGCATCATCATCACAGATGACCTGAAATCATCCAAGCTGACCACTAAAGCAGTAGGTAAGGCTAGGGGGATGTTGGGGTGTATTAGTAGGGGTATCATAAGTCAGAAGAGGGAGGAAATAATCCCTCTTTATAAGACATTGGTTTGGTCCCATCTGGGAGTACTGCATGCAGTACTGGAGGCCACACCTTCTCAAGTACATTAACCAAACTGAGGGAGTCCAGAGAAGGTCAACCAAAATGGTACAGGGACTGCATCAGAAAACATATGAGGACAGATTAATGGAGCTCAATATGTATACCCTAGAGCAAAGGAGGGAGAGAGGTGATATGATCGAAACATTCAAACACCTTAACGGCATTAACAAGGTGAAAGAGTCTAACATGTTTCAATATAAGAAAAATAGCAGGACAAGAGGACACAGCATGAGATTAGAGGGAGGCCGATTAAGAGGCAATGTGAGGAAGTTATTTTTTACTGAAAGGGTGGTGGATGCATGTAATGGCCTACCTCAGGAAGTGGTGGATATGAATACAGTGCAGGGCTTCAAACAGGCATGGGATAGGCATAAGGGAGTGATACAGATGAGTATGAATAGATACGCTACTGACAGAGCAAAGGCGAATGGCACATTCACAAGGTAGAAAAAGAAATGGGCAGACTGGATGGGCCTTGTGGTCCTTATCTGCCATCAACTTCTATGTTTCTATGTTCCTGTTCTCATTGGTGTCTTCCTTTGGGAGCCCTGCAGGAAGTTCCCTTGGGCTTCTATAAATGTAGAAAGAACCTGGGTGGTTGGGAGAGTGGGTAGTACTATTACCACCCTTTAGCAGTTGTTGTTAGGACTTAAGTGAAGGGAAGGGGAGATTTAGGTGACTCCCCTCTTCCTCTCCAAAATGAAGTACTCTTAAAAGCAAATGCTAGCTCCCTTTTAGTTGCTAGCTTCCCTTTCCAAAATGAGGTGCTTTTAAAAATAAATGCTATCTCCCTTTCAGCTGCTAGTTGCTGCTTCTAAAAGCTAAAGTAAAGGCTAGCTCCCTTGCAGCTGCTAGCTGCTGGTTCTAAAAGCTGAATCAAAATGGAGCTGGGGCACAACTGACTCTGTTATTCACAGGTCACAGGCCTCTCCCACTTAGCAGTAGCTGTTAGCAGTTAAGTGATGAGGGAAGGGGAGTTTTACTGTAGCTGACTCCCCTCTTCCTCTCCAAAATGAGATACTCTTAAAAGCAAATCCCAGCTCCATTTTAGTTGTTTGCTTCCCCCTCCAACATGAGGTGCTGTTAAAAGTAAATGCTATCTTCCTTTCAGCTGCTAGCTGCTGCTTCTAAAAGCTAAGGTAAAGACTAGCTCCCTTTCAACTGTTCGCTGTAGGGTTGCCACCGCTCAGATTTTTTACCTGGTGATCAGGTTTTCAGGGTCCCTATCAGGTAATCCGGTTTTGGTCTGTGCTGGTCAGGTTTTTAAGCCATTTTGAGTGCTCACATACTTTTGAAATAGATTTGGTCATCTCGCTCATTGTTTCAGCTACATGCCCAGGTTACAAACTCTAAATCTAGGATACATTACATAAATACATAGATACTGTTGGCTAACATAGGCTGCTAGTCTGCCCAATATCTACCTAATCCAAGAGATGTAGGCAGATCATATTGGCCCACTATATTCCCTCCCTCCAGCTATACACCTGTACTGGTCCCAGGAATGCTTAAACCCTGCTACTGTTCTTGCCTCCACCACCTCATTTGGAATCCTGTTCCAGCTATTCACAAATCTTTCCATAAATAACTGATTCCTCACCTCATTCCTGAATTACCCATCAAATTTAAATAAGTTGCCCCTTGTTCTAATGCTGATGCTGAATTTGAACAGCTATCTTTTTCTGTTCTATTCACCCGCTTGAAGAACTTGAAGGTTTCAATTATGTCTCCTCTCACTCTTCTCTGGGGAATACACGTTGAGGTCCTTCAACCTTTTTGCATAGGATGTTCCCTGCTGCCCCTGTACCATTTTGTTACTGCACTGCCTCTACCCTGTATATATCCTTGCAGAGATGAATAGGGTGTTCTCTGCTGCCACTGTCTAGTTTGTTATTGCAATACCTGTACCCTGTATATATCCTTGCAGAGATGCATAGGGTGTTCCCTGCTGCCCCTGTATCAGTTTATTACTGCAATATCTCTACCCTGTGTATATCCTTGCAGATATGCATCAGGTGTTTCCTGCTGCCCCTTTACCTTTTTGTTAGACTTCAACACTGCCCCTCACCCTGTATATATCCTTGGTGAACCCATTAAAAAATAGTTTTTTAATTTAATGGGTTCACCACAATATATCCAAGGCACACTGCCTCTAGGGTAGCTGGTCCAGTCTACTGGGGTGTCAAACAGACGAGGCATACTGATGAGTCCTGGTAGGACGAAACAAAAAAAAATAGTTTTTTATTTATCACATATAAGGCCAGTTAAGGCAAGGAGAGCCCCGGTTAATTTAACAGCTATGGTAGCCAGGTGGGCCAGTGAGTTAGAGGCCAGGTAACCAATGTGTTTTCTTGATGTTCTTTACATTCTATGCAGTTTTCTCCAGTTCTGGGTGGGTCAGTAAGGGAACATCAGCCTCAGATAAGGTATAGTGCCTCAGACTGGAGTCCATTGGCCAGTAGCCAAGTGGCCACCAATAGATAAGCTAGCAAATATTTAATGAGTGCTCTCCTGTGGTTTAGAAATGCACTCTGTTATTAAAGATAGCCATCAGGAAGTAAAGGGGAGTGAGTCAGGCAGTTAGCCATCACTTCCTATTCAGTAGCCACTTCCATGCCCAAGGGCTAGTAACCCCTGTAACTTCCCCATTGCCTCTAGTCTGGGGAGGGACAGTTAGGGAATAACTCTTAGTTCTTATACTACTCAGATTACCTTTGCCTTTGGGTCATTTTCCCATTAGGTGCCATCGTTGCTTATTACCAGTGGGGAGGGTACAGAATTTATACTCCAGGGTCCTCACATAGCTAGCCCTTAACTTTTGGTAGGCTTTCCCCCAGTGTATTCTCTTTCTAGGGTCCCTGCCTGGATTGCTGCTGCATGATACTGGGATTATTAAGAAAGACAAAGCATTGTAGAGACACTGAAACTGTGTTTTACAGAGACTGTGCCTGAATCCTATGATATAACTGCCTTTTTCTGCTTAAGCTGTTGTGCTGCAAGAAACTATTGGATTAACTCTGCATATGTTTTGCATTTATCGAATGTTCTGCTTGCTTCTTCCACTGGACTATGCTTAGAGACTATGGGATCAATCCTGCACTAGTGTATCCACCCAACATTTGCCTTGCATGTTACAGAACTGCCCGCTTGCCTAAGAATTGAACTCTTTAGCCTATTGCTGATCATCTTCACCTGTTTCTCATCCTCCTCATGAACCGTTGATCACTGTGACCAATCAGAGACTGATATCACCTTCCTTCTCCTACAAGTTGGGGCCAGTCGCCAGTATAGGTCTAGCATAGTTAGCTCCTGGCCAACTGCTTCACGTCCAGAACATCAGGCCATTTCCCCTTCCTAAAAGTGTTTAGGTAGTGCAGGGAACTGCCCTGGTTCACAAGTAGGGATTCATCATAAAAATAAAGGTGGGGCTTCAGATGCAAGAATCCAGAGACCTTCGGCCCAGTGTCTGCATCCTATCTTGTGCCCTGGAGTCCAGCTTCAGCCCAGTGTCTGCATTCTGTCTTGTACCCTGGAGTCCAGCTTCAGCCCAGTGTCTGGATCCTTGTTCCCTGGAGTCCAGTTCTGGCCCACTTGTTTGCATCCTGAATGTCCCTGAAGCCCAGTTTTGGCTTAGGAGTTCATCTTCAGCAGTTCCTTCTTTCTTGTTTCCTTGGAGTCTTCCACTAACCAGGAGCTCCCGCACCTTCATCGCATTGAGTGTTTCAGCTTCCTCACAGTATGATTGCCCTGGAGCCCTATTTAGCCAGGAGGCTTGCATAGCTGGGGTTCTTGCTCATTTCAGTCCTTTCACCCTTCGCTTTTCTGATCCGACTAAAGATGGACAACAGAACACATCAGTCGCACTGTTCTGGACTTATGAAGGACTCTGTTCATTTGGTTACTGCTCAACAGGTTGTATTTATGTTATGAAATACAGTACAACGTTGATTATAGAGCTTGTAATGATAAGTTTACCACATAGTTCAAAATAGAGCAATAAGGATATTGTAGAGTTCAGAAAATAAGACATTCATAGAATATAAGAATCATTATAGAGTTATAGGATCCTAAGTTACAGAGTTACAGTAGAATTGTAGAACACTAAGCTACAGTAAAGTTATTGCATACCATGTTACAGTATAGATTGGTTGCATACTGCTTGATATCTTTGGTGCCTTGCACCCAGTAAACCTGTTTTATTCCCTGAGTTTGTCTCCTGCCTCTCCTTACTCTAGCACAGCTACACTATCAGTGAAATCAGACACTTGTGCTCACTCAATCCACCTCCACCCTGTGTATATCCTAGCAGAGATGCACAGGGTGTTCCCTGCTGCCTTGTACCATTTTGTTACGGCACTGCCTCCACCCTGTTTATATGCTTACAGAGATGCTGCCTCCAGAATAGCTGAAAGTATTCAAGGTGTGGATGGACATGTGATCTGTAAAGGTGCAAAATGTCTTCTCCTCCCCTCTAATGCTTACCATACCTCATCCAGTGCATCATGACATCCAACTAGTTCTACCCACAGCCATGCTGAACTGCACCACTACCTTCCAATCATGTCTCCTTACCTTAGTCAGTGGATGCTATTTGGTCTCCACTAATTCTGTAGTCCGCTTTGGGATTACTGCACCCTATACATATGACCTTACACTTTTGGGCATTAAATCCCTGCTGCAAAGTGTCTGAGCACTCCAACTTCCTGAGGTCCCTTCATGTTAGATTGTGGGGCAATTTCAACACATTTTGTGCATATATAACATTTACAATTTCATTTAATTTCTTAATTGTAATAAATGTCAAACAGAACTAGTTGTCAGCTATAATTTTTAGTGCTATTGAGCAAGCACCAGTAAAAATCAACAATATCTTATTAATCTTTAGGTTTCATAATTTAACTTCATATTTTTTTCTATATCATGGCAAAAGTGGGAGATTAACATGGAACTGCTGTCTTATAGTTAGCCTGAGATGTAACACATATGTACACATTTAGAAATACTGTAGTGAATGAATGCTTAAAGCAGCTTTTCCCTTAACCCATGTTCCTTTCTTTTTCATACATGAACCACACAAATAGAGCTTTCCAAGTCAAATCCCAAATTGGATGACACGGAAATCACCCAACAGTCAGGCATGACACTTTTTGTAAGTGTTTAATTATGCTTACAGAACTTAGCTACCTCTATAAGTTGAAATAAACTAATAGTTCATAAACTATTTTAATTAAAGAGATGTCAGCTATTTTGGTGTGTTTTCAGTGTCTATCTATTGTGCCTGCCACCACAAATCTAGACTCCCTAATAATGTGATTTTCATTGTCTGCATACTTTTTTGGTAAGCTTTGATAATGCTCACAATGGAGTGATCTACAGACCTCTAGTACATGGGTAACAGCTGGACAAGGTTCTAGTGGAAGCCATCCTTAAGATGAGAACTAAAAGGGAGGTGCTGCTTGTGGGAGATTTCAAGTTTGCTGGATGTTGATTGGAGCAGCCCAGCTGCAGCCTCAGCCAGGAGCCAGCACATCCTGGGTGCATGCAGGGTGCACACCTCAGGCAGCTAGTGGTAGAGCCCACAGGGGAGGGAGCAATACTGAATCTAGTACTCATCAATGTGGACAGAGTTGCAGATTTCATGGCAGGTAGCCAACTGAGATCCAATGCACCATACAGTGTAGTTCAATTTGAGAGCAGAGGTGGAGTCAAACCACACAAAAGGTTTATTATATCAGACACAGTCAAATATGACATGAAGTAAATTCTCCACATGATGACTAGTGCAAGAACAATATTGAGCTTGTGGATTAACAATATTATTCTATCTTGCATAGAAACATTACTAGGAAACAATTCCATTCTATATTTTGTGAATAGTTTCCTTTGATTGAAATCTGACAACACATCTAAATAGCAGCTGTACTGATGAAAAATGTAATTTTGTTTTAACCATGATGTAATATGAAGCCTAGAAATTGCATCTACAGTAGGTCTTGTACTTTAAAATAGTCAGCTATTCTTTGTGTAGCACATTTTTATATTTTAAACTAATGTTAATGCCTCCATCAATATCATTTCCCCGGAAGTCAAGATCAGTTTCTTTCAGAATATAAAAAACTTTCTTAAGCCAACTAGATTGCAAAATACCCAAACTATTCCAATCATACTTCTCCTTTAGACAGAGATGGAGGAGCCTGTTAGACCCTAAACAAAGTATTTTAATCCAATAATTAATTTTCCCAGCAAAAAGCTAGACCTTTATTCTAGGAACACATAGTTCAGCCCTGATCAGTGGTGCCCACACCCAATTATTCAATCCCATGCTTATTTTGAGTAATTTATTTAAAGTCAGTTCTAGGGAATCAAAGTTATCAGTGTCCTAGATTTCAACATTATATAGAGCTTGTGCATTGTATTTAGCTTTTACTGTAGTGATAAGAGCTTTGATGGTATAACTCCCAAATTTCCTATTAAATAAGATTAATGAACTGGCAGTCTGTTTAAGCTTAGTTTTAAACATTTAGTATGTCTGGTCCACCTGCCATCTCTTGATAACTGCAGTCCTAGGTAAGAATAATGCTTTACTGTTTTAGTTTCTTATCCCCAAAATGCCAGGTTTTCTTAGTACAGTTGGTGCCAAATACCATAACTTGACTTTTAAGTTTGTTTGTTTTAAGTTTGTATTCATTAGCAAAAACATCCAATATTTTTAGTTTTCCTGGCAATCCCAATTGTGTGAGTGAGAAAAGAATCAAATTGTCTGCATATGTGAATGTAGCACAATTTTTAGGCAACATTTTAGGGGAATCGGTCCTAGACTCATCAAGCTGTGTTAATAACTTATTAATATATATATGCAGAAAAATAAAGGGACAAGCACACACCCCTGCCTTACACTTGTATTTATTGGAAAAATTGAAGAAGTTGACCTTTAGTGCCTAACCTAACTTGTGCCCAAGTGTCTGTGTAAAGCTGTCTTATAACTCAACTATTTCTTGAGAAATTCCCCAGTCCCTCATAAGATTCCATAGTAAATCTCTTGAAATAGTATCAAAAGGCTGAAGTCAGTAGGGCAGCATACAGTTTTTGTTTGTAATTTAATATATTTTTCATAAAGGTATCTTATAATAAAGCAATTGTCAGTTGTAGTATAGCATGTAGAAAAGCCAGCCTGGTATTCTGATAGACCGCCAAGGTACAAAACCTGTTCCATTAGTCTTGCCAATATTACTTTGGCAAAGACTTTACCTAGGTTGTCTAACAATGCTGTAAGTCTATAAATCGATGTGTCACTTTTATCACCCTGTTTGTAGATAGATATAATTATTGCACCTTTCCAAAAGGACAGAAAAACTAATGTAGTACAGCAGTGATTGAAATACACAGTAAGTATGCTAGCCCATTTTGAATGTATCATGTCATAACAGCTAAACAAAAATAGGGAAGCAATAATAGCGACTTCCATATGAGAGAATGACACATAATAGTGAATGACGCAAAATAGCTACTTATAGTCACAATGATCCAAATATGTTGCTCTCTCCACCATCAGTGAGTGGCGCGGTGCTAGGAATATTTAAAATAGGGGATAGGGGTGCAGCTCCCATATACTCAATTGATTATGTAACGATGCAGCCAATGTGGGTGCTTGCATAGTTGTTAATAAGATGAGGACAGGGCAAGAACAAGTGTTGAGAGCACTGGTATTAGTAGCGGTTATATGTTTTGCTCTATTATTGGCATTCACTATTATGTCTAGCTATTTTGCATTCGCTATTTTTACTTTCGCTATAATGCATTCACTGTTTTGACGTGGAGCCCATTTTCAAGGCTCAAGCACAGTTATTGAAAAATATACTTCTGACTCTGATAGGTCTAAATTGTTTATTTATTTATTTATCAAGTCTAGGATTACAAATACCTTTGAGCCATGGCTCTTTTACAAAGGTTCCACATCAGAGAAATACAAATTATGGGGAACATCAAGACAGGCATTACAACAATGTGGACATTGCAAACAGAGTACAGATTAATACAGTTCAAGGGTAGCATTGTAACAAGGCAGCCAGCAGCATTTGCCAGAGAAAACAAACAACAGATAAGAAGTGCCAGAGTCATAGGGAGAGGGAAGAGGGGGGGGAGAAGGAATGTAGGAAGGGTAGCAAGAGGGTGAAAAGTACAGCATTGGGTATACCAAGATGTGAGGGTAGAATCCAGTGAGGAGGGGACGGGAGGGGGGACAAATTGTGACATATCTATATCCTTTGAATCAGCCAAAGGACATTGATATGTATGCTGATGCAATGTACTTGATGTGGTTTCACCTGTCTGCAGTCTTAATGGCAGCTCCCAACAAAACATAAGCATCCTATCAGTCCAAAATTGCACCTGTCCAGTAAGACTGGCAAAATGGCACCTTCCTATGGCAAAAGTCACAATATCGCTGGTCAGTATTGTCTGGTTACAAATTATAAATTCATCACATATGGAACACTCACACGCCCAGTGACAACTTCAAACTTCTGTTTTACACCTGCTGCTCACACTGTCATTGGACAAACTGTTATTTTGCCAGTACAGTTTCACAAGAAAAAATATATTTTAATGAACCTGGATATCAAAATGTCATCAGTTGCACTCAAAATTTTAAAGTGACTATTTCTTCACTCTCCCTAAACTTAAAACTATTGCTAAATCACAAAAAAAAATTAACATTTAATTCACATTGGCAATAATATGTATCATGTTCAACAGTTTTTAAATTATTTATAATTATTATTAATCTTTTAATCTCAAACACGTTTTCCATCTGATGTTACATGACATTTTTATTTTTTTTTGTTTGTGGCACTATTTTGCATTTGTGCATACATAGTGTCAAGGAGGATTGTAGGGAAATAGGTTGCAATTGTTCTTATTGCTCATACAGCGTATGCATTCATTATTATTTTGTTAATATTGCTTATATAGCTTAGGCAGTTATTGTTATTGCTATTGTTATTGTTAGGGTTCTGCGCTTATTATGTTTCTATGTAAGTGCAAAAAGACTGGCATTCAGGAGGTACAAGGAAACACAGACAGAGGACATTCAGTAGGTACAGGGAAGCATAGAGACAGGACAGGGAAGTGCATCTAGAAAAACAAAAGGAAGCACAGAAAACAGTCAGAAGCACAAAGGTGCAAACAGAGGGAAAAAATAGCCCAGGCAGTAACGAAAGGAGACAATACATTCTTCAGGTACATTAGTGAAAGAAGAAAGACTGGGGTGGAATTGTTTGGCTAAAAGTGGAAGGAACAGAATGTGTGGAGGGGTACCTGGCAAAAGCAGTAATCCTGAACAAATATTTTTGTTCATTATTCACATAAGAAGGAGAAGATGTTGGACCTCAGTTAAACGACAGGAGCATCGATGAAAGGGAGGTGGACACCAGTCCATTTATGGAGGACAGACTCCTAAAGAAACTCACAAAGCTGGGAGTGGAGAAGGCAATGGGGCAGGATGGGATACATCCACAAATATTAAAGGAACTTAGAGAGGTACTCACAGCACCACTGACAGCCTTGTTCAACAAATTTCTGGATATAGGAGTGGTTCTGGAGGACTGGAGGAAGGCAGATGTAGTCCCTCTCCAAAAAAGTGGGAGCAGGCAGGAGAATGGCAATTACAAGCTAGTCATCCTGTAAAACACAAGGTTCTTGGCTAGTGGTCCCTGGTAATCCAATAAAGCCACCTGACACCAAATGTTGTTTTAAATCAGTTGCAATTTATTAATACCAAATAAGCCCTAACAATTTTACCTCTAACATGATCAAATCTAAACAGCTGATGGCTTTTTACCACCAGGGCTACAGGTACCGAAAAGTAGAGTGAACCACTCCCTTTTCTGGGTGTTTACCATCTATAGCAGCCGTAGCTATTCCTCTAAAAACACACTGGCCATGACATTTAGGTCCTGTATTTATACCACAAAAATGCATGGTGGAAATTCCCAAAGCCTACCACAGCACATTTCAGCCTAGGCACTAGGTCATCTGATACATCCTGAGGTCTGGGTTCGAAAAATAGAGTGGCCATGCAGATACCTCAGTCACAAGACACATTTGACACTTTGCCGAGACATGTGGTCATTCTTAGATGGAAAAACAAGTGATCAGGGGATTCTACATTCATCAAAAATAACTCGCTTTAGGATACAGAAAACATATGAGGGGACTTCACATTCACTTTAAATAACTTGCTGACTAGACAGTGGCAAAAACAAGGACATAACCGTTTCCTATCAACTCTCTGTTACACATTCTTTTTAAGCACAAGAAATCATAAAATGAGGAACTGTATCTAAACTGCAGTGGTTTGAAGCATCTGAACCTTATCTTTGGCTATGACCTTGGGTTGAAGGAAGGTTTTGTACAAAACATCTCTGCTGAGCAAAGCAAAGTTAAATTTCTATGTTTCTAAAGGTAATATCAGACCCAAAATTATAACATTAAAGTCCTGACCTTTATCGTGCATGGTCTACTCCTTCCCATGAATTCTGATGGTACTGTAGTGCTGATCACACCAAATTCAGGCATGAATGAGTTCAGTGATTTTGAGGTCATGTCAACTAAATATATTGCTGTATTCCATGAACTGAGCTTGTTTCAGCAATGCATTCTTTTTTTTAAAGCAAGGGTTATTGTCATTTGAAATTCCAGTTTGAAAACTCAAGGTTCTATAATTTATTATTAGCCTGTGGCCACATCCCTCACTGCATAATCACAGTTAGACAGCCTTGTTTGTCCATCTTCTAGCCCGGTGGCACAACTCATCTTTATTTTTATTTTCCTTTCTACCTTTTCTCCTTCAAATGCATCTTCTACTGTATGATCATTCCTCACATCTCATTTCTTAGTATTTCACTTATCACTCTTTCCTCCCTTACTTTCCTGGTGACCCAAGTTCAGAAGTGAGCCAGAGAGGCTTGTTGGGTGGACTAGGGGCAGTGTATCTCCAACTGGAGGAAAAGGGTTATGTGTTCTGGCACTGTGGAAAACCTGCGGGTGGGTCAGGAGCAAGTTCCCCCAGCAGTGATGTGTCCTCAGTGGCCACTTCCCCCACGGTGGCATGGTGTACAACTGCTAGAGGAGGAGAACGCAAATTGGAGGAAAATTAGTGTTAACTGCCACATATGTAGCCATGACTAATGTTCTTGCTTGGCTTGTCTGAGAACTGGGTACTGTATGTGGTGGATCAGAAAAAAAAACAGCTGTTCTGTTTGCCACCACGAAACAGAGCATGGTGCTTTAGGATATTGGTCATAGTGATTGGCATATGCAGATGGTTACTCACAGTCATGTGTAACCAAGAATTCCACCATAGTTGTCTGTATATAAAAGTAAGCCCTATTAAGTACAATGGTTTAATAAACACATTTTCATGTGTTACTGTTTACATGTACCTTGGTTTTGTTGTGCTAACAACCATTGTGCGACACATTCAGGAACTAGTAAACATGCCAATGCATTCTTGTGCACCATTTTTATCGTACTACTTCAACTGTTTATCTTCTGTTTCACAAATAGGAAAACTGAAAACAAAGAGAATATATCTTGTGAATCAGGCATTTCTCAGACTATGAGAAAAAGGAAACCAATTGTGTAAGTGTTCTTTACTCATCATTCACTTGTCCTCAAAGGTTAATAAAATAATACGTTGAAAGTATTTGCTGCAAGTGAGCAGTTCATGAGGCACCTCAAAGTTCAGTTAGTAGTAGGAATTTAAAAGTGAAATTATACAATGGCAAGAAAGAACTTGGCTCTGACTGGTCAGTGTGTTCTTTGTACCAGTGATGTTATCGGAGTATAACATCACTGTATTAACTTCAGGCACACACATGACCCTGTCACATGAAGACAGCATGTTAAAATCACTATTCACATGCCTGTCAGCTCCCTTTTTCTCATTGTTATTCTTCTGGCCAAACATACCAGCCTGTCAGCTAACTTTTTTTTGGTTTTGTTATGTTACTCTTCTGGCCACACACATCAGCCAGTCTGCCCCTGACATAATTCAGAATAAAAAAAAGGAAAACAGAAAGTGAAAACATGACTCCTTCGGCTTTCCTCGCCGGCAGCGTGATCGGCATTCAATAGTGTCATGCTCACTCCACAAACCGCTTGGCTCCCAAATGACTACATGCTTATAGTTAAGCTAATACTTGCTCTAAAAGTCTTCAGCCCCCCTCCCTGGTGGATGTAAGTTTACAATATAAAACATCCCACCCATCATGTAACACACTGTCTCCAAAACAGAAAATGTGTATTTTTCTGTTTTTTTTAACACTGTAACAGATCCTGCAGCTGACTGTGTAAAACAACAAGTAGTACCTGCAACTGTTGCTTTGTGCGACTCCATCATTTATAATTGTAGCACTGTTTAGAGATGCTCGTTAGTTTAGTTTAGTTTAGTTTATTGTTCTAGGAATTACTACCTTTGAGCCAGAGGCTCTTTTACAAAGGTTTCACGTCAATTAGGTACAGTACAAAAGGTTACATAGATAACACAACAATTTGTGTTGTGTCAAGAGCAAGAAAACATATACAAATACATATTAAATCACTTGTGCACTTGTACGGAGTTGAACACCCATTGGATAAACATCATTTTCAACTATAAAAAAACAAGATTATAAATTAAAATAAAGCCAATAATAAATGGTTCTTCCTTCTCCCAGCTGCTGCCAACATCATAGTACATGACCAGTGTAAACTCACACTGTACAGTTGCTGAAAGGCTTCACAGCAAGGAACAGAAGTTAAAAAGAAAAAACATATCTCAGAAAGTCTCCTTCGAGCACCATCTGGTAGAACGTGGAAGCCAATGGCTGAGAAGGGCAGAAGGAAAACTAATAACACACAGCACAAGATAAAATTTCAGGAAAAATTCAGTGGTAGGGAAAATGTTGGAATCACTTCTGAAGGAAAGAATTGTTGAGTATCTAGAGGCCAGTGGGGCACAGGCCCCCAGGCAGCATGGATTCCACGATGGGAAGGTTGTGTCAGGCAGATCTAATAGATTTCTTTGACTGGGTGACCAAAGTAGTAGACCAGGGAGAGGCTGTGGACATGGCCCACTAGATTTTAGCAAGGTATTTGATACAGTCCCACACAAAAGATTAATACACAAGTTAGCCAGCCTTGGAGTGGGTCCCAAGGTGGTAGCCTGGATAAAAAATTGGCTAGATAACAGGACACAAAGGGTAGTAGTAAATGGAGTACACAGTGAAGAAAGGAGGGTTACTAGCGGAGTACCGCAGGGTTCAGTACTGGGACCGGTCCTTTTTAATGTCTTTATAAGTGACATTGCAGAGGAACTGGAAGGAAAAGTATGTCTCTTTGCAGATGACACAAAGATCTGCAACAGGGTTGATACACAAGATGGAGTGGAAAGGATGAGAAGGGACTTGGCAAGGTTGGAGGAATGGTCAAATGTATGGCAGCTCAGATTCATGCAAAGAAGTGTAAGGTAATGCACATGGGAAACAAAACCCAGGGAAGCATACACAATGGGGTGAGATACTGACAACAGTAAAATGGAAAGGGACCTGGGGTAATTATATCAGATGACCCTAAGGTGGGCAAGCAATGTGAGAAGGCAGTAAGGAAGGCTGGGGGGATACTGGGATGCATAGGAAGAGGCATCAGTAGTAGAAAACAGGAAGTTGTTATCCTTCTATACAGACAGTGGATGAGACCTCATCTGGAGTACTGTGTGCAGTTCTGGAGACCCCATCTCCGCAAGGACATAGACAGAGTGGAGGCTGTCCAGAGGAGGGCAACCAAAATGGTGCAGGGTCTGCACCAGAAGACATACGAAGAAAGACTAAAGGAGCTTACTATGTATACCCTTCAGGAAAGAAGGGAGAGAGGGGACATGATAGAAACTTTCAAGTACCTCAAGGGAATCAACAAAGTCCAAGAGGGTAGCATCTTTCAGAAAAAGAGATGTGCAAGAATAGAGGCACAATTTGAAGATGGGGGGGACGGCTCAGAGGTAATGTGAGGAAGTATTTTTTCACAGATAGGGTTGTGGATGCATGGAACAGCCTCCCTGAGGAGGTCATGGAGTCAAGAACAGTGGAGGAATTCAAGAATGCATGGGACAGACATAAGGCAGTCCTAGTGGGGGGTAGGAGGAAGTAAGCTGTTGGCTAACTAGGATCTGCAGCTTATCTGTTAGGTATTAAAATGGGCAGACTAGGTGGGCCAAGCGGTCCTTATCTGCCATCAAATTCTATGTTGCTATGTTTCTATGACTCAGCAGAAAAGATTATTCTGTAACAGCTCCACCTTGTGGTGGAAGAAATATTCTGGACTTTTTTAAACATACTCCTACACCCACAAAAATCAAAGAAAAGAAATGGATAAAAAAGTATTTTTTTCTTTTTTTTTTCAAATGAGCCATTGTATAATAGCAATAGGGGACGCCAGTGTGTTATTGCGTAATAATGTCACTTCTCTGGTGTTGAACGACTTGGCCTTTGGCCTCATGCTTCAAACCACTCAAGGTGATGTTCTTACACAATAACACATACCCTGTTGTGCCTTATTGCTTAATTATTATTGGAGCAGTATGTTTGTCCCTAGCTGTAAGAAACCACACAATTGTACCATGTTCAGTTATTCATCATGAATTAACTTTTGATGTGAAAGGGCAAACAACTTTGTGTTTGTGAAACTTTAAACTTGGACATCTATGAAAGCTTCCTGGACTAAGAGACTGCAAAACATCATCACCAGGTATTGGCATTCTCATTATAAACCAACTTTTTTGGAAACCATCACAAACAAAAGTAAGTCTAGCAAATAAGTTTTACAAGCTCTGAGTTGTGGAGTCCTGCACTGAATCCATATTTCCGCCTGATCTGTTCCTAGATCTATTCACAACCATTTTGGAGAACAAAGGGAAGACACTAACAAAGGATTTTTGATTTGCATATGCCAGGCCAATGTTCATCACCTTCAGTAATTTAACACATTCTGGGTCTTTGATCTACAGTAACAACAGTTTACTCTGCCCCAGTAGTTCACCATTTCCTGTGGATCTGATTATTTTCATCACTTGACTCCAGGTGCCTTGGTCAAGATTATTATATTACATATCCCTGAATATAACTATCTCCATGGTTTAATATTACTTCATCAAGAATGCAACCTAACCTGTTCCTGCTGCACCTGCCCTTCTGACCCTACTGATATTCCACACTACCAATATATTTAAATGCCAACTGCAACCAACCTCGGATCACCTGGTTGATAGCCCCTTGCACAGAAGTGGAATGTTTACCAGTAGTCTCAGCTGCAACAGCACTCATCTCTTCTCCCAAATACTAGGATATATGAACATGCTACTGTGCCCACGGTCGACCCTACCATCAAACTACTTCTACCTCTTCATTCTATCAGGAGTCGGGTCACTACAAACAACAACTAAGAATAAGTTTCAGGGAAAAAGTGCACATAGCAGTAACAGTAGATACTGTATCTTAAGGAGCTCCTAAAAAGACTAATACTGCTACTCCTGCTAATATCAGGCAATGTTCACGCCAACCCTGGACCACCCCTAGCTAACCCTAGGGAGCAAAATGGAAACAAGTCCCTCTCGCTAGCTAGCATCAACATCTGCAGCCTTACCAAAACATTAGATGCCCTCACTGCCTGGACAGCACAGCACAGCCCAGATGTACTATCTGCAGTTGAAACATGGTTGTCTTTAATTATCCCTGGCACTGCTGTGGCAATACCTGGGTATACTATCTTTTGGCAGGATTGACAATCCAAAAAGGGGTGGCTGTGCCCTGTATCTAAAAGATTCTCTGACAAGGGCTCCTTGACCCTACCCATTAATGGTGATGACCTTCAGGTCCTTGCTATTAAAGTCATTCCTGGGGCCCATAACAAATCTCTGATGATAGTCTCTGTATATATCCCACCCAAACTGACAACAACAAACGTGAACCCATTCCTTACCTGTATCAGTAATCTAAAGCTTATCTCAGAAGTTATATTGCTAGGGGACTTTAATGTCAACTGGCTTGCCCCCAGTGCAAGCAACTACAAAGATGTTGTGGCAGCTGCAAATTTTACACTGCTAGTTACCTCACCCACTAGGATCAACTATAGAACAGGGACCAGTACCTTACTGGATTGGGTACTCTCAAATTGCCCTGACCATATTAGCCACACTACAGTTCTCCCTGATGCCATTAGTGATCATTCCCCAGTCCAGTACATATGGTCAAATAAATTCAATAAACTCCCCACTAAAACTAACAACAGTCGGATGCTAATTAGGGGACACCTTGCACCACTTAAGGCACTCCTGCGACAACAAGACAGGACCCCGATTGACACCACTCCGGATGTTGATGCTGCACTTCAGTACTTTATCTCAAAGTTCAGTGCAGTGTGTGGTGTCCATGCCCCCTTTAAGAAATGCAAAATGAAAGGCCTTGACAACCCTTGGATCTCAGGCAAACTCCTAGACCAACTAAAAGCTTGGGACTCTCTATGGGCTTGTGCTACAGCCTCTGACAACCAGGCAGACATTCAGGCATACAGGGCCACCAGGAATGCCTGTATCAGAGTTATCCACACTGAAAAAGCCAGCTACTACAGGAGCGCCTCTCAAATTCATGGTCAGATGGAAGGAAATTCTGGCAAAGCTTCTGACGTTATAGGAAAGAGTCCAAAACAACTCCTAATATGCTAAAAGTTGACAGCAGCAACACCCTGGACCCCACCACATTTGCCAGTACTTTCAATCTAGCATTCACCAAACTCAGCCATGTGCTTCCTCTAAATTCTTGACACCAACCAAACCACAGCTTCCAGTGTCAGTGGACTCAGGATACAAACCATCCACATTTCTATTTCAAGTCAGTTACTGAAAGGGATGCCAAAAAATACCTTACGAATGTACGAACATACGAAATTTGCCAGCAGATAAAGGCCTAGAGGTCTATCAAGTCTGCTCAAATTTGCAGCTAGCACCCCTTATTCTGCAGCTGCCCCTCCCTTCCACCTTCCCTTCATTAACCCTCCCCCTTGTCCTGTCCATCCTCGTTTGAAGCAGTCCACTGTTCTACTGCATACCAGTTCTGCAGGTAACGCATTCCACCCAGCCACCACCCTCTCTGTAAAAAGTGTCTCTTCATCCCTCCTGAACCTTCCTCACTCCAGTCTCATATCATGGCCCCTGGTGGCCCTCCCTCCTTTACTTTGAACAGCCCCTCTGTACCCGTCTTGTTTATTCCTTTCATGTATTTAAAGGTTTCAATCATGTCACCCTGTCTCTCTCCTCTCCAGTGAGTACATGTTCAACTCCTTCAACCTCCTCTCGTATGATAAGTCCCCCAGCCCTTGATCATCTTTGTCGCCCCGCGCCTGCACCTCCAGTAACTTAATGTCCCTCTTCAGATACGGAAGCCAGTACTGCATGCAGTACTCCAGGTGTGGTCTAACTAATGACCTATACAGTGGCAGAAACACCTCCTCCCTCCTCGAGGATATACCCCTTGCAATACAACCCAGCATTTTGTTGGCCTTTGCAGCTGCCTTCCTATATTGTGCTGAGTTGTTCATTAACCCTGTAATGAGCACACCCAGATCCTTCTCCTCCTCTGTCTGGGCTAGCTGCATTCCCCCCAAGCTGGTAACTCCTTCTTGGGTTCTTCATCCCAAAATGCAGCACCTTGCACTTTTTGGCATTAAACCCCAGTTGCCAGGTGTCTGACCAGGTTTCAAGCTTTGCCAGATCATCCTGCAACCCCTGCCACCCCCCTAGGTCATCCACCACTGTGCCAACGTTGGTATCATCAGCAAACAGACTGATCTTGCTCTTGGTGTCCCATGATATGTCTGCAATGAATATCCCAAACAACATTTGTCCCAACACCGAGCCCTGTGGGACACCGCGCCATCACTGCCCTTGGGTATGAGAGCTCCCACCCACCACACACCTCTGTTGCCTTCCTGCAGCCATTTCCTACCATCTCACCAGCTTTGCACCCGCCCTGTGCCTACTAACTTCCTTCCCAGCCTTCCATGTGGTATTGAGTCGAATGCCTTACTGAAGTCCAGATACAGGACATCCACTACATGGCCCCTGTCTAGTTGCCTAGTTACCCAGTCATAGAATCTGACCAGGTTGGTTTGGCAGGATCTGCCATGTATGAAGCCATGCTGTCTGCTTACCTGTAGTCCTTGGCCTCTAGGAGGGCCACCAGCCTCCTTCAGGATAGTCTCCATTAGCTTACCCATGATGGATGGAGGCTCACTGGTCTGTAGTTTCCCGGTTCATCCTTGGGGCCACTCTTGTGGAGAGGCATCACATGAGCCATCCTCCAGTCCTGAGGTACACACCCTGAATGTAGTGAGGCATTAAATAGGTCTGCCAAAGGTCCTGCAAGGACCTCTGCCAGCTCCTTCAGTACCCTGGGGTGGATGCCATCTGGGCCTGGCACCTTGTCCACCCTCAGTGCCTTCAAACCCTCTCGAACTCTGCCCTCCATGATTTCCCCATCTGTCACCACTTCCCCCCCTGCTTCTGCCATTTCTCCCACCTTGGGTGTCACCCCCCTCTTCTCTTTAGTAAATACTGAGCAGAAGTACTCATTTAGTGCTTCCACCTTATCGCATCTCTGCTTCCACCCAACCCCCTCCTTCCTAATCCTTACTATGTGGTCCTTACAGCTCCTTTTCTCCTGATGTACTTAAATAAGTCCTTCTCCTCTTCTTAATGCCTCAGCCAGCCTGAGTTCCGTAGATGCTTTGGCTCCCCTACTGCCCTTTGTCACCTCCTTTGATTCTTAAGTACTCCTCCTGTCCTCCCCCTCCCTGTTTTCTTGTACTTCCTAAAGGCAGCTCTTTTCCTCCTAACCTTTTCTATGACCTTCTTGCTGAACCAGCTTGGTTTCCTAGCTCTAGCCTTCTTGCTCTGGGCTTTGCAGCAGGTTTTGGTTGCCTCCACTATCCCCAGCTTTATGAGCTCCCACCTCTGGTTAGTATCCATACTAGATTGAATTCTGGCCAGGTACCCTTTTACCACTTCCCCCATCCTCCCAAAGTCAACCCTCCTGAGGTCCAGCACTCTTGTGCCAGATTCCACTCCTTCCTTGCCCATATCCAATCTGAGCCATACTGAGTGGTGGTCACTCCCTGACAGAGTTCCTCCACTGTAAGTTCTCTCACAAAGTCCCCTTCTCAAGGTGCTCGGAAAATCCAGACCAAGTGGAGACACATTTGACTTGAAGCTCATCACCGTCACCCTTGACAATATCCTGCACCCTCTTACCAAGATTATTAACCAGTCCCTCATGCTTTTCCAGTTCCTGCTCAAGTGGAAGTCCACCATGGTGACCCCAATACACAAGTCAGAGGATATGGCATTGCACTTGTTACTACAGGCCCACCTCCATCCTACCCCCATTATCCAAAGCTTTTGAAAAAATCATCACAGACCAATTGGTGGATCACTTGGAGAAATAAAACTTGCAATGCCCACAGCAACACGGCTTTCGCAAAGGACATAGCACCACCTCGGCCCTCCTTGAATTTACAGGCAACATTCATCTAGCACTAGACCAAGGACAACTTGCCAGTGACAACTTTATGGATCTCTCAAAGGCCTTCAATACAGTCAACCATCCATTACTACTGGAACAACTTGGCAACTTAGAGCTGTCCAATGATACTTTACAATGGTTCAACAGTTATCTCTCCAGTCAGTCACAAAAAGTTAAAATTGGTGACTCCCTCTCCTCCAAACTACCTCTCAGGGCTGGTGTTCCCCAATGGTCAATATTGGGACCCCTTCTTTTCAGCATCTTCCCGAACAATGGTCCTCTGCACAGTATACTTGAGTGTATTCATTCCATGTATCTTGCAAATGTGTAAATTTTGCATATATCTGTATATATATTGCTGGTGACATTGTGTCAGTGACACTGTACCTTAGCATATTGACTATGATTACTGTCGTGACCTGAGATATCTTACTATGTATGTTATGCTTCTCCTGACATCTGTGTATCTGCCCTACTTGCTTCAAATTGTACTCTGTATGTTCTTTGATTTTCTGTACTCTCCTGGGTCGTGCCTGAAAATAGGCATGTGTTTGTCTAGTGTACTTACCTGGTTAACAAAAGCTAAATAAATAATAATAATCTCCCTTCTGCATGTAAGGAAAACATTATCCTGTATGCTGATGATGCAGTGATTTTCTTTAAGAATTCTGACCCTTCCCTCTTGGAGAAACAACGGCAGGAAAGTTTCATGCAAGTTGAGGCCTGGTTTGTCTCACAGACACTAGTGCTAAATTACTAAAAAACAAAGACTTTGCTATTCCACGACACACATAACAAACATAAACACCAACAGTTGGCTATCAAAAACAGCTTGGGTGTGACCCTGGACCAGATGTAGACTTTCAAATAACTTGGTGTTAGCCTGGAAACTACTCTGTCCTTATCCAGCCATATCAATTCAGTTGTGAAATCCAATTCAGTTGTGAAATCCATAAATATCTGTGTAGGCCTTCTCTATGATACCTGGCACCCTCAAACTAGCAATACACAGCTATATTGTCTCCATCATTAATTATGGACTTGTTATCTATGGAGCAGCCACAGCTACAGCACTACGGCTAATCATTGCAGTGCTGAATAGAGCCTTCAGACTCCTTACTGGTGCTGCCCACCACATGCATACCTGCAACCTCTATGAAAAGTCAAACTGGCTGCAACTTCGAGGTGGATTACTTTCCAAACCTGCCTACTAGCAAAAAAGTAATTGATGGAACTCATGCCCCCCTGGCGTTCACTCTTTCTTAAGCCCAGCCAACCACTCCCATTACACAAGAAGCTCTGACAACTATTCTCTATCTGTTTCCCTCTGTCGCACCACCCAAGGCCAGTGGTCTTTTGCAGGTAGAGCTCCTAAGATGTTTAACTCCCGGGGCAGCAAACTCACCAACTTAGGTACCCTCTACTCGTTCAAACACAAGCTATGTCAAACGCTTGTCTGCAGAGCCACCTGTGACTGTTTCTCTTAACATCCCTGCCAGTCGCTCCTGTTCTTCACACCTCTCTACTATCCCCATCTCTGCCTGCAACCACCCTCCCCCCTCTATACCCCGCCTCCCTCCCTCCCTTGCCCTGGTCCACCACCTTCCTCTCTTACTCTCCTTCAACTCCCTTTTCCTCTCCCTTTTCTAATCTGCTCACCACATCTACTGTAGCACAAGTTCCCTGATCCTTGATTCTCACCCATCTCTCCTTCTACCTTCCTCCCAGTTACCACTCTATGCCCACTCTCTCTTCCCACTTTCCTACACTACCTGGCACAAATGGCAGCAACTCAGTTTTTCTACTCCACCTTTCCCTTTGGCAATGCCCTTCTGGCAGCTTTAATTCATGTAAATACTGTTTGCTGTGACTCATTATTCTTAAATGTATGCTTGGTTGTGTTGTTCTACTGTTAATTATATTACCTGTAGCTTTTAGACCATGTATACCCTGTACTGAAATTTGTATTCCAACTGCTTGCCTGCTAATCTCACACAAATTGTACTTCTATGCTTTGTATACTGATTGAAACCTTTGTAAAAGCGCCATTGGCTCAAAGGTATTTATCTGAAATTTAATAAACAATGAAATAAACAATTCCAACTTACAGGTGGGTGAACATGGAGCCAGCACACTCAAACCCTAACAACCCTTAGAACGCCCTTTCAAGCAATGTATTGTGCACATCTGCAGTTGCCTGGAGTCCTTAGATAGAAATAGCTACATATCCAGTTAAGGAAGCAGCCATTTCCTTGAGTCCTGAAAATGAAGATGAGGTCACTATGGCATTAGCCGTAAACTACATACATCCAATGCTTCACTGACATACTGCCTTTCTCAGGATTCCCTGCAATGACTGATCTCTTGATTAACCCTTAGGCTGCCAACAGAATTAGAACATATAGGAATGCTGAACTGATGTATCAGTTCATGGCACAGTAAGGGTTAAACTTTATCTCTTCACTCCTTTCCCCTACAAAAAAAAAGCACAAAACCTTGTTTGAAAGAATGTTTATCGGTCTGTCAGGATGTGACAGTATCTGGCTTATGCTTGTTCCTCTTTAAGCTGTTGAAGAAAGTTCTTATCCAAGGTTTTGTTATCTCTGTACAATACAGCAGCAAAGACCCAGGTATTCATAAAGGAAAGGGCATCTCGGTCCTCTCTGATTATAGATTTATTTTAGAAAATATTTTACACACCATGAAACTAATTACATGAATTACACTGAAACAGATACGAGTAAACTGTATACATATAAGAGAAGTAATCATAGGACAATAACACTCTCTCCTCTTTCTTCACACAATATGAATCTCATTTCCCAGAGATAACATATAGTGGCTGCTCAATCTATTGTTTCAGTTCATGGAGTTTCTACAAAAGCTATTTAATACTGTATATTTCAGGAAAAGAAAAACAATAATGGAACATTTGAAATAGTCATTATTCAGAGGATTTTGACAGTGAGGTGAGAGGAAGAAGAGTTGGAAAATGAAAATGGCTGTCCAGATATGGAAAAGGAGAATAATACTGGGTGCATAGCTGTTAACTATTAAAGATTTCTGTACATGCATGATATTTTAATATGCATATTATTCTATTTTTCATTTTTCATTGGTAGTAACTTAGGAACTTTGGGGCTGATTCTGGAATGTTACGCATGTCACAAAGTGACTTGCGCCAGTGAGAATGGCTCAAGTAGTACTTTGCTCCATGAGTTATGACAAGCATGATTCTGCAAAGCAGCCTGCGACATGTCACAGGCTGCTTGTGCCAAAGTGGACTTACACCACCATTTGTGCCTTGACCCCCCGGGACATGGCGCAAGGGGGTTTACAGCAGCAGTTGTGCCCTATTCTGTAAGGGTGGCTGCCACATCTCCTAATTTGGGATTCTACAACATCCCCCAGAGGACATCTGTGAAACTACATTTACACCAGATATTAGGTGCTGTAAGTATATTTTACGTCCACCGGGGGTTCTGCCAATGCCCCAACAGACTCCCCATAGGTGAGGCAACCCCTGCCCCAGTCCCACTCCCAGTAATTATTAATGAAATGCCCCACAGGGCTATCAGACACCCCAGCACTGATCCCCAGCACCACACCCCCAGCACTGATCCCCAGCACCAAATATTTATAAAGCCTTGCAGGTCTATCAGAACCCCCAGCCCTGATCACCAGTACCAAACAATTGTAAAGCCCTGAAGGGTCTGCAGACCCCCCCAGCCCAGATCCCCAAAACCTGAACCCCAATGATGCCTCAGTCCTTAGGAGGAATTCAAATAAACATTCCCCTACTTCCAGTATCCCTGGTAGTCTTGTGGTCCCACCTCCACCCCCCCGCCTGGCAGTGCCAGTCCACCCCACTCCCCCTGATCTCTATCCAGCCAGTCAATGGCACCCACTTACTACCATGACCAGCCACCGATTGAACTCTGTACTAGTGCTTACTGCTATAAATAGTACACACTCAGTGAATGCTGTCATTCACTGATCCCATACTATTTACAGTAGTATGCACTCACATGGAGCTCATTTGGTGGCTGGCCGTGGTGGTGAAAGGTGGATTGTGCCAGCTGCCAGCTGGATATGGGTTGGGGAAGCTGGGTGGACTGGCACTGCCGGGTGGAGGGAGTGGGGAGGTCACAAGTCTACCAGTGATACCAGAGGTGCAAGAATGTTTGTTTTAAGTCCTCCTACAGACTGAGGCATCATTGGGGTTTGGGAATTGGGGATCTGGGCTGGGGTGTCTGGTAGCCCTGTGGGGCTTTAAAATTATTTGGTATTCGGGATCAGGGCTTGTTGGAGGTTCAATAGCCCTCGGAGCTTTACAATTATTTGGTATTGAGGATTGAGGCGGGGGTCTCCGATAGCCCTGTGGGGCTTTTCATTAATAATTACAAGGAACTGGACTGGGGATAACCCTGCAGGGCTTTTCATTAATAATTACCAGGGGTGGTATAGGGGAATAGCCCTGTGGGGCTTGGACAGTCTTGGGACATGGGGGCACTTGCACCATTCCATTGTCCATGCTGCAGGCTTGCAGCCAGCTGCTCAGGTATGCCTCTGTTTGCATGGACCAGTACAGTTGGCTCAAGTCATGCAACTTAGCTGCAGGGACCCTGCTTGATACAGAATCAGGCACAGGGTCTCTGGTTCAAATGCATCCCTGTATGTCACAACTTATGACATGTGTTGGGATGCTTATAGAGTTGGCCCCTTTATATAATAACAGCCTCCAAACATTGCAACCACATCAGCAGTATCAGTGGAGGATTCCACTAAGAAACAAGATGAAGAAATCCAGACCGCATCTGAGGCATCCAGTGGAACCTCCTGTTTTAAAAGGAATCCATGACTACTTGCTGTATACACTGTGTTGTTCAAACTGCAAGCAGTAGGTATAAATTAATAAGAACCTGTAGATAACTAAGGGAATTAAGGCTGAGAAGTCTTTTTCTGCTATATTAGTGAGAAAAGGGAAAAGAATGATGGGACTGTTAGGCTTAGGAAAGGGAACAGGTGAGTGGAGGGAAGGAGATGAAAAGCAAAGGTACTGAATTAGTACTTAGGGAGAAAGACACACCAGTGCTAACAAGGGAAAGAAGAAGAGCAGGGGGATGAGGAGCACAGATGTTGTGGTAGAGGTGGATAGGGTGAGCACAGGGCTGCTAACATTGAATGTGGATAAATCCCAAGACAAGGATGGTGAACACCCAAGGTTGCTAAGAAAACTGGCAGAAGAGCTTGCAGAGCCATTGTCTGTCCTGTTCAATAGTTTACTGGAATCAGGCATGCTACTGCAGGACTGGAGAATGGCACATGTAGTGAGTGGTCCCAAGGATGACCCAAGGAGTTGCAAAGCAGTCAGTCTGACCCCAATCACATGCAAGCTCATGGAGACCATACTTAAGGAAAGGTTGCTAGAGTATCTAGAGGAGCATGGTGTCCATTGTGCAAGGCAGCACTGGTTCATGGGGAGGGTAGTATCAAATGAATTGGATTGACTTCTTCAACTGGGTCAATAAAGTGGTTAACAGGGGCCAAGTGGTGAACATCCTTTAACTGGAATTCAGCAAGGCCTTTGACTCTCTAGCTCATAAGATGTTGAACAGGAATTTATTTCTATTTTAGAATCTTAGAGGTTAATTAGAAGAAAGGTAGAGACGGTGATCAAGTATCATCTGCAGTGTTTCTGTAGGCAAGGAAAATGGGTAGACTAGGTAGGCCAAGTGGTCCTTATCTGCCATAAAATTAGGTTTCTTTGTTTCTGTGCAGATCATGGGGTGGACAGAAGTTGACAAAGATGAGTGGAATATTGGCTGAGCAATAGGACCCAGAAAATGGTGGTGGGGTCAGCTATCTAGCACCAGGAAGGTCACCAGTGTGATCCCACAGAGCTCAGTGCTAAGACTGGTGTTGTTCAATGCCTTGTATCAGTGATATTTGGGATAGCATTAATGGCAAAATGTTTCTATTTGCAGACATCACCAAGCTCTGTGGGAGGGTAGACATAGCAGAAGGGACAGAAGACCTAAAGCAGCATCTGGAAAAAACAGAGAGGTGGTCTGGGATAAGGCAACTTGGCTTTAAGTCAAAGAAATGCAAAGCTATGCACATTGGATCCAAGAACCCTAGGGCAGAGTACAGCCTGGAAAGGGTCCAGGTATCTGCATCAGAGGAGGAGGATCAGAGATTGATGATCACTAGTGACCTAAAGCATTCTATGCAGAGTAGGAAAGCAGCAGTAAATAAAATGTTGGGCTACATTGCCAGAGGTTAGCAGCAGGTGGGAAGAGGTTATACTGCCTTAGTAGAGGTCATTAGAGAGGCTGAATCTGGAGTATGGTATATAGTGATGGTGCCCATACCAAGAAAGACATTAACATGTTAGAGACAGTTCAAAGGAGGGCAAAGAAGATGATCAAGGATCAGCAGGGTAAAACATGAGGAGATGTTAGAAGCCCTGCTCATGTACTCCTGGAGGAGAAGAGAGAGAGACTGAGAAAGGACATGACTGAAACCGGCAAGTATTTGAAAAGAATAAAGAATAAATAGGATCGATCAATCAATCAATTCAATTTAATTTCAGTTTATTGATCAGCTTTGCTGTTTATTAACAGACAAAGTCATGGCAATTAAAATCATCCAGATTACATAATTTACACCGTATAAATAAACATAAATATACATTTACAAACACAGATCATAATTCATATAGATACAAAATACATGTATCGGCCATTAAAACAAGGAAGTGTTATTGCACATCATATTCATATTTTGTTTCATTATATCAGCACAGTGACTTTCAACATTGGTGAATACATATTCTATCACTGAGTATTTGTAAATTCCATGACAAAGTACATTCAATGCTTACAACTATCATACTGAATAACAGGGCAAGATGCATTCAGTGCACAACAGATGGCAAGGACAATAGATCATATGGCTATTTCAACACATTGCTCTGTAATCTATAGTATTTTTTCTTTATTTTGATAACTGAGGAGATGAATTTGGATATCATTATGAAATCCTTCTGGTATCTTGGGTGGAGGAGTATAAACACCCTATCATAATTACTGTTCACATATATTTTAAAAAAATTCAGGAGAAAATCATTCCTAGGTTTACGTACAATGGACAGATGTTAATTATGTGCACAATGGATTCCTGATGTCTTTTGTTGCATCTACGCTGTTGGCTTGTTTTACTTGAGTTTTCTTTTGATAGTGTAATATTGTTGCAATGTATGTATTCGGATGTTATTAATTCAAAATGGGCCACATCACCCGGTGAAACAGGCAAAGTTAGATAATCCTCCAGGCAATGTCCCATTTTGATAAATTTAAACCATTCTGAGCACTTTTGTTCTTTTATTGTACTCATGTCAGTGCTCCTCACCTTTTCAAATAATTTTTCCTTTATCAAGGTTCGGAATTGTGGTGAAATGACTATCTTTCTATTGTAATCATTCCCCAGCCTTCACAGATGGGATGATGGAGTTTCCCCCATATTCTAAATTAAATTTCAGTAGTGTTTTAGCAATAATCTTTGCTTTTAAATTTTGATCCCTTAGGTGGGCAAACCAGTCAACTGCATTTGTAAATTTTACCCCAAATATTGATAATTATTCACTATTTTGATTATAGTGGTCAAACAGGGATTCAGCATTTTGCAGTTCATTTGCATCTCCAGGTAAGAAAAAAGGTCTGTCTCCCCATACAACACACAGGGGAAATGCCAAACCTCACCCAACAACTAACACACCAAAATCTGGCAAATGGAAAATCATGTACACAAATGCTCACAGCCTGGGAAATAAGATCCCAGACCTGCAGGCAATAATGTCAGAGGCTAAACTGGACATAGTAGCAACTAGTGAGATGTGGTTTACCAGTAACCCCACTTGGGAGACTTCAGTACCTGGCTATGTACTGTTCAGAAGAGACCAAGGTGCAAAAAGGGGGGGCGGAGTGGCCCTGTATGTCGATGAAAATATCAAAGCTACAGAAATTCAGAATATGCATAAGGAGCCTGAAGAACTGTGGGTCACCCTAGAAACAGGAAATAGGACAGCCATAAGAACTGGGGTTGTCTACAGGCCCCCAGACCAGGGGGAGGACATAGACACATTACTGTTAGAAGATATACAAAACATGACAGCTAAAGAGGAGGTTCTGATATTGGGAGACTTCAACTTGCCAGATACAGATTGGTCAATACCAGCAGGAACATCTGCCAGAACTAGACACATGGTGGATTCCCTGCAGGGGGAGGGCCTCAAACAACTGGTACAACAACCCACAAGAGACAGGACTATCCAAGATCTAGTACTGACATACAGGGAAGGGATCACAGATCTCCAGGTAGAAGATCACCTGGAGACCATCACATGGTATGGTTCAATGTGGCCACTACATCTAAATCATCCCATTCCAAGGCAAAAATATGGGACTTCAGAGGAGATGACTTTGATAAGATGGCCAACAGAGTTAAGCTAGCCCTGGCAAAATGAAACACAGGCAAGGGGGTACAGGCAAAGTGGGCAAGCATTAAGGATGCAATACTTGAAGCAACATCCCATTGTGTTAGACAGAAAAGGAAGTGCAAAAGAAGAAGGAAACCACTTTGGTTCTCAAATACAGTAGCAGAAAAGGTCAGAGCCAAAAGGCTGGCCTTCAGGAAATATAAGGGAACACAGAAGGATGAAGATAGGGAGACATACCAAACTGCCATAAGGGAAGCAGGGAAGGCAGTAAGGCATGCAAAGTCCCAAACTGAGGAAACACTAGCACGATCAGTAAAAGAAGGTGACAAGACTTTCTATTGATACATTAGTGAAAGGAGAAAGTCCAGAGGGGGTATTGCTAAGATCAAAGGAGAAAAGGGGGCATGTGAGGAGGAGGATCCTGTAAAAACATCTATCCTAAATAGATACTTTTGCTCAGTATTTACTGAAGAGAAGGTAGGGCAGGGCCACAGCTAGCACCATGGACATGGGAGGGGGAGGGAGGTGAGCACTACTCCCTTCACAAAAGAAAGGGTCCTACAAGAACTTGCTAAGCTTGGGGTGGACAAGGTAATGGGACCTGATGGCATACCTCCCAGGGTACTTAAGGAGCTAAGGGTGGAACTAGCAGAGCCATTAGTAGAACTGTTTAGTGAGTCTCTGAGCACATGACAGGTCCCAGAAGACTGGAGAAGGGCTCATGTGATCCCTCTCCACAAGAGTGGTAGCAGGGAGTAGGCAGGGAACTACAGACCAGTCAGTCTTACCTCAGTTGTGGGCAAGATTATGGAGGCACTCCTTAAGGAAAGGATAGTGCAACACCTGGAATCCATAGGGGCACAGGATCTCAGACAGCATGGGTTTACAAAAGGAAGGTCCTGTCAAACTAATCTCATAGATTTCTTTGACTGGTAACCAGAGTGGTGGACCAAGGGGGAGCAGTTGATGTCACCTACCTTGACTTCAGCAAAGCTTTCAATACTGTTCCACATAGAAGATTGATAAATAAGCTGGGTAGGCTGGGGTGGGTCAGGTTGGTCAACTGGGTGGCAAACTGGTTGACGGGCAGAAAACAGAGAGTGGTGGTAAATGGTATACAGTCAGAAGAGATGCAAGTCACAAGTGAGGTACCTCAGGGATCAGTCCTGGGGCCAGTCCTCTTCAATATCTTCATTAGTGACATTGCAGATGGAGTAGAGGGTAAGGCTTGTCTGTTTGCAGATGACACCAAGATCTGCAAGAGTAGATTATCCAGATGGAGCAGACAGAATGAGAAGAGATCTGGATAAACTAGCAAAATGGTCAGAAGAGTGGCAACTGGGATTTAATGCAACGCAGTGCAAGATCATGCACATAGGGAAGAGAAACTCTGAAACCACCTATAGGCTGGGAGGGAAGTTGCTGGCAGTCACAAAGGAAGAGAGAGACTTGGGCATCATCATCACAGATGACCTGAAATCATCCAAGCATACCTCTAAAGCAGTAAGTAAGGCTAGGGGGATGTTAGGGTGTATTAGTAGGGGTATCACAAGTCATAAGAGGGAAGTAATAATCCCTCTTTACAAGACACTGGTTAGGCCCCATCTGGAGTACTGCGTGCAGTACTGGAGACCACACCTTTACAAGGACATTAACCAAATTGAGGCAGTCCAGAGAAGGGCAACCAAAATGGTTCAGGGACTGCATCAGAAGACATATGAGGACAGATTAACAGAGCTCAATATGTATACCCTTGAGCAAAAGAGGGAGAGAGGTGATATGATTCGAAACATTCAAACACCTTAAGGGCATTAACAAGGTGAAAGAGTCTAACATGTTTAAATATAAGAAAAATAGCAGGACAAGAGGACACAGCATGAGATTAGAAGGAGGCCGATTAAGGGGGAATGTGAGGAAATTCTTTTTCACAGAAAGAGTGGTGGATGCATGGAATGGCCTGCCTCAGGAAGTGGTGGCTATGACTACAGTGCAGGGTTTCAAACAGGTATGGGATAGGCATAAGGGAGCAATACAGATGAGTATGAATA
The DNA here is from genome assembly GCA_016271365.2 of Neoceratodus forsteri. Classification (NCBI taxonomy): domain Eukaryota; kingdom Metazoa; phylum Chordata; order Ceratodontiformes; family Ceratodontidae; genus Neoceratodus; species Neoceratodus forsteri. The sequence continues at coordinate 153,765,489 of CM057449.1, read as the reverse complement.
GATAGGCCTCTGACAGCAAAGGCCGATGGCACATTTATAAGGTAGAAAAATAAATGGGCAGAATGGATGGGCCTTGCAGTCCTTATCTACCATTAACCTCTTTGTTTCTATGTTTCTATATTTTCTGCTAGGAAAAATGTAGGCTGCAAATATCATTTCCTTTGGGTATTAAATAACATGATTTTTAGTTTGCTTAAATTTATGGATAACTCCAGATGGTCACGCACCTTTGGAAAATATCTGTTTTCATTTGTAGTCCACTTTATAATAAGAAACAAACAATATCACCTGCATAAGCTAGCATATGAAGAAATCTATTATTCATTTTGGAGAATTCAATTTAACTTCCTTATAAAAATATAAAGCATATATATATATATATATATATACACATATATATGTAAAACAATAGTGGTGCTAACAAGCATCCCTGCTTGACACCTCTGTGTGTCTTAAAATATTCTGTTGTATTCCTTTGTTATCATATCTTACAGAGGATGAAGTTCCTTGATGAAGGAGACAAATCATAGCAGACAGTTATCAATCTTAGACTTAATAAAGCTGTCGATAATTTTTGTCTATTTATGGAATCAAAAGCAGATGAAAAGTCTTTAAACAGAGCATATAATTTCATTTTCTTCCAATTGATATATTTCTCTATTAAGTGTGCAAATACAAATATATTGTCTATAGTACAAAACCCTTGTCTAAAGACAGTGTGGGGGAGGGAAAGGATGACATTTTTTACCACCCAATGCATTAACCTATCAAGTAGAAGCCTTGTGTATGTTTTAGAGACTATATTCAACAAGCTAATTAGCCAGTAGTTACCGGGGTCATAAACTGACCCTTTTTCTTTTTTTTTGTAATTAATATTTTATTGCTTTTATACGCCACACCAGCAAACATCAAATAGACAGAAGCATACCTCTATGACAAATAGTGCTCAGACATCCATAATCAAATGTCGTAGTACAATTAGGGCGCATTACAATAACCACCCCCCAAAACAGGACAGAAAAAGAACAAGACAGAAGGAACAATACTCTATCTATCTATCCTAATGTACCCCTTTATCCCACCCCTCAAGGTTACTATAGAAAGATGAGAAAAGAAAAGAGCAAGATAACTGGCCCAAGCATCAAAAATTAGATTTCGAGTTCCAGGATCTCAGCATGTAATCTAAACACCCCATCGTGATGCAAGGCTTTGACTGGCCTCGAATATGTGCTATATGCCTTTCTAACTGTAAAGCTAATATGCATTCACGATGCCACTCAGAGACGGGAACTATCAGATGACCAGTGTCTTAAAATTATTAGTTTCATAACAGCAGCAATAAGTGACACTTGGGTTCTCCAAGACCTTGGAGTAGCATCAAGAAAAACATGCAATAAACAGATTTCTGGAGTGTTCATAGCGTAAGAGCCAAGGATAGGGCGTACAAGTTTATCAAGGGCCTCCCATAGAGTTCAAATCTTCGGACATGTCCAAAGCATATGAGCAAAGAGCCTCCACCAACTTGCAGTTCCAACAGAGTGGAGAGTTTCATGCTTTCCATCTAAATAAATGTGTGGGTGTTAAATAAAGATGATGCAAAATATTAAATTGAATCAGCCTGAGTCTATCTTGTTTAACATATCGATAGATAGAATTCCAGAGCTTCTTCCAGAAGTCTGGAGTGTCCATAACATTTAGTTCGCTGACCCAATAATAACAGACCCCTGATGGGAGTTTAGAGTCCCACTCTTGAAGCAATTTGTATACTTTGGATATTGCATGTGGTTGTAAACTGACCTTTTTTTATGTAAAGGTACTATAATGTTTTTCACCCATGCAAGAGGAATATACTTGTGTTTAATGCACACATTAAAGTCCTGTCCTGTCCTATGCCTTTTTGTCCTGCGCCATCATGTGTTCTATGTCTCCTGTTGCTTATACCTGCATATTACTGTGTGCTAAATTTTCACTTGTATTGCTGCTATATGTCAAGTAATTGTTATATACATACACAATATCCAATGTACCTATGTGTTGTTGCTTGTCGCTTAATGCAATTGTATCCATATGCTGCTACTTGCCTCTGTTATTTGCTCAGTTGATAACCTGAATGTTATCCAACCTTGTACCTCTCCCCAAGGTCGCACTGGAGATGAGCATCTTGTTGCTTAGTGTGCCTTCCTGGTGAAACTATTTCAATAAATAAATAAATAAGTTATACCTTAACGGGGGGTCCAGAATTCTGATATTTTTATATATTTCTAAAGGTATTCCATCTTCACTCACTGCTTTGTTATTTTTAAGTTTTAAGATTGCCCTGTTAACTTCTACTTCTGAAAATGTGATGTCTTTATTTGTACTTAACTTTAGATTATTTATTAATATGTCATCTGTGTTATCTAACTCCAGTCTAGTGAATATTATTTTAAAATGCTTTATCCAGGTTTCTTTGGGGACATTATAGACAAAGATGACTTATATTCCTGTACTCCTTTTGTCACTAATTTCCAGAATGAGTGCATATCATTACTTTGAATTACTTTATGCATTACCAGCCATATTTTTTGTTGGTAGAGGAGTTTCTTGTTATTTAGCCATTTATTATATTGTTTACTAACTCTGTTAAGAGTCTGGAAATTGGTTTTAGTTGGAAATGTTTTAGTCCACCTTATAAATTTGTCTATTTTTTTCTTTTCTACCTTACATTCTTTATCAAGCCAACTCTGGGATTATCGAGTATTCTTTTTAACTTTTACTTAATTAATTAGATTTATATCCAAATTAAAATGATTCAGTAAATGTTTAATCTGTTCAGGAAATACAGGGCTTGATTCCATTTGCTCCATCTTGTTATCAAATATCTCTATGACTTTGTGCACATTCTCACCCATAATTGTACTTCTTTTCAATTGATTTTCCATAAGCAGAATAAATCAGCTGGGAGCCCTGGATTTTCTACAAAATCAAATAGTTTTTTCTTCAAACTGTATTTTAAGCATATAGCCACATGATCAAATATCTCTATGACTTTGTGCACATTCTCACCCATAATTGTACTTCTATTCAATTGATTTTTCCATAAGCAACTTAAATCAGAAGGGGCCCTGGATTTTCTACAAGATCAAATAGTTTTTTTCTAACTGTATTTTTAAGCATATAGCCACATGATCACTTTCTGATCTCATCTTTACATGAAGTTCTGTTATAAGTTTTACCAGCTGCATATTACATATAGCATAGTCTATTGTACTCTGACCATTAGTGAAAAATATATGGTTTTGCCCTCAAAATCTCCATTTATTCTACCATTCAATATCCATAACTCATGCTCCTCAATTAATTCTATTATTTTTTCCTGCTCATTTGTATGTGAATCTTGACTTTTCCTGGGTCCTATTATGTCAGTATGTAACACGTCCCTGAGAATTTCCATTTGATTGAATTGTGCCACTCTAGCATTAAAGTCCCCTGTGACCAAATTATTATTATCTGGAAAATTTTTAAACATTTTATCCATGTCTTTCAATAAACTATCCCATAAATGTACAGTTTTTTGTGTCTTTGTTCTTGGTGGGATATATATATATATATATATATATATATATTAAATAAAGTAAAATGAATCAAGTTCCAAATAATGTTTTGTATAATGTTATTCTGATCAATTTTTAAGGTGTCTTTAGTTATTATATATTTCTAAACATTAATATAGATTGCTAAATCAGCTTTATATCTACCATAATTTACTTATTTGGTCACCTGGGAGTATATAATATGGAAATCATTAGACTGATTGCAGAGCTTGCCCATGTCTCTTGAAAAACAATGACATCTTTACTGTTAATAAAATAAGCCCATTCAGGGTTGTTAATTTTCTCATCAATTCTGCAATGTTCCATGTCATGAAATTTGTCATCTTTTCTGGTATGCCCAATATGATATTAGTTGAGTCCTTTCTTTCTTCACCAATTGAGTCCTTCATTAGTCACTAATTCTGAGGACAGAGTGCATCATATCTATTTGAGATAGAGACATTGAAACATGTTTGGAGATTTTTCACTGGAGAGGAATTAATCAGAGCAGATGGAGTACATACTACAGCTACATTACCCTTATTATTGGCCACAAGATCATGGTCTACTATATAATGGCCCATGGTGTCAAGAATGTTTGTATTATTTATGATCTTTTTCTATAGACTGTAATATTTTATCAAATGTTTAACCTGATCACAGTCAAAGTTGTTACTTAGACGGGAAACCTGGAGTGCATCCAGGTCTTCAACAGAGATGTATAACAATTGTTCCAGGAGAGTAATCACTGTTTGTTTGAATTTTAAGATATTCTCATTTTAGACTACTAAGGCCATTATAAAACCTTTACGGCTTCATTTAATCTCCGAGATGGATATGTCTTGATTCTTTCCAATCAGGGAACTGTGTATTTCACTGTCTACAATATGTACTCCAACCTGTTTCAACAGGGATGGTTTTGTAAGAATCTCATTTGCAATTGTGTCCCCTTCCAGGACAACATCAACTTGCCCTGATTTATCATCTGATTTCCATCTGTAGATGCCATTTATTTTGATCTCTACAGAGGAAATTTTCAAAATGTGAGTACAAAAGTTTAGGAAAACATTTTGTAATTTCCAAACATTGCACTTAACCCAAAAATACTGAGGTACTTTTGCTGATTACACATTTTTATGTTCAATTGATCTCTGTTCACAAAATCCATAAACCATCCAGCATTTTCTAATAATCTACTGTTAAGACAAACTTAATTGGCAATTCTAATAGTGGAACAAAAAAATTAACACACATTTAATACCCTTTAAGTCCCTATCTTTCCAAATTTGCACAATATCAGTCTGTATTAAATCTGCTCTTGTAGTTGTTCTTATTAAGCATATGATCTTAAGCTTTAGTGGTGGACAAGCAATGTGAGAAGGCAGTAAGGAAGGCTGGGGGGATACTGGGATGCATAGGGAAAGGCATCAATAATAAAAAATAGGAAGTTGTTATCCCTCTGTACAGACAGTTGGTGAGACCCCATCTGGAGTACTGTGTGTAGTTCTGGAGACCACATCTCCGCAAAGACAGAGACAGAGTGGTGGCTGTCCAGAGGAGGGCAACCAAAATGGTGCAGGGTCTGCACCAGAAAACATACGAAGAAAGACTAAAGGAGCTTAATATGTATACCCTTCAGGACAGAAGGGAGAGAGGGGACATGATAGAAACTTTCAAGTACCTCAAGGGAATCTAGAAACTCCAAAAGGGTAGCATCTTTCAGAAAAAGAGATGTGCAAGAATAAGGGGGCACAATTTGAAGATAGAGGGGGGACAGCTCAGAGGTAATGTGAGGAAGTATTTTTTTTGTGGAGAGGGTTGTGGATGCATGGAACAGCCTCCCTGAAAAGGTCGTGGAGTTAAGAACAGTGGGGGAATTCAAGAATGTATGGGACAGACATAAGGCAGTCCTAGTGGTGGGTTGGAGGAAGTAAGCTGTTGGTTAACTAGGATCTGCAGCTTATCTGTTAGGTAGGAAAACGGGCAGACTAGGTGGGCCAAGCGGTCCTTATCTGCTGTCAAATTATATGTTTCTATGTTTCTATGATCTTTTCCTTATTTTTCTCCACTGGCTTATTAACTTGCCAGTTATAGCCATATAATGCTAGGATTGCACAATCTGAAATATTAACAAGGTCATCTAGTTTTTGTTCAGGCTGTACCCTTTGAAAGGCCCACTTTAGGGTCTGACTGTGTACTATGGGAATCACAAGGGTCAGCTTGAGTATTGCTGAACCTGTGTTTCCAATCACTTCTAAGAGCCTTTAGTTCTAACTCAAACCCTTTTATCTGTGCTGAGATAGCGTCTAACTGTGTCTTATGGTGAGTTGATTGTCTAAAGCAGAATCTTCTGGTACCTGGGTTAGTTGAAATTTTTGATGACTGTTCCTTCTGTCTTCCAATCTGTAAGCATCACTTGTTGTAAAACCACATGTTCTAAATTCCAACTGATTATCAGAAGCATTGCAACTCTGATTAGTGCAATCCTTCACCATGCATTCAGATTCTACCATTTTTTACTGCAATTTTTCTATTTCTTTTGTTCTTTTTATTTTGTTTCTTCCATTTTAAAGGAAGCACTGCTCTGACAAGAGTATCAGGTATATACAAAGTAGAAAAATCTAACCTTAAGTTAGGTGCATCCTCTAAAACTATGGAAGGAGATTTAGTTTATGGAATCAGTTTGTCCAGTTTTTGAAGGATATCGTCCAACCAAAACCCATTAATGGCAATATTACCTTTCAGATTTTCAATTTCATTGTGGACTGTAATTAATTGATCAAGAATCATAAGATGTGCAGCATATGGATTTAAAAAAAATTAATTCTTCATTCAGGTTAAAGGATAAGAAGAGACTAAATCAGGTTTTGCCCCTGCATTGTTAGTCTGGTGTAAATTAGAAACTCTGTTCTTAGGGCCCTTTAAATCTAATGTGTTAAGACTAGTTTAGGTACCATGTAAATCTATAGTAATAATTTAATTCATGGATTAAATGTGTATTATGGTTAATTTCTGAATTATGCAGTTCTGGTGAAAATTCAATGAGTCTGAAAAGAATCATCGTATAAGTCTATTGAGGCTTCATTACCCTGACTCTTACTTGTGTTACTATTTGTTGCTGTTGTTGATAAGTTTGATTTCATTAATTTTAACTGCAACAATAGACACATCTGAAAGACCAGGATCTTCCTCTGAGAAAAAGGAGACATTGGCCCAGATATTCAAAGAGTTGAGCCATGCGCAATAGGGTTCTTGTGCGCCAAGATCAATTGCGCCATTCTGCGATATTCAGCAGGAGACAGTTGTGCCCCGAAATCATGCTAAGCAACAGCGCAATGATAATGAAGGCATGCAACGAAGGGGAGGAACCATGCATAAATGGCGAGGTGATAGTCAAGACTAGCACAATGCACAACAGTGGAGCAAGCGGAAGTTGCACCATAGCGGAAATGAGCCAAAATAAAAGAGCAAGGAAGAGGTGCAAGAACACTACAGAAGCCACATGAGACAGAGGCAGAGAGGCACAGACAGGGCAAGTGGCAGGAACAGGGCAGGCCAGGGGATATGCCACAGCAAAGAGACAGGCTGGTGAAGGTGTGGAGAGCCACACAACTCACAGGCCAGCACAGACAGGTGTACCTGGTGCAGGGGAGGTAGCAGCCAGGACAGCGGGGAATAAAGCAACAGCTGCCAGGGGAGAACACAAGCCAGGGACATGGCCAGTGCCACCTTCCACATAGAGGCCATAATGAGGGGGATGAGGTGGGAGCAGGGGACGTGGCCGGAAGGCCCCGTCAGTGGTACCCCCCAGCAGGCGGTACCGAGCCCACACCAGCTTTGAGATGTACACAGATACCGAGATTGTGGGCTAGTACCACCTGAACAGGGCAATACTGAGGCTGCTCTGTGAGCTGTGCAGTGATGTGATGCAGGCACTCACATGACGGAGTCATGCCCTGTCAGTGGAGACCAAGGTAACAGCCTGCATGTGCTTGCTTGCCATGGGTACCTTCCAGAGACCAACTGGGTGCACCACAGGCATAACCCAGTCAGCCACGTCATGCCACCTCATCCAGTTCCTCAGCGCACTGCTGCCACATGCTGAGGAGTACATCCATTTCCCCAGCACTGCAGCGGAGTGCACAGTAAACATGCAGGAATCTACAGGGTAGCACGTATGCCTGTTGTGCTAGGGGCAAGAGACTGCACCCATGTGGCCATACGCACACCACCTGGCCATGAGGGGTCCACATACATGAATCACAAGGGCTATTCCTGCATCAACTGCCAGGTGGTGTGTGATGCCAGGGGGTGCATCATCAATGTCTGTGCCACACACCCTGGGGGAGCACACAATTCATACATCTGGCACCAGTCAGCACTGTGCCACTGATTTGAGAGTGGGGACATCCCCACAGGACACCTAGTGGGTGAGTATGCAAACCAAATGGACATATTGAGGGCCTGGGGGGGCATGACCAGAGGTGCCACGGGTAGTGGCCTACATGGCTTGGGGCAGGGCAATGTTGATCACCAAACTAACCTCCACCCTCAACACACAGGTGACAGTGGATACCCACTCCGTCCCTGGCTGCTCACACCCTACCAGTGGCCCACGACCCCATCGCAGCAATGCTACAATGAGGCACATGCCACCACATGCAATGTCATCGAGTGGGTGTTCAGGATGCTGAAGACACATTTCCATTGCCTGGACACCTCTGGCGGTGCCCTACAGTACAGCCCCTCAAAGGCCTGTGGGATATTCCTGGCCTATTGCATCCTGCACAACAAGGCCAACGGATGTGGGATAGCCGTACAGGTTGAAGAGGGGGACAGCGATGAGGATGATGAGGATGCCAGTGATAATGGTGATGGGTAGCCCCCCCTTGGCTGACAGGACCCCCGACTGATCCGGCTGGCACAGCTGCACCGGGACACCATCATGGAGGAGCACTTCAGCCAACCCAGGTAAGTCATGGGGACATGTGCAACCACCAGTGGCCAAGGCACAACCCACAAACATGCATGGACACACACCAGGGGTACATGCCATCAAGGGAAGTGGCAGGCACAGAAGCACACACACAACCAGGGATGGGTGAGGATTAACATGCCACGTGGACAGACACACACACACGCACACACACAATGCACCAAATGTGGACAGAGGGCAGGAGGCACACTGACCCAGAACGCCAACCCTAGCAACACACATGTCCACAGGCACCATGCCCACTGCCTGTCCATGTGCTTGTGTCAGATGCTGGGTACCATTGCACTTTGGTGTACAGCACAATGCAGTCATCAACATACACACATAACTGCAGACAGCAGCCGGGAGGGTGTGCAGGTGGACTGTGTGTCCGCGTGCAGGGCCGGGTACCCACCCGTGCACTGCCCACCAAAACACTCAATGCATACAGGGCAGCACCAGACAGTAGCCGTGCTGGGAGACAGGTCAGTCTCTCGACACAGTGCCACGGCCACAACGGATGCATGGGCAGCCCCGCCGAGACCTGCCAGCACTGGCAGACTGACCACTGGCCTCATGGGGTGGCACCGATGGTCCCCCAGGGGTTCCACTGCACGAACATGACCGTGCCCGTGCAGGGGTCTGCAGCACACCAAACATGCCTGCACCAGGAGTGCTCGGGATGCCCACAGCTGAACCCAGTGTCGACAAGGTGGGAGTCACACGACACCGGGAACGGGGGGTGGAGAGTGATATGCATCGTGTGAGTGACGCTTGGGCACCTGACTGTGTGCCCATTATGGCCATGACAGCAATGAACACCTGTGCATGCCTGTCAATGGCAGCAGTCACATCCTCCCTAAGCGGTCCATCTGTGCCAGGATCGGTCGGTGTCCCTGCTGCGATGCTCCTCTGCCCACTCCAGAGCCACACACAGTGCTTCCACGGATGTCACAAGCTGCATCTGCTGCTGGACCGATGCTTGCAGTAGGCAGGTGTGCTCGTCCAAGAGGTCATCAGCCTCCTCGGCATCCTGTCCCTCAGGATGTGCAAGGGCCTGATGTTCAGCACCCCTTGAGGGTGGGCGCTGTGCACCAGGACCAGGTCTGGGCATGTCCACAGGTGGTACACAGACGCTGCCACTGAACCCTATACTCCCAGGCCCCACGAGCGACTGCTGATGCTGCCCCTCTGGCTGCCACACACCAGGGCTCAGTGGTGCCACTGCAGTGGCTGCAACAGTCCCACTGTCCTGAACAGACACCAGTGCTGCCCCACTGGTGCTGACATGCACAGCCTGGGACTGTGCTGACATGCAGGCCCCCACGGCAGCACCAGCCACAGCCATGGGCGCGAACTGCCCTGCTGTGTGTCCATCCTGTGGCACACACATGTCACTGCCCATGACGGTTATGTCATCATCACTGGTGCTGGACTCTGCCCTGGCCACAGCCACAGCATGCTGGCATCCATGGACACCAGCATGCTGGGACACAGGCAGGGCTTCCTCCACACCTGTCTCAATGACATCAGTGTGGACAGACAGGTGGCCCCACTGTCATACAGACCCACACATACCTGTGGAGGTGGGTGATTCCACCTCTGACTCCGTCCCACTGTCCGCAGTGGACAGGTCCATCACTGCTGACCCATGCATATGCTCAGGATCTGTAAGGGAAAGAAAAGTTGCATTACTGCGTCTGACCTACCCGGCCCCCCCGAGGCAGACCATGACTTACCATGCAGAGATGGGCCACCACCCATCTGGAAGCCACCACCCGGAACTCCCTCTATGGCACTTCAGTGCATGCTTGCAGCAAGCCTGTCCTCCACTGGGGTGAGCTGTACCACCTCCAGCTGTCCTCTACCTGTTGCAGCACATGCCACCCAGATGGCAGCCACCTTCTCCTTTACCCTCCTCCTGTCTGTACCCATCTTCTTCTTACACTCCTGCATGGAGCGCTGGTGGCTGCCATGCAGGTTCACGGCATGTGCCACCTCCTCCCATGCAGCAGCATGGGCCTGAGGGGTGCCCCGCTGTCCGCTGAGCAGTGGATCCTGATCCAGGTAGGCATCAAAAAGGGCCTCGGTTTCGGACTTAGTGAAATTCAGCCTCCACCTCCTCCCACCACCGTTGTCCTCCTCTCCAAGAATGTGCTCGGTCATTATATAGCCTGTAAGGATGGCAGTTGTTATTTGTGACTGTGCAGTCCCATGCATGTCCCTGAATCCACAGTCCTCTCTCCCACACAGCATGCAACTCACCAATAAACTGCAGTAACCGACTATGGCCACTGCAGCACTTTGTCGCACCTTTATAGTGCAATCCATGCAAATTAGGTGAGGAGCAACTTTAATTAGATGCAAATCGTGTTGCTGCGCCATTGAATGGCTGATCAGATGATTAGCATATGATGGCTGAATATCGCACCGTTGCACTTTGTGCAATTGTGTTGAATGTGCTGAGCCAATGGCGCAGTTCTGTGGCATGCGTAGTACACCTCACTGCGCATGCCCAGACTGCTGACGCAGGCGTCTGCTGTGCTGATGACGTGCTGTGCACGATAAGCAATGCAGGGCATGGCCACCATTGTGCCAGTGGCACTATAGTGAAGGTCACTACATGGCACTGTGACAATGGGCCTTCATAGGTGCAATAGCACGACTGCCCGATAGGCCGCTATGGTGCTGGCACACAGGCAGCCAATTGCGCTACATGCATTGTTGTCCGATGGCACTGTGCATGACCTGGCACCATGGACCCTTGACCCTGTGCCCGACCTTTGCCCCCTTGGTGCCATGCGTCAGGCATAGGTGCACCTCTATCGCGCTGTTCGGTAACAGCATGATAGGGAATGGCAGCGCTGTATCGCGCAGCATCTGCACGTTGGGTACCGCGCTGCAGAGCACCATATTGCCTACTATAGCATTCACAATGGTGCAGAGAAGGGCTGCTCTATGGTCTGCTGTTGAGCTGGTGAACTTAGTGGCCACAGAGGAGCCACACCATGGGCCTCTGTTTGGGGGTGTACCCCTGGATAGGGCTAGGTCCCAGGTGTGGCAAGAGGTGGCCACAGCCCTTGAAGCGGTGACTGACAGGGGCAGGATGGCAGAGCAGTGCAGGCACCATTACGGTGACCTACAAGGAGGGAGCGGATTTATTGGCAAGACTGAGGTCACATGCTAGGAGGGCACAGTACCACGACCAGGTAGAGGTTCCGTCAACACACTGTTATCTCCCATATGAGTCACATTGTTGTTTGTGTCCAGCACATAGAGGAGGGACTGTTTGGGTTTGGCGTGGTGGTGGTGGTGGCTCAGGTGTGTGGAGGGTGGGTCTGGCTGGTTGGGGGGGCACACTCCTTGGTGCAGGGGGGGCTTTGTTTCAGGAGTGCACTGATGTTCTTCTCTCCTTTTTGTCCCCTCAGGCCTGGAGGAGGTACACCGCCGCTTGCAGGCAGCAAGGAAGGCGGTGGAGGCCACAGCTTGGCGGGCCGAGGGTCCACAATGGCCACCCGACCGTCCCGATGAGGGTGAATGACAGACATCCTTGATTAATATTGCCTGCTGTGTGACAGGGTGGGCAGCGGGGCATGGCCACCATTCATTGACATCACTGCCATGCACGCAACTGGTTATGGTCAACACTGTCCAGTGGTAATGCATGTCTGGTTGTTCATCACTGGTGGCGCATGCATGCACCAGGTGCATGGCTGTGCCACTGCCTTTGCACCACATAGCCATGTCACTGGATGGGCACGGTGGTGCTGTGTGTGACTTAGCTGGTGGGTGTGTGTGCAGCGTTCCACATGGCTGTATGCACCTGGGTGGGCATGTCCTGTGGACGTGATCACTGCAGCTGGTCACACACCATCACAGTGATATGTCCCATGGTCGTAAGCCATGCACAGTTGGTGGGCTGTATGGGGCTGTGCATTCACACGTGTTGACTGTACTCCCTTGTCCTAGGTGCGAGACATCTGAGGGAGATATGAGACACCCTGAGGGAGCTAATCGCCCTGGCCCAGGAAACAGTGGCCATCCTCAGGAGGATAGATGAGGCGGGTATATTGAGGAGGCGATGTGTGAGGCGGAGCCAGAGCCTGGACCAGCATGGCAACAGTAGTCCCTTGTCCCTGACCTCTCATCCCCTGGAACAACCCTCCCACCCTCCTATCCCATCCCAGTTGCCCACCCTTCCCTCTGCCCACCCCCACCTTATTTGTGTCCCCTACCACCTGTATATAGTTCTTGTTGATCTTGTAAATAGTTTATATATATTTTATAATACATTTGACTTTTCTATGAATACTGTGGTGGTCTCTGATTTGCAGCGGGCTTTAGGTGCTCAGCTGCAGTGGTGTGCATGGCATCAGAGGTAGTGCAGTCATGGGTATGTGTGTGTCTCTCCATGTGGAGGTGTTTATGGTGTGGGGGTGGATATCAGTCAGTGTCTGTGTTGTGTGTGTTGTGCCCGTGCACTGGATGACTGTGTGCAGAGGTCCATGGTGCATGCTCTGTGTCCATGGTGCACCCATCAGCCTGTCCATAGCCTGTGCAGCCAACACCCATGCCTGTCTGTGACCTGCATGATCTGCTGGCATGTCAGTGGTGGCATTCCCTGCAAGGCAGACACTGTATCCGTCGCTTTGCTGAGTTGCCCATGTCACTGGTGTGGTGCATGCCTGGCTCAGGTGGCACTGTGGGCAACACAGTCATTGTCCCACCTCCATGCTGTGGCTTGTGCATGTTGCAGAGGATGTACCCCACTGTCTGTGGCTTGTGCTCTGGGTGACTCATTGTGGGGTATTAGTCCATGGTGCTGGCAGAGGGTGGTTGGCACTCCAGTGCCATAGTGGACTGCAGATTGTGTGTACATGGCTTACATGGGCCCATGATGGGGGCTTGGTTGCCCCACCACTGCGTCCCTGTGTTGTTGTGCCCTTGGGTATGGGTGGGTGTCTGTCCAGACCCTGTGTAGCATCTTGTGTGGTGCATGCTTCCACACACCACTGTGGGTGTCTGTGCTGGCTGTTGTGGCCAGTGGTGGGCCGGGTTGTGTTACTGGTATACTGTGTGGAGCACTGTACCACTGGGGGAGGTGTCATTTACACGACCATCCGATATGGGGTCACTCTTGTGCTAATGCATGGTCGGTGTCTCAGCAGTATCTCGGTGGACTGTGCATGGTGGCACTTCGTCTGCCGTTGTTGCATTGCCATGTGCTGTGACCTGCTGATGGGTGCTCATGGTGGGGCTGGCTTGCATGGTTCTGTGGTGCACAGGGTTGCATTGCCACTGTGGGGGTGGTGGCATGCATGGGGATTCCTGTAGTGGTGGTCACTGCTCATGGGGTGTTGTCTGGGGGTTGCTGTGCAGGGTGCGCTGTGCACTGGGGGGGATGGTGTGGCACAGGGTGGTCCGCCCTCCTTGTGTGCCAGTCACAGCTATCCGGTAGGGCACCATGGCCAGGCTGTGGGTTGATTGCTTGACTCCATGGACCAGTGGTTATTCCAGCCCTCCCCTGGTTGTGCAGTGCTTGGGGTGTGGGGGGACGATATCTGTTCTGCTGTGTGTTTCTGTGCCCATCTGTGGCATGGGTGGTGGACCCCTACCTGCAGCTGCAGCTGGGGGGCTCCATGCTTGCGCTATGGTGCCTCTGAACTGCTCAGCTGAACATCCCTTGTTGCGCCATAGTGCATCATATCTGCTCAGCTTCCCCTCCCTAGTTGTGCTATAGCGCAGGTTGTGCGATTTTCAGACGTTGATTGTAGGCTCAATTTGGCCTGCTCTTTTTGAATATTATGCCTGTTATGATAGGCAGTAATGGACTTGCGCTTGTTCCTGCAGTTATTAGCACTTTTGGGCACAGTTTGAATATCTGGGCCATTGTCTTTATTAAACACTTTGGGAGTAGAAGAAAGCCTAGAACAATCTTGTCCTGAGTTACTAACCATTGACATGTTTTTTTGCTTCCTAAGAGGCTTCCCAGAAACTGCAGCATCTATATTTGTTTCAGTCTCAACTTCTAATGCCCCATCTGTCTAAAATGATCATTAATTTGTAATTGTTTTGTTTTACCTTTATTATGCTGCTTATTATTTTTTATTTCACTTAAACCATTCTTTATATTTTGTTTTCTTACCCCTTTTGCATGTTTATTTGTTCTTCCCTCTGGTTTTCTTTTTTTCAGGAGCAATTTTAGCCTGTTTCTCAATCTCTACCTGTATCACATCATTAGAATTATTATCAGAAAGTACAGTCAATTGCAAGAAAATCACACATGAATCCTTTATGATAATAGGCTCTTCAGTTTTCAATATTGCTGTGGCAGCTGCTTGTCTGCATGTATTAACCATTTTTTGTATTTTAACAATGAACTTCTTGGTACTATAGTAGTAGTATGCAGTTATTCCAGTACTTTTAAAAACTACCAAAGCTCAATAAAAACAGATAACATAGAACAAATAACATACAAGTTTATATCACAGGTGTTGCTAAAAAGTACTTTCAAGGCATCACAGAGGAGTAAACCATGCACTATGTGATTAAAAATGCCAGAGTTTGTGAACTCAAGGGTCTGTAATTCATA
Organism: Neoceratodus forsteri; assembly: GCA_016271365.2. Taxonomy (NCBI): domain Eukaryota; kingdom Metazoa; phylum Chordata; order Ceratodontiformes; family Ceratodontidae; genus Neoceratodus; species Neoceratodus forsteri. The sequence goes on along the minus strand of CM057449.1, from coordinate 153,750,350 downwards.
AAAAATGTGGCTTTTGAAAGAATAAAATGTGTGCAGGTCCAGTATTAAATCTGAATATTATTTCTTGACAGTGACAATGATCGCTGTTATCTCGGGGACTTCACAAATTACAAGTCAAATTGAAATAATATAACAGTACTTATCTGAGCCTTTCTTTACATAAAAGGCAGGTCAGAATGATGAACCAGGTGTTTATAATTATATGAGTCCAAGATATCTGGGTATCCAAATGTCGAAGTGTAGAAGAAGTCCAACATGAACTGCAAATCCAGCAGAAATGTAATCCCAACTTGTAACAGGAATATCTCCACTGCCTGCAGGCCCATTTCACTCTCGCTAGATAGCTTAGCTGTGTGCACTGTGTAAGCTGCTTAGGACTGTCAAATACTGTACATCCACTAAATTAAAATAAAAGTGGAGAACATAAAGTCTGAGACTTCTGAAAGTGGACTACGTATTCAAAACATTGTCAAAAAAAATCAAATGACATCTATAGCAGCTAATAAAACCTGTGAGATTATAGTAAATCTACCTAATTATAAAGATATAAAAGCAAAGATGCTAAAGAAAGCAAAAGTGTAGTCAGTATATTCTGAAACCTTTTTAAAATATGATAATACAATATAATTTACAAGCTTTCATAACTGAAAGGTACTAAAATAACTTGCTGGCTTTCGGCAAAGATCCTGCACATTAGACAGGGCTATTTTTGTCACCAAAATTTAATCAGTCTGGAACTCGTCATATGTAATGTAACTAAAGTATTCAGCCGTATTCCACCACTAACCATTGAGCTACTTGGTCACCGACTTGCCAGCTAAAGTTGCTATATAACATAAGAAGCCAAATAGTAGTAAAAAAAATAATGACATGGCAACTTGTAAGCCTGAATAAATCTCTGCGGGATACACTGTAACTATAACTTTAATCCCCAGCATTGTTGCTACACTTATTTCAGGCTATATAGGTTGCCAGCTGTCGAGTGATTTAGCTGATTGTTTGCTCACAAAAGAAAATGTCAAGTTAAAACAGATGGTTAAAGAGTTTAAAGAGACTTTCATTGGTTCAGAATTGGGATTTACAACCTCTTCTCCCTAAAGTTGAAGTCTTAATACTGCTAGCAAGCCCTCAAGAAACTAAATCTTTCAGTGTCTGGCTCGTGTTAAACTTGGCCACACTCAACTAATCCAATTAATCTATCAGTGATCAGATAATCAATGCCAAGAAGAGGGAAGCACCTGGCAGAGTGGCTCACCAACTTGATAGAAAGCTCTGACTGGTGCACTTACGTGAGTATATCTCTTAGGGTAATTTAGCTCAATAGGATGGCTAGATGGAAGATACAGTAGCAGCTACAGACACTGCCAACTATTTCCCAAAATTTATGTGATATTTCCAGATATATCTAATGCTTTCTCCATTTCTACAGTGGGAGCAGCAGAGAGAAGCTCTTTAGAAATTTTGCGAAATATCTGGAAATAGCTGGCAATGTCTGTGGCTACTACTGTAATTGGCAGATATTAAAATAAATCAGTTACCCCGTGCAGTCTGAAGCAAGTAAATCAAGTAGATCAGTTACCTCTTGAAATTTAGAGCCAATTTCAATTTTAACCTACTAGTATACTTTTTTGATTGTTTCAGGGTCAAATATAACCCTTAGATGGTGGGGTAGGAAAACTAGAGAAAGAAACATTTCCTTTATGCTTCTTAATATGAGCACCCAGCATATCCCATGTGTACCAATATGTATACTGTAAATATATAATGTATACTACAGTATATATAAGATATTTTTTGAACACCAATACACCAGGACACAAGAACAAAAAAGCACAGGGCAACACAAAGGAGTCAATATTAGCTTAGCTTAGACCACTAATATACATTCCTCATTATTATTACTGTTATTAACAACTACTGTACAGCCATAAAACCAATACCAAATGAAACCCAGAATATGGAATTTTTTTTTTTGTAGAGAAGTCCTAAGAATTTTCATAAACTTAAATATAGAATCCAAAAAATCCAAATAGCTAAAGCATCAGTCTTTTTCCTTAGGGGTATCCTTCCAAGGTGTTGTTCAGTTGGCCCAAAAGACCATTTCTTCCAGTGGTCCTGGGGTCTGTAAAGCTGTTGAAGCTCCCCAAGAGGAGAAGACTTGACATCAGCCTTCTACCCCGGCTTTCCCCCATCCACCATCTGAGGGCTTTTCACTTACAGAAAAGAAAACACAAACACTCTATGGAGGAACCCTGGCATGGTGCACATAAGAAATTCTGGTAAGGGAACAAGCTTTTCAGGCAATGGTGGTATACCTGTTATAAAAATAAAATCAGCAGTGTCCCCCTGCTTCTTTGTCTTTCTCCACAGGGCAGAGAGTGATGTGCAACACAACCTCTTCCTTCAGCCGTGGGATCATCAATCAATCGATCAATCAACTTTATTTTTAAAAAGCACTATTCACATAGATCATAGCACCTGTACAATTAAAAAAACAGGATTAAATTCATAATTTATTAAAATGACAGACAGTGACAATCCAGTAAAATTCAGGAAAGGCAAGATTGAACAAATATGTTTTTAATGTAGTTTTAAAGCTTTCCATGGTCAGACACTCCCTTATCCAATGAGGTAAAGAGTGCCATAGGGTAGGGGCCACAAGCACAAATGCCCAGGCTCTGTATGTCTTCAAGTGAAGCCTGGGAACCTCTAGCAATCCCTTGTCGGTGGAGCGGATTAGTCAGAGGGGGCAGTAGCGATGAAGAAGCTCTTGCAGGTAACATGGTCCCTGTCCATGTAGGACTTTATAGTTCAGCAAACCAACCTTGAAGGTGATCTGCCACTGGACAAACAGCCAGTGCAATCCGAGCAGCACAGGCATGAAATGGCTAGATCAAGAAAGCCCAGTCAACAGCATGGCTGCTGCATTCTGCACCAAGTGCAAGCAGCGGATATCAACCCCTGGTAGCCCTAGGTACAGAGAGTTACAGTAGTCTAGGTGAGAGGTCACAAAAGCATGAACCAGTGTTGGAAGGTCATCAGGCAGAACCAAGTGCTTAATCTGGGTGATATTCCTCAGATGATAAATAGAGGTCTTGACAATAGCCAACACCTGAGAATGAAGCGTCAGCACCTCAACAAAAATAATGCCCAGATTCTGCACCCATTCAGAGGTCATCAGCTAGCTGCCCCTGAGCCAAAGTCCAGAGGGCAAAACAGTCAATGACCCCACTACCTGACAACCTGGAGTCCATGACAAAAACCTCAGTCTTGTCCTGGTTCAGCCTCAACCAGTTGGCATTCATCCAGTCTTGGATCTCTGAGAGACAGTTATTAAACACTAAGCCTGCTCCATCCTGCTCAGGCACAAAGGACATGTATAGCTGAGAGTCATCTGTATAGCAGTGAAAACTCAGCCCATACCACCTTACAACATCTCCCAATGGCAGCATATACACTGTGAATAACATTGGTGACAACACAGAGCCCTGCAGGACCCCACACAGCAGGGAGAATGTGTCAGAGGAACAAATCTCCAGATGGATAAGGGGAGTCTCTTTAAGCTGAGTAGCAACTGAAACATGAGGGGACACAGTCTTATATTGGAGGTTCTTCACATGGTGACATGTTGGAATGTGCTGCCAGAGGAGGTGAGTTTGCTGAAGGTGGTGGGCAACTTCAAGAGAGGCTGGGATGGAGTTAAGGGAAAATAAGTGTCAAGGGGTGGTGGATGGAAGGTACAGGATGTGGAGGTGGCAGGGTCAGTGGCTTAAGACGAGGACCCTGCAATGCTAACAGATTAGATAAGCTAAATTACCTTATTCTGCTGGCTACTTTGTATATCCATAAATGCATTAATTGTGCAGAGGCAGTATCTTTATATATCATACTTATGCAAACATTATGGTCCAGATATTCAGAAAGGCACCAAAGCACAGCGCAAGTCCAGCGCAGTGCAAATCCAATGCACCATGGTGCAACAGGAGCCATATTCATAGGTTGCACTGGCTGAACTGCACCAGCACAACCCGGTTGAATATGGTACAGTTGCGCCATGGTGCAAACAGAGTTGCGGCTTGGTGCAGACAGAGATGCTCCAGCACAACTGTGAGAGCAGAACAGCAGAGCAACAGAGGGGCATGGCACAGAGAACAGACCTAGAGACTGAGCCAGGGAGGTACAGTGACAGGCCACAGCAGGCCGCCACCAGCAGAGCACAGCAGGGTACACACAGGCACCCAGACACCTGTCCCCAGAACACAACAGTGACAGAGAAAGTAGGCAACAGGAGGTGCCACTGGCCAATGGAGGGCCACCAAGGGAGCCCCTCCTCAGGCCACTGGCCGTACCCCCCCAGACTATGGGAGGTCACACCCAGGACCATGCAGCCAAGTATACACACACCACACAGGCACACAGGAAGCCAACACAGGAGGCACGGAACATGTCAGGTGGCAGGTAACATGACAGACCACAAGAGACAGGCTGCACAATGCCAAGCAGGGGTCACAACACAGTGTGCGGACAGCACCTGACTAAGGACCATGTCTGTGTGCCACCACCACCACTCACACAACTGCCACACACCCAAACAGCTAGCCCAAGTGAAACCCAAGGCACAGTCACCAACCCAGGGGATGGACACCACCACAGTGGGACATACCACAGCACACAGCAGTGAACCAAGGAAGCACAACACGCACCCCTGCACATGCACACCACATGGACAGACACTGGGCCACTGCAGCATGGCTCCTCATGACACCTGCAAAGCAGACACGGACAAAGGCAGGCAAGTCAGAAAATATATATTTTAAGGAACTATTTACAAGAAACAGGGGCTGGGAAAGGGTAGGTAAGGCAAGGGAAGGGGACAGGGAACAGGGACTGTACAGTGGGAGGGGGGAATGAATGGGGAGGAACAAGAGGGGAAACAGGGGTGAATAGAGGCTAAACTAACAGCAGTCCATCTGGCCAGCCTTGCATGCTGCCTCTGCACTGCCAACAGCAACAGCTGCACCTGCATGACCACCTCCAGTGTCATGGAGGCCACCAGAAGTGTCTGTCGTGGCAGACGTTACAGCATCATGTGAGGAGGTCTTCGTTGCTGGACACCTATAACAAGGGACAGGACAGGTGATTAGTACAATGTCCCAAGGAACCATGCCCACCCACTGTGTGCAATGGGCAGTGGGAACACACACCCCTGGAGGGCCCGTCACGGCCACCCGCGTGGGGGTGGGCCAATGCTAGCCCGCTACTCAGAGCATCACAACACTACACAGAGGTAGTCCCTGCCACATCAATTGCCACACAACTATGCAATGACAGTCACATGGCACAGTACACCGGCAGCACCACAGCAACAACAGTGGCAGCCAGGTGCACGCCCACCCTACCAACAGCCAGCACACGTGTCCAATGGATGCACTGTGCAACACACACAGCTGCCATGGCACATGGCACAAGTGTCCATGCCCGCACTCACTCTCCTGCCACTGCCCATGCACAGTGCGGGACCATGACAGTGCCTACCTGCCCCTGCAGCCCTGCTGGTTCTGGTGCCACTCCAGCTTGTCCTGCTGCAGCCTGCTGCCCTGCTGCAACTGCCTGGGCCTCCGATGGTCTTCAGTCCTGGGAATGGAAAGAAGACAGGTGCACATCAGGAACTGATAACAGCAGCTGCCCCACACCCCTATACACAGGGTGTTGCCTGCTCGACACGTCCTGCATGGCTGCACAGCCTCATCACAACACAAGTGTCTGCTGGCAATGCCACTCCATGACGCACATGATGATAGTCTACCCCTCTGCAGGGTATGGCAGGCAGTCAGGCCAACACCACAGTACAGTACCAGGGCAGATATACAACATGGGATAACTTATCTGGCTGTGGCACAGCCCCTTGCCTGGTGCGTGCCTGTAGCCACCTCACTCACATTGGGTCCCACCACATGAGGTCCCCATAATGGTGACAACACTGCTCCCCCAGTCCTGGGCACCCCTGTCCTGTGCTCCATGCTTGTGGTGATGTCCTGCCACACAGTGCTCCTGGCCCATGTCAGGGGCACCTGCCCAAAGAGCTGTGGGGTGTGGGGCTCCACACAAGCCACCAGGTTGACCACCTTGATGGGCAACCAGTTCCATGCCCTCCATCACCCTGCCTGTGCCATGTTCATAGAACTGTGTTCGGCGGTGAAAATGGTGACCAGAGCTGCATGATGCAAGAGTGCATGCACAGTGCACACACATTGCACAGTGCCAGATATGCATGGAATGGATCTGGCTACTGGGTTCACAGGGCCAGAGATCTGACCCAGGGGTCAGGGGTCAGCTGGCATTGTGCACGTGCACGATAGGGCATGACACCTCATGTGCGGGCCATGTGCGTAACTGGCCCATGCATTACATGCACAATGCCACTGCATCATGCTGTTGGTGCACAGTGCGTGATTGACACCATAAAGCCGTGATGAGTATGCGCACTGTGGGCCTGCACACAGTGCATGTGTGCACATTGCACCATCGTGACTTGCTCTGGCACAACCCCATTGCACACAGCGCAATATCGTGATATTCAGACATCACATGCAAATGAGGTCATCAGCCAATGCGTGGAGCACTGGGTGCATTAACATGTCATTACTGTTGTGCCAAACCTCATTTTCATGCATTGTGCCATATAAGCACCAAGAAACTGCACAGGCCATTGACCAGTATTGCATCCTTTTGAGGTAAGTTGTGCATGCCCTGCAGCTCACTGGGAGTGGAAAGTACTGCAGTGTGGGAGGGACCAGGGGGATTCTGTCACTGACACAGTGTGCTGTCCATGTCCACAGGCAGCGAAATGTCGGATCATGAGGAGGGTGAGGAGCGTGGGCCTACATGGAAGCGCAGGCCCAATTTCACAAAGGCAGAAACAGATACCCTGTTCAAGGCCTACTTGGACAGGGAGCCCTGTTGAGTGGTACCATGGGCACACCACAGGCCAGGACTGCTGCATGGGTGGAGGTGGCAGCATTCGTGAACCAGCACGGCAGCCACCAGCAGTTGGCAGAAGTGCAGGAAGAAGGTGGAGACAGACAAGGGCCACATTAAAGAGAAGGCAGCCATCTCTGTGGCCAGGACTGCCACCAGAGGGGGGCCGCAGATGCACCAACGCTAATGCCACAAGAGGAGTTGGTGACAGCCACCATACATTGCACCATGGTGGAGGGTGTGTCTAGAGGTGGATTCCAGATGGGTGGCAGCCCATCACTACATGGTAAGTATGTCAGTCATGCACAGCTGGTGGCATGGAGGGTGCATACATGGGTATGTTGGCATTCATGCAGCTGGCTTGCATGCCATGTGCATGTGTGTGCACCCACATTCATGCCATGCTGCAGGACACATGCAGCGGCAATGTAGGGGGGCACATGTGGGCACTGCATCACTGACATGCCTTTTTTTCTCTTGCAGCACTAGCACACCTCCATGTGAATGATGGAAAGCTGGCAGCATCCGTAGACGCTGGTATGGATCCAGAGGACCAGCCATCCACCTCCACTGGGATCCAGGGGCCTGACAGGCTGCATCTCAGCACCATGATGCAAGCAGATGTCCTGGACCTGAGTTCAGAGAAGGGCCTGGATGTGATCCTCCATGATGCCAGCCTTGGTGTCCTGTGTGTGGAGACACTGATTGGAGCGGGGTCTGACTCCCATGAGGATTACACACAGCTTCTGGATGGCATGGGCAGCATTGTGGGTGTGTCGCCATGCTGGCAGCTGACATAGGCACCATGCCCAGTGCTCTGCCGGCGGCAGAACAGCTGCCTGCCACCACTATGGGTACAGCAGTGTGCACTGCCACAGCTGTGTCCTGCAGTAGAGGTGGTGTGGCCACTCAGGCACTAGGCAGCATACAGTGGCTGGATAGGTGACAGCAGCAGACTGTGGGTGCCACCAGGCAGCCAGATGCAGGGTCCGCCGCAGGTGCACCTTCTATGCCCATTCCCTATTCCCCCTGCAGACTCCACTGTGCAGCAGCCACCAGAGAGGGAGGCTGTGCAGTGTGGATGGTCACCACATGAGGATCGGGATCCCACCAAGAGCCCCAGGACACCAACCAGATGGCTGAGCACACTGGTCTGTTGTAGGCATCCATTCAGCAACAGGCGCTACTTGCCAATGGGGTGCATTCACTGCATGCAGAGCTGCACCAGTTAGCTGAACAGCAGGAAAGGGGCACTGCACAGATCCTGGCAGGGATGCAGTGCATGCAGGAGGTCATGACTGCATCCCTGAATTGCATTGCTACTGCCATTACAGATGGCTTTGCACTGCTGGCTGCCACAGGGCATGGCCATGCACAAATGACCCCCTGCAGTGCGCTCACCACCCCATGAACCCGGTGTCAAGTGACCCCAACACAATCGATTCTGGGGTCTCTGATGTGGGCATCCCAAGCTCACTTGGGCCAGCCTGTTTGGGCACCTGCACATCCCTGCATGGACATGGTTGTGATCCCATGGTTAAACCCCTGGGGTGGCTGTTGCAAACCTTACCCATGGCAGATGAGCAGCCTGTGGCTGCCTATCAGCCCTGGTGAATCTGCCTCTGTCACCATGGTGGCCATGGTTCCAAGCAGTGGACCTGATGTGCGGGCCACCTTGCCCGCACTCTGCAGCTGCTGCCCTGTGTGTACATGGGTGATGTGTTTGTGCCTACCACTAGTGTGGCACCAGTGTGTCGCACAGCACGCTACCTGTGTGCATACTTGCCTGGCCACTGGACCATGTGGTGTGGGTGTGATAAGGGCAGTGTAGCACCAATTGTGCCTGTGCACCCGTGCAATGCATCTGATCCATGCCACATACCAACGTCCGTGTGTGTGTGTTGCTGTGTGTGATTGTGTGCCACTGATCCCCCCTACCTCTGCATCATGCCTCTGTGTGTGCATGCCCATTGCCATGCATGCCCCTGCATGTGTGCTGCACCTGTTTGTGTGCTCCAGGCATGTGTTTTGCACCACCTACCTGTGTGTACTATAGTGCTCCTGTGCAATGGTGTCCCAGTGGCATCGCGCCTGCTGTAGTGGCCGTAGATCCCTCCACCCACGGGGTGGCTGTCCACCACCCTCCAGCCCATTGCCTCCATCATCCCCACTACTGTCGCCCTCATCAGCCTCAACAGCTATCCCATGGTCAATGGCCATGTTGTGCAGTATGCAGCAGGCCAGAAATAGGCCACAGGCTTTCAAAGGGCTGTACTGTAGGGCACTGCCTGACCTGTCTAGGCAATGGAACCATGCTTTCAGCATGCCAAAGACACACTCGATGATGTTGTGCATGCTGGCATGTGCCTCATTGTAGCGTTCCTCTGCTGGGGATGATGGGTACCGGTAGGGGGTGAGCAGCCATGGCCTCAGTGGATAGGCACTGTCTCCTGTGTAGATAAAGACATGGTTAGCCCTCTGCTATTCTATGCTGTGCCCCTGCCTGTCCCTGGCACCCACGTCAACATGCACACTCCTGCCGCCCACCATCCCAAGGTCTGATCTGCCCATTGCCCCTTGCCTGTACCATACTCACCCACTAGGTGGCCCATGGGGATGTCCCCATGTTCAAACCTGTGGCACAGCACAAAGCTGTGCCAGATGAATGCATCGTGTGCACTCCCATGGTGCATTGAGCAGACATTGGTGATGCACCCCGTGGCATCGCACACCACCTGGCAGTTTATGCTGGGGCTCTTCTTCCAGTTGATATATGCAACACCATTGGGGCCAGGTGGCATGTGACTGGCCACATGGGTGCAGTCAATGGCCCCAATCATGCCAGGCATACATGCCACCATGTGGTAGGCCTGCATTGTTGCTGTACGCTCTGCCTGTGTGCTGGGGAAATGGATGTATTCTGAGGCACATGGCAGCAAAGCATTGAGGAACTCTGTGAGGAGGCTGGATATGGCTGACTGGGTTATGCCTGTGGTGACCCCTATTGGTCTCTGGAGGGTGACTGTGGTGAGCAGACACATGATGACTGTCACCTTCATCTCCGCGGACATGATGTGGCTCTGTCTGGTGGGTGCCTGCATCTCCTCACTGCATAGCTTGCAGAGCTGCCTCAGAATGGCCCTGTTCAGGTGGTACCAGCCCACAATCTCCATGTCACTGTAATTCTCAAAGGTGATGTGGGCCCTTCCTCGGCCACGTCGCTGTTCCTCCTGCCCCCTCATACCCCTCATTATGGCCTCCATCATGAAGGGTGCACTGTCCATGGTCCTTGCTGTCCAATGTCCCCCTGGGCAGTTGGCTGCTGCTGGCTGTGTGCTACCCTGGTGCATTGCCTGTCAGTGTGTGTGTGTGTATGTCTCTCTCTCACTCTCTCTGCCCCTCTCTCCCTGTCCAATGCCACCTCTGTCCATCTCCCTCTGTGTCTGCCTTGGTCTGTTTGTCTGTCTCTCTCACCCACTCCCTCTGCTCTAACCCCTGGTGCAAGTGCTGTCTGTGTGTTTACACCCTGTATTAATAGGAACAAGTCTGCTCAGAGCAAATTCGATTTACTCCACACTTGCACCATGGTTTCATATGCCACTGTGCTGGATATTTATGGGAATGTCCCCTGCATTTGCACCTGCATTCATTATAGTTGCACATTGGTGCAATGGATTTTGTGCTGTGCAATGCTGCATGCTGAATATGGCTCCTTGGCGCAAGTTCACACTTGCACCAGTGCAACTGAGTTGGGCCATGAGCAACTGCTCTGAATATCCCAGCCCATGAGTCTGTGCCTTGTTCATGTTCCCTCTCTGCATTTCCTACTAGTGTCATCCTAGGGATTAACACTCAGCTCTTCTAGTTCACACATTTTCAATAATTATCAAATTACATTTAAATTTAATCAAAACAAACTCTGTACATTGTATACCTACTTTATTGCTATACTCACACATTCTTTACAGATTAAATAGTTATTACATGTTTTTTTTACTGCCTGATACAAGTACTTCTATTAGATCCAGATGTATGGCAATATATTTTATGTATTAACTTTGTTCTTTTTGTGTTTTTATTGCTGGTGGAGAATGTTGCGCTGTTTCTATAATACACCAACTCAGAGGTACTGGCACTAGAATGTTTAAAGACATTGAGAAATGTCAGTCATTTTTTTGAAAATTGGCGGCAGAGTTTAGGCAAAGTGCTCAAACAATACAAGATTACACAAACTTTTTAAATAGTTTTCTGGGTTAACTTCTTAAAGGAACAAGTTTATTTTATGAGCAGCCTGAACTCCACAAAATTGTGCAACATTGTTCTGGGGTGTTGGGCTCATGGAGGACTGGCAACCACAAGGCTGTTTCTAAACAGGTTGCCTTTTAAAAGGTTACTGTTATAAGGTTATATCTTTAATATAAAGTATTAAAGCTTATGTTATCAGAAAAAGTGCTAGTATGGCTATGTCAGTAAAAGCTATACACATTGGAAAAAGTTATTGCAGATTAAGTCCTACCCTGTAGTGTTCATGGAATACATGGGATTACATGCAAAACAGAAACAGGGAACTGGAATGGAGTTTGGGAGGACAAGGGACTATACGCCAAGGACAGGTTTCATCTTGCCCCATTAGGGAAGGAAATCCTTAAACAGGAGATGGCTGACTACATACAAGAAAGGTGGGGTTTAAACTTGTAAGGGGTAGGGATGAGGAGGGCTGACCAGAAGCCCCTCCTCCAGATGAGGGAGTAGCCGCCAAGCCAAGAGGGGAGGGGGACAGACTGGAGGTGGAGGTTTCAGGAGGAGCAGGGGAGGATGGAAGTATAAGGAATCTGGGTGGGGTTCGACAGAGGATCAGGAATAAGGGTGGAGTTGGTGTTAGTAAATGCCAGGAGCTTGGGAAACAAGTTGCCGGAGTTCCAGGCCATGTTGTTTGAGGGGGTGGATGTGATGTGGTCACGGAGACGTGCCAACAAAAACCATGACTGGGACCTAAATGTACAGGGGTACACTATGCTTAGGAAGGATAGAAAGGAGGTCAGAGGGGTGGAGTGGTATGTTCATTAGAGATGATATAGAAATTGCTATGGTAGAAGAGGCAGAGGGAACGTGGAGGCCTTATGGGTCACCTACGATCCCCAGCAGGAGATAAGGTCAAACTGGGAGTAGCATATAGGCCCCAGGGATGAGTGATGTTCTAGAGGATGGTTTGCTGGACAACATCATTGCCAGTGTGGTCCAAAAGGGAAGGAGTGGTGTTGATGGGGACCTTAATATGCCAGGTACAAACTGGGGAACCATGTTCTCTAAGGTGGCCAAGGAGCAGAGGCTGCTGGATGGCTTCCAGGATGTGTTCTTAACACAGCATGTGATGGAGCCCACAAGGGAGGCATGTCCTGGATGTGGTTCTGGCAGATGGGATCTGGTAAGGGACATAGTTGTACGGACCCCTGACTGGGAGTGACCACAATACTGTCTGGTTTCAAATAAGCATGGGGAGTGGGGGTGAGATCTGGGACACTGGCAGTGGACTTCAGGGGGCAGACTTTATGGGCATGGAAATATTCTCAAGGATCACTTGAAGGGGATTACCTCAACGCCAAGTGTGGAAAGGAGATGGGAGGTCATAAAACGGGATTTCATGAGGCAGTCAGATCTGGCGCTAAGTTGAAACGTAAGGGAGCAAGGTCACGTAAACCATGCTGGTGGTCCAGTGAGGTACAGGTAGCAGTCAGAGAAAAGAAGGCAGCCTACAAAAATATAAAACAACAAGAGGGATAGGGATAAGGAAATGTACCAGCTTGCATCTAGAAAAGTCACCCATTATGGTGAGGGAGCAAAGTCCAGTAAGGCAGCAGCTGGCACAGGGGATACATGGAGGAAAAGGGTTCTTCTGGTACATTGGGGAGGCGGAGAAAACTAAGGGCCATCTCAGCAGATTGAGATCAGAAGGAGGGTGGGTGGAAGAGGCGAGGGACCAGGCAGAGGTATTTAACGAGTACTTTGCCTCTGTGTTCACTAGGGAGGGGGATGGGATATCTACAAAGCAAGGCATGAAGGGGATAGAAGCGGCAGGGAGTGGGATCAGGGGAGCAACAGAAATGGAGCAAGAGGGAGGGAAAGGTACCCCAGGGGTGTCACATCTGGATAAGGATAAAAAGACCAGTAAGGGGGAGGGGACGGATGATGCTATCTCCACCAAAAGGGTGTGGTTAGCCCTCAAGGCCCTAAAGAAAAACAAATCTCTGGGCGGATGGCATTCATCTGAGAGTACTATGGGAACTGGCGGACATACTGGCTGCACCCCTGGTGGAGCTTTTCAGCAGGTCACTTGAGACAGGGAGGGTACCTAGGGATTGGCGAGAGGCACATGTGGTACCAATCCATAAAGGGGTCGAGGAAAGTACCAGGTAACTATAGACCCATCAGTTTGACCTCGGTGGTGGGAAAATTAATGGAGAGTATACTAAAGGAACGATTGGGGGTGTACTTGGAGGAGGTGGGAGGTCTGGATAGTCGGCAACATGGGTTTGTGCCAGGTAGATCATGTCAAACCAACCTTGTGGAGTTCTATGAATGGGTAACATCAGAACTGGACAGGGGTAAGCCTGTGGATGTATTATTCTTGGACTTCAGCAAGGCGTTTGACTCTGTCCCCCACAATGGTCTGGTGGAGAAACTGATGGGGTTAGGAGTAGGCCCTTTGATGGTCAGATGGATTGAAAACTGGCTAGCTGGATGCACTCAGAGAGTAGTGGTCTTTGGGGAGCTCTCGAACCCTAGAGAGGTTGGTAGTGGAGTACCACAGGGCTTGGTCCTGGGTCCGATCCTGTTTAATGCATACATATCGGACATCAGGGAGGGTATAGGGTGTGAAATGAGTCTCTTCACGGATGACTCCAAGATGGGAGCAGTAGTTGAGGGAGAAGAGGGGAGGGTGGCCCTGCAAGGGGACCTGGACACCCTGGAAAGCTGGGCTCACACATGGAAATTAAATTTCAATATCACCAAGTGCAAGGTGTTGCATCTTGGTCGGGAAACCCTAAACACAGGTACACCCTGGGAGAAGAGGCTGGAGGCCTCAATAGGGAAAAGACCTAGGGTCATGGTGGATACATGTATGAATAACTCTGAGCAGTGCAGGAGCAGCTAGCAAGGCAAACAGGATGTTGGGATGCATCGATGGGGATCACCTCTAGGAGCAAGGAAGTGATTCTGCCGCTGTACAATGGACTGGTTAGACCACACCTTGAGTACTGTGTACAGTACTGGAGACCACATTTGAAGAGGGACATACAGCTCCTGGAGAGGGTACAGAGGAGTGCAACAAAGATGATACGAGGGCTAGGGGATTTGACTTATGAGGACAGACTTGAGGAACTCTGCCTGTTTTCATTGGAGGAGAGGAGAGACAGAGGGGACATGATTGAGGTCTTTAAGTACCTCAAGGGAATAAATAGGGTAAACATGGAGGGGATCTTTAGACTAAAGCAGGGAGGTATCACCAGAGGGCATGGTTTGAAGTTGGAAGGTGGAAGGGTGAGGGGGGAAAAGAGGAGGAGGTTTTCACTGAGAGGGTGGTGGACCCTTGAATGCACTGCCTGGTGAGCTGGTTCAGAGATCCACAGTGGAGGGCTTCAAGAGAGGTGGGACAGACACAGAAAGTGGATGTATCAGATGATGGCCTGTCCCGGGGGGTGGGGATGGATGATAGGGGTTTCTAGAGAACAAGGGATGGGAGGGTCTCGGCACCCAACTAAGGATCTAGGTTCGAGCAGACTCGATAGACCGTAAGGCCTAATCTGCTGGCAAATAGTATGTTAGTATGTTAGTAGTATCATTTGTATCGGCCATAAGAAATGACAAACTGAGGTTCTGGCTACCCATGCTGATTGGATCATAAGGATGTTAAAGGCTCTACTAGATTTCTCAATCAAGAAAATAATTATAAAAATAACTAAACACCATATTAAGCCTCTGCAAAGTTTGTCAATATTTATACAAAACATGTTTTGCCATATACTGCAAGAAAGGGGTATAAAGTACTATCAGAGGCAGACAGTGCCGATATCATTGATATCTCCATATTTCTATTGATTCCTATACATGATACTCATGAACGTGAAACTGTTTCAGTTTCAACTGCTCAGCTCTGATTACACAGCTCTCACACTATGACCTACAGCTCCCCACAACACGCTCTAACATCTGGTTGATCCTGCCATAATTGTTAGTCTATCCTGCCATTTTCAGACTGTGTTCCCCACAGGCACTTTCACTTTTTTCCTGTAATGTATTGTGACCGAGCAGTGTCAATTGTGGTTAATGAGATGCTGGCACAAACTTAAAATAAAGCACTTTCAATTGAAAAAGTATGATAAATGTGGTTTTCATCTTAAGACTACCTAGTTTTGTTTAAAAGAAGCTGCAAACTGTAGAGAGAGCAGAGTGAGTCAGCAGCTTCAGAGAAGTAGACATAAACCCAAGCGACCATTGCTATAGCAAACACATGCTCACGCTTGAGTCTACTGTTCTGAAGCCACTGATTCACTTGCTTTGGCGCCGCTCTCCTCTCTCTGCAGCTTCTTTTAAACTAAACTAAGTAGCCATAAGATTAAAAAAACAAACATTTTTTTTACTTTCTGGACACAAACTGCCTCATTTTAAGTCCGTGCCACCATGTCAAGTACTGCAACTGATAGCGCTTGAACATGCTACATTTGGAGAAAGAAGTGAAAGTGCTTGTATGGGTAGAGGGTTTTGAAAATGGCAGAATCAACTAGATATGTTTTCTAAATCAAATAAGGTGTACAGTATGTTGTTTTTGGGGGTAAAGAGGATTGTGTTGGGAGGAACAAAACAGATGTTCTATAAAGAACTGCAACATGTAAGGAGGATGTGGGGGTTGTGTCAGTGGCTGGCCAGGGAGGTGAGAGGTGGGCTGTGCCATTTGCCAGCTGGCTACAGGTTGGGAGGGAAGTGGGGTGGACTGGCACTGCTGGGTGGCAGGGGTGGGAGATCACTAGACTACCAAGGATAATGGCTTATGGATCTTTCTTTACAACATTTGCCATTTGTGGCAGGCTGGTGATCGGGGATTGGGGCTGGGGGGGCATGATTAGCCTTGTGGAGCTTTAAACCATACATTGAGGGATCAGGGCTTGAGGGGGTACATGATTAGCCCTGTGTGGCTTTACACTATACATTGGGGATATAGTTTTGGGGGGGCATGATTAGCCCTGTGGGGCTTTAAACCATACATTGGGAGATCAGGGCTTGGGTGGGCCATGATTAGCCCTGTGGGGCTTTAAACCATACATTGGGGATAGGGACTTGAGAGGGTTCAACCCTGCAGGGCTTTTTCACACATTTGTGACATTGAAGTATTCTGCATTCAATATTCAGTATTCTGGAAAACAGCCTGCAACAGGTCACAGGCTCCTTGTGCCAGAGTAGACTTATGCCACCAATTATGCCATAAACACCCTCGATATGGTACTGAGGGGTATATGGCAGCAGCAGCTGTGCCCAATTCTGGAAGGGCAGTCTCCGAGTCCCTGATTTTCCTATTCTCAAACAACCCCTGGAGGACATCCACCAAAGTACATTTACACCAACTAATAGCTGGTGTAAGTGTACTTTGAGTCCACCAGGGGATGCATAATGCACCACAAGTCCCAATCCCCCAAGCAGTGGAATAAGCCACACAGGACTTTGGAAACCCCCATGCCTCCAATCCCAAAAAAGATGTGTGGCAAAAGCCCTGTAGAGCTAGAACTCCCCTCAAGCCCGATCGCCCAATGTATGTTTAAAAGCCCCACAGGACTAATCATGCCCCCCAAGCCCAGATCCCCGATCACCAGCCCACCTGCACATGGCAAATGTAAAAAAAAATCTATAACCCATTATCACTGGTAGGCTACTGGCCCCCCACCCCGCCACCCAGCAGTGCCAGTCCACCCCACTCCACCACTGACCTTTAGCCAGCTGGTGAATGGCTCAGCCCACCTCTTGCCTCCGTGGCCAGCTAGCCGACTGAGCTTCTTCTGAGTGTATATTACTGTATATAGTACACACTCAATGAATGGGTAACTGCAGAAGAAGCAGGTTGTTGGTTAACTAGGATCTGAAGCTTATCCAATTGGTAGGGAAATGGGCAGACTTTGTGGGCCAAGCGGTCCTTGGCTGCCATCAAAGTCTATGTTTCTATGCGCTGTCCCCCAACCAGAGCACCAGCCTGGTCCCAAATGCAGAGTAAATATAGAAACATAGACATTTTCAGCAGGTAAGGACTACTAGGCCCATCCAGTCTGCCCATTAACCCAACACTAGTTTGTGGCCTCTGACCCTACCTGGTCACTGGCATTTTGCCCTTCCTTCCCACCACTAAGGTTCCCTTATGTTTGTGAAGAAAAACTTCCTCACATTTCCCCTCAGCCTGCCCCCCCTCCAACCTCATATCATGCCCCCTCATTATTGTACTCCTCCTATATTGGAAGGTGTCTCCCCCTTGTACCTTGTTATGCCCTTAAGGTACTTGAGTGTTTCTATCATGTCCCCCCGATTCCTCCTCTCCTCCATTGAGAACATTTGAGGACCTTTAATCTCTCTTTATATGTCTTTTGCTGCAAGCCCTGTACCATCTCAGTTGCCCTTCTCTGGACTGCTTCCACCCCATCACTGTCTTTATGAAGCTATAGCCTCCAGAATTGCACACAGTACTCTAGGTGAGGCCTCACCGGCATTTTATACAATGGCATCACAACCTCCCACCTTCTGCTAGTGATACCTCTGCCTATGCACCCCAACTTGCCACTGGCCCTCTCTGCAGCCTTTGTACTCTGTTTAGACACCTTTAGGTAATCTGAAATTATAACCCCCATGTCCCATTCTTCCTTGGTGATCAGCAGCAACTCCTTCTCCATACTGTAGCTCTCCCCAGGGTTCCCTCATCCCAGGTGCATTATGTGTGGTTCATAGCTCAGTGCTTATGTAACATATAGTGGAATGATGTAGATGGTTGTTGGATACAGAGGCCAGCATAGAATGATTTGTGCTTAGGTACTTGGATGCTTGAATTGAATCATTTGATAATATATGATGCTTTTGGCCTTTCTCTGTATCCCACCTGTACGAAGGCAGGAGGCTTGATTAGAATTATGGAGCCCTCCGGTGGGATAAGAGTGCCACAGAAGGAGGAGGTGTTGGGGAGTATGGTGGGTGAGTGCGACTCGCTCTAAGCAGAGCGGAAGTCAGTTGAGCTTTTTAAATAGGTTGGGAGGGAGTTTCCCCCACATAATCACAGGCAAGCCTTTCAATTATGTGTGGTTCATAGCTCAGTGCTTATGTAACATATAGTGGAATGATGTAGATGGTTGTTGGATACAGAGGCCAGCATAGAATTACTTGTGCTTAGGTACTTGACGCTTGAATTGAATCGTTTGATAATATATGATGGTTTTGGCCTTTCTCTGTATCCCACCTGTAGGAAGGAAGGAGGCTTGATTAGAATTATGGAGCCCCAAAAAGAATAAATATAAACAATTGTTCATTAACTGAATGCTGAAGAAGTCATGAGTAACACCTTAATGATAAGAATAGACAATCACCTCCTCCAACTCGGAGAGTGTGACCAGTAGCACTCAGGAGAGGAAAACCTCCTTGGGGAACCTCTGAGGACCCATGGCTACTGACCTGCCCATCCTTCTGGGCATACTAAAGGAGAGAGATCCTAATTAAACTAAATTAATCAGCTAAATCTGAATTCAAATTAGTCAAATTAAATCCAGATGAATGGAGCTTAATGTTGATTTGTAGATGTCCAACAAATAATTTCCTTCCAATAAAGTCCAGTCCGAGAATCCATGTATAATTCTGAATGATGGAGGTAGATATATTGAAGAACCATCTTCCGTACTTCAGTTGATAGAGGGCATAATCCAAGGAATTGAATGATGGTGGAGATGACGTTGATGACTGGTGAATTTAATATAGAAGAACTGACGCTGATAGTTGCATCCAAACTTGATGTCAACAAGGCAGCATGATTAGAAGTAGATGACTTCCTGATTTCTAATAGAGGGCTTGAAGTACATGTAATGAGAGAAGGCTTGTAGCTAGGGTACCGACTGATGAATCCAGTTCTGATAAGTGAAGTATAGTCTTAGGAATTGATATGAAGGCAACGGCTGTAGAACTGAGCTGAAATAATGGCAAGCTGTATAGGATAATCGGAGACACTGGTACAAGGTATGAAGCATCCAAGTAGTAGTAGAATATGGTGAGCCCAAATAAGCAAGGCAGGAGGACTGCAAATCCATAGTGAGAGGCAGTAGGAGCAGAATTGCACCAACGAAGGCAGATGAGAAGGAACAGGATGTGGCAATCAGCCCCTGAAGTACAACTGAAACAATAGCGGATAAGGTAGGAGAGAGGCAGCTGATTCCAGTATGTGAAGCACAGCCAGACCCAGGAATATCTGCTTGGCAGAATTTGAGTGTGGAAGATAGTCTGTCGACTAAATGCACAGCAATCCCTCAGCTGGAGGTACTAGAGGCCAGTAGCTCTAGGTAACAGGAATGCAGCTATATCCATGAAGGGAAGCTAATAAAGTAGGAGCGGCATAGAGCCTCCATGAGACGTAGCTGGAATCACCTTGAGCACAGTAGTATTGTAGCTGGAAGGCAGACGTAAAATGTAAGAATGCTGAGAATCAATGTATCCAGAGCAAGGAATGTAGGGATCGCATGGAAGAGACTGAGGCTGATATGGCAACTGGATGAGAGGAATAACATCCAAACTGAAGATATGCAAAGTTCGAGGCAAGAAAACCAGACAAGACCCGGGCCGAATCAATGAAGTGATGTTGTCACAGGTCCAATCGGTAGAGCCCACGCATGATAATGACATGTTGTAGGGAGCGCTGACTAAGTGTCTAGGAAAGCGAGCAGAAGTAATTCCATAGCTGAGGCAGCAGGGCAAGCATTCAAAATAGATGATGCAGAAACATCCAGATGCACTCCAGTAAGGAGCTGCTGGCTGACGAAATGGCAGCATATATGCATATAGGAGAATGCGTGAAATTTCAGGCCTCGAGCTGGGCGATGCAGAATTAGAGCAGAATGAGGAAACCCCCCAGCCTGAAGGGTGAAAGTAGGTCATGAAAGCAGAAGAGTGGAAGCAACCTCCCAGTACGAGGGCGAAGGCAGGTCATAGAAGCAGAGAATTAGCGTGCGAATCTCCCAGCCTGAAGGGCGAAGGCAGGTCGTAGAAGTAGATTAGTAGCAGGTAAACCTTCCAGCCTGAGGTGCGAAGGCAGGATGTAGAAGCAGGTGAGTAGAAGGGAACCTCCCAGCCCGAAGGGCGAAGGCAGGTCGTATAAACTGGCGAGTAGTAAGGAAACCTCCTAGCCCGGGCGGGCTGAAGGCAGGCCACCGGTAAGTACAATAGGAATAATATACATACAGAGGAGTTGAGATGTAAACAGCCACGGCTGCAGAGCTGAGCCGAAGCTTGGCAGGTTGTAAGGGAAGTAATCCGAGGCACAGGACCAGAGTTCCATAGGTCCGCTGGTAGGGAAGAGATCAGCAAGTGAAGTAATAGTAGGATTGGCAGCAAGTCCCAAGGTGAGGATGCTGAGCAGACCATTGTCAGTCAGCTGGTACAGCAAGTAGAGAGGTGACTAGTTCCATGAGAATCACGAAGTGCAGCCAGACCCTCCTAGGTCCGCTGATAAGGTAGAGAAGCAGGTAGGATTGAGGAGTGATCCAGATAATGCAGAGGAGTCCAGGTACGAAACCAATTATGCCCAGTAAGCTAAGGGAATCCATGCAGAAAGGCATCACTCAGTAAGGAGCAGAATGTGGTTACTGTCGTGATTCCCAAGGAGGACAATACGAAGCAATAGGCAATGCAGATAGCCACTTGGTGCCTGAGAATGGTATTGCAATCTAACAGCGCTCCATGTTTAAAGCAAACTTCGTATCACAAGTGATTTGAGATTAACAAAGAATATCCAAATGCTACATCTAGTCAGAAATAATTGCAAATGAATTGAAGCTGCGTGAGCGGTGGTGAGTGTTTGCGCTGAGGAGCCAATCCGTATATCAGATACCGCTGCCCTACGTGGCAGAAGTTAGAAGCAGCTACTGCTGAATAGGAGACTAGACATAGCTGGGCTAAAGCATACGGGTACAATGTTAGAGAGTAACAGGAGCTTTAGCATTAGAAGTACACACTCTGAACCATAAAAGACAGGTTCTAGGTCATAGATGGAAAACGAATACTGCTGTGCCCACTTAAATGAATATAAGGATTGACAGGGGGCTGCTAAGGAATAGGGAATGTACAAAGCAGCTTAAAGTACATAGCGCACCTGGGATACTGTGAAGGGCTAAGGAAATAGGAAGTAGCCGATGGTTCCAGAGGTCTGCAAGCTAGCAGACCCACAAAATAATAGCAATAGGTATGGAGTAAGGCACAAGTACGAAGCATGTCTCGGCCGTCCCATGTCCGAAGCCAAGCTGAAAACTGTAAGCAGCAGAAATGTCCTACGTAAATGAGCTGAGCCATGGAAAAGGAGCCTTCAGAACAGGCAACAGAGGAGGTCTGATAGTAAAGCAATGATCCTCGTCCCCAATCTGAGTACAACAGGACGCCTATGCTGCAAGGGGTAGCTGAAAAGGCGAGGGTCCCGAGCAAGGAGGAGTCCACCATGCACAGAACGGGAAGAAGCCATGTGTGCAGTCGTTAATCCAAGGCCAGAAGGAGACAGGATCAGGAGCAAACTGCTTGAGATGGACACTTCCAGGTGGTGAAAAATTCAGAGTAGGGGCAGGCAAGCGGCGTGGCCGCAAGTTTTAGAGCGCTGAGGCAACAAGGTGCTCAGTAATGCAGGACGCCAGATGAGAGAACCAGGGAGAGGAGCAGACGAATGAACTACGGCGCTGTGGCTGGAGTCGAACCCCCAAAAAGAAACAAAGGAAATGGAAACCGGGGGGGCAGGGAAGGAAACAAACAACGAGAGGAGCAACGAGGGGAGGGGCAGTCCCAGATGCAGCACGGAGCGAGCGCAGCGAGTGCGACTCGCTCTAAGCAGAGCGAAAGTCAGTTGAGCTTTTTAAATAGGCTGTGGGGGAGGAGCTCTTCCCCCACATAATCACAGGCAAGCCTTTCAATTATTTTGCACTTCTTTGAATTGAACCTTAGCTGCCATACCTCAGACCATTTTTCAAGCTTTCCCAGGTCCCTCCTAATTTTCTCCACCCCATCTGGAGTATCCACTCTGTTGTAGGTCTTGGTGTCATCTGCAAACAGGCAGACTTTTCCTTCCAGTCCTTCCACAATGTCACTAATGAAGACATTGAACAGGACTGGCCCAAGGACTGATCCCTGAGGTACCCTGTTGGTAACCTCCTCTCCCCAGATTGGATCCCATTTACCACCACCCTCTGTCTCCTGTCCATTACTCAGTTCTTAACCCTGTTTATCACCCTGTGCCCCATGCCCAGACTACTCATCTTGTTTACCAGCCTTTTATGTGGGACAGTGTCGTAGGCCTTACTGAAATCAAGGTAGGTGACGTCCACTGCCCCCCCCCGGTTTACTTCCTTCATCACCCAGTCAAAAAAATCTATCAGATTTGTTTGACATGACCATCCTGCTGTGAATTCATGATGCCTCAAGTCCTGGGCACTGTTGGATTTCAGGTGTGCCACTATTCTTTCTTTCAGCAGTGCCTCCATGATCTTACTCACTACAGAGGTAAGGCTGACCAGCCTATAGTTCCCTGCCTCCTCCATACTACTACTTTTGTGTAGAGGGACTACATGAGCCCTCTTTCAGTCCTCTGGAACCACTCCTGTGTTGAGTGACTCTGTGAACATGGCTGCCAGAGGTGCTGCTAGTTTTCTATGCAGATCCCTTAATATCCGCAGGTGCATGCCATCTAGCCCCATCACTTTGTTCACCTTCAGTGTTATAAGCTCCTCCAGGACTCTCGCCACTGTGAATGGACTTTTGTTTATTCCCCCCCCTTCGTATCTGTTACCCAGCTGTGGTCCCTGACCCTCCTTCTCTTTCGTAAATACTAAACAGAAGTATTTGTTCAGTATTTCTGTCTCCTCCAGGTCTCCCTCCATACATTCCCTTGTATCTCCTCTGAGCCTTACATAATCCCTCCCTGGTTTTCCTTCTTTCACCGATGTACCTATATAATGTCTTGTCCCTTTCTTCACTGTCTGTGCTAATCTTTCTTCAATCTGCACCTTTGCACTCTTTACATCCTTCCCAACGTCTCTTAGATTCTTAAGATACACCTCTCTGTCTTTCTCCCTTTGGTTCTCTTTATATTTCCTGAAACTTGCCCATTTGGCCTTTACATACTCTGCCATGTCCTTCGAGAACCATAGTGGTTTCCTCTTTCTCTTGCCTTTGTTTATCATTTTGACTTATTGATTCACAACCTCCTCCATGGATCTCTTCAGGTGATCCCACCATTCCTCGACTCCCCCTTCCATTTCCTTCCTTGCCAGGGCTTCTTTGATACACCTCCCCATTTTAGCAAAATCGACCTTCCTAAAATCTAAGACCTTTGCCTTTGTGTGGCTAGCTTGTGTTTGTCCCCACGGTAAACCACACTATGTGGTGGTCGTTGGAATCCAGCTGTCCTTCCACCTAGACTTCTGTGACTTTGTCCCCACTGGTCAGTACAAGGTCCAAAATCCCTCTATCCCTAGTGGGATTAATCAACAGCTGTCTGAGGCCTGCTTCCTGGAGGAAATCCAGGATGTCAAGGCTCCTAGATGGAGCAGCTGCTGGGATGGTCCAATCCATGTCTGGGATATTAAAGTCACCAAGCAGTAATACCTCTCCCTTGGTTGCCATTTTGTGAATTTGATCAACTAGATCCTTAACTACTTCTTCACCCCGCGCAGGAGGTCTATAGACCACCCCTATGTGGATTGCTGTGCAATTGCCTGGCTCAAGGCTGACCCACAGAATCTCGGCTTCCTCTGTCTACCCTGCACTCTGTAGCTTTTATGGCCTGTTGTACATACAGGGCCACGCCCCACTTTTTTTCCTCCCCATCTGTCCTGAATAGAGCATATCCTGGAACATTTGCATCCCAGTCATGATTTGTGGTGTACCAGGTCTCTGTTATTACCGCAATGTCCAGGTCTGCCTCTACTAACAAGGCCTCAAGATCTAGGGATTTTATTTCCCAGCCTGCAGCCATTTGTAACCATGGCCTTCTGTGTTTTACTGCCTGTCTTTTCTGCAGTCCCATGCTTGCCCTCCTGCCTCTTACCCCCACCCCAAATTCTTTATTTATGCTGCCTTCCTCTCCCTGCCTTTCCCCTTGTACCCACTGCCGGTGCACCTGTCTGCATCCTACATTCATGTTTCTCATTCCAGTTTACTCGAGCTTGTGGGAGTCGGCTGCTTGAGCCTCCTTGTTCCTGCTGAACCCCGATAGTTTAAATGTTCATCCAGGATGCATTTAATCCATTCACTGAGGACTACCGCCTCCTTTCAGAAGAATGCAGTCCATCCCCTTGAACAGGGCTGCATTGTTCCAGATGGGTCCCCAGTCCTCAAAGTAACCATACTCCTTCTCACTGCACCAGTCCTTCAACCACTTATTGAAGCTGCTGACATAGAGATTCCTATCCTTCCTCATACTGTGGACTGGCAGCACCTCTGAAAAAGTCCCAGAGCCTGCTACTTGCTGCAGGCACCCTCTCAGCTCCCTGAAATCCTCCTGCACCTGCTCAATTTCATTTTTTATTTTATTCTTTGTTTACCGGGTAAGGACACTGGACCAAAGGTCCTTTTTCAGGCCAAACCCGGACAAATAACACAAAAATACAGGATAACAAATAAGACAGTTTATATAAAACAATTACAAACAGTGTTAGAGAATAAATATTGCTTAAACTTCCATTTAAAACTTAGATAACAAAGTAGCCTGGTGAAGCAGCAACAGGAATGCAAGAGGCTTAGACAACAAATCTGCTGAGCTACAGGCACTCTTAGCAGTGCGGAGGGTGGATATTGCAGCTTTCACAGAAATGTGGGCAACTGAGCACCGGGACTGGGATCTGGCAATCCCAGGATACAAAGTATACAGGAAGGACCGTAAGGAAGGAAGGGGCGGTGGGGTGGCAGTCTATATGAGGGATGGGATCAAATGCACACGGGACGAGTGGGGAGAAAGGAGAACAGAGGCAATCTGGCTGCAGCTCCTAGACTCAGAAGGTAGGAAACTGAGGTTTGGGGTGGTATACAGGCCACCATCCCAGTCTGAAGAGCTTGACAGGGAATTAGCAGGACAAATCAGAAAGGTATGCAGAAAAAGGAAGGTGGTCATTGTGGGGATTTTAACTTGCCGGGGGTTGACTGGAGCATTCCAGTCACCTCCAGTACTAGGGAGCAAGTGCTCCTGGATGCAATCCAGGAGGGTCTCCTGACACGGTTGGTGTGTATACCTACTAGGCTAAAGAACACTTTAGATCTGGTGTTGTCAAATGGGGAGGCAGTAAGGGAAATAAAGCTGAAGAACCCACTAGCCGACAATGATCACCAAACGGTGTGGTTTAATATCATGATGTGTGGGGAGCCAGAGAAATCAGTTACTTGGGCAGTTAACTTCAGGGGGGCAGACTTTGGGAGGATGCAGGAAGGGAAACTAGAGGGCATAAGGCAGGAGATGGATGCACAGCACAGACGGGATATTATTAAAAGGTGGATTACAGAGGCAATGGAAGCCTGCACCAAGACACAGAGTAAGAGGAGCAGAGCAAGGAAACCATGCTGGTTGAACAGCAAGGTAGTGGAGGTAGTGAGAGCAAAATGAGTCGTGCACCAGAGGTGTAGAAGGACAGGGAAGGAAGTGGACAGGGAGAAGTATGCAAGACAGTCCAGGGAGGTGACCAGAAAAGTGAGAGAAGCCAAGGCCCAGAGGGAGATGAGATTAGTGCAGGGAATTTACGGGGGACTTTTTCAGATACATCAGGGAGAGAAGAAAGTGCAAGGAGACAATGGTGAGGATAAAAATGTGTGTGGAGTGGATGGAAAAGGGTGAGGAGCAGGCAGAAACACTGAATAAATAATTTTGCTCAGTGTTCACGGAAGAAAAGGGTGGACTGCTACCACCATGGGCTGGGAGGGTGGGTACAGGGAGAGGAGGCAACAGATGGAAGAATTGAGGCAAGTAGAGTCCTAGAGAGACTGAGGGCACTTATGGTAGACAAGGCACCAGGGCTGGATGGTATCCACCCCAGGGTGCGGAGGGAGATGGCAGAGGTGTTGGTGGAGCCACTGGCAGATCTGTACAGCACCTCACTGGAGTCGGGATGTGTGCCACTGGACTGGAGGATGGCACACGTGGTACCATTACACAAGAGTGGACCAAAGGATGAACCGGGTAATTATTGCCTGGCAAGTCTCACCTCCATAGTGTGCAAACTCATGGAGACAATACTAAAGGAAAGACTGGTGTCGTACCTGGAGGACAATGGCCTCCAGGATGTGAGACAGCATGGGTTTATTTCAGGGAAGTCTTTGCAAACCAACCTGATACAATATTATGACTGTGTGACAGGTGAGCTGGATAAGGGTCATGTGGTGGATGTTCTTACTTGGACTTCAGTAAGGCCTTTGATTCTGTGCCTCATGGGAGGCTTGGGGGAAGCTAACTGGTGTAGGGGTAGAGGCAAAAATGATGACTGGATTACAAGTTGGCTGGGTGGGAGGCTGCAATGTGTGGCAGTGAGAGGGGGAGCTCTCAACAACAAGGCCAATGATGAGTGGGGTGCCACAGGGCTCTGTGTTGGGGGCTAGTATTGTTCAGGGTCTTCATATCAGACATTGCACATGGGGTGGTTAACAAGATAAGTCTGTTAGCTGACAACACCAAAATTGGAGCAGTTGTGAATGGAGAGGAGGGATGGAAGCAGCTGCAGGGGTACCTAAGCAAGCTAAAGGAGTGATCAGAGTGGTGGTAGCTTGCATTCAATGGAAAGAAGTGCAAGGTTATGCACTTTGGGGTGAAGAACCCAAGGAGAGAATACTGGCTGGGAGGGGTTAAGCTGGGGATCACTGAGGAGGAGAAGATCCATGGGGTCATGATAACAGGGACCATGGACCACACTGCCCAGTGCAGGAGAGCAGCTGCAAAAGTGAACAAAATGCTGGGGTGCATAGCGAGGGTTTTTTCGTCCAGGTGAAGAGAGGTGATCTTGCCCCCTCTACAGGTCACTGGTAAGGCTGCACTTAGAGGATTGTGTGCAGTTTTGGAGGCCATACCTAAAGCATGATATCAGGCTACTGGAGGGGGTGCAGAGGAGGGCAACAAAGATGATATGTGGAATAGAAGGGGCAGGCTGGGAAACCTGAATATGTTCACCCTGGAGGATAGAAGGGATAGGGGACATGATAGAGACATTCAAGTATCTGAGAGGAATCAATAAGGATGGGGCAGATGGGGTCTTTAGGTTAAGGATGGGGAGGGTCACCAGGGGCATGCACTAAGACTAGAGGGGAAGATTTAGTAAGGAAATGAGGAGACACTATTTCACAGAGATGGTGGTAGCAAAATGGAACACCCTACCAGAATGGGTGGTATCATGTAAATCTGTTAACGGTTTCAGAAGGGCATGGGACAGAAATAGGGAGAATGGTGGTGGGGAGGTGGGGGGTGAAAGTGGGATGACAAATGGAGGAGGGTGGGTCAGCTGCAACTAGGGGTGCTAGCTGCACACTCAGCAGACTTAGATAGACCAGGTGGTCTGTTTCTGCTGGCACATTCTGTAAGTTCATTCCAAAAGTTAGGAGCTGCTACTGAAAATGCACATGATCCAATTTTTATCCTAGAAAAAGGAATATAAAATAAAATACCATTTGCTGATTTTAAGCTAGGCAACACTGGTCTAACTGATACTAAATTGGACAGAGTAAAGGAAGATTTAAAAAAAGAACGCTTAAAATTAGACATCCCAGGGAGTATCTAATCCTATTAATAGGTGACATCCAGCCAAAAGATGCATACAGACTACAGTGATGGAAATGTGCAGGAGCCTCAAAAACAAATCTACATAGATTGTTGTAGGTATCTGCTAAGGTATGTTGTTCTTTCAACCCAATATTACAATATAAACTCCACATAATCAAAATGGGAGAGGAGTGACCCAGTAGCAACTATTTTCCTAGTCTCAAAAGAAAAGTACGATTTGAACTTATAGAACAGTCCCAGTCTCATATTAATGGTTTTAACCACAGACTGAATCTGCAAGAAAAAAGAAAGCCCTGGGTTTAGCAAAACACCCAAATATCTAAACTGTCTTGCCTGTTCTATTAAAATCCCCTCCTTATCATATAATGTTAAACATGGATTGTCCTCTTACGTTGATGGCATTCCAAACACCATGACTTTGTTTTTGTTTTTTATTCAAAACCATTGAATTGTTAGTAAACCATGAGCAAACAGACCCAAAATCCTTTTCCAAAGCAGAAGATAGTTGAGCAACAGACTTAAATTGAGAAAAAATAATGAAATCATCGACATACAAGATAGAACTACTGAACTGACATAACTGAGGTAACTGATTGACAAATCAAGAAAATAATAAGGAGCCCAAAATGGTCCCCTGTGTGACATCACAATGAACTGAGGACACATCTGATGTAACAGAGCCAATTTGTACAAAATGAGTTTGGTTAATCAAATAGTTTCCAACCCAAGAAACAACCACTTCAGAATATCCAAGACTGAACAAATTAGAGCAAAGAAGATCATGCTCGATCAGGTCAAATGCCTTGGTCAGGGCCACGAACACCACCCCTGTCATACAACCTTTATCAAACCCTCTCAGGACGGTGTTCATGAACCCGAGCAAGGCAGTCCCAGTACTATGAAACCTGCAAAATCTATGCTGTTGCTTAGCAAGTACATCATGGATTTCCAGGTAATCATTAATCTGATTTGCAACCAATTTTTCTACCAGCATTTTACTAAGGGGATTCAAAATAGATATTAGTCTAAAATCATCTAGGTTAACCACATTTGTTTTCTTGGGAATTGGTACTACCTTCACTTTCTTCCATTCTGAAGGAAACTGATATGTAACTAATGATAAATTAAATAAGTATCAAAAAGGATTAACAGTAAATGTAATGGTCAACTTTAAAAAGCGATCATCCAGTTCCCCCCCCCCCATACAGTCACTAGGTTTATCTGTAATGGATTGCATGAGTTTTAGAACTTCAGATAGAACAATCTCTAAATAAAAACTGGGTCCGATTCTGAAGGTTACGCCCAGGCGAATAGCAGTTGCACTGGTAGAATGGCGATGTAGCAACTGACGCCAGTAGTTGCAACTTGCGCGATTCTACAAAGTGACCTGCAGCATGTCGCAGGTCACTTGCGCCAAACAGCTGTTACGCTGCATAAACCCCCTGCGACATGGCACTAGGGGGTTTATGGCAGCAGTTGCACCCCATTCTAGAAGGGCAGCCACAAAGTGCCCACATCAGGATTCTACAAGAACCCCCAGAGATCTGGTAACATAAGTTATACCAGCATTTAGCTGGTATAACTTATGGACACCTCCAGGGTCCTGTAGACCCATCGGCTGTCCAGCAGACAGTGCACAGTTTCCCACCCCACCATGCCCAGAACACCCCAGTGAGGCTTCACAGGACTACCCATATCCCCAGCCCCGAAACAGCTGTTGGCAGAAGCCCCAGGGTGGCGCTGCTGTCCCCCACCCGCTGCCAACCGTGAGCTGACCACCACATAAGCAGCAATATGCCAGCCCTGGCAATTTAGGGCCCTCAACTGTACATTATTATAATAAAACTGAGTCTTATTGCCCTCGGTAGTTCAGTGTTCTCTGAACCATACATTGAGAAAATATGTAATATCTCTGTTTTCTGGTAGTACAGTGCACCTGAACTGTACATTGATAAAGTATGTAAACTCCCCATTTGCCTGGTAGTTTAGTGGTTCCATCCAGATTCGTTACATCAGCCCCATCTGTCTAGCACAGCTGCATTTTCACAGTTTCCATCAGCCACTGAATGAGTATTAGCACTACTGCACAGACATGCTCAGAAATGAATTTCTGAGTGCATCTGTGCAGTAGTGCTAATACTGCACTCAGTCGGTGGCTGGCCATGGAGGTGAGAGCTGGCTGTGCCAGTCACCGGCTAGGGATGGGTGGGGTGCTGGGTCGGCTGGCACGGCTGGGTGGGGGTGGGGCCACTAGACTACTGGGGAAACAGGGTGCTGACATGATCTATCAATAAACAGTTCAGGGAGGGGCACTAGACTACCAGGAAAATGGGGATATCACATATTCTATCAATGTACGGTTGGGGGGGCTCTAGACTACCAGGGCAAAGGGAATACTCATTTATTATACTACTGAACAGTTGGGGGGTGCCTAGACTGCCAGGGAAATGGGGTTTTAAGTGTTCTATCATTGTACTGTTTGGGGGGTACTGGACTGCGAGGACTGGTGACATGCCGCTTTGGTGGCAGGTGACCCGGGGTTGGGGGCATGGGTGGGCGGTGCACTTGCGACCTGCGGCAACAGGTTGCGACATACTGGCCAGGTACACCCTCTGTGCGGCGTACCTTGCCGCATGTCTCAAGTCACAGGACTGTGCTACAGAGACCCTGCACCTTCTAGAATAGGGCACGGGTCAATGTTGCAGGTGTGGGTGGTGCAGGTTGCTTTCAGCGGCAACCTGCACCACCCTTCTAGAATTGGGCCCTTGGTCTGTTAACTGGTGGAGAATTTAATACAATTTTAGTCCCACCCAACTGTGCAGCATTACGCCTATAGCTAGATAAGTGAGAACATTTTTTGTTCAACAAATTAACAATTTCAGAAGTATCAACCACATTAACATCCTTAACAATAATCTTTGGAATATCATTTGTAGTTTTAGGGGTCAATAAAGAATTAATATTTTCCCAAAACTTTTTTAGGTTTGACCGACTAGATTCAAAACACTCTTTATAAAAAACCTTTTTGCTTTCCTTACCATAGTTGAAACCTGATTTCTTAACCTTCGATAAAGATTCATAGCTGTCAGGCTAGGATAGCTTTTGAATTGTGCCCAAGCTAAATTTCTATTCTTAATCATTGCCCTAATAGCAGGCAAAAACCAACCATTGGGGGTACCACAATATCTTAAAGTATGCAATAGGAACAACAATTCCTGAATTGGTATCAATTACTTACAAATACAATCTAGTGCTGAGTCAACATCTGGAATACTTTCCAAAAAAGACCAATCAGTAACAGCCAGATGATTATACAAAAACAGAGTATTCACCTTCTTAAACAAAAGATGTTTGAATCAGATAAGGGGGAGGTTTCAAATGACTGAAACTCATAACACCATATATTGCCATATGGTCACCTACTGAATCTGGCAACACTCCTGAGTCTACCAAACAGTTCTTATTATTGGTAAGAACCCAGTCAAGGGTTGTGTGATTCAGTGTAACCAGATTTAAATGAGTAGGCTCATTGATACAGTGGACCAACCCATGAGACAAAAGCAGATATTCTACCCCCAAATTATCTCTAGCTAACCAATTTAAATTGATATCCCCTACAACAAGAGCATTGTATCATTTAAAAAATGGGGCACCAAACTCTAAATAATGCTCAAGACCTTCCTGTCCACACGGAGGAGGATTATACAAACAACCCACAATAAGGTATTTTTTACCACCAAGAATAAACTGTAGCAATAATCAATCAGATTCACAAGCCTCATTACTACTACACCCAAGTATAGTCATGAACATGTGTTCTCTAAGCCAACTTGGGATCCTGGCAATGGACATTTAAATGCATGATTTTAAACCCATGAACCTTTTCAAAGCCCGACATGGAATATAAACCCTGTGAACTAGGAACATTATTAGTTGCTAGAGGCTCTTGATTTGACTCTACATCACCTGTTCTAAATAGCAACACTAGATAATGTGTTAAATAGCCAATTTTTCCCCAAAAGACCTAAAGCAGGGGTTCTCAAATGGTGAGGCCAGCCTCCCTTGGGAGGCCCCAGCCTGTTCCAGGGGAGGCTCAAGCAAGTCTTGGAAAAAGTACTGTATTTAAATGTTGAACTTTATAGATTTTGTGTGAAGGGATAAGGCAAACTGATAATCGGAGGTGAATTTATGTATTTATCCATAAGTCAGTGACTCAGGAAGGTACTGCACACTGAGCCATGGCTTATTTCAGGTGTACCCAGGGAAGAATAGTGAGGGAATACAGTTCAGAATGTAACTGCAGAACACTTAAGCAATACAAAATGAATAAAAGTGCAAACAAATTAAGAACAATAAACTAACAATGAGAAACAGTTGATTAATTAGACTGGCAGCAGAACTGTCCAAATACAAGAGTTAACCATACGGGTACTAGGAATAAGAGCAGGAGTGATCAAAATATCCTGATAAGTTGCTTAAGAGCAGGGTGTGAGATGGAGAGGCAGAGGTCGGCAGGAAGGTTATTCCAGTTAGAGGGGAAATAGAAAAAGCAGTCTGACCCATGAAGGTATGGCAGTAAGGGGTAACAATGGTTAGAGAGTCAAAATATTGGAGAAAGCAGGTTGTCCTGTTGGGGGAGGGTGGTTACAATAAGCTTAATAACATGAGAGCCATCAATGCAAAGAGGTTTCAATTTATTCCTGATGTACTGTGAAAAGTAGGCTATTTTTTCTATGGGGAGGCCCCAAAATATTTCTATATTTTTGGGGGAGGCTCAAGATCTTTTCCTTGTCTTAGGGGAGGCTCACTATAACAAAGTTTGAGAACTGTTGACCTAAAGACATAGTTTAAACAATGGCACCCCCAATGACCACATATTCACATTTCCAAATGATTGTTACTAAACAACCATTTAGGGTTGAAAAACACATTCTCAATACCATTTGCTTGGACATAGCATATTCATCGGACGTATATTTTACTCTTACCCACCTGGGCACATTCAGTAATATTACATTATCACAACATGCTAAACCACCCAACAATACACAGGCTCACACAAACCATGTTCCTACACTCTTCATCATGTTTCTTCTACTGTGCAAAGCTCTATCTAACAAGCTTAGGGCCCACAGTCCCATAGCCTCATGCAGGCTCCAACTGACTTCCATTACACTCTGCAATCAGCCGCATGAGCCACCACTGAAAGATGTCACCGTATCTAACTGATCAGCTGTTTAAGCCCCAAAACTCCACCCAGCTGGGCTGCCACCATCAATCTGAGGAGTGGGTGTGGCAAGAGTCAAATGGCAAGAGAAGGTGATATATAGTTGCCGTAGCAGCAGATCAATCCCTCTGATAGCACAAGAACACAGTAAGGTAATTCAGCAACAGCAACACTAGCATTAAAATCCAACTTACAGAATAAAAGTTCTCTTAGTCGCAGTCATATAAAACATTCAGCATTCTATGCTTACCTTGTGATTAGATATGTCATTCATTCCCAGGTGGACAACAACCTCCAGACCCTCTCTCCTTGCCACCAGTTAGTGATCCTCAGGCTCCACTACCCCTGCCTCCAAGTGGTGCCCCTGAAGGCATTTAACCTCCTCTCTCCCTATCATCTGTGCTCAGAACCATTCCCTGGACAATTGATGCCACTGCCCACCAGAAACAATCAGCCAAGTGCAGCCTGTAGTATTGTGGGCTACCTGAGCACTGCCTGTTTTCCTGCTAACCCCCAAAGGAATACATTACATTAAGTTCCACCAGGAACCATACCATGGGCTGTAGTAGCTGCTTCAGAAATGGCCCGATGTGCACACCCCTTATTTGCCCCACCAAACAGTGACACTTGGAGGAAAAAACAAGCAAGTCGCATCCACAGAAGTCCTTTAAAATCACACAATAACTCCCCCAAACAGTATAGCCTGAGCTTAAAGCCACAGCCAGTCAATGGATGAAATAAATCCCTCTCAGCCCCGATGTGAGCAGCAGAAAGCTTCACTCTAATCCTTCCATCCAGAGCCCCTGCCCAGTCCTGAATGTCGGAGACAGTACCCACCTCCACATCATAGCTCAGCAGCCCGAGTCTTGTACTTTCAGATTTCCACCCCACCAGCCCACTATGTGGTGGTTAGTGGCTCCACTCCTCCCATGGCATTGACATCCCACCCCTCTCCCCGCACCTGCAGTGGTTGCTGGACAGTGAACAACATCTCCCACTGCACATTCCACCTCAGTCCAACACCGTCTGACTGATGGTGGTAGTGCACATCCTATTTACTGGTGGAATATAGGTAAAGGGACGGGGGTCCAGGAATGTCGATGCTGTAGGAGGAGGGGAGCCACTGACTACCACTGAGCAGGCTGGGGGGATTGATGTATTGTGCCAAGGTGGGGGGACTACCTCCACTGGTCTACTGTGTGACTCTGACATGTCATCTAACCACCCCAGTGCTCTCAGGTCACCCCTGACAACTGGCACCTGTGCCTAGTGAGCTGTACCCACTACTATAGGAGCCATGTCACATCAGTCCATTAACATCAGTGACTTACAGTATGGGACAGGGGCCACTGGTTCAAGGCTCCAGTTTGGATGGGGGTCTATGCAGTATGGAACTGAGGCAGTGGCTCTGCTGTGGGGGAAGCAGCTGTGCACTAGGCATTGCATGGCACACTGGGTGCCAGCATATGTAGGCCTCACTGTGGTGGCACCTACAGTAGTACTGTATGCTTGGCAGATACCCTTGTGTGCCATTCACCACCCCGTCCACATGCCACAGCACAGGGGATCCACTCTGGTGCCCAGGATGGGCATCTGATTGGATGTCTACCTGGGTGCACTGTTCTGCCCCATCCACCCTCTGTGCACCTTCTTGCTGGAGGGACGGGATCATGGAAGATGGCCTGAGAAAGTGAATACTACTGGTGCATACCTGTCTGTTTGTGCAGGGCTGCATGGATGGAGTATGTGCCTTTCAGTCATACCCTACATGCCATTGATGCACAGAGCCTATTGTACTTAAGAAATTAGAGTAGTGAACTGTGAACAAATTTGCTGAATCCATTAGACCTGTATATGATTCCAGCAGCTTCCACTTGCACATTGTGTGGCCATGAACAAACCACAGAATCCACAGATCAATATAAATTTAGTACTTTAAGACAGTCCATAGCCTGCCATTTGTTCAGTGACTGCAGTTCTATACAGTAGTATTGCCAAATTGTCAAGCAATTTTGTGAGATTCCCTATTTATCCTTCACAAAATTTAAGGAAAAGAATCCTCTAAATTATTTTTGTTAAACCTACAGAAAGAGGCACATTCCTATTGAAGTACTTCAGTGCCATCTGGTAGATTTTCAACTGCACTATCAGCTGAGAGCACCTCTCCTCGTAGCAGCGAACACACTAACAACAAAACAAAATCCCCAAAGGGTTTCACAGTTTTCAATAGGGATTTTAAAATCCTTAAAAATCCCTTGACTAAGTCAATGCTACTACTGTAGTATGGGGATCACTGTCCTCATATCTCTAGCATTTTCTCAATAAATCTTCTTAAAACATTTCCTCTCACTATGGATTGTCTCTCTTGACTTCCAATTTAAATGAGCATCTGCTATTGAATATATTTAATGTTTTGTAATCTAGAAGTGAAGATATGCAAGTCATTGTGGAAATGCAAACTAATTGTCATACTTTTGTTTTAAAGTGGTTTGACCTATACTACAGAAAGGTCCATTCAATACTTCTTCAAAAAGGGACCTGAGGATCCAGAATGGGACATAGATTATTTTTCTTATTGACATCTGGGAAACAAAAAACAATGCCTTCCATGACCTGGAAAGATTAAATAAAAGTAAGTCTAGAAGTGCAGACTGCTCTTATTTATGTGCAGTTTGTGTTACTCACTTTGCAACTTTGTACTATCAGTATAGGCTATTCCTTGAACACAAGACATACACATTAATGGTAAATGTTTCCTGTATTAAAATAAAGTTCATTGATTAATTGACTGAGGTGATAGAACAGTAATTTGAGCAGTTCCTTATTATCAAACATTATTTTATGGGCAAGAAAATAATGAAATCTGGTTGCTGCATGAAATACTAACTCAGATATTTACATAAGCAATAAGACATGATGAGGCATGTGTTGCACTGTGATGATAGTATGCCCCTGCGGCATGGTTAGACATGAGGCCAATGGCCTTCTTCTATTCTAATCTTCTGTTCTCTGGTCTCCCTTGAAAATGGGCAGTTTTGCCATCGAGCTCTAGCCTGGTCATCAAATACATAATATATGCACATTAATGTAAAAAAGACATATCCTTCTAGGGCTTCTGGAGTTCTACCACTGACCTCACATTAGGTCAATATTTGGGTACTATTAAATCCTTACCAATAACAGCTTAAGAGTGATGCTGACATTTATGTACATAATTTTTTCTTTGGGTTTGGATACAATGCACAGGCTGTAACTAATTAGGAAGCAAGAAGGTCACCGGAATGGCAGCAAAAGTCAGATTATGGGGATAAAGAAAAAACATTAATCACTGACTACCTGGCTCACACCAATGACGCTGCAGAAAAACATTGCTGGATGTCACAAACAAGCAATGTCTGCAGGGCATCCTATCTATTAACACAAATAGTGACCATGTAAGTATTCTCATGAATTGTTATTATAAAAAGGGTCTGAGAAATGGAGCTTACTGATTGGCTGCAAACATTCTAACAGCCCTATGTTAATCTTCTATTAACATACACGTAGAGCTTAGCCATATGCTGAACAAGGTTTAACACTGTTTACATTTTTTTTTCATATAATAGCAATAAGGCACTCCCAGGGATTATGTTAATGGTCAGTTAATTACCCTCTAGGGGCATGTTGCACTCGGCTACACCTCGTGCCACAGTGCACCCCTAGAAAGTGATTAACAGACCATTAACATAACCCTTGGTCTTGCCTTATTGCTTAAATAAACATTTCCTGTGACTAAACTCACCTATCTTTCAGTTGCCCAGATCTGCAGCTGTTTTAAATAAAACATAGGCATGACTGTATCAGTAGTGTACAGTACTGATTTGTGATCCCCACACAAACACTGGTGAGTCATATCTAGAGTTCAGTAAGGCCTTTAACACAGTGCCACAAAGAAGGTTCTTCAAAACTGGCTGACTTGGGGGTAGGGGAGAAGGTTGATGAAACTAGGTGAAAAACTGACTGGTGACAGGAAACAGATGGTGGTTGCAAATGTGAAGTACTTGTGTCACAGTGTGGTAACCAGCAGGGTTCCCCAGGGGTTGGCGTTGGGCCATATTCTATTCAATGTCTTCATAGATGGTATTGCAGATGGGCTGGAGGGGATGCTATGCCAACATATATTTATTTATTTATAATGTTGGTGACCAGGAAATGCACAGTGCACCAAGGCTCATATCCAGGTGTGACCCGGGGGAAAGGGAGAGTAGGAGTAAGGTATACAGACATTTCAGAGCACAAATGGAGCAAAATTTGGTGTACAAGTGCACAGTGACAGAATTGGCAACAGAATTAGTCCATAAACAGTCAAAGTTGACAAAGAGAGATTAGAGGCTATTCTAATAATGGGGTAGACAGACTGCTAGTTGTACAGATATTTCAAAACACAATAGAGCAAACAGTGTGGTATACAATTGCATGGTAACAGATAAATTTCCACAAAAATGAAGATGTATACTTTCCATGTGACAAAATAAGTCTAGAGGCTATCCTAAAAAATGAGGGTAGATGGACCAAAAGCACTCTGTAGGATAAATAGATAAGCTTCACTTTAGCTAACAGGCTGTTGGTTACAAGAAGGAGAAGCAGAGGTAATGGGGATCAGCAGGGTAATGCTTGGTGGCTATAGAAACTTGGGGGTGCAGGGGATTATGGGGAGGGGTACAGGTACATGGTAGAGGAGGAGACTTGCATGAGCAGGCTCTTCAGTGCATGGAGGGAGGGGATAGTTGGAGGGAGGGGGGCATGTTCCAGAGGGAGGGAGGGAAGCTTGTAAGAGAAAGTAGCTAGGCTGGTGCATGAGTGCGGGCAAGGAACAGAGAAGGTGCAGGTGTCCCTTGAGCAAAGGGATTAAGAGGAGGGGGGGAGAGGAGGGAAGATGGGTGGATAGAAAGTCAAACCAGTATTCAGCAATGAAGACTGAGCAGTGGGGTAGAGGAAGAATAGAAAGGGAGGAGTAGAGGGAGCAGTGGTGGATATGGAGAAGAGAACTGGTGATGAAACGACAGAATGCATTACACAGGGTAGCTAATCTGGCTAGGGAAATTCACAAATGATACTAAAATATGTAACAGGGTGGTGAGAAAGGAGGGAATGGAGTCCATGTAGAGAGATATAGAAAAGCTTGAGGAGTAGCCACCCCTACCACACCATTAAAGCGATTCCTAAGTGTCAATATATTAGAGTTAAAAGAAACTGTGTCAGTGAAGAATTATATGAAGAAAGAGCCCAAGAACTGACAGATAGACTAAGACAAAGAGGTTATGGAGAGCGTGTCATTAGAAATGCCAAAAAATTGGTAGATGCCACACCTAGGGAGACACTGCTGGAAGAAAGAACAATAAATACCAGACGTAAACAAGATGTCCATCAGTGTTTTGTCAGTACCTACACACCACAATCAAAACAAATTTCAGAAATAATAAAGAGACATTGGCATATTGCACTACAAGATCCTGGACTTAAAGATTTGGAAACAGAAGGTCCTAGGTTTGTATGTAGGAAAGGGAAAAGTATGAAAGATATTGTAATGCATTTTGATCAGTCATTAGAGGAAAGAACTAGGATGTGGCTCCCCCCATAAAGATAATCTCAGTGTAAAATGCAGCAACTGTAAATATTGCCCACAAGTAAAACACACTAGAACCTTTAGGAATCCTGTAACAGGAAGCAAAAATGAGGTTAGGGGTTTTATGACCTGTGGTACCTGCTGTTTGATTTATTTAGCGGAATGTAAATATGGGCATATTATATAGAGCCCACATCAATGGCCTTTAACACGGTCAGTCACCCCCTACTGCTTCAACAACTCACCTCGATAGGCCTCTCTAACCCCGCTACTAACTGGTTCAAAAGCTATTTAGCTGATCGTTACCAACAGGTAAAGATTGGAAACATCCCATCTGGGCCCCTGCCAGCTCATTGCAGGGTCCTCTGGGGCTCAATCCTAGGATCCCGCCTTTTCAGCATCTTTCTAAATAGCCTACCTCAATCATGTGACCAACGGATACTTCTCTACGCAGATGATGCTGTTATTTTTACTTTTCAACATGACCCTCACACCCTAAACTATCAGCTACAGCATGCTTTTAAACAAACTGAAGATCAGTTCAGAGCCCACAAGATGTTTCTGAACTATAAAAAGACAAAAGTAATGCTTTTTAGTGGTGCTAGAAGCAAACACAAAGCAGCATCCCTTAACATCACTAACTGCGCAGGGGTTTCACTTGAACAGGTGGAGCAATTCAAATACCTGGGGTTTACACTTGACTGTTCCCTCTCCTATGCAGAGCACATTGAGAATGTGGCCAAAACAGTCAATTTAAGAATTGGACTCCTGCACAGGCACAAGAAATGCCGAACACCTGAAGCACTCCAAACCGCAATCCATAGCACAGCTGTCTCCGTCGACTATGGATTGGTCATATACAGCTCAGCCACTCCCATCTCACTACGTAGGATAGCAGTAGCCCTAAACAAAGCCTGCGGACTGCTCACCAATTCCCCCCAACTAATGCACACATGTGACCTTTATGAGCAAGCCAGGTGGTTACAACTTGAAAACAGGATACAATACCAAACCTGCCTCTTAGCTAAAAAATCACTACTCGGACTTTAGCCTCCTGGAGTCACAAGCCTATTAAGCTTATTCACAGGCTCACACTGCACCAGGTACTCTGACCATCAGGTTCTCACCATCCCTCACTGCAGAACCTCCCAAGGGCAGAGGTCATATCCCTACAGGGCACTTCTTTGGCTCAATAACCTCTGCACTGAACATAACACCTCGCAGAGACTAGGGCTTTTCAAGACCAAGCTAAGACAACACCTACTGAAGAAAAGCTCCTGGGACTGGACTTTTTAATTACTCCGCACACACCCACTTCTGACCCCGGTCTTATTCACCTTTCAGGTTATTACCATCTCCTTCCTACTCCTACTTTGTTCTTCTACCCTGAATTGGTCCCCATTTTTTGCCCTGCAATACCTTGCACTCTCCTCTCCCACCTCCCCCTAAATAGTCACCATGCTCCCCCAACTCAAAGCCCCCTACTCTCCTTTCTGGATAGCTACTTACTGTCTTTTACCTGATAATGCCACCTAGGCTGCTACTGCTACTGTTACCTGAATTATCTTAGTGTTAAAACCATCTCTGTTTCCTATTTACAATGTATTTTTGTCTATGTTTACTCACCTAGCTAGATACTCCTAAACCCACAATGTATGTATACCCACCCTTTATGACGTGGAACCTTTGTAAAAGAGCGGTCTCCCACTCAAAGGTGATGTAATCCAAGATTGAATAAATAAAAATAAAAAACAAAAACAAAAAGAGTATTTAAATCATGGCTTGGTGAACATGTTAGAGTAATAGAAAAAAGGACCAAAGAAATGCATTAGCAATACATGTTGAAAAAAGCAAGACTAGAACTGAACATGGTTTTCTTTTCACCAGTCTGGGAAAAACAGTACTACCCAGAAGAAGGGGAGATTATAACAACTTACTCTTAAAAGGGATCAGTTCTGGATATACTTATTGCAAGGCATGAATGGAAAAGAGCTTAATGGCAGAATTTAAATCAAGCCTTTAAAAAATTAAAAGTGATTTTAAAAGAAGCAATTCACAGTCAAACATATGGTCTAATGAGCTCTGCATAACTGTGTAACTGTGCTTATATTGCATATAGCATTTGTTCCTTTGGTATTATGTATTTGGAATTAATGTTTTCTATTTTTTCATTTTTAATTTTCAGATATGCACCAGTCACATTATGTGGCTGTATTCACTGGACACAATGCATGCCACCAGTTTGCCACCACCAGGTTTGACTATTTCATCCTTATAAATATCAAGATTAGGTGCCTTGACTTTGCCTTATAGTGCACGCCTGAATTCATTACAATGCTATGTTGCACCTTAAAAATGACAGCCACTAGAAATATGCTGCTAAAATTAAATAGTGCATTACATTGATGAATTAAGGATAAAAAATAGAACTCTCAGTAGTAGTCTGTAATATTGAAATAGCTGAGAAAAAAACTAGCACACATTATATATGCACATTACATTCAAGGATTCATTTAACTCATGTTCTGTCTTATACCAGTATTAGGTATCTTAATTGATGCCTCATCATACATACTTGAAATTACAATTTGAGCTACTGCTATTTAACCAGACATGCTGCTTAAAATCTGCTGCTATAGTCAAAGTGCAATATTTTAATGAAATGTATTTGGATAAGAACTAAAATTGTTAACTGGATGAGTGTTTTTTACAATATTGTACTAACTGAGACCTGTAGAGCTCAATGCACCTTATGTATAATTTGCACACTGCACCTTTAAGATTCTTCCTGTTTTAAGCACTGGTAGTACTATGACGTGATCAGCTTTGAGAAATCCCTGATTGGTGAAACGTGTCTGGTGACGACATCACATGTAGGGAATGGGTGGAGGAAGAAGTAAGCAACTTGGACTGCTTTCTTGTATTGCTTATGTGGTTGGACATTTTTACCTGGCGCCTTTTGGATTTAATAATGGAATACTTTGTACAGCAAAAGCAGCACTTTAGTGAATCCCTCTACCTTCCTCATTACCACTGTATATAGCTCAGTAGCCTTCAGTAGGTACCGATCCCACCATGATTCCATGGACCTCTGCCTAACTCATTTTTATGTTTGCTTGCACGCATGTGCAAGAAACATAGTGCCATCATCCGAGTTTTCGGAGGTGTGGCAGCCCTCTTCCAATTCAAGCAGTGTGTTTGCAGGTGCGGCCGCAGTTCTCCAATGGCTGCTGGAGCTGTCTATGACAGCAGTCGAAAATGCAGTGGAGTACAGTTGAAAGGGGGAGCTATACTTCAGTGAGCAGCGATAAGATATCACCTGCTCATGCGCACTCCCCTAGACACACACACACACACACACACGCATACTGCATGCTTGCCCCCCCACGCACACACTGTATAGATGATAGGGGTGCCCAATCCCCATCGGCTGTGCTGCGCTCCCCAAACAGAGTTCCACATGCCATGCTGGGAGCCCACCCCAGTGTGGCTATTACATCGATAGCCAACGGGGTGCCCAATCCCCGCCGGCTCCACTGTCCCCCCGAGAGAACAGGTGCCATGCTGGGAGCCCACCCCAGTGTGGCAACAGATACTATCACTGACGGGGTGCCCAATCCCCACTGGCTCCACGCCCCCAAACAGTTATCCTTGTGCCATGCTGGGAGCCCACCCCAGCATGGCAAACATCCCTGTTGTCGCCCATTTTAAAAAAAAAAAACCCTGAAACACAAAAAGGTCCCTCGCTGTCTCTGCCCCACCTGCACCCATCTACTGCCACCCTACCTCCCCACACCCCCCACACCATACTTACCTCCAGACTCCAGCGACGATCATTGGTGGACTGAAACACGTCTGCACTCTTCAAAGTCGACCGCGAACTGAGGAAATGCCGGTAAGCTGTATAATGGGATAGATAGGGTTTTTTCAACTTTGCTGCATATCTCCGGCATTTTTTGGAATTTTTGCACCAAATTTTCAACATGGGGTTTTTGGGACCCCTTCTCATGAATGCTCTGACTGTCATGGCATTATTCAGGCCCGAAGGGTGATTTCGCAGTCACTGCACAAAATCACTGTTTGGGACCGAGTAACAAAATGACACTGCCACTGTTCATAGGTGGGCTCTCAAAAAATCCTATGTTGAAAATTGGTCAAAAATCTAAAAATGACTTTGTTCTGACGTGCGTTGCGCAGTTCCTACGCACGTTCGTAAGTTTACGAATTTTCAATATTTTCACTCCAGATTTTCAACATTGCCATTTTGTTACACTTCCTTATGAACAGTACAGCTGCCATTTTTCACGTCGCCCAAAATGTGTTTCCGCACATGTAGTGCACAATGGTGCAGTCAGTGTGCATAAGCAATGTTTGGGACAGATTAAGAAAATCACAGTTGTACTGTTCATGAGCAGAGGTCCTAAATGGCTATGTTAAAATTTGGTGACAAAAGTCCATAAAATGACTGTGTTGCAAGTGAGCATTGCGCAGTTTCCACCACCCTCGTAAGTTCATGACTTTGTAATATTTTCAGTCCAGATTTTCACCAGTGGCATTTGTCCACACTTCCTTATGAACAGTACAGCTGTCATTTTTCACAACATGGCCAAAATGTGTTTTCACACTTTCAGCGCAGAGATGCATGGTCGCTGTGGGAAATCATTGTTTGGGACAGATAAGGAAAATCACAGTGACACTGTTCATGATCGGAAGTCCCAAAATGCCTGTGTTGACAATCTGCTGTAAAAAATCCCCAAACTAATTACATTATGGGTGTGCATTGCACAGTTTCTATGCACGCTCCTGACTTCACCAGTTTTTTTAATATTTTTACTGCATATTTGCAACATTGCCATTTTTTGTACCTCCCCATGAACAGTACAGCTGTCATTTTTCATATCCTGTTCGGAATGTGTTTTTGCACCTGTGGTGCTAAATGCCGTAGTCACTGTGCATAAGCAGCTTTCAGCTAACAAACTGATATTGCCACTGTTCATGAGGTGGGGGTCACAAAGAAAACATGTTGAAAATTTGGAGTGCAAATACCAACGAATGCCTGAGGTGTTAGGGTTTCCAACCATAATGCCCCACCCTGTAGAGAATGACAGGCATCAGGGGTGTGACTTGGGATTCTTGCCTGTAATGCTCATACCATTCCACACCCTGCTGCCAGTGAGAGGCATCAAGGTATGCCTTGGACTCTTCGGCCCCAAAGTTCACCCCATTCTCCTATACCGCACCCATCTCACCATATTTTCCTGATGGAATGAAACATAGAAACATAGAAACATAGAATTTGACGGGAGATAAGGACTGCTTGAGCCCACCCAGTCTGCCCATTTCCCTGCTTACTGATAAGCTGCAGATCCTAGTTAACCAGCAGCCTACTTCTTCCTACCTCCACCCGCTAGAATTGCCTTATCACTGTCCCATGCATGCTTGAATTCCACCACTGTTTTTGACTCCACAACCTCCTCCAGAAGGCTGTTCCATGCATCCACAACCCTCTCTGTGAAAAAATACTTCCTTAAATTACCTCTGAGCCACCCCCCATCTTCAAATTGTGTCCCCTTGTTCTTGCACACCTCTTTTTTGAAAGATGCTACCCTCTTGGACTTTGTTGATTCCCTTGAGGTACTTGAAAGTTTCTATCATGTCCCCCCTCTCCCTCCTTTCCTCGAGGCTATACATATTAAGCTCCTTAAGTCTCTCTTCATATGTCTTCCGGTGCAGGCCCTGTACCATTTTAGTTGCCCTCCTCTGGACAGCCTCCATCCTGTCTATGTCTTTGCGAAGACTGGGTCTCCAGAACTGCACGCGTACTCA
Organism: Neoceratodus forsteri; assembly: GCA_016271365.2. Taxonomy (NCBI): domain Eukaryota; kingdom Metazoa; phylum Chordata; order Ceratodontiformes; family Ceratodontidae; genus Neoceratodus; species Neoceratodus forsteri. The sequence goes on along the minus strand of CM057449.1, from coordinate 153,705,701 downwards.
GATGGGGTCTGACCAGCTGTCTGTACAGAGGATAATAACTTCCTGTTTTCTACTGTGATGCCTCTCCTATGCATCCCAGTATCCCCCTGCCTCTTTGCTGCCCTCTCACATTGCTTGCCCACCTTTAGGTCATCTGATATGACTACCCCAGGTCCCTTCCATTTTGTTGTTGTTAGTATCTCACCCTCATTGTGTACTCTTCCCCTGGGTTTTTGTTTCCCAGGTGCATTACCTTGCACTTCTTAGCATTGAATCTAAGCTGCCATACATTTGACCATTCCTCTAACCTTGTCAAGTCCTTTTTCATCCTTTCCACCCCACCTTGTGCATCAGCTCTATTGCAGATCTTTGTGTCATCTGCAAAGAGACATACTTTTCCTTCCAGTCCCTCTGCAATGTTGCTTATAAAGACATTGAAGAGGACTGGTCCTAATACTGAACCCTGCGGTACCCCACTAGTAACCCCTCTTTCTTCAGAGTGGACTCCATTTACTATTACTCTCTGTGTCCTATTCTCCAGCAAATTTTTTATTTTACCCAGGCTGTCATCTTGGGACCCACTCCCAGGCTAGCTAACTTGTATATTAATCTTTTGTGTGGGACTGTATCAAATGCCTTGCTAAAGTCTAGGTAGGTCATGTCCACAGCCCCTCCCTGATCTACTACTTTGGTCACCCAGTCAAAGAAATCTATCAGATTTGTCTGGCATGACCTTCCTGCTGTGAATCCATGCTGCCTTGGGTCCTGTGCCCCTCTGGCCTCTAGATACTCGACAATTCTTTCCTTCAGAAGTGATTCCATAATTTTCCCTACCACTGAGGTTAAACTAACAGGTCTGTAGTTTCCTGCTTCTGCCTTGCTCCCACTTTTGTGAAGGGAATCACATCTGCCCTCCTCCAGTCCTCGGTACCACCCCATCCTCCCATGATTTGTTAAACAGGGTAGTCAGTGGTGTCACTAATTCTACCCTTAGTTCTTTTAGAATTCTGGGATGAATCCCATCAGGCCCCATTGCTTTGTCCACCTTCAGTTTTAAGAGTTCTTTCAGAACCCTTTCTTCTGTAAATGGGCTGGTATCAACTTCTGCATCCAGAGTGTTTCTACTGTTTGTTTTAGGTACCTCCCCCTCTTCCTTTGTAAATACTGAGCAAAAATATTTGTTTAGTATCTCTGCCTTTTCACAGTCACCCTCTGCCCACCCTCCCCCTTTATTAAGCCTCACTATCCCTCCCTTGGTCTTCCTTCGCTCCTGATGTACCTATACAAGGTTTTATCCCCCTTCTTAACTGAATGGGGTGCGCATAAGGGCCAAAGACCCCAAGGCACACCTTGACACTTGTCAGTGTCTGCAGGGTAGGGTGTGGTGAAATGGCATGGCCGTTATGCCTGACGACCCAAAGGCACACCCCAATGCCTGTCACTCTCTGCAGGGTGGTGGTGGGGTTGGCCTCAGTTCAATACTTCACTGCCATTCCTATTATGCAGCTCTGTAACTTCTACACTACCAATGCCAATGCCAGCAAGCAAACATTCGGCATTGACAAATGCTTGTTAGGTCATGGCACTGCCACTCCTTGGTGCAGTTTCATCTTCATTGAAACTCTTTAGAAGCAGCCTTCTGGTTACCAGTCCTCCATGAGCCCAACACCATAAAAAATGTTACACAACTTTGTGGAGTTCAGGCTGCTCACACATTAAATGTGTACCTTTATGGAGATATCCCAGAAAACTATTTAAATTTGTTATGTAATTTTGCATTGTTTGAGCATTTTCCCAAGCTCTGCCAGTTTTAAAAAAATGACAGACACTTCTCAAGGACTTTAAACACTTCTAGTGTCAGTACATCTGGGATGGTGTAAAATAGAAATAATTCAATATTCTCCACCCGAAATAAAAGCATGAAAATAACAAAATTATTACTTCTGTACATCTGGATCTGGTAGAAATAATTGTATCAGGCAGTAACAAAACATGTAAAAACTATTCAAATTGAAAAAAACAAATGTGTGAATACAGCAATAAAGTATGTATACATGTGCAGGGTTTGTTTTGAATAAATTTAAATATAATTTGATAATTATTGAAAATGTGCGAACTAGAAGAGCTGAGTGTTAATCTCTAGGATGACACTGGTAGAAAGCAGAGGGAACATGAACAATACACAGACTGATAATATTTACATAAGTGATATGTAAAGATACAGCCTCTACACAATTAAATGTATTTACATTATGGATATACAAAGTAACCAGCAGAATAAGACCATTTGGTTTATCTAGTCTGCTTCTATTGCAGTGCCCTCATTATAAGCTACTGACCCTGACCCCCACATCCTGTACCTTCCATCCACCACTCCTTGACACTTATTTTCCCTTAACTCTTTCCCAGCATCTCTTGAAGCTGCCCACTATCTTCGACAAAACCACCTCTTCTGACAGCACATTCCACCATCATCATCATGTAGTTAAGGTACCAGTGCCCCCCACACTTTGCTGCTTTAAAGCCTGCACTTTTTTAAAATAATGCCAATATTCTTACTTGTTATAAATTATCACAGGGGTTCTTAATCTCATCATCCAGCTCAAGACTGACCACCACAACAAGGTGACCACCTCAACTGTAAGGAAAAAGCATCACATTTTATCTTGCAGTTCCCCCTGCTTTCATTCTGTCTTGTGGGTAAGCCACTCTCTGGTTTTATCACTTATATAATGTGCTCTGGCAAGGGGGACCTCAGCTCAGAATGACAATATAAAATGTGATACTTCTTCCTGACCAAATGGAGGTGGTCACCTTTATAGCAAGTAAGAATATTGGAGTTATTTGAAACAAATGCAGGCTTTAAAGCAGCACAGTGGGGAGGCACTGGTACCTTAACTATATGCTTTTGTTTGGTCACACACTGGGTGCCTCCCCACAGACTATACTGATATACATTGTAAATGCAAGGGTTGAGCTTGCCAAACCCTTTATACTGATTTGAATGCAGGGAATTGTGGCCTTTGTCTAATTGTAGAGATCCCCAGTAAACATATGTGAGCCTCTTATTGGTCAGAGCACACTACATCAGTAATAAAGCCAGAGAGTGGTTTCCCTACAAGACAGAGAGAAAGCTGGGAGGGGGGGGGCCTCAACTCAGAATGGCAAGATAATATGTGATGCTTTTTCCTGACTGATGGAGGTAGTCACCTTGTTATGGTGGTCAGGCTTGATCATAATTCAGCTGGATGATGAGAGTAAGAACCTCTCCAATAATTTATAACAAGTAAGAATATTGAAGTTATTTGAAAAAATTACAGGCTTTAAAGCAGCAGAGTGGAGGAGGGGGAGAGCACTGGTACCTTAACTATATGCTTTTGTTTGGACGTACACAAGGTGTTTCCCACAAAACATTATCAAGATGCATTGTAAATGCAGGGGTTGAGTTTTTCAAACCCTTTAGCTAATTCCAACATGCCACCACCTCTCTGTGAAGAACACAACTTAAGACTATGTTCCTCATATTTCGGTTGCTACTCAGCTAAAGAGACTCCCTTATCCATCCTATTTATTCTTTTCAAATACTTGCCAGTCTCAATCATGTCCCTTCTCTTGCTCCTCTCCAGAGAGTACATGTGCAGGGCCTCTAACATCTCCTAATGTTGGGTCATGGGTTAGGAACTGGTAGAGTGATAGAAGACAGAGGGTCGTGGTAAATGTTCCTCATTCTGAGGAAAGATGGGTGACCAGCAGGGTGCCATAGGGATCAGTCATGGGGCCAGTCCGTGTAATGCCTTCATAAGTGACATTGCAGAGGGGCTGAGGAAGGTGTGCCTCTTTGTGGATGACACTAAGATCTAGAAAAGGGTGGACACTATGGGAGGGGTGGAAAAAATGAGGAGGGAACTAGGTAAACTGGAGGAATGGTCTAGAGTGTAACAGTTGAGATTCAGTGTGAAAAAGTGCAGAATCATGCATTTGGGGTGCAAGAACCCAGGGGAGGATTACATGATTTGGAGGGGGACTGATAGGCACCAAACAGGGATTTGGAAGTAATCATATATGATGACATAAAGGTGGCCATACAATGTGCAAAGGTTGTGGGGAGAGCCAGTGGCATGCTGGGGTGCATAGGGAGAGGCATCACCAGCAGAAGGAAGGAGGTGGCGATGCCACTGTACAGCTCATTGCTGAGGCCTCATTTGGAATACTGTGTCCAGTTCTGGAAGCTGTATCTCTGTAAGGACATAGACAGGCTTGAGGCAGTTCAAAGAAGGGCAACAAAGATGGTGTAGTTACAAACAGAGGTGCAAAGAGGATCAGCTGGGATTTGAACCCAGGCCACCCGAATACCATACCAGGTGGCCTGGGTTCAAGTCCCAGCTGAGCCACTTACTCCTTCTCACCTCTGTCTGTAGGTTTTCCATAAATATGCACAATGCACTTCTGTGTAATTCGTAAAAGATGGTGCAGGGCCTGAACCAAAAGGTATATGAAGAGAGGCTGGGAGACCTCAATAAGTATACCCTGGAGGAGAGAAGAGACAGGGTGATATGACAGAAATCAACAAATATCTAAAAGGCATAAATAGGGTAGCATCTTTCAGGAAATTAAATGTACAGGAACAAGGGGGCATGACATGAGGTTTAAAGGGAGTAGACTAAGGGGTAGTGTGTGAAAGTACTTCTTCACAGAAAGGGTGGTGGATGCATGGAACAGACTCCCAGCAGAGGTGGTGGGGGCAAACACAGTGGGGGAATTCAAGCATGCATGGAATAGGCATAGGGGAACCCTAGCAATAGGAATGAGGCGGTAAATCTGGAGATTAAGTAGGTCTGTGGCTTTTACAGTAGGCAGGAAAATGGGCAGACTGGATGGGCCTAGCGGTCCTTATCAGTCATCAGCTTCTAAGTTTCTATGTTTTACCCTGCTGGCCCGTGATCATCTTCTTTGCCCTCCTTTGAACTGCATTTAGCATCTTAATGTCTTTCTTAGTATGGGCACCAGCAATATATACCATACTCCAGATTCAGCCTCTCTAATGACCTCTACAAAGGCAGTATAACCTCCTCCCACCGACTGCTAATCTCTGGCAATGTAGACAAACATTTTATTTGCTGCTGCTTTCCTACACTGCATGAAGTGCTTCAGGTCACTAGTGATCATCACTCTCTGATCCTCCTCCTCTGATACAGATACCTGGACCCCTTCCAGGCTGTACTCAGTCCTGGGGTTCTTGGCTCCAATGTGCATATCTTTGTATTTCTTTGAATTGAAGTCAAGTTGCCAACTCCTAGATGACCTCTCTATTTTTTTCCAGATCCTACTTTAGGTTTTGTACCCCTTCTTCTGTGTCCACTCTCCCAGAGAGCTTGGTGTTGTCTGTAAATAGAGACATTTTGCCATTAATGTTATTCCCAATATCATTGATACAAGACATTGAACAACACCAGTCCTAGCATGGAGCCCTGTGGGACCACACTTTGGTTTCTACAACACTACAGGGTAATAGAATAAACAACAAAACAAGTTGACTGGGACCAACAATTGGTTGAACCAAGAACAGAGGTTATCCCTTTTAGTCCAAGTCCTGCATGTACTTGGCCGAGATAACAAATGGCGGATGAGCCAAGCTTGGGCTTTGTGGATGAGTCGGTTGATCAGCAGGTGAGCATTGACCCAAAAAGTGCTTTTTATAAACAGGCCATAATGGGGCATCCACAGATTTATTTATTTATTTTGCTTTTTGTTAACCAGGTAAGTACACTAGACAAGACATTTTCCTATTTTCAGGTATGACCCAGGAGAGTACAAGGAAATATGAGTTCATACAGATGACAACATGATACTAGTTAGGCAATTACGTAGAATCAGCAGGACCAGGAGAAACATAACACAAGTAGTCAGTACACACAGTTAAAACTATGGACAGAAAATATACATAGAGTCACCAAGACTATGAGCAGTGCATTATACAATTCAGGACCCCAAAGTAGAGCTACAGTCAAAGCATTGCCTGAAACAGAGAGTCAAAACATTATATACAGGGCCGAACCCAAGCAGGCAGGATGCATCAGCAGGACCTGCACCGGGGTTCAAAAAGTGGGACATGTGAGTCCAGTGCAGGGGAGTGGGGACCAAGATTAATTATGGAGGTTTGAGACAACCACATGCTGAGGAGAGCTTCATGTGATTCCGCAGGGAGGTTCGAAGGCATGAGGGGGAGGGGGAGCTGACCTGGGAGGGAAAGGAGTTCCATATTCTGGGGGCACAAGAGGCAAAATCTCGTCCCCATTTGAGTGTCAGTGGCAGGAACTTTGAGAACAGCAAGGCCCAGAGACCTAAGGGAGTAAGAAGAGGAGGCAGCTGGTTTGAGGAGCCCAGCCAGTCCTGAGGGGGGGTGCCAGTTCCAAGAACCTTGCCTGTGAAACAGCCCAAGACAACATTTATGTAGTTGGGTGGGGAGAGACAGTAAGTTTGTTGTACATGTCACAGTGGTGGGTGAGGCGAGGCAGCAAGAGCAAAATGGCAAATGTTGTTGTAGGCTATGGTCCACCTAGAGAGGTGGACTTTGGAGGTACATGCAAACAGGAGGAGTCCATAGCAGAGAGACAGGAGAAATACACCTCTGGCCAGTGCAAGGCAAGCAGCAGAAGTGAGATTGTTCTTTGCTCTGTAGGCCAGACCCAGTTTGCAGTTGACAGCTCTCCACACATTTTGGATGAGGTGTCCAAGGTCAAGCTGGGGGTCAAGTGTCATCCCAAGGTATTTGACGGAGTCAGTGATTAGGACAGGAGCACCATCAAGACCAGTGATACACAGAGGGGAAGGGGAGGCCTTTATCTTGGCCAGGGACCAAAAAACCATGGCCTGAGTTTTTTTAAGGTTAAGGACCAACTTGTGAGTCATTATCCAGGATTGGATTCTCCTGAAATCCTCACTCAGTTGGTGGTTAATGACCCCAATGTCCCAGGAATGAGTGAGGATAACCAGGTCCTCAGCATATAGAATGGAGCTGCAGTTGGAAGAGGTAGAGGGTAGATTGTTGACAAAGATAGAGAAGAGCAGGGGCCCTATGACTGAATGCTGGGGGATACCTGAGGACATGGGAGTGGTGTCCGAGAGCACCTTACTGAATTTGGTAAGTTTCTGTCTGCCCTTGAGGTAATTGGAGAATCATCTTAGAAAGGGTGGGGACAGACCAAGGGACCTAAGTTGAGAGCAAAGTAGGACATGGTCAACTAAGTTGAAGGCCTTGGATAGGTCGATGAAGATGGTGCCTGAGAGTTTACCCTGGCCCATAGTTGCCCTGATCCCAGAAGAGACAGTGACAAGGGCAAAGAATGTACTGTGCCCTTTACAAAAGCCATGCTGCGTGGGAGACAGTAGCTCATGGAACTGAATATACTCTGTGAGTTGCCCAGCCACAACTTTCTTGAGACGTTTACTGAAAGCTGACAAAATGGCTATCGGACAGTAGTTGTCAAGAATCTTTGGGTTGCCCTGTTTGAGAACAGGGACAATCCTCACCACCTTCCAGAGGTCACGGATAACTCCAGAGACTAAGGACAAATTGTAGATATAGGCCACCGGGGAGGCAATATAAGAGGCACCAAGACAGAGGAGCTTGGGTTCCATGCTATCGTGGCCAGCACTGGAGTGAGGGGAGAGACCAGAGAGTAGTCTCTGCATCTCTTGTGCCATCACAGTCCTGAAGAAGAATAACAGTTGGGAGATAGGGGCCGGCTGTGGAGCAGAGGCCTGGACAAGGCTATCACACACACTAGAGGTGAATAGGCAGGTGATGGCAGACAGGTCCAAGAAATGTGAGTTGAATGCATTGGCGATGGTTAGTGGATTGTTACAACTAGAACCATCGATGAGCATGTCAGAGACCGCACAGTTGGAGGAACCACTTATTATGTTTTTAAAGTGCCTCCAGAAATTCCTAGGGTCCTTAGCTGAATTCAGTAAGGCAGTTTTACAGAATTCACTTTTGGCAACCCTGATTGTTTTTTTGCATTCATTCCTGAGCCTCCTATATTGCTGAAATATGGCCTGATCCATCATTTCTTTGAAGTTGGCCCAGCACTTGTCTCTAGTCCTCGTGAGGGCTAGGAGGCTCCCATGCAGCCACTTAGTGGCAGACCCCCTTGCCCTCTGCCTAATGAGAGGGCCATGCTTATCCTGCAGTGCCCCGAAGGTGCTGAAAAAATGACTGACTGCAGTAGAGGAGTCCTGGGAATTCCACACCACAGACCAGTCAGTAAGCCACAGATCATCATGGAAGGACCCCAGATCAAACCTGGTGAAGTCCCTAACTTGGTTAATTTTGTAGGGAATTTTCAGGGGAGGAGATCTTCCTTATGCAGTACACAGGGGAGTGGTCAGAGATAGAGTCAGGAAGGGTAGCAGAAGAGCTAATCCTCTCAGGTCTATTGGACAGGACCCAGTCCAGGATGGAGCTAGTACCACCAGCGGAAGACCACCTAGTGGGTTCCTTGATGAGTTGGAACAAGGAGAGGCCAGCAAGCAGAGGCTCATACAGCTTGGTATTTCCTCCAGGCCAGTTTAAATTAAGATCCCCCAATATCATTAGCTCATTATCCCCAGTCTTTCTGCCAACAGTATTCAGGAGGTAAGATAACCCCAAAATACCACCCTTGGGGGGATTGTAAGTACAGATAATGTGTAGCTTTTTGGTGTTCCCCGAATAATAGGACTGCAGCAGCTCACTAGAACAGCAATGGCTGTTGGTGGAACAAAACAGTCAGGTTGAGGTGACTCTTGTAGTAGACCAAATACCACCCCCACTTTTCCCTGGGTGGTCCTGCCTGACAAGATCAAAGCCAGGGAGCGCACAGGCTGAGTCAGGGGTGGAAGGTTTCAGCCAAGTCTCAGTTATACCAAGGATGTCAGGCTTGTAGTGAGTGACCCAGGCAGAGAGTTCAGCCAGATTGGGCAGGAGGCTGCAGATGTTGAGCTGAGCTATTTTCATCCCTTTGCCTGACAGCCAGCCCACAGGGAATGATGAGGCTTGGTAGGCAGGACCAGGGTAGAGCTCAACATCCCCTGCCAGGGCTAGTGTCACCAGTAGGAGCCAGAGGAGATGCCTTATGGGGGGAGCCATCTCTAACAGACGGCTTGCGACCAGGTTGCCTGACCACTATGGCAGGATACAGGAAGAACCCGAGGTCAAGACAGCAGATAGGCCAGGGGTCTGTCTGTCATAGGCTATTAGATTGGAGAAGGTGAAGTCTCGATCCCCATGCTGTCCAAGTGTAACTCAGAGGCCCCCAAGGGAGGGGAGCAGTTGGACAATGAGTAGAGGGAGGCATAGTGCAGTGAGAAGACCAATGGGAGGGCACTGGTGGATGTGAAGGGCTTAGCCCCCTTCCTGAGAAGCTTAGGAATCCCCATGTCAAGAGGATCTGTCCCTGGGACTAACCAAGATACTGAAGGGAGAAGATATGATGGGCAGGTCAAATGTATCAATCACTAGGAAGGCCCTGGGGAGAATCCAGCAGTGCTTGCCCACCAGACCCCACTAGGCTGTCCAGGTGGGCCCCAGAGGAGCACCCAGTTAGTGGATGGTCTATCCTACAGACACCCCCACAACCCGGTCAGAAGACAGTCCCTCCTTTTGTAGGAGCACACCACCAGCTACTGAAGGATTACCAAGTTCTGTGGTGGTGAACCCCACTGGAGGCAAAGTTAGTAGGAGATCACTAGTAAGCACAATACATTAACAAGCAAATAGAGACATTTCCTAACTAAGGTTGCTAAAGCAAGATAGTTGGACAGGCAGAAATTATTCAGACATTTACAGTTGATTCGCGCCTCAATTGATTCTAGTCAACTAATCAAAAATGGCTGAAAAAATTTTCATAGCCAGGCCCATTCAGGTTAAGATAGGCTTGGCAGAAGCCTGAACCAATTCAGAATAAAGATTAAACAGAACTGAATGCCACTAAGAGTGTGTGCTGCAGTACACATCTATTTGTCTGAGAGTATGGCCAAATGGCAGAAGCATATTAACTGGGCAAAGTTGTGCCTCCTAGCAATATCCAGCAGGGTTATGAGGTACATGATTAACCACCCAGAAGTCCCACCCATGCATCAGTTCACATGAATAAACACCATGCAGAATGACCAAAAGCAGATGAGAGTTCTGGGCTAGACTAGAGAGAGCTAGCCACAGCGGGCGACAGTTTTCTGAGAGTTCAGTGTTTAGTGAGAGTCAGCAGCAACAGGTGAGAGCTTACCAACCATTCCCATTTGCTGATTGGACACATAAGACCAGTGGGAGTGACTTAAGGTCATTTAAGGGTGGACGGAATGGGGTGGGAGGGAGGAAATATTCTCCCAGTGCAGCATTGCGATTCCTTTCCTGAAATCTCCTGCTTCATG